>CAKAOJ020000156.1:0-1213192 GCA_916701645.2 Sebastolobus alascanus | reverse complement strand
GTCTGTGGGTTTCCTCTGGATGCTGTGGAAAAGTCCACAGTCCAAATGAAAACATGAATGCAGTTGAAGGTGAATTTCAGACTCCACATACACAGTAGGTGTACATCTATTGGGTTGTTTTAGCCAGTGTGTCAAACAAGCAGCCAGTCAAGGGTGTACCCTTGTCTCTCACACAAAGTGTGCCGGGACATATTCCATCCCCATTTGACCCCAAACAGGATCTATCCATTCGTCGCAATAAAAAAAGTCCTGAAACGTTTGACATGTCCGTACAAAACATTAAATCTCCATCAGCGTTCAAGTGCAACACTTAAACACATCGTTACGTCATCTGTCTTTATATGTTATTATGTACACGCTTGCCCTAGCAGGCACTTATTCAATTAAGCAAAGTATCTTTTCAGCACACGGTTTTTAACTCATGGCTTAATAAATTCCAAAATAATGACAGACTGTGAGAAAAAAAAAAAAAGAGCTACAGAGGTGATATCTGCCCGTGTTACCCTATCTTTCAATCTGCCACATCTGCTACACCAACTGATGGGTTAATGAGGGGCACACATGTCCTGTCCTATTTCCTGCAATCAGCTCACTCAGACATTTTTGACAGGAGGCAATTATGGACGAAAAATACTGAGGAGGCTGCAAAATTGCTTAGACAGACACACACACGGATATCTATTCTGAGGGTCAAAACTGCATTAGGGATAAGGCTCGATGTACCTGATTGGCATACACTTAGGAATTAGGCTTGACATGTGTAGACTGGACCAACCTCAATCCCTTTTACACACACAGTGGGTGCTATAGTTTGCAGACAATTCAGGGTCACGAACAGATCGGCAATCCACATGTTTCTTTAATAAGGTTTTGTGGTGAGCATTCAGTACAAGGAGATTGATAGCAACTATCAAAAAATGAAAACCCTCTTTAGATACAGTAGATGATGTTCACCTATTTTATAGGGTTCTAACAAAATGTCGATACACATGAGTACAGCGATATTATGTTTGGTGATACTGTATCGATTCTCCAAAACACTATCATTTTTTAATTAACCTCTAAAAATTGGCCGCTATTCGATCTTTCGGAGATTGTAGCGGGCTCAGTTTTAAAGAGTGAAGGTACTGGCATCATGTAGACTAGATAACCTAAGGAATCCATTGGTACCCACCATGTCATACTAGCTTGTCGTGAAGGATGCTAAATAACGCTCCAGAGATGCGCTAAGGGGAGACTCGTGGGTACCCATATAATCCATTTTCATTCACATATCTTGAGGTCAGAGGTCAAGGGGCCCCTTTGAAAATGGCCATGCCAGTTTTTCCATACCAAAATTTGGAGTGTTATTTAGCCTCCTAAAACTAATTTGCGTTAACATGTTTTTATCGCGTTAACTTTAACGGCCCTAAAAAAGAAAAAACGCAATATATTGCCTTGCTTACAGTATCGCAATACATCACAATATATTGAATCGATACCCCAGTATCACGATACGTATCGTATTGCCAGATTCTTACCACTACACAACCCTATTATTTTATGCCGTGTGTGTCGTTATCCATAGCTCTCGAAAATCAGTGAACAAAATAAAAGGAGCAGGCTCACATAGCTTTGATTTTACGCGGACTATAGGAGGGAGCTAACAGAGGTGGCTGAGATTATACCTGCCTCTGACTTGGGTGGAGGTTGGGGGTCATTAAAACAGTCTGCCCGTGCATCTCCATCTTGCTGAGTGATTGAGCGATAAGGCAGTCACAAATGATGCAGGCCGGTCATACATCAAACAAATACTTCATATAAGCCACCTCCACACCCCTGCCTCCCCAAGGTGATATTGACTAGAGCTTGATGGGGAAGGGCAAGAGAAAAATGTCCGCACACAGCATGCTAACATCATACTTTAATCAATCTAATACATGTCAGAAGCTGTAACTCTATATACTCATTTGTGTCTTGTTGGTTAGATGAAGAGGAGTATTGCTTAAACTGTGACATTTTCCTTGCTTCAGCATGCACAAGAAAATAATTTTGGTATTTTTAGTAACAATCAGATACTTATAATTACAACCGTCCTCCCTCCGGAAAGTTTGCTAATCACGGCATAAGACACTTTTAAATAAAGGGCTTAAGAAACACATTAAAAACACCCAGACTAATTCACAGATGCCTGGTTTCTGACAAGAGGCTGATTTAAACCCGTGAAGTGTCTCCTAATCTGCCCTTCCACCTTGGACAATCTGTCATGATTGACAGTGTGTGTTCAGTGGTAACAACACAAACATTCAATCTGACTGTTGAGGCCCCACAAGGCATTTAATTCCCCTCCAATGAGACAGCTAGGGAGTAAACCCTGTGATTACAGGTATAGCACTGGTTAAAGTTCAGCTTGGCGGGATACCGCTCTCTGGTGATTCAGGCGCATTAACATCCCGGACACTCGAGATGATTTGCATGCATTGTCAGCCCTTTTTTTTAAAACACTGCACAAAGCACTCGAACAGCTTGCTGCTACCGGGGCCAAGAGGCCTCACACCTCCCTGCTGTCGGAGATTTGTACACTCACAACCCTAGCCGTGGCGTTGGTGGTGATGAGGTTACGTCTTATCTGAGGAGAAAGACTATGGAGGTCATTTGTTTTGTTTTATCTTATTAAATAGGTTTAGTGGGCATTAGTTAAGAGCTGGTGAGGCAAGGTCAGCACTGGTATCTCCTGCCAGGTTGAACCAATGTGTCGGAGATGGGATTCACTAAAGCCGATCCATCCAGATCAACAGCCATGGTGGTAAAAATGTGTTGGGCCATGTGTCACAGAATGGGGAAAGATAAGCATTCAGATTCCTACAAACGGTTGAGACAGTCATCAAATTTAGATAACAGAGAGAGAAGTAACAGATGTGGCAACAGCATGCCAGCTTTCAATCGACAAGATGGAACATTGTGTATCTGTATATTTTTAAAATGTATAATTCAAAACCTACTATTCATTTAAATTTGTGTCTGACAAACATGCACTTGTTATTCGATTGTTATTTTTCCGCATTTGATTTTTTCCGTCATTGTTGAGAGAAAAAGTTTTCTACATTGAAGCACAGTACCTACTATCAAATGAAAACAACATTAGGGCCTTTGTTACACTGTCAGACATTTCCATGAATAAACAGACTGATTAAAGGTGCTATTTATAACATTGATAACATTCAGCCACTAGATGTCACATTCTCCCTCCCCCGTTCCATTTCATTCACTTCACAACAAGTGGTTGCCAGGCACTCGTCGTCAAATTTAGCCATTTTTTTCCCACACTAACTGGCAAATTGATACCACGTGATTATTATTAGGGCTGTCAATCGATCAAAATATTTAATCATGGTTAATTGCATGATTGTCCATAGTTAATCATGATAAATCGCAAATTAATCTCATTTTTCATCTGTTCAAAATATACCTTAAAGTGAGATTTGTCAAGTATTTAATACTCTTATCAACATGGGAGTGGACAAATATGCTGCTTTATGCAAGTGGATGTATATATTTATTATTGGAAATCAATTAACAACACAAAACAATGACAAATATTGTCCAGAAACCCTCACAGGTACTGCATTTAGCATAAAAAATATGCTCAAATCATAACATGGTAAACTCAAGCCCAACTGGCAACAACAGCTGTCAGTGTGTCAGTGTGCTGACTTGACTATGACTTGCCCCAAACTGCATGTGATTATCATAAAGTGTGCATGTCTGTGAAGGGGAGACTTGTGGGTACCCATAGAACCCATTTCCATTCACATATCTTGAGGTCAGAGGTCAAGGAGGGAGGAAAAACAGTTTTTCCTCGCCAAAATTTAGCGCAAGTTTAAAGCGTTATTTAGCCTCTTTGGCGACTAGCTAGTATGACATGGTTGGTGCGATAGACTTTGGTTTTCTAATCTTATATGATGTCAGTATCTTCTCTCTAGCATTAAACTGAGCCCAGCACAACCTGAAAATCGCAAGTTGCGTTAATGCGTTAAAGAAAAAAGAAACACGTAGTCAATTACAGTTGCCTTGTTAGCCTTTCACCTTGTCTTGATGCTGGAACCGCCATGAATCTTCAAACCCTACAATAAGATGCAATTCAGCCAAAAAATTAGGTGCCTGGCAATTATACATTTTAGCCAAAAAGGTCATTCAAAATGGTTGTAATCTGTGAGGCATTCAATCAGCACTTTTTCTGTCATAGTTTCGACTGTTAGCTGCCCTCTGGTTCCCGTTGGCAGTGGTTGTTTCCCTTTTTTAAGCTTTGAAGAGAGTTCCAAGTCCCTTGTTTGTCACACACAAGAGCTCGCTCTCTGCTGCCATCCAGAAAAGAATCCAGTAAAAATAAACAATCCAGTGAAGCTCACTGCAGCATGGTGTCCCTCTTTTATTGGCAATAGCGTCTGCCTCCCAATCAGTAAAGTCCTTCTCACCCCTACTAGTGTTCTGGTAGTACACTACAGTACGTCTGCCAAAGAGGTTATGTTTTTGGTTGCAATTTTTTGTCTGTAAATATCTCAAAAACCTCTTTACAGATTTCAATTAGATTTGGTGGGAAGTTAAACCATGGGCCTAGGAACAAGTGCTGTGTTTTAATAACACAAAATGTTAAAGAAATGTTAATCTTCCTCTCAATATGAATCTGTATTATAATGAATACTGATAAGCAATCATGCAGATTATCTGATAGCCACCATGAGTTTAAGACAATACTTAAATCTTTTGCAGAAATATTAGGGTTTTTACAAGGATGGTTTATTTGAATCAATCGTGTTGTTGAAGTGCCAGCTAAAATGCCAATGCTCAGAGGTGGTATGTGCAATTTACCTAAACTTAGTTGCAGTTTCACGGTATGTTCAAGAGTTATGGAAGTTTATACTGTATATTAGGGATGCTAGTTTTTAAATTTGTTTTAACCGATATCCGACCTTCGTTAACCTATTACTAACCGTCAACCGACGAGATTAGTGCGTTTCCCGCAGCGATGCTATTTTTAGTGCCTAACGAGCAATCGGCTGCAACGAAAAGCCAATGCATAAAAAGGTTAATTCCATAATTTATCACCAGCTGCAGTGTATGAGCAAAACAGACAACTGAGTCCCCGGTTTATCTGTCCGGGAGAGTTATTGTAGCAGCCACAATGCTGCGTGTATGGTCCCAGTAAAAGTCTCCACCACATCATTTAGCTGCGAGGTTGTCAGCTGTTTGTCTGCCTGGCGTACTCAGTGAGCACGGCGTAACTTTAGCGAGTGTCTGGTCGAGAGACAGAGCATGTGTGTGTGGTGGCGGTGTACTCTTGTCAACCCGGCGTTGCGTTAGCGAGTGTCCGACAGACACAGTGTGTGTGGCGGCGGTGAGTGTGGGGTTATCGGTGGCGTTATAGCTGTGAACTTAGCAGTAGCAGTGTGTGTACAGTTTATTTGTCGGTGAATAAATGCTACTGCTCCCGTGTCTTGCCAGCCGCCTGCTGATTTCAGTGAAGGCGGTTAGCCCCGGTGTTAGCAACAACACCGGCTCAGACTCCCTTAAGGTGAGCTGTTAAGGTGGACCAGCTATTCCCCCTTTAAGTGACAAGCCGCTCCTCTGAGTTTTGCTCAGCTTTTTATTTAATAGAATATTTGTTTATTTTAACCGATAGCATTAATCGGTTAAAATTCTTAATGTCGGTTAACGGTTAATTATTAACATCCCTATTATATATGGAAGTATATAATACAGACCAACAACAATTTAGCAGTAATTAAGCCAAACAATATGGAAATTAATAACTTTTACATGGTCACTCATATGGGCTCATAACCTGTGTAATTTTGCAAATAATTTATATTGAAAACAGCAATATATTCAAACTGGAAGAAAATTTGTATTGGAATTGGAAATGGGTGTGAGGAACCAAAGAATCCAGAAAAACATGTTCCAACACTGTTCTGCAGTTATAAACCGAAATAGTCTTGACCACATGTGGTCCTATGTGATCCAAATCCCCACCAAAAATAAATGTGTTTGTTTGCCGCACTTAACAACACATTCTATTGGAATCTGCTGACAAGGTTTGGAGAAATCCTGCTAACAGATTAGGAAAGAAGTGGCAAATCCACTGCTTTGTACCTCTGCTCAGAGCATCCACCCAGCACGGTTGTTGGTGGGGCTGCTTGATCTTGCTGAGCTTTTGAATATGTATCTGTATGATAACTTACTCTTCTCAGTGTGACATACCCTTTCCAATTTGATGTAAATCCTCTCACTGGAAAGAACATATTTTTCTCTCCAAGCATTCTACCTCTTCTAAAGGGAGGTATGAGGTTGGTTCAATCAACAACATTTGAATGGAAACAAATGCACACATTTTAAATTGTTAACTAATCATCTCTTACAAATTATTTCAAGTAGAAAAAAAGATATAAAGAATAGGATTGCAATATTTTTTTTCACAAAAAAGATCCTTGTCAAAAGCCGGGATCAATCTATTTCGTTATTGATCATGAAAATCTGTGTTGTATCTTTTGCTACTAGTAAAACAAATTTATTGGTTTTGCGGTCCAGACAGGCAAGTGTTGCCGAATGCATCGTCCAGTAATTGTTTAATTCAAATGGCTGTATTCATATTCACCTAATTTGACTGTTTTCAGACCATTAAATAGGCATTTCTGGTCGCTGTAAGCACCATACATCTGGGTCAGTAGGGGCCTACTAGGCCTTCTGCATTATAAAAGTGAAAGCGCAACTTAACAGCAACATGTTCTAACTCGTAAAACTGAATGAAACATTTTGTTTTAAACACAAACAAAATCGCTTCTTTAGGTTTCGACAACAAAACTACAACTTCTTTAGGTCTATCAACAAAACCACTTAGTTAAGTTTAGGGAAAACCATCGTGTTTCAGCTTAAAATAACTATGTTTTAAAAGTGAAAGTGAAACTTAACGCTTGTGAACACAAAGACAACAACACATTGTTGGTTTCACATGGGATGCGAAGCCCTGTCCTGGGTAAGACCCCTGTCTTTCGTGCCCCATCCATCGCCCCCCCCAACCTCCACCCCATGTGGAGTTTCATGCTATATACATGTCTCTACTACAGCGCCTCACTTCCGCTTGTGCTCCTGACATAATTACTACAGTCACTAGAGGTCGCTATCGTCTTCTTTTATTCCTTCTTTCCGTGATCTACCATGTGAATATATGATACAACCTACTAGTTGGTGTAGTAGGCCCCTATTGACCCACATCTATGGTGCTTATAGCAACTGTTAATGCCTATTTAATAGCCTGACAAGGGTCTTTAGATGTTTTCAGTGTTATAGAGAAGAAGATTAATATGCTTTGCTAGGTTCGTTACATAGAAATCATGCTACAGTATACAATATCCTTTCAGCACCTTCTGTTTTGAAAAGTGCTAAATAAACAAAGTTTATCACTTGTTTTCAAGGTGTCAATGAGAAGTTCATACGAGTTTAAACTGTCTCCCTGCATGTCCCACCCTGCTGCACAAAAGTGCTCAATCCAACCAGTAGGAGTCAGTACTGCTCCGACGTGATCCCTCACTGGCCCAGAAAACTAGACTAGAGAACACACTGGAGCGCTCTGCAGAGAATATCCTTGGTCTTGGTCAGGAACAGGCTATATATATGTGTGTAAACTTGACCTGACTTGACTCAGTTATTCTAGATGAGGCACACGTTTCATTCATGCTGGGTAATGCTGTTTGTGTGTCCACCCCGCATTGTTCCGCACATCTTGTTTGCTTCACCGAATATGTCTGCAAGATAGCCGAATTAAGCAAGCCACTCCTAATCCATCAAGACATCTGCTTGATCAGGCTGCTTGTCACACAGAATGAAAAGCTCCTTCCTCAGACAAAATGATCGTGTCAGCATTAGATGAAGGGACGACTTCACCTCTGTGTGCAGGGGCAGCGAGCAATGGCCAGTACCCAATCGACAAAGACAGGGGACAGCGATTCTGGTATTGATAATTGCATTCAGAGCGATACCCAAAACATGAAATGTTGGACAGAATGTGAAGCATTTTACATGTGGTCATTTCACTAGTGATGAAATGACGAGTTATCGTTACAACGAGGAAAAATGTGTTTTTTCTTGGCAAGGTTATGGACCTGTTTATTTTAGTACATTATTTTTTTTTATCACCTGCTATCAGATTGATCTGATGGGCTGGTGTTTTATCTTATATGCTTACCTGCAAGTTGCATCAGTTTCAGCCAGTCCTGCTACCCTCCTTTGGGTGCAGAGTTTATCTTCCAGAGCATGAGTCACCGAATTCTGGCTAGGTCAGGTTTTTGGAGATGCTGTGGGGATTGCTTTCACATGATGATGTGTACTTTTCCAAAGTCATTACTTTTAGCACTGTATGGCTCTGTGTCAATTAAAGCTGCAGCGATCAGTCGATTAGTTGTCAACTTTAAATTAATCGCCAACTATTTTCATAATTGATTTATTGTTTTTAGTAATAAAAAAAAAAAGGCAAAATTCTCTGATTCCAGCTTCTTGAATGAGAATATTTTCTGGTTTCTTTACTCCTCTTTGACAGTAAACTGAATATCTTTGAGTTGTGGACACAACAAGACATTGTAGGACGTCATCTTGGGCTTTGGGAGACACTGATTGACATTTTTCACCATTTTATAGACCAAACAACTAATCGATTAATCGAGAAAATAATGGACAATTTAGTCGACAATGAAAATAGTCGATAGGTGCAGCCCTGGTGTCAATCATTGGGTATTTTTATTCATTACAAAGGTTTTGCCATAAAGCAAATTAGATGTCTGAACGAAGCTCTGCTGAAGTGCATAATGCAGTCAGGAGCGGTTCTGACATAATACTGCAGATGCATAGAATTGCAATGCATCATTGCTCTGTAATTGTTTCATGATACTTAATGATGCATTATTCTGGTGTCTACAAATTCATTTTAATTTCAAGGCAATGCAAATCTAACTGCATTTCTCAGTAGATCTGAAATTTTTGGCCCAATGTTTTGTGTCAATATCGGTTAAGTGCAGACATGTCCACAAGTCACCAAATATAAGTCCAAGTAAATTTGTCAGTCTTTAGTAAAAGTAAAAGTCTTTAATAATGAGTCAGAGTAAATTTCAATTCTCCAAAATGATTTCGGCCATTTTAATAATATGAATATAAAGCCAAATTACAATCAACATCAATGTTCTATGAAACAGCAATGAAATCATATTAAGTTGCAGTACCATAATTAAGATTAACAGAGAAGTAGAACTGTTGGCTAGTTGGCCAATAAATGGTGGCAGCCAGCACTAAGGGCTGCATAATTAATCGAAATTTTATCAAAATCGCAATATGGCCTCTTGCAATTTTCAAATTGCAATATTTGTTAAAATCGCCATATTTGTTAATGGGAAAATGTGTGTCAAAATACCAGTTTAAATTAAATATTGTAGTGCTGCAGAGATGTCCTGGCCTACACATCATACTCTACAGGCGTAAGAAAACATCTTTGTTTGGTAGAGATCCCCACAAAAATCACACCACAATCATTTTAATGATTTTTAATGAAAATGAGAATAATGATGTAAAAGTTAGCATTCCCTCTAATATCGCAAATCATACCGCAAGTGCAATATATATAAAATAATAGAACGCTGCTGCCAGGCTTTTAACTCGTACCAAGAGAGCGACCACATCACACCAATCCTTGCTGCCCTTCAGTGGTTACCTGTGAGTTTTAGAATTGATTTTAAGATTTTACTGCTTGTCTTTAAAGCCTTGAATGGTCTGGCTCCTGCCTATATTGGTGATTTGCTGACTCCCTTTGAGCCTGATCGATGCTTGAGATCCTCTGGCAGGGCCCTACTAACAGTTCCAAAATCCAAACTTGTCAACAAAGCTGTCCGTGCTCCTCAGCTATGGAACTCCTCAGGCAGGCAAACTCAGTATCTTCCTTTAAATCTTTTCTTAAAGGGACTATATGTAAGAATCAGAAATTGCTTGTTAACAGCGACACCTGTGGCTGCAATGTCAACGAAAGTCGGCGTCCTGTTGCTCACGCTCGCGCTTGTGCTCGGTCTACATGGACATGAACGAGCACCGGTCTAAACAGTGAGGCGACACACGTCAGCTAACACACAATATCACTCTATATTTCACCTGCTTGGCAGTAATGTTAGCTGACCACACGAAGGTCTCTCCATGAATCAATGCTGATCCTAGTGTTGGCTTTTCCTGCTTCAGCCGATACCGACCCGGGGGGGGGGGACACCGACACCGACACCCGGTCGGGACGATAACGTAACTCGCTGCGGAGCCCCGTCACTTCACAAGACACGGGAAACCTCTGTTGGTCTGGAGGAGCTGCAGCATTTATTTCTGCACAAATGTCCACTGCACATTCACTAGATATTCTCAGAGCTAAACTAACTCTTCGGCAGTGTGTAGTGTGCGCGCGTGCACGTGGAGGTGGAGCGAGCCGAGCGAGAACGAGCGCGGTGTGCAAGCATGCAGGAGCAGACAGCAGGAGCAGGCGCAGAGCAGAGGTACCCACACGCGAGCGCGCATGGGATTCCGACAGTTATGATTCATGCGCGTAATAAGTTACATATAGTCCCTTTAAGACTCACTTTTATATTATGGCTTTTTCTTAACTGATGGTGCATTGTTGTAACTACTTATTTGATTTTATTTTGTATTTAAATGATTTTGTTTTGTTTAGATTTTAAGTTCTGGGTGTTAATTATTTTTTATTATGCTTTTATTGGAAAGCACTTTGTAACCTTGTTTTAAAAGGTGCTATGTAAATAAAATTATTATTATTTTTATTATTAATATCAGTCAAAATAATCACAATTAGATTTTTTTTCTTTCATTTTTCATTAACCTCTCTCAACTCACTGTACTACAACCTGTCAGAGGAACAATTTTGCCATAAACATATCTACTTTTATTTCAACATGTAACCTATCTGGGTGTATTTGCAGGCGCCCTGCCTTTTGCATTGGATTTGATATATTTATTATTCAGCTGAACTTTGATGAGGAAAGTATTTTTGCAAATATACCACCAATTTGAACAGCAGTTAACTGTGAAAGCAGAGCAGCAGGGGAAGGGGGGGCAGAGTCAAACTTGTTCCGGGCACAAATAAACAAACCCAGTGTAAATTGACCTGTACGTTGGATAGTCTGGATGAGTTTAAAGTGCTCTGTGGCTAGCTGTTTTCAGGGTCTGATGGCTCCCAGAGCGAGGAGCTAGGGTCAGTCTGCCTTTCATAACAGGCTCCTCTCATCCGCTCTAAAAGCAGTGCTCTCCCACAGGGACGCACTGACAGTTTGGTAATGGAACGGAGGGTTCAGAGCAGCTTCTCTTGAGAAGGATCTAATATTCTCGTTTCGGACGTGCAGGGTTGCAATTTTGTGGATACAGCAGCCCGAATACGCTACCAACAGCACATAATATTATCCCTTTTTTAATTCACATTTCAGAACATATCTTCAGCTTAGAGATCAAAAATGTTGTGACATTTTACTTTGAATTACAACGATCCATGAAATAATTATAGTTGTGGTTATATAGTATATGAATAACAATCTTACAGTAAAACTCAGCAGATGTAACAAGAGAAGTTTTACTTGACAACTTATGTCACTAGAATTAGAGACCGCAGATGGAGCACATACCTGCCAACTTCAGACGGCGTTCAGATAGCGTTAATTAACTGAAAAGGATCAAGTTCAATGAGCATGCGAGATATTATGGATGACAGATGTTAGTAAGAACCCTTGTGCCAGAATTTAAATCAAACTATATTTTTGCAATATTATTTGTCTGTGCCTTCCAAGACTTTTACAAATCCCTGTTGAGAAATAAATCTGTTTCATGGTGTGACAATACTATAGTTAGGCACAAAAACAACTCGGTTAGGTTTTTGGAAAAGATCGTGTTTTGGGTTTAAAGAAAACAAGTACTTTAAGGTTACGTCGTGGTTTGGGTTAAAATGAGAACTACATGAAGGTTGGGGGAGCTTCGTCGTTAGGGTTACAATAATAAATACTTGGTTAAGGTCAGAGAACGATCTTGGTCACACCAAAAATAATGTTGGATACGAAAAACAGAAGTAGTCAGTAGTCTCCTATGTTAAAGACTAGGGCTGTCAAAGTTAATGCGATAATAACACGTTAACGCAAATCAGTTTTAACGCCACACATTTCTTTAACGCATTAACACAATCTTTCGGAGGTTGTAGAGGGCTCGGTTTTAAAGCTAGAGTGAAGATACTGACAACATATGAAGCTAGAAAAACCTAAAGAATCAATTGGTACCAACTATGTCATACTAGGTTGTTGCGAAGGAGGTTAAATAACGCTCCAAACTTACGCTAAATTTTAGTGAGGAAAAACTGGCTTGGCCATTTTCAAAGCAGTCCTTTGACCTCTGACCTCAAGATATGTGAATGAAAATGGGCTCTATGGGTACCCACGAGTCTCCCCTTTACAGACATTTTATGATAATCACATGCAGTTTGGGGCAAGTCGTAGTCAAGTCAGCACACTGACATACTGACAGCTGTTGTTGCCTGTTGGGCTTGAGTTTGCCATGTTATGATTTGAACATATTTTCTTTTGCTAAATGCAGTACCTGTGAGGGTTTCTGGACGATATTTGTCATTGTTTTGTGTTGATTTCCAATAATACCTATACATTCATGTTGATAAGAGTATTAAATACGTGAAAAATCTCTCTTTAAGATACATTTTGAACAGAAAAAGATTTGCGATTAATTTGCGATTAATCGCGATTAAATGTTTTGATAGATTGACAGCCCTATTAAAGACCAATGTTTTGTAGCAGCAGCTGTAGTCCTCCATCAGTGTCTACACTGGATGTGTTCAGACTAATGTTGTCACAACACTTTTATTTCAAACTTCAATACAATACCTTGAAATTGAACAATACTCTATTGTGGTATTATTGAAACCGTTACTACCTTCAGAATCAATATGTATCGGAAAATCAACATTTTTGACAAGTTAGACACAATACTACTCTGCACTAGTATTGGTTTGGCAGCTATCACAGCCCGTAACAAAATCAATGTAGTCACTCATGTGAGTTGAAAGTAAAAATACGCTTCGGGTTGCAGCTTCATGCGCAAAGTGCAAGCCATTATGTTGAAGCGTGGACAGCTGTATTGTCCTCTCTGCTTCTAAGAGGAGAAAGTCACTGTTCAGTCCTCGGGAACATGTAAACATGGCTCGTTTCAAGCATTCGAACAAAAAACCAATGGTGTCTTTTTTCCTGGTGACTACCATCTTTAATTTAAGTGCAGAAAATAGCACAGAACTGGTACTGGTAAGTGCCACCCCGCCTGCTTTGCACAATGCACTGGAAGACAGAGCCTTTGAATTTTTGTGCTTACTGCTGTGTGCTTCCATTACAGTATCAACATCATTTATACAGCGCTTTTCAAAACATAATGCGGACTGTGTGTTGCGTTTGTGAATAAGGTGTAATGTGGTGATTATATTCCTTTAATAAGAAAACGTTGTCATTCAGTGAATCACAATAGCACAAATTAGGCATGCTACTTCTATTTGGATGTTGTGTAATTTTAAGGACAGATGACTAAAATCAATATGTTTGAGTGCAAGGAAAGTTCAGCTTTCAGCTACACTGTAAAACACTAGTACACGAGTGGAGACTGGATAACCGGTCACGATGGCAGGGGACAAATCTACCACCCATCTCTCCAACCACATTTTGTACATAAAAGACCTTTTTTATATTCTTAGAAATGATAGGAGGCCAGTGCCTTGTCAAACACAAATAGACGTGGGAGCTCTGAAAATGCCAGATCTCTTGTAGGCTTAAAGGAAGAGAGTTAATCAATTCAGTTGTACCGGTTGCTTGGTAACTGAGGTCACGCTTGGACATTTTCATAGGTTATATATCTGTTCACAATGATGTCCCTGAGCAGTACACTAGCTAAGCTACTTCACCGGTTAAATCTGTCTCTCCTTGTGCACACATCAACACAAAAGCATTTTCAGTATTACAATCTCCCTACAGAGAATCAGGGAGCTGCAAGTGGAACAGCTACGTGAGCCGCATGGCAGGCTCGTATTTTACCTTCAGGCGCTGGCTGTCAACATCTCGACCACAGAATTACAAATGACGGAGCAGTTCCTAGAATCACGACCATCGGTTTCTGCACACCAGAAGATGGTGGCCATAGGATGTTAGCGTGTCCTGTGCTCTGGAAGTCATTAGCTGAAATCGATTTCGAATGTAATGGTGATTGTTTCTATTTACTTTTTTCTCTGTGTGTGTGTGTGTGTGTGTGTGTGTGTGTGTGTGAGTGTGTGTGTGTGTGTTTGTTTCTTACTTTCTTTCCTATGGGGTTAGATCAGTCTCAATATTCACCAATGCACACAGAAGGATTGACAAATGCAACAAAAATATTTTTCAATGCACACAAAAATAATTATCATTTTATATAAATGTAAAAAAAAAAAAATCCACATAAAAAAATAAGGTTCACAAATATATTTCTGATGCACACACAAATATGTCTTGTTTTAAATAAATGTAATAGTAATCCACAAATATATGTATTTAAAAGTATTTGCAAGTTTCATCAAAAACCCATTTGGATGTTGTTACACTTATATTCAAAATGTTGAACCTGCATTTACAAACTGCTTGTCAAGAGTGAAATTCACTGCATTTGTGTGTGGGTTTTATGACCCCATACTTTCATACAAAAAAATCTCCTGTGGTAGCTGAATGACATATTTTAAACAGGGTTACCACTTTATTTGATTCATCTGTACAAACCGATGCAATCTATCTTGTACTGAGACATGGGGCATTAATATGTGATGACAGTTTATGCCAACAGCTACATCTTAGGAGGAAGAACCTCAAATACTCATTCTAGTCTTTGTTGTTTTTGTGAACTCTTAACATGCGCTGCTTACATGAGTATTGTGTTTTTAAAGGAACACTGTGTAACATTTCGGGGGATATATTAGCAGAAATGGAATATAATATTGATAACCATGTTTTCATTAGTGCATAATCACCTGAAACTAAGAATCGCTGTGTTTCCGTTAGCTTAGAATGAGTCCTTCATATCTACATAGGGAGCAGGTCCTCTTCACGGAGTCCGCCATGTTTCTACAGTAGCCCAGAACGGACAAACCAAACCGTGGTTCTAGAGAGAGCCTTTCACGTTTTTACGTTATCTGAAGGCCACCGTAGCAAAGAACATATTTTGCTAAGAAGTTAAATCAATCGGTCATTCCATTGCAACATCAGCGCCCAGAAGCTAAGCTACGCTTCTGCCACTTTGAACGTACAAAAGTAAAACAATATTATTTCTATTCTATTGTCGTATATTTAATGCCTCCACCGTAATTGTCTGTGTTGAACAATAACATTATTGTAAATATGCATACTATTAAGACTATTTACTTAGCCTACATACTTATTTATTTACTAAACTTTTTGCCCTGCCACTTCCCAGAGGAGCATAAAGTGAACGATGGACATAAATGGAAGTTGGAAAAATCCAGCACACAGATTTTGAGAGCAATCTCAAACTTTTTCATGCCAAGGCCCTCCCAAATCAATGTCCAATAGACCACAGACCATGGATGTATAAGAGGTTGTGCCCTGTGCTTCTGCCCTGCGTGTAAGTAAATAGCCTACAACTACATTAAATTCTGTTTATGTCATGCTACTAGCACTACTAGCTACTGGACGATAGCCAGTTGTTTGGGAACAGAGACGTTAATACATCCATCACGGTACAAGCTTACAGCATACAGCCAATGGGTGTATTTTAAGATAATAAAAGTGATGAATTACAGCCAATATATCAATTATTACAGCCGCATATAGCTAGCAGGAACCGGATATGTCATATAAGCGCACATAGCGGTGCAGTCCTGTGGGTCTGATGCAAGTTCATAATGCCGAGGAAAATAACTCTGGATTCAGCTATTAGTGAACTTTACAACTTTATGGACATAACGATTTAAATGTGGGCTATTTAATTGTTCGTACGGGGATTTACATCAAAAAAATGATCCTCTGATATACAGATGTCTCTTTATACATCCATGGCCATAGACTCATTGGCGTTTTCAGTCCAAAATGGTGGCAGCGCTACCGCAGCCAGGCTTGTTCAAAAAGGTTTAATTAACAATACAAGTGTTACTGTGGTGTGTGTGTGGCTGCAGCAAAAGTAATGTAAACTACAGGGAAATATTTATTATAGTAAAATATACATTCTGTCTTTCTGTCACAAAACTCTTGATTAACAGTCATAAAGGAGCTCACATCTTAAGACAAAACAGGAATAGGCCATCAGAGATAGCTTCAAGTATACTATAGGAGGTCTAACTCAAATCTGAGAAAACTGTGTATTCTCAATTCTCATTTCCAGACACAGACTCTGGAGCTACACCTGCAGCACACTCTTGCAGTAGTCATGCAATTATAACCAGCGAGAAGGGAAATAAAAAGGTGAAATGTCGAATGAATGAAAAAAAAATGGTGGAAAGGCGTAGGCAGCTGAGACGTGCAGAAAGAGGTGGAGGTGAGAAGGCTGGCTTAGGAGATCTGCATACTGAAAAAAAAAAAAGCACCAAATAATCCATATTTATTAACACAATGTTACATAGATGTCACACAAAGGTCACACTAAGCTTCAGCAGGCAGTTAGGCTTGATTGAGAAGAGCGCCGCACATACAGGACCTGTGAGCCAATCACCACGATGAGTTCAAGGTCATGTGCCGCAGACCTTCGGGGCATGCCACTATATTAAATAAGGAGAAAGACGTTCCTGTCCTTCTGGGCTGTCACCGCATCTGATAAGATCCACTGATCAAATGCTTTAGATTACAGATGATTGAGGTGAAGGGCGCGGTCATGGGTAGGGTTAAGGCCAGGGTGTGCTTGAAAAAAAATCTCCTACGTCTGACCAAGGTAAAAGTGTTTACAGCCACCCCAATGCGGGGTAAAAAAAAATGTGCCATCACGCTTTCTTTCTCACCTCCTCACACACGGGCCATCACTGCATGAAGTGCTTGTTGGCTTGTTGGTTTCTGACAGATACAAGAATTCAGAGAGGTGCGAGGGGAAGCAGGATTTTTATGTAACCTGTCTGAGAAATTCAACTCCGGGCATAAAAGACTCATGCCGTGCCGTGCCAGGCCCATATTATTATTATCGCGTTAACTTTGACAGCCCTAATTCTTTTCTAATGCATATTTATTCCAGGGTAAAGTTGTTTGCATTTCATATTCAGTTACTGAAATACAACTTGACATACAAGAAAGAACAAAAACTTTGTGTGCTACAACATTGTGTGTAATACCAGCTGTTATATGTTACACAGCTCCAGCATGCTGTTGCCATATGTAGAGAAAAATGGCAGTGGAGTGCAAAAATGCATGTGCGTTATCATCTGTTCACAGTTTCACTACATTATTAAAACATGAACAGGAAAATTGCCATATGTGCACATATAAAGTATGCACGACATTGAACATAATTTGTTATTCCTAATGACACAAGAGAAATTGTTTTATGTAAGAAGACAAAGCAAGTTTTGTGGAAGTTTAAAGAAAACTAATGTGCAAACAAGGGAGATTGCATTAAATAAAGGGGGACATTTTCACATGTGGTATGGTTAGTGTTATAGTAAAATTCTCTGCAATTAATTTATTTGACTTTTGCTTGTATGTTTGTTCATTTACACATATACAAAATTAAGACTATACAATATATAATTTGCATGGGGATGTGAAGGAAAATTGCCTAAAAACCCTCCAGGGGCTTGAAAAGTGGCTCCTCTCCAGGCAGCATATTACATGAAATAATTACAGTAATTCAAAATACACGATTTGTATGTATCTATCTATAATTTTAGACATTGTAAAACATATTAAAAATAGAGACATAGTTTAGCAAAGTACCTGACAACAATACATCCCACAAACACCCATCTGTTATGACTCATTCATAATTCACTTTCAGAGACTAACACATCATGTGATATGGCATGGAGTTTTCATAAGACAAGAAAGATAGACAAAAAATAAAAATAAGCACAAATAATAAAAAAAATGTTAAAAATATTAGTTGCTTTCTTGATAAGCAGTGGTTATTCTTTGCAAACTACAGAATGCAAACAGGCATTTTACTCTTGATACTTTAATGTTTATACAGTAAATAGGCAGCGAGGAGTACACAGAGTACCAATAACACATCTTTAAGACAATTACAGTAGCAATGTACAGTAAACATCCCTCCTTCCCTTCTGTGATATCATTATAATTTCCAATAGGGTATGTACCACAGGGAAATGCCCTTGGAATACACTAGTTGTTATGTGCTTTAATTAAAATTTGGTTAATTTACAAGGTGAATCACAGGACGAGTTTTTTGTGCCGCTGTAATAAGTTAACAGGTCTATGTTTTGCATATGATTTTACCACAAGATGGCATTGTGAAGACAGATGAGATGTCACGTTTTCCTCCTGTGACCTACAGGGGTTAAATATAACATTGCGTTGTAATTGGATGTTTGTCACTTTGGACCAGGTCGATGTCATTCAGGGTTGTGGCCCTGAGGACCAAAATATCTTTACTAGATTAATAATGTCTCAGAGCGAATTTTTTACTAAAAGTCATTCCATCATTTAACACTTTCTAGAATATATTTTAAAACAAAACTGCCACAATATAAATGATTGCACCTTATCAGTGAGATTCCATATCAGTAGAACTATTCCAGTAGCATTAGCATGCATGGAAGATAGGAAACTCGCACTCAGCCCAAATCATTAACGCAAAACACCACAGGCAACAGTGAGTCAGAGGATAAATCTGTTCTGAGAGACGAATACACACACATTGAATAACTGCAAAAGTTAGGCTCACTTGGACACACTTTCAGTTTCTAGGCAATGGCATTTACTATAGAAACATATGGATATACGTATTTTATATGCTCTGACGCCTGGATTTGGAGTTACTTTTTGCTGTTATCTTTGTCAGTTTCTGAGTAAATGTATGTAATGTCAATCAATCAAACATATCCCAAAATGTCTCCTCTTTAAACATAGAATATTATTTTTTTGTTTAGTTTTATTTATCATTATGAAATCCATCTGTAAACACGAGTGAGGAGAAATAACGTCACACGTTACACAAGACGTTGTGTCATTTTTGCCGTGTTTTAAATATGAAAAATAAAATTGCCTCTAAGACTTAAAGGGAAATTCCGGTATAGTTCAACCTGAGGAATTTGGCCATTCTGAATATCTCCGAATCTCTACAACGGAGGTTGCCAATGCAAAGTTTGTATGACCAACAGAGTCACAATGGCCACACTTATAGTAAATACAAAATATACGGGAATGTCCCTTTAATACCTTGTTAATGGGACAATTATTCTCCAAACCACCCTCAAGCAAACATTCAAATAAGTGAATTTAAATATTTAAAGCCTAACTTCTTGTTGCAAATATACATTGACTGCATCTGAAGGCACCTCCGCATTGGTGTCACTCAGGTAAATGCTAATTTTTACAAAAATAGTAAGATCCGTGCTAAATGCAGAAGCATTATTATATCACACTACTTGGGACCCACTTCAACAAATCAGACTAAGCATCAGCAGCAGGTAGGCCTGTAAAGTAGCCCTTCTCTAAGCTTAAAATTTTGAAGTAATCTTCATAACTTCCCCCTTAAGGAGCAAATCAAACTAAAACCATGTGCAGCCAATTGTTTCAAAGTGAGATGGTGCCCCCTGCTTTTAGTCGTTTTTCTTGTAATTGTTTTCTGTAATTGTTGTGTTTTTGTCAGAAACAATGGGGATGACACAATGGACCTTTCACAATATGAATAGAAACTCCCTGAGAATATGGATGCATTGTGCAGCTGCAGAAGCAACGTGTCGCACATAAATAAAATGCACAAAGCAGAACACCAGGAGAGTCTACCCCTCCATGACAGGCATGCTTCGATTTATAGCAGGGCGACGCAGGGCGTGGTCTTAAAAGCAAAGCATAGAAGTTGATATTCGCAAAATAAAGACGAATTCGTTTACAAATGTCTTACATTTTTTTCTTGTCCTTTCGCATGATTTAATAAATTCCGTATCGCAATAAAAAACTGTCAAAAGTTGAAGTCAGTGTATTGCTTTACGCTCTTGACCGTGGAGTGTGCACGAGCTCTGGCGCGAATCAGCCAGTCGTCAGGAAAGAAAACAAAAAATCTCTCACCTTGCTATTAACAAGCTAACGTCAGCGTTTAACCCTAAGTGGCAGCAGAATCCGAAATACGATCGTGTTAAGCCTGTTCAAGGCTCTCCTCCAAAAGCTTCTTCTCCTCTCTCATAGCCGGGCTACAGCAGAGATGGGGTCCTCTATCAACAAAGATCTGTAATATCCAGGAGGACACCATCATTGCACCAAGAATTGTGTGTGATTAGGTCAGGACCAGATACCGAATCCATCTCAAGAATGAGAGAAGAAAGAAGGAATCTGAGGCACAGGGCCAAACAGGAGCACCTGAAGCTACTTACAAAGAGGAGCAACTTAAAAAGAGTAAAAGAGCCATCCAGGACATTTCTTAAGCAGGGTCTGAAATTAGCACCCGCCAAATGCGGGTACATTGTCAACAATGCCGGGTAAACTTGTCAGGCCATCTGCCACTTTGGGAGGCTGTAAAAACGCTAGAGATGGGAATAGAGAATAGAGAACCCATTGAGAACCTGTTCCTAGTTTTCAGATTCCTTGGCATCTCATACGTCCGTGACTATCGATTCCTCTTATTGATGTTTTCCAACAGTTACGGTTGCACAATTAAGCAACGGCATACGCACGCTGTATCCTGTTTCAGTTTGTTTGAGACCGAACCAACGGCGGATAGTAAAAAAAGCGCTCAAAAGCATGGCACTACTACTTAACCTGAGGGACGTACCCTATTTTTTCCCCTGGTAATGCTACACTGTGTAGAACAAATCTGTGTTGAAATCAACAGGAGGAGAGTTAGTAACGTTATCAGTTAGCAGCCGGTGGGCAGCACAGTCCTGCTTGGCTAAATAACGGAGCTGCTAACGTTAACGGAGCTTCCATTGAGTTACATTATGATGCCTTCAAGGTATATTCAGTAAAAATGAATATTGGGCGAAGGTAAACCATGACGTTATCATGATGTGTTCAAATATAATCTCGTAAAATTAAGATTTTGGCGAGAAACTTGAATAAATTCAGTTGTTTGAAGGAGATGTTTTCACAGCAATATAAAATAGATGTTAGAGAGGCAATTATGACCTGTTTAACTTCCTTACATTAGCTCTAAGCAGCTTCTAATACATCATTAAAACTACTGACGCCAATAATTTTTTAATCAAAACAATTTTTTAAATACAATCATTTATTTCCTAATCATTTGAATTGTGTTTTTATGCAAATAACCACTATAGATGACAATAACAAAGTACAGTACAGTGTACAGTAACCTCCCACTCACCAAAAATAGGGCTCTCCCAGAAGCTATACGGTGCAATTCAAACGCTGTAATTTACCATGCATATAATGTGTTTTGTGTAAAATATATCGTACCTTCAATGACATCAGATCTAAAATGTTATTTCTTGATATAGCGCATAGATTTCAAAAGTGGCAGATAACATCTCTGAATGGCAGTCAAAAAAAAAAGTGCTTGCCTGCCACAGTGACATGCAGTGAAAAAAGTTAATTTCAGACCCTGGTCTAAAGGTCCGTTCAGAGACGAGGGCAAGCAAGTCGGCAGCAAGATGACAGAGCCCATTACTAAGTCCAGTGCTTTCACAAGAAGCCACAAGGAGACGTTGGCTGAGCGCAAGAACCTGGACGAACAGATTGCGGCCAAGGGAGCAGAGCTCCGAAGACTGCAGGCACTTGTGTCTAGTGACACTCACTGACGCATGCTCTCTCTGCACAGCAAGAGTGGATTGCTGCACTTTCTGATCCTAATCTACTGCACGCTGTGCCTGTTATTTTTTATTTTTTTATTAGCTTTTTGGTTAGCTTCAGCTCAAATAGGAGCTCTTGTGTCCAAATGGCGCTTTGTGAGGCCATGGAGAGGAGTGTGGGGGCTCTTAATGCGACAAATACGCATCTTTTTCATTTTGTTGTAGACACACACCTCACAAAGCTATTGGGTATTAGATATGAATGTGAGTATTATGATAAAATGTTTCATTAAATTCAAGGACTTACTTAAAATCCATACGGATTTTTTTATTATATCCCTCTACTATACTTTTGCCAGTATGGCTGTGAAGTTGGATTTAAATTTCATTCTAAGTGGTATAAACAATGTCTTAAAAAAGAACCCTGGGGTACCCTGTATAGACAATAGAGCAGAACAGTGAAAACCGTTTTACTGTGAGCTCATTTCAAGTCTACCTCTGACTACTTCTGTCAGTAGCTCTCTCATGCATCTCACTGGTACACCACCTGCAGTTTGTTCCTGCCATTTCCCCTTCCGCTCTCTTCTTCCTCGCCTAGAAATATTGTGACAAATGTCTGGATCGCGTTGCCAGGAGCTAATTGCATCATGTCGTCACAGGCATGAATCCACCTAAATTGTGATTTAAAAAAAAAAACAATGTTCTTTCAATTTGCCACCGTGAGCCCTGCTACGGTGCCGGTTTGAAAACACATTAAGCAACAATCATTAAAGCTGCAGTAGGCAAGTTGGAGCAAATATGATATAAAAAAGTTATTTTTATAAAACAGTCACTATGTCCTGACAGTAGTGCATGAGACAGGTAATCTGAATAAAATCATGTGCTTCTGTGTCCTCCGGTGCTCCTAATGGCATCTGCAAGATGTCACAGACCGGAGGAAAACAACCAATCGGAGGTGATCTGGATCCTTCCGTCTCTGAGCAGCTGTCAATCACTCCGATCAAACGGTCAAACTAGGCAGCGCTGATCAAATATGTATCAATATTCTGTTACTGTAACGCCTATCTGTCACCTCAAATGGTTCAGAAACATCTTGTAGTGTACTGTTTAGCTGTAAAATGAGAATGTTTGTGATCCGGCCTCCATTTTGAGATCAGTTGAGGAAATACCAAGCACCGCCCACCAGCCGGAGCAAACTTTCTCATTTCACAGCTAAACAGTACACGACAAGATGTTGATGAAAACATTTGAGGTGAGAAATAGGTAGCAGAATATTAATACATATTTTATCAGTGCTGCCTCGTTTGACCGTTTGATCTTCGTTTGTGAGTGATTAACAGCTGCCTTCGTTGAATGAGCAGCCAATAGGAACGCTCTCTCTCTGAAATGACCTGTGATTGGCCAAAGTCTCCCGTCACGGGCTAGATTTTTTAAAGCCTGAAAACAGAGCCATGAGGAGGTGCAGAAGTCTAATTATCTCTCAGAACACTTGAATTACCATATGCTGAAAGGTTATTATGGAATTTTTGCCCAATGATGCCAAAAACATTCTGCCTACTGCCCGTTTAACAGTTAAAGCTTTTCAATTGTATAAGGCAACTTATAAATCTACCGTCTCTACTGTCTCCACGCCATGGCCTAGTTGTGAGTAGGGGTGTAAGAAAATATCGAATATAGGAATATAACATATTATGTTTTGCGATACTGTATCGATTCTCAAAAACACTGTATCAATTTTTAATTAATAGTTATCATGCAAAGATTAACTCAGTCAATACTATATTTCATTAGCAAAGATATGCACTCTCTCAAAGTAGTGCTATGATGTTGGATGTTAATGATATTGGATGTTACAGGGACTTTTTTAAATGCAAATGCAGATCGCACTGTTCCGATTGCCTAAAAAAGTAAACTTTTTTTTCTCTCAGATTTAATGCATATGGTGATGTGTTCGTCATACTATGACAGTTTTCCTAATAAATCACCTTGCTAACAGTATCGCAATATATCCCAATATATTGAATAGTAACCCCTGTATCGTGATACGTATCGTGATACGTATCGTGAAAGAAATAGTCCTTCAAATTCTTCCAAAGTGCTGGTTAGCAGAGTGAACTCCCTTTGGGAGGTTGAAATCAAGAATCAAGGTGAGTTCTTCTCAATCAGAGTGACTTCCACTTCACCTCTTCGCTATATCTTCCAGTCACTTGCTGCGCTCTGTACAATCCGTGAGACAAAAGCCTCTCAACCCTGACCTGAAACGAAATAGCAGAAACCTTAAAAAGACTGCAGCATGCATGAAGTACATCCTCATAGAATTCATGGCCATAATCTTTCCACCGCACAAAAAAAAGCAATATAAACTCGAGTACATTACACAAATCCTACGTCAAACTATGACAAATATGTGACGCACGTCAAGAAAAAAAGAAATTCTTGGCAAACCCTAATTGGTTATAGAGGCTTTTCACAGAACACCCGCAATGTCTGCTTCTTTTCTTCAGAGGAAGGATGGAAGATCAGTTGCTATGTGCATAACAGTGGTTGCTACGTATTCATGTATAGTAAATATGGATGAATATAAAATAAATGTGTCTTAATAACATGCTTATTGAATGATTTACCCCTGCGCAGAAAGTGAGTTTGGTTACCAATGGTTACCAACAGCCAGCCTGTAGGTTGAGATGTTGTTTACCCTGAAGAACAAGATGCACTTAGGCTGCAGTGTCAGGTAAACATGCAGTTTCAGTTGTGGCTGATGTGGTGCTGTATACTGCCTTTAAGGTCATTCTCATAACAGTAGCAGTAATTTGGCATTGGTATTTGTGGGATACATGTAGTCTTCTTCCCATGGACTGTATATATAGAAGTGGACGTAGTCACCGTGACGTCACCCATTGGTTTACGGACTGCCGATTTGAAGCCTTGAGTTTGGCATTTTGGCCGTCGCCATCTTGCTTTATGGTGTTTTTGACTCTAAAGGGGAACATAATTTACTAAATGAACATCATGCTGTATTGAAGAGGACTTGAAACTAGCGGTTGAGACCATAAACTCATGTTTACTGAGCATGGCCGGCTCTAGACCTTTTTGGTGCCCAAGGTGAAATTCGGATTTGGAGCCCCCTCCCCCTTTCCCTCACTGCCACGGCGGCCCCGCTCCAAGGTTAGGGTTCAACCCCCCAGAACCCTAACCCTAGCCCCGTAAACCGCAACACACATCAGACATCACAATTGTTTTATTATATTTATATATATTATATATATATAGATATATTTTCATAAGTAACTGTATTCATTATAATATAAATAAGCAATTGGTCCCTGATATTGTTGGCATAAAAGTATTTAGTCAGTTTCACTACAATTTACACTTTTATTTACAAATAAGTGTGGCCCGGCAGATAAAAAACTGTGACAGAGTTACAGGAGTGAATAGTGTATTTCTTTCTTTCTTTCGTTCTTTGTTCATTTGTTACCTGAATGCAGAAAATGAGGAGGGGCACCCGCCGGCTTTTAACATTTTTTAACCCTAACCCTAAAGCCGGACCCGTTACTGAGGTAATAAATCAAGTGAGAAGTAGGCTCCTTTTCTCATAGACTTCTATACAATCCGACTTCTTTTTGCAACCAGAGGAGTTGCCCCCTGCTGGCTATCTGAAGTAGAAGAAGAATAAAGTTTAAGGCACTTCAGCATTGGCTTCACTTTTCAAGCCCTGGAGGCTGCCCACTGCTTTTTCCAAAAAACAAAAGAAAGACAAGGACGATAACAGAATATCTTGTATCCAATGATAGCTTTCATTTATTTATCAATAAATGATCTCACACAATGCTGTGTGCAATCATTGTGTTGTGTGCCATGTAAACATTTACAATGACACTGTGCGAGAAAGAAAATGTGTAATGCCTGCTCTCTTTATATTGTCGCTTTTAAAAATCGCTGCACATCCCACATCATATCCTTTTTATGTAATATGGCATATAGATTTGAACTTGATATTAAAGGCTGCTGTCACACTTGTTCTGCCAAACCATTTCTTGCAGGCATATTATTAAAAAAATATTTACTGTAGGTGCTTGGCCCTGGTGTTTATTTGTTGAAATAAATCCCAGAGTGCTCTAAATGCTGTCAATGCTGCTGAGCTGTGGAGGTATATCACCACACTAACTACATTGGCCACAAAGGCTATAGTCGCCAATGAGGGAATGTAGGGTGTGTGCGCTGTTATGTATCCATAAAGCTGTGTGTGGCGGAGGGCGGCGTTTGTGTGTTTTGCAGCGGGGCACAGCATGGCCATATCCTGTTAATGGCAGTGACTGTTACTGTGAGAGTCTGCAGCAGAATGTTAAAATTACCAGAGCTGTTGAAGGTGCCAGAGGAGCCAAACCCACTGATTTTATAGTTTTCTCTAGAGATACTAAAGTTTTTATCCCCGGAGATCATAAAGTGGGCTCATATACTGCCGTGCCTCCCAAAACAAATACTGTGGAGTTCCTTCAGCCATATTCAGCTTATTCATTTGGAATTAGTCTGCCATAAATTTATATTACTTTATTTCGTATTTATTTATGCTATATTTTATCCCTATATTGTAACTTGCACTGTTTTATAGGGCTGTGATGACACACCTGTCTCCCGATTCGATACTATCACGATACTTGGGTGCCAATTCGATATGTATTGCGAATAATTTTGATTCAATAATACGATATTGTGATTTTTGATAACTGTTTTAACATTAGATCATTGGGAAAAGTTAAATCATACACTTCTAGGGACTTTTACTTTGGAAAATATCTAAATTGATACAGTATAAAAAATGTTTTTCCCAGTAACCCAAAAATCAAGGAATAAAGACATTTCCCTCACAATTTAGTGGTATTTTCTTTTTAATTTATAAGGGACATGTAATGTTTTATACTTCTGGTGAATACAATAAAATCCAATCAATCTTATTTCCATATATACATTTTGTAAATACGGTTCCCTTTTTTAACACCTTATTTTGAAAACCAGATGTAGTCTCACGTGTATACTAACGCTAACTTCGCCGAAGCCGTCGCTAGCTTTTACCGTTAGCTCAGTTTTTTCCATCCATGGTCAGCTCCATCGGCGCCGTTTGAATGCATTTAACATAAATGTCAGTATGAGGGTGCTCTACAGTTGTAGTGTCGGCCGATTTGACCACAGAGATGAGAGTGACGGCTGGCTTGACCGCACGTTACCGCAATACGATAACATTTCCTGTCCATGACAGAGTTAGCATGCAGCTTTAGCCATGATGTCTAGCTCTACTTTTCCTGGCAATGTGTGAAACCCAAATTGTTTCTAAACTTTACTGTATGTGTAGTGTTTCCCACCTTGGATTTAAAATGTGAGGGTGCAGGTCGCATCTACGCAGACTCTCCGCCGTTTTCTACTTTTTCGTTTCGGCTCGCTCCGGCCGACTGCAGTTTGTTTTGGTTGACGGATACAGATGGGATATGACATCACGTTACTCAAACTACAACAATAAAAGATGTAACTTCCTTCTACCACCGCATAGACTCAAATGAAGCAAATATATCGATTCTGGCATTAAAGAATCAATTTCACAATTATTGAAAAAAAACCCTGCGATACCTAGGTGAATCAATTTTTTTCCCATCCATTCTATTTTATGTTTTAGGTTCCCATTTAGTTTTTTACTTGTGTGATTTTCTTTTTATACACATTTAATTAGAATTGTTGGAGGGAGCTTGAGCCTCGAGATTTTCATTGGCGACTGCTCCTGTGGTTGTGCATTTGATAATAGATAAATTAGCAAACTGCAGTATTTCACACAGAGGGTGATGGATTCCACGCCTTGCCAAAGATTGGAGCGGCTCTCCTGTAGGGACACATCTGTTCACGTTTTCCTGATTTTCTCTGAAGAATTTCTTAAATGACGTGCTGCCTTCCAGTCAGTGTGAGACCGAGATTGAGCGCAGCCTATACTTTCCTGCTGTCCTCCCTGTCAATCTTAATGGTTATTGCTACAAATTTGACACCCCGAAGGCCGCAGCCAGTCACCAACGCACAAATATTTCCCCACAGGAAGGCTGCCAAACAAACCTCATCAGGTATCATCAGAGGCATATAAAAACATGTCCCAGAGGTTCAAGAGGTAGACAACACGGCACTTTTATCGCATCTATTTTGGGCTTTATATATGGAGGAGAGGAAACTCTGAAGGGACGAATAATGTCTTTTTCATGTTTCAAATGCATTGTATCATGGCAGAGTGGAGACTAAAGGGAAAAGAATGGAAAGCCTTGGAAAACGGAGCGTGACCTACCTGTAAGTGCAGTATCTAGGTAGTTCAGGATGCATTGCAGTACCTCTTCATTAACTGATCCAAGGAGAAAATTATGAATACTCATCTGGTTTTTAAACAACTGCTAGAAAAAGGTTTTTCTCTCTTATTGCAAGATGTAACCAACGGGCGACCTCCGGGTCTGAAAAGTGAAGCCAATGCTGAAGTGCCTTAAACTTGCATTCTTTCTAATAGCCAGCAGGGGGGCGACTCCTCTGGTTGCAAAAAGAAGTATGATTGTATAGAAGTCCATGAGAAAATGAGCCTACATCTCACTTGATTTATTACCTCAGTAAACATTGTAAACGTTGAGTTTATGGTCTCAATCGCTAGTTTCAAGTCTTCTTCAATACAGCGTGATGTTCATTTAGTACATTATGGTCCCATTTAGAGTAAAATAAATCATAAAGAAGGGTTTGCTTCAGGGCGTGGCTACCTTGTGATTTACAGGTCGCTACCACGGCGTTGTCACGTCTGGGAGATGTCTGTTTTTTCGTCTTACAACTTTAACCCTTTCACAGTGTGTTTTCAGCTCATGAAAGTTCATTTCAACATTTCGGTCGCCTAAAATCCCCTTATTCAGTTTTCGGTTGTACTTAGCTCCACCCTCTTGTGTCACTTCTGGGTGCAAAAAAAACAAGATGCGACGACCAAAAATGTCAAACTCAAGGCTTCAAAACGGGCAGTCCACAAACCAATGGGTGACGTCACGGTGACTACGTCCACTTCTTATATACAGTCTATCTTTGACGTCTTCGGGCTTGAGCCCCATTAAGACCGCACATTAAAGTGGAGGTGGGAGAGGGTACAATGACAACAACAAGCTGTCAAACTTTCCTCAAACTTGTGGCTATTATTTACTTATATTGTACTTTACTTTGCTATTATTGTCTAATGACTGATGTGGACAACAATCAAACTTCAAGGATTTTCATTTTTATTGAAACAAAAATGGCTACAAAATGTGCAATAATTACATCTAATGAATGACAACCAAAGCCCATAAACATGAATTTGCTCATATGTATGCCTATAAACAAATGAATAAATAAATATACTGTGGCCTATGCCCACTTATAAAATAAAAGCCCTGGCTTTGTTGAGACTTTCTTATCTCCTGCGCTGCATTTCAGTTGCCCAGGACAGCGCTGCACCGTCACGCACCCTCTACACACGACAAACAGCGCTATTCATCTGAGAATAACTCGTAATAATTAATGTTGATGCATAATGAGGGATCAAATGGACTGAATAAACGTTAGCAAGGGTTGCACCAATTGCACGTTCACAAAAGAATCGTTGATCACATGATTTAAGCACATAATGATACCTATTTGATTACCTCTGATACTTAGCTCTTTCTCCCTACATAATCATAGCACACATCCATGGCTAGTTATTAGGTAGTATCCAGTCATGCCACCTCGGAGAGGTGTAATATCCCAGCAGGCCTCTGCATTTCTCATCATCATCTCTGTCTTTATTTATGCACTCATTACATTTTGATGCAGTGGCCCCAGCTGTTACTCGTGCATACCATTTAGTTCAATAAAAATCTCACACTTTATGCTGTTAATATAGCGTAAGCACCTGCCAAAACTGAAAGGCCTTGTCAGCAGCATGCACATTTGCTTTTCTGAGTTGCTTTGTTTTGCCTTTCCATTTTATCTGACTTGTATATCTTCCCATGGACTAAATATGTTTTGTGCATGTGCTGAGATGCTGGATAACTGCAACTCTTTTTGTTGTTGGGGTATGAAAAAAGAGGAAAGTGATTCTGAGTGAGCGTCCAGACGACATTTGTCCAACCTGTGCCACATTTGATCTCCTTTGGATATAGAAAAACAGATGCAATGGTATCAACCGAAACCTGAAAAGAGTGAGCACACAACTCATCTCCAGCGAGGTAACTTCAGGTTTAACCCTGGGTTTTCAGTCCTACGATGGCGGTTCACTTCTTACCGGGGTAGATCGCCATGGTAACTTATGCTGAACACCTAACCTGCTCCGGAGCAGGTAATGTTCGAGATAAGAGATCAACTCGAATAAAGCCCCGCCTAATGACCAATCAGAGCTCGGTGCGCAGATTGTATGATAGTGTTACACAAATACGCAGAACATAAATTCATAACAGGCTAAAAGTAACACAGTTTAAACTGCCAAGTGCAGACAGGACAGTTGGCTGTATGCTGTGGGTGCAATATGTTTTTATATATATTTTTTTTTACTCGCTCCCAAGTCCGTTTCACATCGCCGGAGTCAGAGACGCAGCTGAAAGAAGGCTGAAATAGTCATACACACCACAACATTATCAAAGGGGAAAATGAAGCGTAAGCCATTCATCCATTCTATTTTGGAATCCTTGGGCAACCCCAAATTGCTCCCGATGGCCAGGTCGGGTGCGTGAATGGGTGATATTGTAAAGCACTACGAATAAAAGCACTTTATAAATGCAGCCGTTTTAGTTCATTAAGCAGTATGGACACTTACTGGGAGCTGGTTGGCTAATGTAAATGAGTGGCTGATAAAAATAACTGTCCTACTGTAACTGTGTCCAGAGGCTTGCTGTTTACACGCATGAAGTTGACCTCGATATAACCTGCGGCGCTAACTAGTTGTTAGCAAACAACACAGTGAACGCTAACACGCTGACTGCAGGGAAATGTATCTTTAAAGTATTTCAAAACCCCAGTACTGCTTTTTCCTGTAAATTTGTTTAGTACATAGTAGAGCAGTGTGTTGTTTTTTCTGCTACGCAGCCTTAATGGAAGTAGCCCTTTTTGTCGCTGAATGTGACTTAGTTGTTGTTTTACAGTTTTTCGTTATAAAGAGGAAGAGTTATATCAAAATGTATCTACTCAGCTGTGAGAGTTCTTTTAGAGTGACAGTATACCTCCTCATTGCATTATCCTACTGTAACCTGAGTGTAGGCTACTGTACACAGAATGCATTCAGCTATTTAACATTTACAAATGCGCTTGACTTACAAAGTTTGTTTGCTTGCTTACTTAGAAAACGATTTCCATTTATTTCCTCTCTAAAAGTATGCCATGCAGCACAAGTATCCTAGGCAAAGCAGGTCACCTCTGCAAGGGGCCAGAGCACAAAGGCGTCTTTGGTGCCAATGTGCCAATGCGAGCTTGGAGCACAGGAAATGTAGATGAGGAAGCCCATACATTTTTAATGACAGAGATTTTGGTCTAATGTGACACTGGCAGATTAACCTACTATCCAAATTTGATGCTACACCCCCCCAACAGAAGACTTTGCAATTCTTTGGCACGGATAAAGCAATTCATTTAAGTCTTAGATAATTAAAGTGTTTTATCTTTGTGACATTTATAATGTCCATCTCCTTCTCGGTAAAGGGCAGGAGGACTGATTAGTTCCCATTAAATCTATAGAATGTAACGCTGTTTAAAATCCTCAAAGATAGAGTAGACGTGAAATATTGAGGACTGAATTGATTAAATTATATCATTGGGAAAAAGAAAAAAATGCTCTTTCCTGAGTGCATTTTGATTTGGTAAATCATATGCGCATTTCCATCTGCAAAGATGGAAAATATGAATGTATCAACACTTAATAAATACAATTTTCTCTATATGGAGGGGGAAATGCACCAAAAAATACCAAGTACATTCCTCATACCTGGGTGCATTCATATTCTGAGCTGTGGTTGCATTGATATTCTGACTTCCAAAACCTGAGACTCAGAGCCTTTTTAATTGATGAACAAATCCACGCTATCCTTTTAAAATTATTTAACACGTATGAAAACCTATTATGTAAATGCAGCAGTGTTGGACACTTAAAGACAACAAACAAAGCCACAGAGACTCAGAGCAGCCTTTTTTCCCTCTTTTTTTTCCAGTTTGAACAAGTCAACAAGTACAGGGGGAATACAGATCGAGGTTTTTGTAACTCTGTTGAAAGCTAATGTTAACCCTATCAAAAGCAGTTTAACACCCAAACTCTCACAACTCGGACTGGGTGATACGGCCAAACCTTCCATCCCGATATAGGTAATTTCATATCTTGATAACTTTATATATCGCAAAATTAAATACTTTATATGAAATAGCCACATGGTAAAGCCTATTTTTTGTATTTTTGTAAAACATAGGGATGCACCGATCCAACTTTTTCAGTCCCGATACCGATGTCGATACCTGGGCTTTGGGTATCAGCCGATACGGAGTACCAATCCGATACCAGTCTTTAATTAATAAGCTGTATGGCTCACTTTGTGGAAGTGACTGGGATCATTCTTTTATGTGTGAGGCAACATCAGGTCTTGTCTTAAGCAATGATTTCCTAACTTTGTAAAAGTAAATGAAACAAATAAATACATAGATATAAATTTAATGAATTGTATTAAAATAATAAATTAAAGTCTTTGTCTTAATAGGCAGTTTGAAACATGTACTGTAGGATTCAATGTGTGGTGTTTCTACATCTACTGCAGAAAAAGATGATCTTGGTGTAATAGCTAATTGAACAGCCTAAAAAGTCAGAACCCTCACTCCACTTATCCCCTCACTAGAATCAGCCACAGTCTGGGAAATGCATACTCTCGCCAATATGAACGACCTGCTCCGCGGTCACATCTACAGCTGAACAGAGTGACTGGCCTTGTTGGACAAAGCCCCAGATTTGTCAATGACCAGCCTATGTGCGCGATTGCTTCTTCTGTTGCCCAGCAACTGACCTTGTCTCATCGTGTATGCCTCACCAGACGTGGCGGTTCTACAATGACTTTCCATGTCTTTCGGCGTTCAGAGTTGATGAAAGTTTACTAAACTGAGAAATAAAAATAAACATCAAAACATCGTATAATATCTTAACTTACTGGACCTCTTATTTTGTTGATAATTCCACATAGTAATCCCAAATTAGATGAACAAAGAACCTGTTAGAGACAGTTCTTATTTGATCCTCAGAAGTTGGCGCTGAGGGAAAAGCCGTTCTTCTCGGTGTCCACAAGAAAACATCAAAACCGTATTCACAAAAACAAATGAAAATAACAAATATAATCTGATATTATAAAGTGCTGAATTCAGCACAAAGACTACTGTAGAATGCTGTTCGTTAGAAAACAAGAGCTCTTTGCGGAAAATGTATCCTGGCATGGAGCCAAATCTGTCAACTGAACATGTCAAACTAATGGCATGCTGGTAGAAAAAAGGTCCTAATTATCCCGACATTGACCCACCCTCACCCACATGTAGTAAAACAGCTGAAGCACAACTGGGTGTGTGAAATATGGACTGAACAAATCCAGATATAATTCCCACAGTAGCCATAGCAACTGTGATGCATCGTGTCAATATTTCACCAGCGACCACACCGACTCTATGTGGTCACTGGTGGTGCATTTTTTGAGCCGCCTTTTTTGCAACATCTGTATTATGGAGAATGCTAGCTGTCACAAATGTATTATAGCTCAATGCAAATCTGTTTTCTACATCAATTACATTCTGAAGACATTATTTGTGACTCCATATACAGTTTACTTAATGGAGAGGAGTAAACAGACAAACTAGAGGAGATGCAAAAAAAAGGTAAAGTCCACGTTTCTGCGGTAGATAGTGAAAGTACTCCGAAGACATGTTTGGTCCACTTTCACCAGGATTAAGGGTCTGAATTAAACATACGGGCATTCCAGCTGAGAAAAGCACCTGGTAAGCTTCGAGGAAAACATCTCATAAGCCTGTGTGCTGCTGGGATAAACAGGTAAAAGCCATTCAGAGACACGCTCCAAACACGGCATCAGAGGCACATCGGAAATAGTCAGGCTGAGCAGGAGAGGATTCTGCCACCAAGCCAAGTACTCTGCAGAGAATAGGGGTGGTATGAATAGCTTGGAAACTTCCCTAATCTCCCCGTCAGAATTCCAAGCCCAGCTTGTGAGAAGGAGGCATAGTCCTCATTCCTCATGAGGGGAGGTGCACTGTGATCTCACAGCTATTTTTCGGTGCAGACATACAGGTACCTTTCATAGATAACTGACTAGACTAAAAGGTGAAACAGTATAAAAGGTCATATTGAAATTTTGGCAAGTTCATTTTAGCATTAAGTCATCATTTACTGTCATAATGCAATGTATCCTTATACAACAGTTCGTATGATATCTTACGAAACATGATTTCTCATTTTTCATGCGTTTTCCTACAATTGTCCAGCTACACGTGACAGACGTGTTAATTTCCACTCCAGTCTTTTGAAAATAAACTTTCGTCTTCACAGGAAACGTCTTGGTTTAGGATTAGACAACAAAACTACTTAGTTAGGGTTAGGAAAAGATCGACTTGGTTAGGTTTAGGTACAAAACTACTTATCTAGGTTTAGGAAAAGATCAACTTGGTTAGGTTTAGGCAGCAAAACTACATAGCTAGGTTTAAGAACAGAACGACTTGGTTAGATTTAGGCAACAAAACCACTTAGTTAGTTCTGGGAAAAGATCGACTTGGTTAGGTTTAGGCAACACAACTACTTAGCTAGGTTTAGGAAAAGATCGACTTGATACGGTTTAGGCAACAAAACTACATAGCTAGGTTTAGGAAAAGGTCGACTTGGTTCGGTTTAGGAAAAGATTGTGGTTTTGGTTAAAATAACACCGGATGTGGCGTATCTTAAGTACGGAAGTTACGTGACAAATAAATCAACGTTAACATCTGGTTTCACACGGGATGCGAAAACCAGTCTTCTGGACGAAAGTCCAGTGTTTTTGGACTCACCCATTCACCCCGACCCCCTCCCTACATGTTATTTATCACTCTTCATACTTCCTGGTTCACAATTGCGTGGATTACATACAAATTGATTTTGTGGGATATATACGAATTACAGTGCATTACTTTTCATAGGTATAGCTACGGTGTATGAGACCAGCCTGCATAGTGTGATGGCAAAAGAGGCTGTTTACGTCTAAGTTGCCACATACTAACACAGAACTATCATCCAAAATGTCCCCAACTAACGTTTTACAGGGTTAGCTGGGTTGTCACAGCTACACAGCTACAAAGGAATTCAACAAGAAATGTATACAAAAATTCAAAAGCATGACACAGATCATTTTTTTTGCTAGAAATAATAATATAATCCTATTTTATACAATATTTAACAATATTTTCAAGTGACTTTAATATAATTGGTGTACTGGTCGTTTATATTAAGGGAGTGTATATTTTAGGTCACCTCTGTAATATCAACAAAAGGCATTTTCCACTCTCAGTTAACTGTGCTGTTCTTTAACCTGTCTTAACGGGATCCATGTATCTGAATATAATTCTGCTGTATTTTTGAACTGGGTTGAACTGGTGTATCTGATGGACCTCTCAAAGGAAACAAGATACTCTGATTGTCTGAATCACATATGATAATCCAGCGACTCTGAGCATGAAATCCGCTCCTCTCTGGTTCAAGTTCAGTGGGTTAAGTCAGTGCTATTGTTATCATGAGTACTGGCATTCAATGCTTGGCTTCACTGATGGTTTGCTTTATTTTAATGACAAAGGTCGCTCCTATATATAACTGTCTACATGGAAGACACAACATTTTTCGCTTGAGGGCTTTTTCGAAGAGACATGTACATACTGTAGAGCATTTGCAAATCCCATTTACTCAAAAGAATAACTAAGACTTTATATTCAGACTCCCAAAAACATACATTATTCAAATTTCTCACCTAAAATGCAATTTAGACCAAATGCAATTTTTGCCCACTACTATTTTAAATGTTGTAATATAAAACATAGGGCCGAGTATCACAAATTGACTCAACTCATTTCATATACAGTGCCTCTTTATCATGTTGTAAACTTATTGTGTTTTGATTAATTTCAAATTGCTTGCTTTGCTTCAGTAGAGTGTGAAATGCACTTTCCCTTTTGTAGTTTTTCAATTTCTATCATTGTGAACGCGGATGGAGTGTGGGGCGGACAAAGAGAATGAACACATGGATGTCTGGTGTAATTAAGAAGCTGAAGTATTAGAACAGGCAGTGCCTTCACCAGCTATAATTCATCAAACATGGTCTTAATTAAATTGTTTACACAGATGTCTGCAAACCGGTTCCTGCAAAAGTCATTCCATTATAGCAATGCAATATTATTACTGGACTCGTGAGAAAAGTTTTGTGTGGCTGTTCACTGCACTCTATAGGGCACTAAAAAATAGGGGAATGAATTCCAGTGTGAGATTAGCTAATCTAACAAGTGCTACATTTCTCTGGAAGTTGCTGTGAAAAAAGGCTCTGTTCTCTAGCAGCTGTAGGGGTGAACCTACTAATGTTTAGGCATTAAATACTTCACTGTCAACACATAATTGAATCTTACTGGGCAACTGCTAGGTGCGATGATAACGCATTAACGCAAATTTGTATTAACGCCACTAATTTCTTTAACGCATTAACACAATTGATCTTTCGGAGGTTGCAGTGGGCTCAGTTTTAAAGCTAGAGTGAAGATACGTATCATATGAAACTAGATAACCTAATGAATCAATTGGTACCAACCATGTCATACTATCTTGTGGAGAAGGAGCCTAAATAACGCTCAAAATGTATGCTAAATTTTGGCGAGGAGAAACTGGCATGGCCATTTTCAAAGGGGTCCCTTGAACTCTGACCTCATGTGAATAAAAATGGGTTCTATGGGTACCAATGACTCTCCCCTTTACATACATGCCCACTTTATGATAACCACATGCAAGTGATATTCAAGTCAGCACACTGACACACTGACAGGTGTTGTTGCCTGTTTGGCTTGAATTTGCAATGTTATGATTTGAGCATATGTTTTATGCTAAATGCAGTACCTGTGAGGGTTTATGGACAGTATTTGTCATTGTTTTGTATTGTTAATTGATTTCCAATAAAAAATATAAACATACATTTGCATAAAGCAAACTAATTTGCCCACTTCTATGTTAATAAGAGTATTAAATACTTAACAAATCTCCCTTTAAGGTACATTTTGTACAGAAAACAAATGTGTAATTTGCGATTAATTGGGATTAATTATGGACAGTCATTCGATTAATCGCGATTAAATATTTTAATAGATTGACATCCTAAGCATCCTTAAGCATAATAATATAGGATGGGGTTACAAGTTGATAGATCACCAATAAAGTAAAAGAATATAAGCACAAATGTCCATGTATTAATCAATACAAAATTGGCAAGCAGCTACAGAAAAAGAAAAAAAGAAACAGGAAGTGGAAAAAAACAAACAACAACAAAAAGCCATTTAAATAAAAACTTCTGCACCACCCTCCCCCCAACCACAAATCCCTCCCTTTGGGTCCCTCCCATCCCACCCATCCTAGACCTTGGGGACACGGAGAACAATTATAGGAAGGATTTAATTATAGTGATTTCTTGTTTCCAATGTGATATATTTTCTCTCTTTGCCAAGTGCATGTTGGCAGCCCAGTGTTCCAAACCGGCTATATTTATGATGTCAAGAAGTCATCTTTGTATATTGACAGAATGTGGAGCTTTCCATCTGCAAGCTATTCATCGCTTTGCAGCTGTAAGGCCAGCTAACCAGAAACGTCTCTGCTTAACACAGAGTTCCAGGTTGGAGCTGTCATTAAGTAACAGGTCTTCTGGTAAATAAGGAATTGTTTTAGACAATATGTTTGATAGCATCTCTGCAACCTTCTTCCAGAACTCGGCAACCCTTGGACACCCCCAAACCATATGAAAAAAAAGTACCTAATGCATTCTGATTGCATAAGGTGAAGTTTGGTGATGGTAAAGCTTTCATTTTATGCAATATGCGGGGGGTGAAATATGTCCTGTGTATGAAATTGAGATGAATAACTTGATGGTTGGGGGTTCCTGGAAGATAGTTGGATGTTCTGCCAGATTAGTTTCCAATTTTGGTTGGAGCTCTTTGGAGAGAGCTCCATCTTCCACAGTCTGTCAATGGTTAGTGGCTTACAGGAGGCCTTATGTGAGATAGAGTATATTTCCGAGACCAGTCCACTGGGGCTGGTCAGAGCTGTGTGAAATGCATGTATGGGAAGAGGTATGTTCCAAGGCACACCATAAGTGCGCATCGCTGTGCGGAGTTGAAGATAGAAAAAGAATGATGTGCCAGGTAGATTAAAATGTTTCTGGATGTCTTGGAATGCTCGTAGGCCCTGGGGACCATATATGTACATATCATTCCTATGGTCTAAGATAGTCCAAAAATATTAGCAAAAATGAACAACCCAAATCCAAAAACTAGAGTCTTAAAACTCAAATTTGTGATTTCATAGGGTATAAAGTGTGGAACTGCTCCATAGACAATGAATGGGGAGAGATGTTATAGATGAAACTGAGAGCACCCAGAGGAATGTTCAGAGTATATGGGTACATTTTCTGTTTCACAACTGCCAACACTACAATAGAATGAAGCTCATTCGGGTGTAAAAAAGAAAAATATCTTGTGGGTCCACAAAATCAGTCTCCCATTCATTGTCTATGGAGCAGCTCCAGACTTCATGCCCTATGACATCATTAGTTTGAGACTTACTTCTCTGGTTTCTGGCTTAGAGATAGAGTAGCTCATGTTCACACACATTGATTGAACTTTTCCTAAGCCATGGAAATAACATAGTCGAATGCTTAATTTAGGTGGTGTTCCCCTTTAAATGTTAAAATACAGTAGCTGGCTCTTCATACTTAGCTGCAGACTTGTTTGATTGGATTGGGGATTTTTCAAGGACGAATAAAATTGTCTGATTTTTTAAATGTTTTTTGGTCTCGCACAGTAGGAGAATCCATAATATTAGTATTCTGCTCATTACATGAGGTGAGCGGAATAATTCCACACACCCAACCCAGTCAATGAGGTTCCAGGTGGATGAAAGAGCTCAGGGCTGCTTCCCTTTTTAGCCAGTTAACAAAACACCGACTCTTTAAAGTCGGAGTCACACCCGGTCAGGGCCATAGGAGGAATGTAACCGCTGTCTCAATCACTCTTTTATTAGCGCCGACCAGACCAGTGGTCTGCCTGCCCTCATTCCCACTGTTATCTCAGGGATTAAGGGCTTGCTGTCTTTGACCATTCTCTCTCCGCCTGGTCACACAGATATAAACAAACACCCCGAAGACCTCCACAAAAACACAGGCGTGGAAGCGCACACACGCCCACACATGACTTACCCAGTGGAGTTAGAAGGGAATGACTGACTCTAGGTAGGGATTTGGTGGATATAGTTTAGATTCTTTTTTCTTGTGCTCAAAAATATCTCAGAATAGCTGTGAGTTGGAGTAAGGACAATATTGTTTAAGAGGAAAAATGAATCCCATCCTCTTTAAAGCAGCATTATTCTTTGAGCTTCTATGCGTTCACCATCAGTAAGTAAGAGTAATTTCTTTCATGTTCCACATAGTGATTTAACTCCATGTAAATACAAAAAAATATGGATTAGTGCAACTTCAAAAATAAGGATAGCCCACAGTATGACAAAGAGACACTAGGAACATCGATATCCTGCAACTCAATTAAGATGAACTGTTATGAGAGTACAATGGTAACACTGTAAATCCATATAGATTACCATAGCATCACCATTCAGTAAGAAATGCAAGGCTGGACTAGAGCTATAGGCTCAAAAAAATACCAGACCCAGCCCTACATGAACCCGCATAGATTCTGTCCTAGCCCGACCCAAGCCCTGGACTACAGCAGCAGTTCTGGGCCCGAGCCAAAGCCAACTAAGGTCTTTCAGTGCGGTAACAGACGTTTGTGACACGATTTCGAACATGCGCCTTCACTGTCATTATTCATGACAATTGAGCGCTGCAGCAGTGAGTCCTAAAACCCGGACTTAGCATTTCAGCACTTCCGGTACCCTCGTCTGGAGGTCAAAGGGTTTTTTGAATGGGTTTTTAAATAGATGCCTGAAATAAGGTCTGTGCTTAACACAAGCTGAAGAGATTTTAACGTTTTATTCCACGCTATAAAATGTCAGTAAATATCCCACTTGTGAATTTTGAAGTCTTTACATGTCTTAAAAAAGGCGGTTGCTAACAAGTGGCTAAATGAGACTACTAAACGTCATCACGCCGACTCGTCCGCCTTTACAGCCGCGTTGTGTATACTCGCGCTCATGCGACTGTGATGTAGTTTGTAGTTAGATTTTTACTTCTGCCGATTGCATTCAGTCTTCAAAAATCACAAAAGTGGCGTTCATTTGTGAAGATTATCTTGCTGAACAAAACGTGTAAGTATCATAAACGTTTGTTCGCAGCAGAGCTTATTTTCTGCAATAATCCAAAACCCAATGGAAAAATCCCATTGGCTTTTTGTCGAGGGAACCAGTGCGATGCTAACTTCCTGGTTGGCCTATAAAATATGTCATCCCTAGAGCACTCTATACACAGACTGTAAGGTCTGCATTAAAAAAACACCAAAAAAAACAACGGGAAACTGGCCTGATCCCGGCCAAATTCAAGCCCATCGGATATTTGTAGAAATTCCAGCCTGTCCCGAACCCCTTGGGGCAGGTTGGACCCACGGGAGTCGGGCAGAGAATCAAAGCTCTAGACTGGACTAGAAGATTTTCCACATCTGAGAGAGACAGAGCAGTGAATATGTGTATGTGTGCATACGAGTCATGTCCTGTTTTTAATCATATCCCACTATACGTGATTATACTGTCATCCGGGTTTCGATCAATGTCTGCTTTCTTGCGCAATTGTGTTGTCAACTCCTTGACATTCCCATGAGTGTCTTTTTTTTTTTTTTCTATCTGTGCTGACTTCATCCTCAATACGAATCAAAAGACTACGATTTTGTTTATGCACTCTTGGACACTTGAATTATAGCACTGTAATTCCTCCATACACTGTCACTCCTGGATTTTTTCACTTCTTCATCTTATTGCCACTTATGGACCGCAGGAGCGACAAGCAATATTCAACATCATCTTCAGCTCTGACAGGTATCCGCCTTTCACTTTCATGTACAGCATTTTTTTTTTTATAATCTTATCGATTGCTTTTCTTATTAACTCCTTGTCACTCAAGTTGAACACGTGCTTGTGCAAATAACACACTGTGATCGAAATGATGCCGTTTCTGTCTGACTATCCCAAATCACACAAACCTGATCACAGCGAGAGTGCATAGTCGGTAATTAGTAATGTGACAAAGTTTAAGTAAAGCTTTTGAAAATGAGATAAAATCAATAAGGGGTTTTTGAAGATCCGAGAGAAAAATGGCAGTGTTCAACATGTATAGACTGGCTGATCACAGGGACCAATGAAATTACCACTTTGACTTCAGATGCTGAAAGCAGCAATCGACTGGTTCAATCATTGCGATGGCAGTGTGCTGATTGAAGCCTTGTTTTGAAGGAAGTTTTCAAAGGAAAACAGGAACAATAACAAGTCTGTCCCTCCGTGACTCATCCGGCCAGTGCCGTATCTGTGTACAGCCGACTGACAGCTCGACAGAGCCTCTGCTCCGGAGTTTCGGTCAGATGCTCAAGCCACAAAACTGAATTTGCAACGGTTTGTTTCTCCGTGATACCTCGATGTCATGTTGCACACACCGGGCCGTTTGACACGGGGTTTACCTTTGCTGAGATTTAAAGATGCCGACCAGCATCTGCCGTAACCCTTGAGGTCGCTATGAATGCGAGAGGTTGAAATTGCTCTTGTGCTAATGTGATATTACATCATACTGGTCTGTAATGTGAGTTGTTCCGATATCGTAAATGCGTCTGATACTGCGCAAAATTCGGGATCGGGTATCGCGAGTACGCCAGTCTATGCACCAATCCGATATCGTAATTTATTAACCTAGAAAAAAAATCTACTTCTTTAACCGGAAACCATTTCGTAGCCGCTCAAAAGCAGTTGCCTTCACTGTGCCGTCGCCTTGGATGTATCACGGCTGCCACTGGCAACTACTGTTTTGGAGAAGCGAAGAAGAACTGATTGCAGGTAGTTTGCCACAGCTGTTAAGTAATGATAATAACTTTATATTGTTTTATCACGCTGGTATCGGATCTGTACTCGGGGCCGATACCACGTGTTCAGGTATCAATATCAGGAAGGAAAAAAATGGTATTGGAACATCTCGAAACATTCCATTTGGCCTTTCCTGCAGGTCTCGCTCTTTGTTTCTGTCTTGACACAAACGTGCACATTCCCCTGCACACGCGTACACACCAAAAGACGACAAATTAGTTGTCAGTTTTACTAGCCATGTGACCTCAAAAACAAAGAGAAGGGAGATAATGATCTTAGGCTAAGGACAACTATACATACACACACACACACAATCCACACACTACACTGCCCAAGGACTCCGAGCACTAGATTGTCGGATCAAGGGGGACTGGCATGAAGATATAGAGAAGGCTAAATGTGATTATCGCATGACAGGCTCTAGCTGTCTTAAACTGAGTTGATAAACTGTGATGCATGCATAAATTAAAGTTGTTATGATTAAGACTGTGTCACAGAACTGCAACATCCTACACACAGCCTCTCTCCCATAGATGAAATGAGTGTTTTGTTGGTTAATTTATCATTCACTGAAGGGTATCACGGAGCAGTCATCTACATAAAGCCAAGTGACTTATTACGTATTTATAAAGTAGACTAGTAATGGGATTGCCTTGCCTCGCTTTCACCTTGCGCAACATATACTATATTAGCTGTACATAGAGCTGGGCATAGGGACACACAGACAACGGACACATTCAAACCACACAGGATGCTGCCGGTCAAGCATTTGAATCGGGGCTGTCAATTGAATCAAACATTTAATCGCAGTTAATCGAATGATTGTCCATAGTTAATCGTGATTAATCGCAAATTAATCACACATTTTTGTATCCGTTCAAAATGTAACTTAAAGGGAGATTTGTCAAGTATTTAATACTCTTTATCAACATGGGAGTGGGCAAATGTGCTTGTTTTATGCAAATGTATGTATATATTTATTATTGGAAATCAATTAACAACACAAAACGGTGACAAATATTGTCCAGAAACCCTCACAGGTACTGCATTTAGCATAAATATACTCATAACATGGCAAACTCGAGCCTAACAGGAAACAACAGCTGTCAGTGTGTTAGTGTGCTGACTTGACTATGACTTGACCAAGATTTTATTTTTTACTGCAAATGTGTATCGGTTCCAAAATATCAGTTATCGATCTACTTGATTACTCATAATCGGTATCGGTATCGATCCTTAAAAAAAACATATCGGTCGATCCCTATAAAGAACACACCAGAAATACACCATTTTTAAGGTAGGCAAAAATAACACGTGTTTTTTGCCCAAAACTGCATGGGATTAGCATAAATTGGGGAGACTCGTGGGTACCCATAGAACCCAATTTCATTCACATATCTTGAAGTCAGAGGTCAAGGGACCCCTTTGAAAATGGCCATGACAGTTTTTCCTCACCAAAATTGAGCATGACAGGTCATTTAGTATGACATGGTTGATACCAATGGATTCCTTGGGTTTTGTAGTCAAATATGAAACCAATATCTTGGTTCTAGCTTTAAAACTGAGCTCGCCATAACCTAAAAATTGCAAGTTGCATTAATGCTTTAAATAAATTAGTGTCGTTAAAACTAAGTATCGCGTTAATTTTGACAGCCCTAATTTGAATACTCAGTATTTTTTGTTTATTTGTAAATAGTTTTTTTCTACTTTATCATGTAGAAATAATCTAATTGGAAAATGCCTTGATCGCTGTAATTGGGCGTCTGCAGCAGAAAGCATACACTGTATCTTACAACTGATACAGGCACTGAATGCATTTCTAACAATTAAGGATTTAACTGGTTGACCTTTCCGGCACATCAGTCTTTAATAAAGCGTTAATTAAGAGTCCCTTTAGGACCTGTTAGAGCTCGCCACGTTCCCTAAATATGGTGGAACACTCTAAGCTACTCAGCGACAGGAGGGAGAATGCGTGCTATCATTTATCTGAGAAATTGCCAAAACCCCGAAACGTATCATTGAGCGGCGATACTATCCAAACACATTTCTCACCGAAAGACCTTCTGTCTAACTATAAAGCCGTAGCATACATTCTGAGGCAGATTTAATCCAATCCCTCAAGCCCTATCATCATGTTTTCTCAAAAGAGAATGCCTTCCTGTTATTATATAAATAATACATAATAGCAAGTCCCAAAGTGTGCTGATTCATCCTGAGACCTCTGACGTAAAATAATTAACTATTTGCGAGATTGCTACAACAATGTTCTGAAAAAAAAAAAAAGCATTGTTCCAGAAAGCAGTGATTCCCAGACTTTCAGTTGGTGAATCTATTTCGGTCCCTCTCCCTCATGGGCGGATGCATTGTGCTGTGATCCCTTTGTCCATCAGAGAGACAGAACATTTTCGGCCTAATGCAACTGGACCCTCGCTAATGACAGCGAACAGCCCTATGACAGCAGCTGGGAACAATACTTAATGTTGACATCACTTGCTACGGGAATCTATTTCGGGTTTCTTCCTTTTATAGTGCTCGGTTGGAAATGGCTATCTTGCTCCCTAGACAAAGCGCATATAAAAGCTTTGGAAGAGGTGGTGGCCCTCTGTGCTTGGGAATCCCTTCCAAAATCCCTTCAGACTCTTGCTTGTTTCTCAGCAAGTACCAGCTCACCTCAGAATCCCCCGACAACATGCCACCGAAGAAGATTGAACCGAAGAAACCCGAGCCCAAGAAGCCTGAGCCTAAGAAGGATGCGGCTCCAGCTGCTAAGAAGGATGCGGCTCCACCTCCGGAGCCGCTGCCCGAGCCGCCCAAGGAGCCCCCGTTTGATCCCAAAAGCATCACTCTCGAGTACACCGCCGACCAGATCGAGGAGTTCAAGGAGGCCTTCACCTTGTTCGACCGCACACCGACCGGAGAGATGAAGATCACGTTCGGCCAGTGCGGAGACGTGATGCGAGCCCTGGGCCAGAACCCCACCAACGCGGACGTGCTCAAAGTGCTCGGGAAACCGCGGCCGGAGGACATGAGCACCAAAATGGTGGATTTTGAGACCTTCTTGCCGATGCTGCAGCACATCTCCCGCGCGAAAGATCAAGGCAACTTTGAGGATTTTGTGGAGGGGCTCAGGGTTTTCGACAAGGAAGGCAACGGCACCATCATGGGAGCGGAGCTGCGTCACGTGCTGGCGACGCTGGGAGAGAGGATGACGGAAGACGAGGTGGACAGACTGATGGCCGGACAGGAGGACGCCAACGGGTGCATCAACTATGCCTCCTTTGTGAAGCATATCCTCTCCGGATGAAAGTGACATTTAGCCATAAAGACTTTACCTCAACTTATCTCAACTTTCTGGATCCTCGCTTAACATTTGTCCACGTAGAGGTGAACATGTCACTTATTCGGTGACATTATTGTGCTGTCAAGAGCAGCAGTTAATGTTCAGTGAAAAAAAAAAATGTTTGCCGCCAGACCTATGATTAGTTCTTTTTAATAAACACTCTGAAGTATAATGAAATGCCATTGAGATAAAATGGACATCCATAAAGAAAACTCCATTAATAAAGGAAATATAATTGCAAACCGCCTCACAAATGTCATTTCAGTATACCCAACATCATTTACATTTGAAGAGGAAATGATGATTCATGCAGGATTGCTGATAAAAAAGTGCTCATTTTATGTCCATTCAACTTTTCACATCAACTGTGTTAATGTGATTAGGGGGGGAGGGGGGGGAGAATTGTTGGGAGACCAAAAACAAATAGGATTTGGCTCCATCTGAAAATAGAACAGATTTCATTCTATTCTACTTTACACAAAGAGTGTTTGAATGAGTCTGCTTGTCACAGTGCTTGAGGGGCAGCTGCAGTGGATCAAGATACACTCCCACATGCTGGACACACACACACAAAAACACACACACACATGCACAGATGCAAGCCTAGATCCAGTTCCCTTTGACAACTACAAGACAGGTGCTCCAAGGACAGGCCCTCACCTCAGTTGCAGTGGCTGACAGAACTATTTGTGTTTGCTTTTTAAAGCAAAAAAATTAGTTTCTAGCGTTATCATATTCAGAGAACAGTGTATAAATAATAGATAATAATTGGAGTTGAATTTTTTGATGATTTAGCGGAAAAAAGTGCACTGAACTTTCTATAAGATAAGATAAAATGAACGTTTATTAATCCCCGTGGGGAAATTCAGATGTCAAAGCAGCAAAGCGAAAAACAGGTACAGGTGTACAAGAATTCTAAAAACAATAAATAGGGATACAGAATATACATAGTGAATGAACATGGTGTGTACCGTCCGTCAATAAAAAATGTAGTGTACAATAAATAGATATAATATGTACAATTTAAGTTTAAAGTGCACCAGTGGTTAGAGGATGCAAGTCCCCATCTATTAGAATGTTATTGCTGTTTATCACTTTAACAGATCAGTACATCAACTTATTCACGTCTCATTCACTTTAACAGCAGTGGATAGGACACATCCACGCTATATGAAAAGCTTTTAAAGCTGTATTAAGCAACTGTTGACCGCCAGGGTGCAAAAAGGACCCCTAATAGATTGCTTCATGTTCAGTTTTCATCAAAAGTCAATAGTAGGGAGTAGGGAGCATACATTTGGGGTTGTGCAAGTTCACGTAATGGAAATGGCTGGCCATGACTCATATAAGGGTCTTGTGAGAGCTGTTGAAACCCAGCCACATGGACCAGTGAGCTGAAAGCGGGTGAAAGCTTGAAAAGAAAAAAAAAAAAAAAGCTGCAGAGTGTTTTCATTCACAGCGGAGTTGACAGTACTGGAAGCCCACATCGTGAGAAGTCTCTTATTCACTGTCAAAATGAAAAACAAAGGTTGTTTGTGTAGTTTGGAATTTGAATTCTAAAAGCCACTGGGGAAACACATATGACCCAATCACACTGAGTCGCTTCAAAAACCCCTCGGCAAAACACCGCGGTGCGCCTGTGGAGCAGGGCTGCGTGTGCTACCGGGCGAAATGTGATTGAACAGGAAAAAAATGTATTCAAGCAGATGTCGAGCTCTTGCCGTTATAATAATGGGGTGAACTTTAATTATTTAGTTCATCATTATGAAATACGGCTAATATCTACTAGGGATGCACCGATACTGGATCGGATATCGAGTCGATAATGACTCAAATAGCTGGATCGGATATCGTTGACAATGGGGCCGATCTATTCAGTTCAGTTCTTTGTTTGTAGACTGGAATTTCAACTGTTAAAGTTTTGACCAATTTGTTGCTGGATTAAAAAGGTTTACAATTGAATTATAATTCCAATTAATTCAGAAGATTGTTTTTACCACAAAAGAGGAGCGCACACCAGGCGTACCATAGGAAAACAATGGTTTCACTGGCTAACTCTTTCTGAAATTTGCATTACGCAATTCAAACAGTTCTCACAATATTTAGACCTTTTTTTTCTTTCATATGTCAGAAGTTGGAACCACATTTGTTGATTTCTAAAAATTGAAATTTTGAGAACCATGAATTACCCTTAAACTGTTTTTTTTTAAAATAATGTATATATTATATGTAATGCAGCAGTGGAAAGGGAGGATATGACATGAACCCTTACTGGATAAAAGTTCCAGAAGACAGTTTGCATATGAACTCAGGGGGTGAAAAACACAGAGGAAATGAAATTATTTGCTGTTAAAAACAAACAAAAAGAAAAATACATTTCTTATGAGGTTTTAGTTTTGGCCCAAATTGAGGTATCTGATTCTTTTGGTGCATCAATTTGGAGCGATGAATCATTACACTTCAAATATAAACACAATTTTCTACAGGATGTTCCATAGCGCAGCAAAGGTCTACGTGCGCTTTTGTACTTCGGAAACATTTTGCCTTGTTAAAAGTTTACCTGCACTATCTTGAAGGCTGAATTCCTGAACTTACTGAATTAGTAGATAAATCAAAGAAAGATTGAATCAAACGTTACAGGCAGGTGTTGAGTGGCTCCTGCTTTCGGCCTGGGACTAAAGGTTGCTGAGGATGCCAGATGGCAATAAAACCCAACACAACTCCGAACCAACAAAAATGAATGAAACACAAATGAAAAATCAACAAAAAATAGTGTAGTTTCTGAGATAAAAACAACTTAGATTAACTCTTAAGTCAGACCATCTGTAACCTAAAGACAATCTCAACAAATACTGCTATCCGCCCTTTTGTCTCCTTCTGACCTTGTCTCATTATCACTGTTCCTGCAGCTCAAAGGATGCACAAATAATAATGAAAATACATACATGTAAACCTCACAGTGGATTATAGAAGTACACAGTTCCTAATACCAGCCTGACCTCTACCAAACCTCCAGACCTCCATTATTGCCAAAACAATGAACTATACCTCCATGACTCAGTCTCCAATACAATATTTCATAGGGCTGGGACGATACACCTATCTCCCGATTCGATACTATCACGATACTCGAGTGCCGATTCGAAATGTATTGCGATTTTTTAGTATTGCGATTCGATATTAGGATTTATTGCAATTTTTGTTAACTTTTTTAACACCAGATCTTGGGAAAAAGTTGAATCATACACTTCTAAGGACTTTTACTTTGGAAAATCTCTAAATTGATACCGTACAAATGTTTGATATTGTGTCTGTATATAGTTAGAGATGTCGTGAAGTCAAATATATCAGTCATTGTCAGGAATCATTTATAAAAAAAAATTCCAGCAACCCAAAAAAATCGAAGAATAAAGACATTTCCCTCACAATTTAGTGGTATTTACTTTTTAATTTATAAGGGACATGTAATGTTTTATACTTCTGATGATTATGATTCAATGAATCTTATTTCCATAGATGTATTTTGTATGTACAGTTCTCTTTGTTAACACCTTATTTTGAAAACCGGACCTAGTCACACATGTATACTTCCTCTAACTTTGCCAAGTCCGTCGCTAGCTCTTAAGCCTCGGCCACACTGGGAACGTCAGGAGCGCGTGACGGCTGCGTTACCTGTTGTTTTTTATTTCGGCGTCCGTGTTAACAGGTTAGAGCAGCCACACTGCCCGCGGCTCACGCAGTTCACAGCAACAGAGTGATCTATTGACTGTATATTGACATCATACCAGCAACATTACTACAGTTTCGATGTCTTATCTGTAGAATATGTTACGGAGATGAAAAAAGGTAAAGATTTATTTTTAAATCAACACTTCCTGCTTTCATAATAAAAGGAATAATATTATCCATTCTATATTTAAATGCACTTGGCAGCATGCTGCTCCAGTATACCAGGCACTTTCCACCCTATTCATTTCGCTTTTTGCTCGTTTTGAAGATGTTACTGTCGAATTTCAGCAGAGTCTCAACAATGATCATTTATTCCCCTACTGTAGATTACTGTGGGTTGACACGTAACAAGTGTGTGTTTGGATGTGAATACATCCTGTGACTGTGAGCGCACTTGCTTGTCAGCTCAGCCTGCAGCAAGGCTCAGAACAGTACAGACCCACCAGTACCTGGCTCCCACGATTCCCACTCCGCAGCACACAAGGCTGTCAAACTGCAATTACTACACCACCAAGGTGTACCTCACTCGACAAGCAAACCACAACATAAATAAATAAATAAAACTATAGGTAACAAAAAAGTTTTTTGGGGGAAACCTTATAAAATCTCACATTCTGAGAAATATAAAGAAATATCTTATTTTTTTTTCTATATGACCATTAATATTTAATTACCTGCAGTATTTTGTATAACAAAATATTGTTTTAAAATATAATTTTTTATGAAAGTGAGTTGGTCACATTACTTTTTACTTCTCATTTTGTACTGCAAGTCAGCATAAAATCATCAATTTATTATTCATACTATGTATACAAAATGCATATGAATAATGTACAGTATGTTATAGTATTTTCACTTCAGACTGATATATATTTACATGAAACTGGAGTAATGGAGTAATTTCCTCCCCCTCTGTGGACGAAAGGAAAGTAGCTGTTACGCTGATGACAGCTAATGGAGACCAAATAAACAATTTATGTATTTAGTTTATGCAATGTGTGTGCAATAAAAGCCCTACAGCAAAGTATTGATCATGCATTTTACCATGAAGCAACCACAGGAAGTACTGATTTGCAGTCATTTAGGTTAGAATTTGATGTTAAACCTGCAGTAGGCAGAATGTTTTTGGCATCATTGGGCAAAAATTCCATAATAACCTTTCAGCATATTGTAATTCAAGTGTTGTGAGAGAAAATTAGACTTCTGCACCTCCTCATGGCTCTGTTTTCAGGCTTGGTATTTCCTCAACTGATCTCAACATGGCTGCCGCGTCACAAACTGAATAACAATATTAATTCATCTTTGATCAGCGCTGCCTAGTTTGACTGTTTGATCAGAGTTTGTGAGTGATTGACAGCTGCTCATAGACGGCAGGCTCCAGCCCGGCTCTGATTGGTTGTTTTCTTCTGGTCTGTGAAATCTTGCAGATGCCATTAGGAGCACCGGAGGACACTGGAGGACACCGGAGGACACCGGAGGACACCGGAGGAAACAGAGGTACATGATTTTTACCTGTCTAAAAATAACTTTTTTTTAAATAATATTTACTCCAATTCTACCCAATGCTGCTTTAAGTCGCATCTGGACGGATGGACAAGATTCTCCTAAAACCATAAAGCTCAAGTTTACTAAACCTTTTTTCCAACGATTTAACAATTGGTTCTGAATGTGTGATAGCACTTTAAATACACGTGTTCAGAAGCTATTTTTGGCTCACTGTAGAAGGAGTAGAAAGATGCAGCTTAAATAGGCAGAAGTGGCATTTACTCTATGAAGCTGTCAAGTACATGCAAAGGAGGTTCTAAGTGCACTGGGCATCCAGCTCCATACCCGGTTGAGAGCCAGCCAGTAATTTAGACCCATCATGATTAATCAGCAGCTGTTTAGCTTTAAAGTCCTTTGTCAAATATGTGGGGCTCTTGGCTGAGAGGATCGGACAGCTTGTGTCCATAAGTTTTAATTTCCGTCGTGCGGAGCGTTTTCTGTACAAAAGACGGACACGATATGTTACATTTTTAGTGTCAAAGAAGTGATGCCTCTACTGTGATTTTCATAGCCATGGATTGTGCCGTTGTTGTTGTTTTAGATTGTGTTACATTAAAATGTCAGACATTCAAACTGCTCTCTGCATGGCTTTAGCAGCCCAGGTGGCAGCATAAACCTCCACAGCACACACACACTTGCATAGAAATATCAAGTGGCAGCATTTTGTCTCATTTAAAGTGGCAATTTGTGAGCTCCTCATATTTTGCCACGGGCAACACGCGGTGTTCGGTGCCAAGCAGTTATTGCTGTAGAAATCACTGTACCTTATTTTGGGTGTCAGAGTGTCTAATGAGCATTGAGTTGTCTCTTAACTTGAATTTTAATTTTCTATACCGGTCTTGTCAGCGTTGTTTTCCTTCTGCCAGAAACGTATCACATCCCATTGTGGGGAAAGGGATTTTCATGTTAAAGAAAACAGTGAATATAAACCTTTCACGAGCTGTACATTGTCACTTGGGCATCCATTGATAACCACAAATAGTGAAACAGATATTTATCTATTTATCGGCAATATTCTGGGAACAGGTGACAGTTTCCGTGACAATTTCTAATGTCCAGTTTAACACTGTTTAGCTCAGCAGTTACAAATTGCCATGAGAGTAATGACAAAGATGAATGGCAACCTTGGTCATAAAACAAGCGGGAGTCAAAGAAGGTGTGCCAAGGTCAAGATCAGCCAGCATCATTTTTTGGCAGCCTATCATTTGTCACGGCCAGCAACAAATTCACCACTCTGTATTAAGAATAGATGAGCTCATTTCATTTACTCATTTTTGAATTACAAAGAGCAGGTCTCATTTATGGATAAGGCCTGGTATTGTGTGAACAAAATGCCTTCATATATGATGAAAGGGGTCATATACCCAACCTATAAGCTACAAACCCTATCAACTCTTTAACATTGTCCAATACATGATGAAATTGCTAACTGCTCAATAGGTGCTCATACTGTACACCATTCGTAGCTATACCTACTAGGACTGGGCGATGAGGAGAAAATCAAATATCTCGATATTGATATTGCGACGATATTGTAGCTTTGACGTTTGGTGCTTTCTAAAAATATTAATACTATTCGATTTTTTATAAATAATCATCAGTAATGTGGATATAATGATTAAGTGGGTAAAGGCAAATAATAGTGCAGCTAGAACAGTTTGGTGAGTTCAGAAAATTACATCAGTTTACTCTAATGCAGCCTTTAAGACCAGGAAAAGACAACACTTATGCAATGTTACGATATCCACAATCTAAAACGGTAACTAGTCTCATATCACGATATCGATATAATATCGACGTATTGCCCAGCCCTAATACCTACGCAAAGTAATGCACTGTAATTCGTATACATCCCACAAAATCACTTTGTATGTAATCCACGTAATGCTGAACCAGGAAATATAAAGAGCGACAAACGCTGCATAGGGCAAAGGTCGGGGTGGATGGGTTGGTCAAAAAACACAAGACTTTTTGGCCAGGAAACCGATGTTTTTATCCTGTGTGAAACCAGAAGTCAACGTTGATTTATTTGTCAGGTAACTTCAGTACTTAAGTTACGCCACTTCCGTAGTTGTTTTAACCCAAACCACAATCTTTTCCTAAACTTAAGTACTTTTGTTGCCTAAACCTAACCAAGTATTTCAAGCGTATTTATTTCAACCCAAACCACCATCTTTTTCTTAACCTAACCAAGTAGTTCTGTTCCATTAAGCTGGGCATACACTGTACGCTTTTAGAAATGTTGTTGTGTAACTCCTACTCCTACTGTATGAGTAGATCATTTGCGATGTAAAGCCAAAGCTCACGATTTATGTGCTCACGCTGTACGGTCCGATTGTCAGCCACGACCTGAGAGCTCACACTGTACGTGTAAAATAATAAAAAAAAAAACACGGCACGTTGGCCGCTGCGGGCCGCTGGCTGTTGACAGTTAGAAAGCTCCAAGGCAGATCATCTGAGGTTGCATTGGGGAATCGGCTTGTGGCTCTGCTTCAACTGTGCGAGAGCCTGTGGCCAGAAACAGGCTAAAATCGTGCAGTGTATGCCCAGCTTAAACCTAACCAAGTTGTTTCAACATTTGTAGAAAAACGCACAAAAAATGAAGAATAACTTTTCGTAAGATATCAGACAAACCGTTGCATGAGGATACATTGATAGGTGAGAATCACTTTAATGTAGAAACTTCATAACAGCCACACTTTGATTATATTATCTTTGAGATCCACACGGGCAAGTTGTTTTTTTTTTGTCTCTTCATTCACAGACTTACAGGTCACACATGATTTCCAGTCTTCTCTTAGCTGGCGCACCAAATGAATACAAACAAGTTAACACTGGCATTTATGCCTTCACTTGCAAGCGAAAGCAGTTAGAAATCAATATAGTTAATTGTTTTTGGATGTGATCACCATCAACTAATCCCCTTGAGGGTTCCCTTGAGATAGCTTTCAAAAATAGTATCCCTACTCCTACATGCAACTAAGTCATATTACAGTTTTCCAAAACGTTATGTACCATTACCATGGAAATCAGCAGCCCCTGGATCGCTGATGCTCTCATTGTGATGCGCAACACCAACAGGCTTGTTAGCACTAATGACATTAGAGTGCATGTGTCCTGTTGACTGATGACAGTTAAGTAATCACACTGATGCTGTGCTTAAAAGAAATTACAGCTGAGATATGTAATGCAGCACTTCTTTGGTTGAGGCTGATTTTGTCCATAAATTAAAGTGGTATTCTCTCCTTTTGAGCTCTTAAAACAAAAACAATTAGGCGGATTAATCAAACACCTGGTATTCTCTTGGGGCAAGTGCATGCAGAATCAAGGTGTTAAGCACATCAATTAAACATTTTCTAATAATTTGTTCCATTTTTAAATCACAAACATGCAGGTAATAAATGGTGTTCCAGTAGCAGAGAGGAGATGATAAATGTGTTCAATTAACAAAAATGAAAAGCTTCTACAACTACAACAAATGCAGTAGTTTGATGGTACCACCAGTCAAAATATCTTACAATCTGAAATATGATCACAATTTGAAAAACAATTTGAAGATAAACACAAATTTGATGGGCAAGAATGTGGCGACACAATGCGTATCACGATACAGGGGTTATGATTCAATATATTGAGATATATACTGCCATACTGTAAGCAAGGTGATACATTGCAATTTAATTTAATTAAGTTACATGCAAAGATTTTGAGTTAATCTTTGCATGTAAACTATTAATTAAAGATCGATCGTGTTTTTGAGAATATATACAACATCACAAAACATTATATCGCGATACTCGATATTTTTGATATTTTCTTACACCTTTAATTTTTATGTAGACATCTGGTTTTCTTTTTTGTGTTGTTTTTAGATTGATACCAACCACATTGTTCGAATGATTACAGAATGAGAAAAATAACTCTATGATTCACATAGTCAATACAGGCTTTTAGATAAGCCTTTTGTACAATGTCCTTTAGAGCATACGGCAGTAAAAGCAAAGCCTCTGTATAATAAACGGCCTCTATCCTCACTGCTGCTTTCATTACCGTTCATTCAACACATGCCGTGTCCAGGGATCAATACTTCTTCACCTTGTGCTGTATAGATGCCAGATTAGATGCAGCTCCAAGGGCAATAATGAGGAGCGCCTGAACTCGCTTGACATTTGCAAACATGCGAGTCTGTAACATTTAAACTGTTACTGAGTTATCAAGAATTTGTCAAAAATTCATAATTTGAAGCAATTACTTCAAATATGATAGATATGATAGGATTCTATATGATTTGATTGACCCATTAGGATTCTATTTGGCAACTGAGTAAAAATGTAAGTATCCTCTAAGAGTGCTGTAGAATATCTTTTTGGTTTCATACAGTTTAACTGCAAATGAAAAGAAAATGTTATTGGATTATACATTTGTTTTTCTTAAAATAGAAAGTGTTCACTTAGAGCAAAAATATTAAATTCTTGAAAAACATAGTTTAATACCCTGGCCCTACTCAGGGTGCAAAAAATAGATGTTGGAAAGTAAATGACAGACTAAATATATCTGCAAAAATGTCATGTTTTAATTAAAACATACACAAAGTTCTATTGAAGGATTACACTGTTGTATACAGATAATCATGTTTCAAAATCCACTTTATATATTAAACACTTTATTGGCCTACATATTGATCATATGCAACTATACCGTATATATTCAGTGAGAAAATAACTTACATTTTGCTTATAGGGTCAAAGTAAGATTTCAACCAGTAGTGAGTGAAAAGTGTATAATTCTATAACAACTCTTATTTATCTGTGCTTTATGGATTGTATGGTGTTTTGGAATTCTCTCAGATTTCCCCAATGGTTTCCTAAAATATGTCTTAATTAGAGCGTCTCATTGCGTTGTAGGATGTTGAGAGGCAACGGAGAACATAATCACCGACCTCATTTGTCTTATTAAAAGTTCTGAAGTTAACTCTTGAATCTCAGAGGGAAAGCTGAGGTAAAGTCAGTGTGGACAAAACTTTTAGGCCTTTACTGGTTCAGTCTCGACATTCTGTCTCGGAAATGTATTAAGGTGCCTAATGAACCTTTGTGCCATCTTGTAGGCAGCAGCCCACAGCTATTTATTTTAATTCCACACTACTTATATGTCTTAAAACTGAAAACACAACATTGATATTGTTAATTAGGAGATTTGTATTTGTTTCCAAGAACACTCCAAACTATACAAGACCACATCAAGACTAGAGATGGCCCGATACCATTTTTTAATGCCCGTACCGATACCCCAAACTTGAGTATCGATACCGATACCAATCCGATACCGTCTTTTTCCCTCTCAACTAAGTTTAATAAGTTTAATAACTTTAGTTACTTTGCAGATTCAGGTTATTAATACAAAATATAATGAACTAATAAATGATTATGTATTATTATTATTATAGATTAAACTACCCAGCAGTATATAAAGTCACTAAAATGTTCTCCACATTTACCAGTAAAGATATGAACACTTAAATGCATCAATAATTAGAACACATATAATATAAATATATTATTCTGCATAATGAGGACTTTAACTTTTGGCACTTTAAGTATATGTTGATGCTAATATTTATGTACTTTTACTCGAGTAGCCTAATATTTGAATGCAGTGCACTTCTACTTGTAGCTAGTATTTTACACTGTAGTATCACTACTTTTACTTAGTAGTAGTGTAGAGATAAGTAGATATCCGCGTTTTTCTTCCATGTCTGTATGTTAATATTAGTTTATTGAAATATTAAAAGGGGTTTCCTTTCACACACATGCACACAATTTTCAGATACAGTTAATGCAGTGTTGTGCGTGCACTGTTTACCTCTCCATCATCTACTGCTGCTGTCTGTCTGTCTGTCTGTCTGTCTGTCTGTCTTTCTCTCTCCAAAGTGCGTTCGCGCACCTCTATTAAAATGAGTCATTTTCTGTTTTAGTTCGTTTTGTAGTGATGCCGTAACATAATGTTATGCAACGTGAGGTTTGTAAAATAAAATAAAACAGCACCTACAATCATGAAGATATCCGATCCTGTGATTTTGGCCAGTATCGGACCGATACCGATGCTGCGTATCAGATCGGTGCATCCTAATCCAGACCATAATGTCTTTCTAATGCGTCATAGGTAAATCAAGCCCTAGAACAGAGCTACCACTAAGCTGTGTTTCACCTTTAAAACAAATCCTTCATTTGACATTTGTTATCCTGGTTGGCCTATAAATAAAAATAATTTCTTAGTGAGGACAAAGTTTTTCTGCCAGTTACATGCCTGCCCATAGGGAAGGTGAGCCCTTGCCTAAACCTCAAGAGATGTCTCCTTTGCCATCCTCAGCAGCGTGAGGCTATTATTTTTCTGCAGTCTGTGCTCTTCGACAAGGAGTCAAGCTGACAGTCGTGCTGGAACTTAAAACCTCAGCAACTCCTATCAGAAGAAAATGAGCGAAATCCAAATTTGACTTTTAGTTCTGAAGTTCTTCTATCAAAAATATTGATTCACGTTTTGCTTTTATTGTTTTATTTCTGTCATCGGTACCGTTATTCAATAGCATGCTGTAGAGAGACACAGAACAGACTGAGAGAGGGTTCAACTGCATGTTATAAAAATCTCTGGTTGGATTATCTTGGTCTCAACATCTTAACAGTTGGATGCAGTGTGGAAATGCAGTAAAATATCAGCCAGGGATTTACTTGTCTTGTAGAACATTTTGTAAAATAATTGGTCTTACACATTCAGAAGAAAGTTGTCAATGTAACATTCACACTGATCTAACTTCAGACAATAACGTGTATCTTACGGCACTAATTAGACCTTCATTAGGCCAATGCTGTGTGTATATAAGTGTGAAGAGTCATTTTTGGCATAATCGCTAATTGCTTGATAATTATTTTTTCAGTTTATTGGTATAACAATTACAACATTATCATCCACATATCACTTGGGAGTTAAAAGAGAAGTCCTTGTTCATTATGAAGTCCATGAGCTTTTTTAAAAAGTGCTTTGTGAATAATTATGTTAAAGGGACTCTATGTAGGAATCAGAAATTGCTTGTTAACAGCGACACCTGTGGCCGTTAAGTCAACGAAAGTCAATGTCCTGTTGCTCGCGCTTGTGCTCGCTCTAGATAGACATGAACGAGCATCGGTCAAAATAATGAGGCGACACACGTCAGCTAAAACACAATATCACTCCATATTTCACCTGCTTGGCATTAATGTTAGCTGACCAGACGAAGGTCTCTCCATGAATCAATGCTGATCCTAGTGTTAACTTTACCTGCTTCAGCCTCCCGACAGCGGTCAGAAGGCACAGGGGAGACACTGCAGCCCCGGTCGGAGACGATAACGTTACTCGTTACAGCAGGAAACAACACGGGAAACCTCTGTTGGTTTGGAGAAGCTGCAGCATTTATTTCTGCACAAACCTCCACTGTACTATCTGAGAGCTAAACTAACTCTTCTGCAGTGTGTAGTGTGCGCGCATGCACGTGAGAGGTGGAACGAGTGAGAAAGAGCGCGGTGTGTAAGTGAAGGCAAGCTGGCAGGCAGAGGAGCAGAGCAGCATCGACTCCGGCCCTGGACACCAAAGCTACGGTCTCCCCTCTGTCTTCTGGCCGCAGTCGGGGGGGCTGGAGCAGGAAGAGTTGACACTGTTTTGCAAGACGGGCTTCACTAGATATAACTTTGCGGTTTTGGTGCTTCTGTGTAGTTTGTGTTGGGACAGCGTAGCCACACGCCAGCGCGCATGGGACACCGACCCGATTTATATGTGTAAAAAGTTACGAACAGTACCTTTAAGACAATTTTTGCCTCTCCAGAGGCCATCATGTATGTAAATGTGGATTTAATATTTTTTTTGTATTTCTATAAAATATGCGGAAAGCACAATAAGTAGGAAAGCTATACTTGACAAGCTAAAGACTGTGGATTTTTAATGTTAATTGGCTGCCTGGTGGCAAGTTATAGTGATTGGACCTATTTGTGTACAATTTAATTTAAAGCGAGGGTAGGCAGAATATTTTCGGCATCATTGAGCAAAAATTCCATAATAACCTTTCAGCATATTGTAATTCAAGTGTTCTGAGAGATAACTAGACTTCTGCACCTCCTCATGGCTCTGTTTTCAGGCTTTAAAAAATCTAGCCCTTGACGGGAGACTTTAGCCAATCACAGGTCATTTCAGAGAGAGAGCGATCCTATTCACCGTTCATTCGAGCGAGGCAGCTGTCAATCAAACGCGAACTCAGAGAAACATGAGAAAGTTTGCTCCGGCTGGTGGGCGGTGCTTGGTATTTCCTCAACTGATCTCAACATGGCTACCAGGTCACAAACTTTCTCATTTTGCAGCTAAACAGTACACTACAAGATGTTTCTGAAAACATTTGAGGTGAGAAATAGGCATTACAGTAACAGAATAGTGATTCATATTTGATCAGCGTTGCCTACTTTGACCGTTTTATCGGAGTTTGCGAGTAATTGACAGCTGCTCAGAGACGGCAGACTCCAGCTCGGCTCTGATTGGATTGTTTTCCTCCGGTGTGTGAAATCTTGCAGATCCCATTAGGAGCACCGGAGGACACAGAGACACATGATTTGTTTTTCAGATTACCTGTCTCATGCGCTACTGCCAGGATATAGTGACCGTTTTATAAAAATAACTTTTTTTTAATCATATTTGCTCCAATTCTACCCACTGCAGCTTTAATTAGAAGGATGCTATCAAACCATTTTTTCTATGTTTGTATGTAGGTATGCATAAAGCAACACAGATATCAGTTCTCAAACTGCGATATCGTGAAACCTTTTCTAAAAGATCAGAATGAACAGCCCCCTGCTAAAACAACAACTTTATAGTCTACAAAGTAGATTTGTCAGCATGTATACACAGAAAATTAAAAAAAATATCACACAACCAGGGAAACACATTGAAGCCATGTGCCCTTAACATCCATATCAATAACAGGGAATTAAGTCATTTGGCCATACGTCATATTGATGTCTTGCACTTCTAGAGGGTAACACTTAATGTAAATCTATGTCCTGAGGTCTAATCCTAATTGAGTGTTCTAGACAGTGTTTTCCTTAGTTTTTTGCCGTAACTGAGAACCCATTGTAGGGATTACAGTCACAGCCTCTGGCCAAAACATCTAAGTAGCACTAAGAGGAAACACTTTCTTACATTTCTCATTAAATGTTGCAAATTTACTTAGCTTCAAGTCTGCTTTGAATTGCATGGCAGAACTTACCACATACTTTTCCATTTTCTTTCTGTTTTCCCTTTCTTTTGCCTCACAGGTAAAGATTATTAGTCTACAAGTGCACTCCTGACCCCCAACAACTACCCACTAAAGCTGCGTCAGACAATTTAAGAAAATGTGTTTAAAGCAAGTGAAGAAGTAACAAAGTCATTCTTTCAGGGAATAAAATTAATTAATCCGCTGAAGTAGTTAGGCTTCATTACCGCAAAGAGGATGTTGATTTTTTTTCTCCCCTCCTTTTCCATGCGGCATTAATTTCTTTTGATCAGTAAGCTTTCTGGAAAATGCATTAAATATCAGCATCTGTTGTAGCCACGAGGGATTCAAAAAAAGTCAGACTCTTGAGTTTGTCTAGCCAAACAGTGACGTTTGTGACGAAGTAATTTAGCTGAAAAAATAGCCTTTAAACATATTTGCTGTAGATAGACACACTAGGTGGATTAAATGAGGAGTGAATGACAGCAGCTGTTGTAGAGACAAAGTGGACAGATGACAGATGTCCCCCGAGCCGAAAACCATCTCAATCACACCTTAATGCATTTGCACTGATTAACCACCAAGCTAGGCCTCACACTATTTAGAGTCAAAGTTTGATTTATTGGGAAACCGGTTTGCACAATCACGGCCCACAAACACACTGGTGCTGGCCAAGGTTGCTGCACCAGCATCTGTGTGGAAACCCCATTTGTCTTGCAATCTCCACTATGATCAAAATATCTCAAAAAGGACTCATGTACAAAACTTGACTTGGGTTCATATTCTGTTTTTCGATTTTTAAGATATATTGGTGTTCCAAATTTAACAATACCGCCACAAAATGACATAATCATATACTTTGGTTTTGCACAGGCCGCAACCTCCCGTTCTGAAAAGTGAAGCCAATGCCGAAGTGCCTTAAACGTGTATTATTTCTAACAGCCAGCAGGGGGCGACTCCTCTGGTTGCAAAAAGAAGTCAGATTGTATAGACGTCTATGAGAAAATGACCCTACTTCTCACTTGATTTATTACCTCAGTAAACATCATATATGTGAGTTTATGGTCTCAATCGCTAGTTTCAAGTCTTCTTCAATACAGCATGATGTTCAGTTATTAAATGATGGTCCCTTTTAGAGTCAAATAGACAATAAAGCAGGGTATGCTTCAGGTCGCTAGTTTGGGACAACGCCATGGTAGTGCTAAAAACCCTTTCACAGTGTGTTTCCAGTTCATGAAAGTTAATTTTAACATTTTTGACGCCTATAATGTTCTATTCAGCGCTCGGTTGTACTTAGCCCCACCCTCTCGTGGCACTTCTGGTTGCAAAAAAACAAGATGGTGACGGCTAATAACCAAGATGGGGACGGCCAAAAACCAAGATGGCAACGGTCAAATGCCGAACTCGAGGCTTAAAAAAGGCTGTCCACAAACCAATGGATGACGTCGCGCTGACTACGTCCACTTCTTATATACATTCTATGGTTTTGCATCATTATCTTAAACTAATTTCAAGATGCATATTGTAAATCTTGTTTCCCCTAACTGGATTCCAAAGCATCATCCCCATTCAAACACCTCACATTTGAAATATCACATTTTAAGGTATATGACTGTAAGTCAATTTGAATTGATTTACAATGGCTTTTTCCATTGTCATTACAGTCATAAGATTAATACCAATGGCAAAAATTTGCTTCAGGCACTTTAAAAAATAACAGTGAAATGTAGAAAAAAAATGAATGCTTTTTGACTCCACTGTATGTCAGTGTGTGTATTCCATCTTCTGAGAAGGCCAAAGTATATCAAAGGGTCATTTCATTCCAAATGTCAAGTGCAAATCTAAGCGAAGCTGACATGGCCGCTGTGATCGCATCTCGTCACAGTGCTACTGAAGCTATGTATAATGGAGTCTCATGTCCGTCCACTCAGTGTGAGGAGCTCTAATGTGCAGTCCACATAATGGTGTCCGTGCTTTAATGGTTTAGTGGTGTGACAGCATGTTATTTTCTGATAACCAAGGGTGTCAGTCGGCATGTCAGTGAAGTTCCGAGTGGGCTTTCAGCAAATCAGAGTAGAAAATAGCAGGCCTGTAGATAATAGCTATAGCGTATTGTCTGCTGTACTGTATCTGATTGGATATGGATAGACAAGGGCAGTGAGTGGACTTCCAGTTGTCCACAGTAACAGTGAAAATTGCTCTTTATTTCTACCAAAGATGTATTTAGAGTAAATGCGCGCCTTTGAATCGGGTCAGTCGAACCGTAGTTGATTTGTGATGTAGAAAGCTTACTGTGCAAAAAAAATGGACCACACATCTTGCATTCGGAGCAGAGTAAAGGGCGATCTAATAGTACTGCCAGCTAACCAGATCAAGGGGTCACTGTAGCTTGCGGAATTGAGCACCACGGACTATTGTTCCTTGAGTGAAGGCTAGAAGTCATGTAATTCTTCAAAGGCTGCAAACAATGGGCCCATCCCATTCTTTAACCTGTCCACTACGAGTGATGAGGCGGGCCTTACTTATCTCCGTAGCAATTTATTAAGCATTCAATTTAGTGAAAGAGAGACTTGTTTTAAATAACAGCCGGCTTTATTGATGCCGACACTCACAGATCGTATCATTTCATTTCCATCGAGTTCGCAACATAATATCAAATTTAAAAGTTTCGACTTACTAAAAATGTGAATCTTTGTTCTGGTTAGTTGCCACATGGCACGCAGCTTTCACTGTGATGTAGATATATTTTATAATTAGACTTGCAACGGCCTCCGCATGATGTATTAGGGTCTTACCTTTTAGTTGATTAAATCCCTACAGCCATTTAAAGGTAGAAGGCATGCACATCCTCCTCCGTACTACTGCAGTATAACCTGCAAAAAAATAAATAAATTCAGAGCTCTTGTTCTCACGAACCTGGTTGGCTGACTCATGCTCCTGCACCCTTTTCCAGTTTATGTAGTGCAAATCATCAGGAGTGTTTGGAGATGGCAACATTCTAGGGACACATTGGACACGCACAGTTCAGTCACTGTGTACTGTCCGTGTCCAATGTGTCCATGTGTCCTTGAAAAATCATAAGAAAATTAAAAAAGTTATTTCTTCCCACTACACCACTGAACTCAGGACCACTCATATCCCACCAATCTTCTCTCTACATTCTTATCCAAAAAACAACAGTTTATTGAACTTCAGCATCATCTCCTTCATTTCATTGGGCCTAACCTTTAAGGGACAGATATACATTTCCCAAAATGTTATACAAATAACATGCACGTCTGCATGATATTCACTCTCAGGAGAAGTTCTGGACTCAATGTCAAACTGTCAGTACATCATGGTGGGGAGATAAATACTTTTTTTAAAGGGAAAGAGGAGCTGATATTGGTATCCACACCCGCTGATATGTAATGTATGATAATGTATCTTACTATAAAGCAAGCAATCTCTGTCTGTATATCCTTTACATATCTTGAGAACCGCTCATCCGATCAACTTCACACTTGTCAGGTGTATTGCTGGGGACCCTGGGGAGTGCTTTGTCGAATTTGGTGCAATTTGGACACCGTTCAATATGAATAAACTTTGAATAAACAAGCAAAACAGCGCTCTGTGCAGCAGCGCGGGCGGGACTTCAGGACTATGCCGAGTCCAGCACGTCGACCGCAGCGGGCAGACCGCGGCACGTTGACTGCAGTTCACTTTACAACCGAACTTGTTTACTTCCCTGGAATCAACAAGAGCGGATAGCCAACTGGAAGCTGAATCAAACCACAGTGTATTTCACCGGTGTGACTGTGAGTAAGCCACGACTTTGGTGTGTTTTTCCCTGCGAGTAAGACTGTATGTCCCCAGTGTAAGACTTGATACTAATTTATAACACTAATAACGTTACCGCCAGCAAAATACCTCAGCTAATTGAATCCATGCTTTACTTTATAACCACGGAGTCAAAGCAAGCAACAAATGCACCTATTTGGAAATTACCTCCGCCAAGTGTATTTCACAGATGTTTCTGGGTGGGTATTTCAGGGGCGGATTTAGTGATTTGGGTTAGGGATGTGCATTCAAAGCAAAAATACTATTCGAAAATCACTGTGAATTAGTCGATTATTTTTCGAAAATCGCCACATTTTTTGAGACAGGACGAACAGTCGCATAAACTAGTCGATTTTTTTTTATTATTTAACGACTACTCGGAAAATCGAAAATCATGACCCATCCCTAATTTGGGGTCCCCAAGGGCAAAAGGCGTCTCAAAACTATTACATACATTCTACATTCAAATTTTTACTTCAAGTGAAGAGTGAAAAAGAGGCATTATCAGCACAATGTTACTTACATTTACTTAACATCTGTTCAAGATGGAGTTTTCAATTTTAATATGACGCTGGATAGTTTAATGAATAATAATGCATTGTATATTCATTGATATATTTTGCGAGTCAAATTTAAATCTGAAAAATAACCAGTGACATTTCTCTGTCAGGTTAATGTAGTACTGTAGATACTGAAGTAGAAGTACACAGTAAGTAGTATACAGTTGCATATTTATAAGGGCTTTGGGAGCCTTTTGTAAGTTATTTCCGGGCACAATGAGTTAAACTAGTAAGATAATTTAATATTTTTCATATTTAAGCATCATAATAAATCCATAGCTACAGTATTTGAAGCTTTTAGTTAGGCCTAACAGTAGAGTCTGCCCCTGGTGTTTTTTCCTGTGAAACAGAGTGTATTGCACCGCTCTTTCTGACCGTGAGTAGCCGTGGCTTGGGTTTGTGACGCAGCCATGTCATGGCAGGTGTTTTACTCAGGACCCAAGGAAGCGTAGTGTCGAGTGCGAAGTTGTTTCTATGAGCGAGAAAGCTGCAATCAGCAACACCACTGGCCAAGCAATCGGCCCGTTCTGAACAAGCACGTTTTGAACGGCCACTGCACTAGTTCTTCCTAATTCCAAACCATCACCAAGCCCTCTGTGAGTGCACTGGATGCCTCCAGCCGATAACGTACCAAAAACCTTTCTCTGCCCACTGCACACACCCTTGTGCTTTGTGCTGTTTGCCATGTGTCACATGAATAAATGTAACAAGCTACGTCTTCAATTGAACTCATTAGGCTCCAACTTTGTTGAACACTGTAAGAGCATCGCACTAAAAAGCAGCAGGCGATCCTCACCCTGCTTGCTACATCTGCGTGGGAGCTCAGCATGCCGCCGAAAATCTCCAGGAGTTCCCCAGCCTCCTGGAGTATAGAACCCTCCCCATAGGATATAAATAAATACTGCATAATACACCCATAGTATTATGTAATAATGTGCTGATTAAGTACAATTTAGGTTATTAGCAAAAAGTAAATAGATAGCCTGCACCCATTTAAAGAAGATTACAATAAAAACAAAAACAAGGAATTCCTTGGTAAAAATGTATTATGTATAAAATATATAAATGTTTAAAACAGAAAGTTTAATAGTTATAAGATGAAACAGTAATTCATTTTGCAATCAGTTCATTCCCCTTGCTTGCAGGTACACAGAGTCTAACAACTGTCCATCACCTGGATCCTATTAGTCCCATTACCGGCAAAAATATGTATACATCCACCTGTGCAAGGCAATAAAAAAAAACACAATTTTGTCTGACCTTGTACTAAACTAAGGCCTCCCAATTTAACAGTGGATAACCTTACTTTTTGGCATTGCCTGTCAATTGCAGACCCCAAATATGCCCCAATTAGCTGCATTGTGGCTGTCACTGTCCTTGCCAAGAGGGCAAAGAAAAGCCATTAAATTCTGTTTTTTTCTCTTTTTTTTTTTGCAACATGGGTTATTTTCCTAACTATGACCATCATTCCCACACGCTATGCTGATAGTTCACTAACCAGATTGAGAGGTGAGATCCGTGCCGATACGACATCACTAGAACAAAGTCCAGAACGGCAAGTAACGCGAATGGTCAGACAATCAATTTGTAAAGAAAAGCTTTTTTTTTTTTTTTTGTAGTAATGCACATAGAAACACACAAACACTGATTTAACAATTCTGACAACCACCCTAACATCTATTAGAGAAAAAAATGCTGCAATGCAGGTTTGAGAATGCGTCTAGAAGAGAGATTGCCTCCGGGTTCCCACTGGCTTTACCTTTCCACATCTCAGATCAATATTGTCTATCTAGTGGGAGCTTTTGATATATGAGGAGTCAATGCCGTTTCCTTCCCCCCCACTAACTGAGGTTCTGGCTCTTTTATCAAAACAAAACCCCAATGCTCATTATAACCAACCTTTCCAAAAGACCGTTTTCAATAATTGCGGTGAAAACGTGGACAGCTAATGGAAATGGTTATTAGATTCAGCGAATAAATCCGAGGCGAGGCAAATTTGACACTAACGGTTGTGTTTACTGTGATCTCTTAATTACCACGCTAAGGTGGAGGACTCTACATTAAGGGCTGGACACGGCGTTCCTAACCCTGACTGCTTCCATCATTCATAAGGCACAGCGATAGCTTCTCCACTAAGAAATAAGGCGAGGAGCTGTTAATTTAATAAATAAATAAATAACATTTTATTGATTAGAAATATTTTGTGTGCGGATGAGTATTGACGAAAGAGTCTCTCTGGCTCTTGAGCAATAAAACACGTACAATATTGAATGACGCAAGAGAGGCTTCACTAAGTGTTGCAGTATCCTCAGAGTCTATGGATAAACATTGCTCATCAGACAGAGCTGACTGTAAATTACAAGCAGGCAAATGGAATGAATTTTGAAAGATGGTTATACGACATTATTTATTATACTATTTATGTATTATAATATTCCAGACCGTTAGTCAAACAGAACATATGTACAGGGTCTGAAATTAACTTTTTTCGCTGCCTGCCGCCACTGTGGCAGCATTTTTTTTTGTCTCCCACTCACAAATTTTATCTGCCACTTTTGAAATATATGCGCTAAATGATGGAATAAAATTTTAGATCTGATGTCATTCGATGTTCGATATATTTGACATAAAAGACATTATATGCATGGTAAATTCTAGAGTTAAAATTGCACCTTAGCTTCTGGGAGAGCCCTATTTTTCGGGGGGGTGGGAGGGTACTTTACACAGTACTGAACTGTACTTTGTTTTTGTAATCTATAGTGGTTATTTGCATAAAAACACACATTTCAAATGATTATGATTATTTAAATATTTGCTTTGATTAAAAAAAATCTTGGCATCAGTAGTTCTACTGATGTATTAAAAGCTGCTAAAAGCTAGTGTTAGGAAGTTAAACAGGCCATAATTCCCTCTCTAATATCTATTTTATATTGCTGCGAAAACGTCTCCTTCAAACAACTGGATTTATTCAAGTTTCTCTCCAAAAGCTTAATTTTACGAGATTACATTTGAGCACATCGTGATAACGTTGTAATTTACCGTCGCACAATAGTTATTTTTACTGAGCAGAGCTTTAACGCCTCATAATGCAATGTAATGGCAACTCTGTTAACGTTAGTAGCTCCTTTATAGCCAAGCAGGACTGTGCTGCCCATCGGCTTCTAACTTTAAGGTAATGTTACTAACTCTCCTCCTGTTGATTTCAACACAGATTTGTTGTTTATAATGTAGCATTATCAGGGAAAAAAATACGGTACGTCCCTCAGGTTTAGTAGTAGTAGCGCCATGCTTTTGAACACTTTTTTTTCCCCTCTGCCGTGGCTCCAGTCCCAAACAAACTGAAACATGACACAGCGTGCGTATGCGTCATTGTGCATGCGTAACAGTCTGAAAGCATCGAAGACGAATCTGTAGTCACGGAGGCATGCGATGCCAGGGAATTGGACAACTAAGAACCAATTCGCTGTTCTCATCCCCAGCGTTTTCCTTGCCTGCCAAAGTGGCGGATGGCCTGACGATTTTATCTGCCACTGCCAACAATTTACCCGTGTTTGGCGGGTGGCGGGTGCTAATTTCAGACCCTGTAGTACAGATAGTGAGGCATATAAAGTCAGCTGTGAGTAGGGACAACTCACTTGACCATAGCTGCATCATACCCAATGTAAAAGGCAAGAAATAACTGCAGATGCAAATAATACAATCCTTTTTTGAAAAGGAGCCCATGAAGAACTTTGCTCTCGACAGCCCAGCATGCAGCACAGGTGAGGAGGTGGACAGCAGCGCTGGAAATCACAACGTTAACTTCAGTGGCCTACAGGAGCCTGACTTGAATGCTGCAGGGAATTTGACTCAACACCTTAACAGGCAGGAAAGAAATATTGGCTATAATGATGTATGTTTATTTTACACTTTCTTTAGCAACAGAAAAATATCAGCTGCTGCTTTATTTTTAAAAGAAGGAATTGGTGACACAGTATTGGCAGTCATATAACGGATTTATTAGAGGATAGGCCCCTCTAGCTTCTTCTTCCTGGACTGGTCTTGTGTGCATATTTGATTATTTGCTGGTATTAGCTTGGGATGCATTGCCTCCGGCTGTTCGTTCATCTGTGCCTTCCGCCGTGCATTAAAATTGTATAGCTTTATCAACAATCTGGCAGAAGTTATCATCTTTAGCCCTGTCAGTGTGCAAGATCGTGTGCGGACTTTGGATCGTGCAGCTTCACATATTGTAACAGAATTCTATTATTTTTCTCTTTCATCCTTTTGTAAAAATGTTAAATATAGCAGAATGACAGGTAGAAGCATACAAGCGTAGAATTGCCCTAAACATGGTCTCATGCAACTCAAAGAGAATGATAGAAATAGCTGGAATGGTTCTCAGCAGGCTACCTACGGTACCAGTGTTGCACCGTATTGTGACTGCAAGCATAACCTGACTGGAACGTACAGTAACCACATGATGCCACACAATCTGACAGTGTCAGAATAAAATCTAACACCTGCATCAACGTGTTTACCATACCATACTGGCAGTATTGGTGTGCTGATGTCATATAGAGAGTGCTGCTATTGGCTGCTGAGAGAGTAGAAGGTGTGTTCTTTATACTATGACGGTTTTCCTAAAATTAAATTTAAAAAAACGCAATATATCGCCTTTCTTACAGTATCGCAATATATTGCAATCTATGGATTCATTACCCCTGTATCATGATACGTATGGTATCGCCAGATTCTTGCCAATACACAGCCCTACCCTTTACGGACACACACACACACTCACAGATCTAAGGGATTTCATGAATGGCGCTAAAAACCCTTTAAGCCATTGGCTTGTTCTCCGAGCAGGATCTCTCTGAATGTGCACCTTATCTGTCTTTCGGAGACATATCTAACTACCTCCCTATTACTCTCCCATTATACGCCGCCACTCTGTGGCATTTTCACAAAACCTTTGCTTCAGCGAGAAAACACGATGGCCCCCCAATTGAAAGCATGTTAAAAAGGTCACACATCCAAATAAATGCCAACAATGCCAAAGTATTCCTCTGCTTATATAAACACTCGACCGAAACAGAGGCTCGCCGGCCGCACACACAGGGAGAGCCCCGGCTAGTTGAAAGGACTTGATGAAATGTGAGCTTGCCCTTTAATTAAATAGCACAGGATTGATTTTTTGGGGCCACACATGAATGGAACTGACACGGAATAGTGTCCAATATGATTAGATGGCTTTTAGAGGCTAATTAAGAGCACTACTCTATCAGCAAAGTTCAAAGCTTTTGTTCGAAAAGGCTGTTTATTGCGTGTTGTTCTTAGAATATGTCAGCCACTATTAGTTTCCAAATAGAAATGTTCCAGATTTTTACTCATGAGCTTTCATAACGGTTGTCAGTGAGGAACGGAGCGCAGCTTGCATGCGTGATAAACAGCAGTTGAGAGTAAAGGCATTTGACTTCAACCCCTAGCTGACAGCCGAACTTCCTGAGGATGTATTCGGCGTGACTTTTTCCAAGGTTACAGAGACATTTATCAGTGCTGAGCTCTTGCCTAACACAATAGAAGAGGAAGAAGAATGAGGGCACTTTTCCTAAAGCACAGGGCAATGGGCCGAGCTTTACATCTTTTAAACCAAGTGCTGTGTTAGTAGAGAGACAATGGTGTCATAGGAAGCAACATTTGATTAATCTGGTTCTCCCAATTCATTCGATAGCTAGCATTCATTACAGGGAATCTCTGTTAAATCGGCCTTGGACGCGTATTTCCCTCTAGGATTATTGGCTGACTGGAATTATCTGTGTAAGAAAATCAATAAGACAAGTATATCCATTCATTTAATTCATTTATTCTTTATCTGGGTCTCAGATGACTGACGCCTTTGGACAGAGGGCACGAAATAACACGTGAACTATTGAGTATTTACAATCCACCATGCGTGTCTTTGGGGAGGAAGTAGGAGTTGCTTGATGTAAACCGAAGTAAACACTGCGTATGGCGAGCTCAGGGCTGTGGCTTGAACCTATTCACCTCTTGTTATAACTCGGAGCCACTGAGAGTAAATACTGAGACAGGAAACAAGTGTGTTTTAATGAACGCACTCCACATTAATGCACAGCACATCTGCAAATATCACAAGGCATGTGAAGTTGCCAAAACATGTACTACAGCAGCCTCTTTTACAATTACGTACACAGTATGAGGTACGGACCGAGTAAATGAAGCGTGGGATGCAACATTTTAAGAATCACAACTATGGCTGCTGGTTAAAACCAGGAATTAATTTGGATAAAGTCCTGTTGCTTTCCCCCCGAAATTTTTTTTACATCCATAATGGTGGCATTTTGTCAACATAATGAAGAAGTAAATGGTGTGGGGTAATAAATGACTCTGTTAAATGAAATGGAAAATGAAAGGTTGATGTAGTATGAGGCTTTTTTGCATTTTCATTGTATTGTGCTACCATGCTCAACCCGAACATCAGTCTCACACAGCCTGTAGACTACATGCTAAACCTCAATCGGGGGGCCTGAATACAAGGGAGTCACATGACATGAAGTTGACTGAACTTCTTGTTCTTGGTGACAATAGAGTGCTACAGGAAAAGAGTCCTAAAACCCAGGCTGCGGTCGAAAAAGTATTTTTTGCTTGGGAAGGTCCCTAATGGAGTGAAATGACCCGGAAGTACCTACAGTACTGTAAGTCACAGCCATGATAAGAGTTGTTTGAATTCTCTAAATGCTAAGAAAAGGTGCTTCAATGCTTCCTTTCTTATATCTTCTTTAGCATAGGACACACTGGGCCATCCTTTACGAAAGGAAAGGAGCTAATAACATCCCACATTTATAGCGGCGCACCATTTATAGCGAACGCACCATTCGGCCGTTCATGAAAACAAACGACATGCCTACCTTGCATAGATTTAACAGTTATTTTCATACAGTCAGGACAGTGACAACCATTGTGTTTCAATTTATTTCTTTTGATTTATTTTGAACAAGTAACAAATGAGTAAGAAACAAACAAGAATAAGAACTAAAATGAAAAGTAAACATATAGCAAATTGTCAATTCAAAAATAATCATCATAATCATAAATATTACGTCCGAAATGGAGTAGGAAGAAGTATACATTTATAAGGTCCTACCGCTTCTCCATAACTCAAATAATTAACTAAATTTTTATCATATAAACGTGTGTGACTGGTAGCCTAGGTAATGAAGTGGTATTTTTCACCGGTTTTCCATGTTAGGTAAGACAATTCTTTATTATATGTTGATGTAAAGTGTTCCAGCAGCAGAAGGACCTGCTGTATCTCTCTTTCACGCACCGGGGGGGAAGGAGCCTGTCAATGAAAAAGCTATTTAAGAACACACGGCAGACCCACGTCACTAACATCCGCCGCCTTTGCATCATAATTACAGAGCTTCGTGAAATGCAGTCGGAGTGTCTCAACACCACGGTTGTCTTTTCCTATGTCCTTCTGAATTCTCCCTCACATCTTTCCTTGACCTCATGACGTTTTCCATCGAGGTCAAGGAAAAGTGGTTCAGAAAAGACATTAGGAAGTCATTTTTTGACTTTTCGACCGCAGCCCCAGAAATGAGTTAGTAGCATTTTAGCACTTCCGGTTCCCTCTTCTGGAAGTAAATGGGTAATAAAATACGTCAGTAAATACCCCACTCGTGAATTTTGAAGCTTTTACGTGTCATAAAAAAGGAGGTTGTTAACAAGTGGCTAAATGGGACTACTAAACATCATCACGCCGACTCGTCCGTCTTTCCAGCCTCATTGTGTATACTCGTGCTCATGTAGTTTGTTTATAGCGTTAGCTTTTTACTTCTGGCGATTGCATTTACACTTCAAAAATCATAAAAGTGGTGTTCATTGAAGATTATCTTGCTGAACAAAATGTGTTCAGTCGGCCTAGCTTTTGCAGTGTGTCCTGCACCTTTGGCTCTAGTCTGCCCATGTCAGAGTTTTGTCGGCCAATTCAACATGTTGTATTTGCGGCGGCGCCCGTCGGTGAGAGAAATCACCCTGATTGGCGGTTCAGCTTAAACGAATCAGTGCAGGAGAAGAGAAACGAAGGAAAGCAAGCCAACGAGTAAAGTCAAGAGGGCACACACAGAAGTCTCTTCCCATTTTTCACCTTCACCTCATCTGATCATTCCAATACACGGATAGTTTCACAACGACATGGCCATCTGGAATGAAGCTAAGTGGTGAGTGAGAGCGGTGAAAATGGTCGGTAAACGCCGCTTTGCTTCATGAACGTATCATAGCAACGGCTTGTATATCTGCAGTCCTCGGTCTTCCGGTTTCCGTTTTTGAATGACAAATACGGACGACCGCCGCCTGCTGGTAGGGAGAGTTATTTCCTCTCACACAGGCGCAGAATGTACGTGGTAGTTTGGCTGTCGACTGGTGTCTTTGTGGTGTGTTCGAGTGCAACTTTTTGGCCGAGACAAAGTGAGGCGACTTGAGGCGACTCACGGCAGCCTTCGTCGATGCTAACTCCCTGCTTGTCTTGCTCCAGGGATAAATACGTTATACCTGGAGCACTCAGTTAATGAGCATTTTAGCCATGAATGTATCAGGGAAGCTGGGTATACCGTGGCAGAGTCAATTTGGAGATTTGTCCATCGGCCAACCACGGTACAAACAAATAAATCCCATGTTCCATCACTGTTAACACAGCTCCAAAGGGAATATTTTCTTTGAAAGCACATACGACTACAAATAATATTATACTTTTTTTCATTAATGTTAATTTCTTCCCTGGTTGCCAAACAATAAAAGCACCAAATGCAACTCTCCAGTGGCTTTTTCAGCAAACCCCGAGCTTTTGTAGAGCTATCATAAGGCAAAAAGCTCTCTGGAGCCTCTGTGAAAAAAAAATACCCTCAAGCTCCAGAGGTACAGCACAATACAGAGAGATCTTCATCCCACGCACTGGCCAACAGCTTGACTTGATTGATTAATTGCTTTGCTGATCTCCTCGGTCTCCTTGATATTAGAAGAAAGTAATAAATGCTCATGCCTCTAGGTAGTTTGGAGAGCCAGGCAGGACCAAATTGCTTACAAAAGGGACGAGGAAGCGTCCTCATTCCGTGAAGAGCAGTTCGGCCATTTACAGTGACGACTATACCGGTGACCCCCAGCAGGTACAGAGTCCATGCAGTGTGTGCATGATAAATGATTGAATCCTTTGTTGATCCCTAATAGGATCATCACAATTACATTCCACTCTTTCCCATGAGGGTAGAAGGTTATAGACACCGCAGGGGACACCTACATCGCTGGACAATGTGTCCAATTCGCAAGTTTTCATTTACACTGTGTCTCCTCCGCATGCTATGGGTAACTGCACGGCAACATTATTGTAATTAATTCAGGATGTTGAACAATCCCAGAATTCAATAATCAAGAAAGAAAAAAAAGTGGCATATAATTAGTGTCTTCCATTTGACTTGTTTTTTATCTAAACCGATGTCTTTGGTACTAATTCTGCCATAGACTACCACAAACTTTATCAAGTATACCGTATGTCTTGTTGCAGTGATGAGTTACTGCTGCTGCACAAAATTCAATTGAATAGATCGGCCCCATTGTCACCGATATCAGATCCAGCTATTTGAGTCAGTATTGGCCTGAAGTTTCTGCATGTTGCGCCCCCTCGAAGCAAAAACAGCTGTTTGCTCCAGCTTCGCTCGAATTACATAAATATTCCCGTAACGCAGTTCGGCAGCTGGTTTTTCGACATCCCGATAGAAACGATATAGAAAAATTTAAACAAACATTTTTAAATCGGTTGACGATATATACATCGTCATATCGCCCAGCTCTATACTGTATATCTAAAAATACACCCTCATCAAGGACAAGTAGAGATACAAAATGAAATCTGGCTTTCCAATAACAAGAAAGCATTGAACAAATAAGAAACAAGTAAAGACATCTGTTGTGTCTGTGCTTCCATGTCTGTAAAACAACGGTCAGTCTGTCCCCTCTCACTGCACTCTCTGTGAATCCCTCTCTATCCCTTTTATTCATTCTCCAGCGGCCCTATTTCAAGTCTGTCCTGCCTCTCCGCTCTCCAACCTCTCGGCTCTCTCTAATGCCTTCCTCTCATGCTCTTCTCGCTCCAACGCTCTCCTCTCCCTCTTCTCCTCTCTCCTCTCTCCTCTCTCCTCTCTCCTCTCTCCTCTCTCCTCTCCATTTCCTGGAGCTACACCAGCCAGTCTTGGCTCCCCGTGCTTCTGTGTCCTCCTCTTCTCCTCACAATCTGCCCGTCTTTTGCCCTGTGCTCGTGGTGGAGGAGAAAGCGCTGCCGCGTCCTTGGGGGAGTCACACTGGGCCGGAGGATTAATGTGATGTTTAGGTCTAAGCGTATCGTCCATCATCCTGCACTACTTCCAGCATTCAGCAGTAGTTCCTCTTCCCTCTGTTGCCCATCCCAGTGGGTGGGTCCTTTAGCTTCTAAAAAGGAATAAAAAGACATTCTATTATTTTTAAAGTACTGCAAAAAATGTCTCGAGCTGTCATAAAAACGACACTGCCTGGACTTTTCTTTGAGATTTTTCCCACTCTCCTTGTACTATTTGGTTCTGTTTTTCCCTCCGGGTTTTTCTTTCATTCAAGCCGTATAAATATTGAAGCAGTATGGGGTATTATAATCAGAGGTGATTTGCTTTTGACCCTTTAAATGTGATTCAAACTTACAATTCTTTAGTGATACATGTTAATAGCTTGCCTTTTTTTTTTTATGAGCAGTTTAGTTACTGTTAGCTGTTGCGGCTGTGTAGACCAGATCACAAATGATTGTCTCTCGCACATTGTAGATACATTTCCTCCGAGTCCTCCAAGACTCTCGCTTGCTTATGCATGTGTCCCATGTGTTTCTTTTTATTTCTGCAAGTGTCAAAAAGAACAGGAGAATTAAATGTACGCTAAGGCTGTGTATTGGCAAGAATCTGGCGATACGATACGTATCATGATACAGGGGTAACGATTCAATATATTGCGATACTTGCGTGTTTTCTTATAATCTAATTTTAGGAAAACCTTCATAGTATAAAGAACACACCAGAAATACACCATTTTTTAGAGTAGGCAAAAAGAACACATTTATACTGCATAAAAAAACCTTGAGGTTTTTTCCCAAAACTGCAGTTGATTATCATAAAGTGGGCATGTCTGTAAAGGGGAGACTCGTGGCTACCCATAGAACCCATGTTAATTCACTTAACTAGAGGTAAGAGGTCAAGGGACCCAGTTTTTCCTCTCCAAAATTTTGTGTAACTTTGGAGCGTTATTTAGCCTCCTTCATGACAAGCTAGTATGGCTAGTACCAATGGATTCCTTAGGTTTTCTAGTTTAATATGATGCCAGTATCGTCACTCTAGCTTTAAAAGTGAGCCAACTACAGCCTCAAAAGGATCGAATAGCGGCCGGGGTTCATTAAAAATCAATAGTGTTTTAGAAAATCTATACAGTATCACAGCACATAATCGCGATACTCATGTGTATCGATATTTTCTTACACCCTACTGTACGAAAACTTGCTAAAAAACTATGTGTTATGTGTTGCTGAGTTCCTCCTGCTTGTGCTGAGGTGATACTTCGTGCTTTCATCTTTCCTACAACACAGTTAAGCTATGTACAGTATACACCTTGGACTTGCTATATCTCGTATTATTAGCACACAAAATATCAAATGACATAGCAATTTCTGCCAGCATACACATATTCAATCACTAACTAGACTAAACACATTTATAGCCAGCATGTCGGGTTTACTTTTATTGTTTAGTGTCCATGCAGTCTTAAATCAAGCTGGCAAAGTGGCCATATCAAAGCTTTCACTTTCAGTTCATTAGAAAAGAATGGGAAGGGAAATCCCTACACGCCCTCCGTCTAGAAGTCAAGCAAATTACAATGTAGCACAGAAGCACATGGCTGGCGAGGTGAGGATATACAGTAGCACGAGGGGAGACCCAATGCCTGGATTTCCATCACTTAATTTCCCCCCTGCATACACTAATGTTGCTGGGTTGTGGCTACTTTGGCAGCCCAACTTAAATGCATGAAGACAATTAGTGTAACACGTTTGCTTGCACTTCTATTGGTTTGCAAGTAAACATGAAAAAAATGAGAAGAAAATACCTTCTGTACAGAATTCAGATGGTTTAGTGTTGCCATGATATCTGCAAGTATCGCGTCAGCTGCCCCCCCAACTTCAAAACTTGTTCCAGCACTTCTGCTCAAAATATGTTACTTTTGCCTCAAAAAAAGGTGGCAATGCAGATTCCATAAACAGACCGCACTGTAGTGGGCGAATTCTCACTAATCCGCAGGAGAAACACAGAGTTGACAGGGAGTGCATGACACATCGCAGACAGGGGAATAGTGTCATCTGACTCCAAGGGCACTGTCCCTTTACCCCCTCACAGTATGTACACCGGCCGCTTCGCTGAAATTGGAAGTGACAGCTCTGTGATATACAGTCAGCTGTTAACATTATTCACTGCCCCTTTGTCACAGATGGGACTTCTTTGTCTTGACTTGAACACGGTATAAATATTGCTAAAATGAGTGAGTGACAGAACAAAAAAGTGAATAAATGTTGGTGTGATATTGCATCTGTCACATAGCCAAAATAGCCAAAGACAATGTTGTGTTTATGCAGATGATGCAATTTTTGGCATGAAACTGTACCTACATATCTGCCCACTGATACCACCTCTTATTAGATATGCAAGTGCGAAGGACTTTTTTTGTTTTTGTGTGACACCTGTTAGGGCTGGGACCCCGATCGGATACTATCACGATACTTGGGTGCAGATTCAATATGTATTGCGATTTTTAAGTATTGCAATTCTACAAGTATCGCGATTCGACATTACGATTTATTGCGTTTTTTGTTAACTTTTTTAACACTAGACCATGGGGAAAAGTTGAATCATACACTTGTTGGGACTTTTACTTTGGAAAATATCTAAATTGATACAGTAAAAATGTTTGATTTTCAGCATGTATGTAGTCAGAGATGTCCTGGACTCAAATATATGAGTCATTGTCAGGCATTATTTATTAATTTCAATCCAGCAACCCAAAAATCAAAGAATAAGACATTTCCCTCACAAATTAGTGGTATTTTCTTTTTAACTTATAAGGGACATGTAATGATTTAAACTTCTGGTAAATATAATCCAATCAATCTTATTTCCATATATGTATTTTGTATATAAAGTTCCCTTTGTTAACACCTTATTTTGAAAACCGGATGTAGTCACACTTGTATACTTCCACTTGCCAAGTCCATCGCTAGCTCTCCCGTCAGCTCCGTTCTCTTTATACATCCATGGTCAGCTCCGTTGGGGCTATTCGAATGAATTAAACATAACTGTCAGTATATGGGTGCTTTACAGTTGTAACGTCGGCTGATTTGACCACGGAGATGAGAGTGACGGCTGGCTTGACCGCGTGTTACTGCGATGCGATAACAAATGTGAGGGTGCAGGTCTTATCCACGTGGACCCTCCGCCGTTTTCTACTTTCTCGTTTCGGCTAGCTTCGGCTAGCTGCGGCCAGCTGCGTTTTGTTTTGGTTGACAGATACGGAAGGGATATGACGACACGTTACTTAGACTACAACAATAAAAGCGGTAACTTCCTTCTACCTCCGCATAGACTCAAATGAAGCGAAAAATATATCGACCTGGCATTAAAAAATCTATTTCAAAATTATTTAAAAAAGAAATCGTGACACATAAATGAATCGGTTTTTATTCCCACCCCTAAAACCTGTCCAAGAGAACAGGTTTCCAAATGTGTTTTCTTATAGCACTGTGAAATCATCAACTACCTGGAATACACACACACACAAACATACATATGTATATCTATATATATATAGATATATATATGTCATTTCATTAAAAGGAGAACAATTCAACATGAACCTACTGCAGTCAAAGACAGTAATCATGTGCGATGATGCACAGACAATTTAATCTCATTTCCTTAAGTGAATCGATTACCCTTATTGCATGGAGCTATGGGAGAAGGAAATCTCACTTCTATAGATTATTGCGTCCAGGGTATCTTTATGGGCTACTTCACACAACAGACATCAAGCATGTAATTCATGTACCGGCTGTTGAAGAATGATTATGTTATTGCTCCTCCTAATGAAATTAAAATAGACTCATATTTTACTCGCCTCTGTACGTACAGTGCAGTCAGAACGTATTAGGAGAGTGACACATTTCTCATTGCATTGTCTTGTGGCCACGCAAACACATCAATCCAGCCATTCTCTAAACTGTTCACCCCGTTCACGCTCGCGGGGGAGCTGGAGCCTTTCCCAGCACACGGGCTTCACCCTTGACATGTTGCCAGTCTGTCACAGGGCTAACACATGTAGACGGACAAACACATTAACACTTGTGGCCAAATTAAAGTCGCCAAAGTGCTTAACTTGCATGTCCTTGTACTGTGGGAGGAAACTAGAGCACTCAGAGGAAACCCTCCAAAAGTACTCCACATAGAAAGCACCGAGTCGGTCAGCCAGGGATTTTGTTAGTGTGAGGTGACAGTGCTAACCCCTGAGCCACCTCGTTGCCCAAATGCAATCATCATAAATAAGAAGCCCGGTTGCACTAATGGCAAATGAAGGACATGTTAATCACAAGTCATTTCACGTGCAATAAAAACACCTTTCTTAATTTTGGAGAGTCATTTGTGCGGCATGTAGTCTGTATTTACTGCAATGTAAACTAATCTGCATTATGCTACGCTCAGAGCTAGTGATGTAGAATAAAAACGTGAGAAAGACTGCTTATGGTGGGCGCGATGGGAGGTGGATGGGTCCAACGAACGCAGGACTTCCTACCAGGAGATCGTTGTTCGTGTCCCAAAGAGTTGTTGTGTTATTTTGAAGTAAGTAAGTGACGTTTGTGACGTGTTTTCCGTACATCTGTTATGTTGTTTCTGTACGTATTTTACTTTGTTTACGTAGTTCTTTTAAACTCAACCATGACGTGTTTCCTAAATAAACCTAAGTGTTTTTTGTTGCCTAAACCTAACTCTGGCTGTTAGCGTAGTTTAGTTGCTTGGCATAAAAAATTACACGCAAAAGAGGCATACAAATGGCAAGCGAAAAGGCAAAAATGTGTTCTCATGGCACACGGAATGTCCTTGTAATGTTGTGCTATGTATATACGCCTTCCCATGAGATCGGGTTGAGATAATATATTAGAACTCTGTCTAACGTCAGCATTTTTTTTTTTCATAGTATACTAGAGGACTATTGGATTTGATCCTTTGGGTTTTGCATTTAGAGAGACTGTCCTCACTTGAAAAATGACAGCAAAGGTCATTTGTTCAAATGCTTAAAGCCTGAAAAGCGACTTCATGTGGTTGTGCAAATGACTGTCCTCTGACAGTGTCAGTGTTGGAACTAGCTTGATGTTGTTATTTCAACTCAATCTCATGGGAAGGCGTATAGATAGCACGCATTACAAGGACATTCCGCGTGTCATGAGGACGCATTTTAGGCTTTTCACGTGTCACGCAACAAAACTACAGCAACGTCCGCAGTTAGGTTTAGGCAACAAAATCACTTAGTTAGGTTTAGGAAAAATATCATGGTTTGGCTTAAAATAAGTATGTAAACTAAGTACAATACGTACGGAAAAAACGTAACATAAGTACGGAAAACACAACACAGAATGTAAAAAAAAAAAAAAAAAGGTATCAAACACCGGTCTCCTGGTTAAAAGTCCTGTGTTTGTTGGACCCGTCTACCTCCTCTCCCGCCTGCCATAAGCGATCATTCTCGCTTTTTATTCGACATCACTAACTGAGTGTAGCATATTTACGCGGATTCATATTACATGGCATACAATGACACACCTAAAGCAAGATCGGCGTTCTTATTGCACGATAAATGCCTTTCGAATTATCATTGTCATTCATGCGCCTTTTTGTGTGTCCGGGCTGGTTTAGTAGATTGGAAGGCATACAAAGTATGACCTCCCATTCCCTATAGACAATGTTGGCATTTTTAACCTTGAGCTACCTATTGTTATGTGTGTTTTCTTATTAGTTGCCTTGTATACACCTTCCCAGCTCACACAATCACACACACACACACACACACACACACACACACACACACACACACACACACACACACACACACACACACACACACACACACACACACTCTCTTGCAGATTAGCTAAGAAAATAAACTCTAAATAAACTAAAATAATAATAAACTCACCTGTCAGATACTCAGTAGGTAATGAATACCATGCAAATGAGCTTGACGTGATTCAAAAAGAGAGCTATATTTACAACACTCTTAAGAAGTTTTTTTTTTTTTATATTGTGACAAATTAAGAGTATATTTAATAGCGTGCCTTGAACAACTTCTGATGAGCCAGAAGCCGTCTTAGTTATATTTTCTTCCTTCCTTTTTTTTTTTTCAAACATATTCCACCTTTACATATTGTATATGGCAGACCTAGGTTACAGCTCCATTTGAAAATAGGAAATAATTAGCAGAATTCGTGCATAATCTAGCAATCATACTGTATTTTTTACACAAATCTATGTATGAGTACTGTCCAATTGAACATTTTAGTGGCACCGTATTCAAAGTGTGTTACCGCACAGAAAAATATTAAATAAGTAAGTATGTCCATCTATTTACACTCTCCTGAATGAGGGTGCACACACACGTAGGCACACAACTTTGCACTACCCTAACGTGTCATGAAAAGCACCTAGCTCTCCTCGCAGAAGCCCATCTGGCAGCTTAGAAGCCAAGTGACCCTCTCAATATGGAACAGGTCGGCGCTTTTGTGATTACTGCCATTAGTTCTCGCAACACCAATCTGAAGTCTTTTCATCGTCTGAAGCAAAAAAAAATTAAAAAAAATAAAATCGGGGGACAGCAAGAGCGAATGAAAGTAAAAGGGAATAGGGAATAAAAGTGGAATATTAAAGAAAGGTTAAATAATAGAGGAGAGGGTTGTGAGGGAAAGCAAATGAAAAGTGAGTGACACAAAGCTTGAAAACAACTGCTCGAGCGGTTGGTTGTGGCGTGTGAAGTGCGGAGAAGTGGATGGCAGCATGCGCCATGTTCGTAAGTGCAGAGTGACAGAGCTAATTATAGCCATCAGGATGTTCTTTTGTTCAAAGGGAGAAGACAAAGCTAAGCAAAGGGAGGAAATACTCAGCAGGTGGAAACAGCTGTGCAAAAAAAAAAAATCCCGGGGGGGACAGCAGCGCATTCGTTAGCACGCGTGCCTCTTCTTATTAGCGGAATTGTTTTGCATATAAGAACTGTGACACGGCGTCCTTGTCACTTGCAAGGTTCAGCGACTTTCATGATTCTCTCAAACTGCACCTCTGCTTAAATAAACTTTGCTTCCTTGAAGCTATTCCACCCACCTCCCGTCCCCTCCCTTGCCGCATCACTATTTCATTGCAGCTGTTCTTTTTTTTCCCACCATGTGGCATGCACTACTTAACCACTGTCAGTGAGCACATGACGGCAGTCAAATAGGGTCAAGCATCTGCCAAAAATACAAGGCGATAGACATTCAAATGATTCCCACTCCAACTTTTCCACCTACAGGTAATGCAGAATAAAGTGGACTATAAAACTGGAAAAATTCAAAGAGCCTTAAAGCAGCAGTGGGTAGAATTGGAGCATATATTATTACAAAAAGTTATTTCTCTGAAACGGTCACTATATCGTGACAGTAGCGCATGAGACGGGAAATCTGAAAAAAATCATGTGCCTCTCTGTCCTCCGGTGCTCTTAATGGCATCTGCAGGATTTCACAGACGGAGGAAAACAACCAATCAGAGCCGAGCTGGAGCCTTGCCGTCTCTGAGCAGCTGTCAATCAAACGGTCAAACTAGGCAGCACTGATCAAATATGAATCAATATTCTATTTATTTTATTCTCGCATAAAATGTTTTCAGAAACATCTTGTAGTGTACTGTTTAGCTGTAAAATTAGAAAGTTTGTGACCCGGCAGCCATGTTGTGATAAGTTGAGGAAATAACAAGCACTGCCCACCAGCCGGAGCAAACGTTCTCATTTTACAGCTAAACAGTACACTACAAGATGTTTCTGAAAACATTTGAGGTGAGAAATAGGCATTACAGTAACATAATATTGATTCATATTTGATCAGCGCTGCCTAGTTTGATCGTTTGATCGGAGTTAGTGAGTGATTGACAGCTGCCTCTGTTGAATGAACAGCTAATAGGAACGCTCTCTCTCTGAAATGACCTGTGATTGGGCAAAGTCTCAAAGTAGATTTTCTTAAGCCTGAAATCAGAGCCATGAGGAGGTGCAGAAGTTTAGTTATCTCTGTTCTCTCTCGGTTTAATGAGAAGAACACAGTTACTCAAAGGTGCGCAAAGGTATTGTTTGACAGTTCACAAGTTGTTATGTGTTAGATCACCGCATTGACATTCATACTGAGTGTGTGAACCTGCTTAAGTGTTGAATGAATTTTCAAGAGGGCTCAGTAAGTCCACTCATGTCTTAAGAAAAATATTATATTTTGGCATATCTCCTGTATTCAAAGTGCAATTTTAAGGTCAGACAAAGTGCGAGCAGAGAGAGAGATATCAATGCAACCTCCCAACAATGGATCCCTGAAGAAAAATAGGGGGATGCTGGAAGGATAACACCATAGCCAGCAAAGAAAGTAGAGAATGAGCAGAGCGTGTGACAGATTAAATAGGTCGCTCAATTGTTGTTGTTGGCAAAACGCAAGCTCAGCTGATGCATCCTCTGATTTACGACTATAGGGCCCAGCAATAGTTACCCAAACAAAAGACTTGGCTTCACTTCTGCCTGTCAAGTCCTTTATTGAAAAGGAACATTTCTTTTTTTTTGAATAAGTGTAAATTTAGATTTCATTCACATCAAAGCTGTCTGGTGTTGCATACTAAAAAGGTCAGCAAAAAGAATGATACGAGGTGTGATCGGTTCAATTTGTCAAAACCAGAACATCAAATCCAACCTTTCTCCTTCAAACAATCAGCGTTTCATTCAATCAGGATGGGAGCAACGTCATTTACATGATTTTCTGAATAAATTTTGACATGAACTATGGACATATAGAACACATTTGCATTATCAAAATTGCCATTTACAGAAAGCTTGGCAGTGTGCTGGCTTTTGTCTGCTAGCTAAAGCATGCTAGTCAGGTTGGCCAAGAAGCCAGAGTTCATTATATCATATATCATTTTGGTACCCAAGGAGCATTATGGTTTCCTAGGAAATTATAGCAATTCGGGACAAAGTGCAGTCCGGCAGAAACTGTGGCTGCTTTCCAAATTGCATACTTTTTCTTTTTACTTTAAGTAAATACTGCAGCTGCCCTTACAAAGTACGTACTGTAGCATGCAGTATGTATACTATTGGGACATACTACTTCGTCACAACGTGCCTTGAACTTTGACCCTCTCGCTCATTATGTCCCCTGCACAGAGGATTGTGGGTCAGAATAGCCAGAAAAGCATGCTAGCTTCTGCAAAATGCGACCGGATCTAGTAGGACATCCTGGTGTTTTTGGCATACTGCATTTTAAATACTATGTATTGGGACATATAGGCTGCGTCAAAAATCGCAGACTATGCTCTACATACTAATCAGTAGTATGTATCTTTTTGGACGCACTGAGCAGTAATTTATGTCGTCACTTCCTGAGAACCTCCTTGCCGGTTGGAGACATGTAACCATGGTAACCCGTGTCAACCTCAAACGACTATTTGAGAGAATCACAGTCTGAATTATTTAAAACACCTAGCAAAGTGAAATCTTATACTTACACTTATATTGAAGCGTTATTGGTGTTACAGAGCTGTCCGTCACCGTCTATTATGAACGCTGTCGTTACTACTGCATTGCATTGTGGGATATTTATGCCGCTGTAGTGTCCAGCGTTGCATACTATACATATTTCACCAGAAATAGTGTGCAATTCGCATACTTTTGGTTTCATACTAAGGTTTTGGACTTACTAAAAAATCTCACATACTGTTTTAGCGTACTAAATAGCATGTTAGTATGGAATTTCGGACATAACTAAAATCTTTTTCTTGCATACTAGATAGTATGGTAGTATGGGTACGCACAGTGTTAACCCACTGTTTAACAGTCTGAAATTGCTTCATCAAACATGCTAACTCATTGTTGGAAGCATCGCATGCGTTATATTAACTATCACAGGAAGTACTTCTCTCTACGACATTCAAGAAGCCTTTCGCTGCAGATACAGACAGGGCTAAATTTTATTGAAAATAAATGTTAGTAAAGTATTTTGTTTTCCTTGCTGTAATGAAAACGTACTATGAACCCACAAGACAGTACCAATTGAGCCAGGATTTTTGCGTTAGCTACCCTGCTTTGTTCTTGGCAATTTCTGCTGTAGGACTCGGAACACTGAGCACTTCATGCACATCGAATGCAAATGCTGCTAATTTCGCAGGCCTACAATAACATTGTAAAAAAAGCAGAAATGTTGAAACACATTACCATAGAAAGTGATTCCTATAGAAGTATGTAATAGACTATTCCCTGGTAGGATTGTCTGCCAGTTAATTACACTGTATGGGAAAATTTCTAACTCTAGGTCTCCACCCCCCATCAATTGATTTTTCTTTCGTTCCATTGCACAGAGCAGAAAATGCCCACTCCATCTCAATTGTCAGAGGCAGCAGGATCCACTTATAGGTTCTTCTCAGGTAATTGCGATGCAAATGAGGTTCTCAAAAGACAAATTAGCCACCCTGGAAGAGAGGCCATGTCCTCAGTTGGCTGTCTGTCGAGTGGCTAGTCCGATGGAAGGTAAAGGAAATAAGGCCCCCTCTTTGATTAATAAAACATGACTGAACAATTCTGATGATCTGCAAGGGAGACAGCTTTGATCTCTATCTAACTGTAGAGAAACACCGGCGTTCTGTGTGCTCGCCATCCTAAATGACATGCTGCAAAACAGGCCAGAGCTGTGTTTCACATATGAGGAGAATAATAATAGCTTGTGGCTAAGGGTTTGCCATGTGTTGACTTAATGTCAGTTTCTTATGTTGAAGGTGGTCAAATAATCATATTAACCCCCTTCATTTCTAAGCTGGAGACTTCTTTTGTCTACCCTAAATAAACCGATTTTATGTTTTTATGTTGAATGACTAAATATGCCAAAAATTAGGGGAACATTTGCCTTTGCTTAAGTGTTTACGTGCTTAAACACTCACAGTGTTTTCCTCTTTGAGAACAGAATCACGTCCACTCAGCCCTGGAAATAAGCAGTCTCATTTAGTCTGTTACATTAGAGTCATGTGGGGTCTCCAACTGGGATAACACAGAGCGAAATCATTCATGTTAATTTGTGCATACACAAGGTGCAACCGCGTGAGTAGCCATGCATTTTAATGAAGCTGACACTGAACTCTTGGCTGGCAGTGTGTTCAAGTGTGGAAAATATGTCGGTCGGAACGTCTTTGGCACTAAAGCCTTTACTTGGCCCTGTGAAGGGTACACAAATTGCAGAGCATGTCTGGAGGGGATTAATGTGTGCACTTTCTTATTGCGACTCAATTTAATACCGCAGTGATTAATGGAGTCCTAATTAGCTATAACTTAACCCTACCTTTAGCATTTGTGCTATGCATATCTTAATAATGGCTATTCCTATTTTTCAGATATAGGCTGAAATGCTGTAATCTAATAGCTCTAGATACCGTACAACACCAGATCGCTTATAGTTTCTTTTATAATTTTCCAAATAACATCTCATTTTTCAACATTGTCCAACAGATTTTCTCTCTCTCTCTACAAGATTTAAGGATTAGGGACTCAACCTGCTTAGAAGGGCATGCGACATAAATACCGTGGGAGTTTTAAACCTTTGACTTTTTGACTATCCAGCGAAAGGCTGATGTTGCTTTATCTGATGATTTGCGGCAGTGGTCCACAGAATTGTCCCGTATTTCTATAGCTCATTAACACTGAACTGATGAAGTATAAGGCAATTAATAAAAGGTCACGGCTGTCAGTTCCAAGAACCTCCCACCGAATGTATGGCACCGAGCCAAAAGCTTCAGAAAAATCTATGTGGCAGGTTCCCCCCCCAGGATTAGCTGGTGACCAAATGGATTAGATACAGTATTCAAAAGATTTTCGAAAAATCAGGGTTGGGGGTCGCAGGCCAGAAAAGCTTGAGAAACCCCGGACTAGATGGACTTAGATAAAGCTGTAGCATTTGGTTTAACTTGAATACACAGTAGACATTTTAATAGTCAGAACTGCATCATCCTATGAAGGTCTTTTTGTGGTCAGTTAGTATTATGTGCACTGATGATGGCATGATGGACATAGGACAAGATCCACTGTTAACCTCTGAATAAATAAAGGCTGATATATGTTACCAATTTTACATTTTAGTGATGTTTGCATGGTTTGCAAGTAGGGTTGGGCAATAACTCAATACGATAATTTATTGTCTTTCAGTGGAATCGCATCGTGACGAAATCAGATATCGAGATATCGTGATACACAGTTACGTCATCTAAATTGATGATAACAAGTCCATACTAACTTCTCGGAAAATCTGATGTTAAATATTTTCAGGGAATATCATTTGAAGATTGCGGTTTTGTTTTTCATCACACTTTACGTTACTACTAAGTTCAATGCGATTAACAAATGTGTATATATGGAAATATACGTTTTTTCTTTATTATTTCACTTGAAACTGTTTTGTTAATTTTGCACTTAAGTTCTGAATTAAATGAGCAAAATACTCATTACGTTGCAGTACATTTCATTTGTCAAGTATTTAATTCACACAGAAGTTTACAAAAAATTTCATTTCATATAGACTTTTTATTAGGGATGCATGGATTGCTAAATTATGGGCCGATACCAATACCGATGTTTGAAATAAAAATGTTGTTGTTATTTATTCCCCCTTTGGTGCCAGGGAAACAAAGACATCTTCAATATATAAAAAATAACTGAACAGTCTCCACTCTTAAAGCAATTCAGCCCTTCATTCATATCTTGAATGAGCACAAATTAAATTTTACAAATTTATGAAACAAGCTTTAAAATAACTTCCTTTCACATGAAATATAGCTCCTTCAAAAAGCCCCGAAGCCTGTTTACAACTGGCCACTCAATGAGAGGAATTTATTACCTAGCCCAACAAAAACATTTTGAAACATAAATTAAATTTAATTAAATCAGCAGCTAACAACACAACATTTAGCCGGCACAAAATGAATGCAGCACAACACGTAAACATTGGCGACGGCCATCGGTGAATGTCATCTTATGTGCGATAGGCCAATTGCAGTTAACGAGGTGAAAATCAGCCAATACCGATGTTCGGCCGATAAATCAGTACATCCCTACTATTTATTTATTGAACTACCTGAAAACATGCTATATCGTGATGCATATCGTCATCGAGATATGACACGACATATATCATGATAGGAGATTTTGGCCATATCGTCCAGCCCTGTTTGCAAGTTGCTTTTTGTTTTTCCGATAGATGGTGGGAAACAATATTAAACATGATGGAAATATGGCATTTATGTCTGCAAATTGAAATTTTGCATAAAAACGGGTGGATGGAAACACAGTTAACAACAACATCACACTATTTCCCTCTTTGATCCCAACGGAAACGAGTCATAATTCCTATGGCATAAACATACGTCGTTTTTTGGGCATTTGTTTAAAAGACGGAAGAATTTTCTGTTCAAATCAGTAACACAGGAAGGACAAATTGTAAGTCGGACACCAAACTTTACTGGCCATAAAAGAGTCAAGTTTAAAGTACCAAAGCAGCAAATTGCGGTGTAAGTTAACAACAGCATTTGCATCTTGATCAGAAGATTCCAGTACATTCCAAGATACCCATCTATGACCTATTTCAAAGTGAAATGAGATACATGGACAGGATCATTAATCAAACGAAGGCTTCAGCCCACATGTTTCCCATGGAATCCTCCATGAGTGCAATTTCTGTCTGAGCTGGTCAGAAGGTCTTCTTGTTTTGACCCGTGATAATGATGTCCACCGCTGGGCCAGATAGTGTCGGAAAAATGCTGCAACACACTTGTTAGTTGCATCATGCCTCCAAGTTTTATATAAACCCCACAAGTTTTTGTTTGGCCAATCTATTCTCCCTCTTCCAAAATCGTTGAGGGGAACAATTAAATTGCTGTGTTGTTTTTTTGTTTCGTTTTTTTTACAGCCATTCAGATGCAATAAAAGGAGTGCTGGTTCTATAATGTTGTGATAACATTCATGAAAACGTGTTCAGCATCATTAATTATCTGCCTTTTAGACCCACAATGGATTGATTTTGGTTCAAGGCAATTGGAGTATGCTGCACAAGCTATTCAAAGTCATTTTCCAGTAATATCTGTTGTTTCGGGGGGGGGTCTGTATATGGTCTCAAGGATGGCACAGAGCTGCACACACTTCTTTATATCATGTGGAAATAGAAAGAGAAAGAAAAGCCCTGCCAATAATAACAGTATTATTCGCTCTGTCCTTCAATTCACCCCATACGGATGTGTGCATTGCAACATTGGATCTTAACAGTGAAAGGGTGCTTCTAACTGAAAACATTTCTTTTTAATTTGAAAGACATGCGTTTCAGAGGAAACGTTATGTGCTGCAGCCTGCGAACACAGAGTGATTCATTCGGTTCACAAGGTTCATTGTGGAGTACTTGCAGATGGCCGTAGAAAATAAATGAGATGTGTAGGTGGAATATTTCTGTGTAGCTGTGCTTTGCCATAAACACAATTATATGTCTAACCCCTGACAGCGGGTTGAGAGACAGAGATAGCAATAGCGTTTGCATATTTCCTCTTCTACTCTGAAATCTAGTGTGTGTGTGTGTGTGTGTGTGTGTGTGTGTGTCACTGAATAAGTGTGTGCGTGGTTACAGTAGAACAAACCTGTGAACTATTTTCACGAGTATATCCGGAGCTGCAGCAGCAAGACGAGACGCAAAGTTTGAAAGGATTCAATAATCTTATCTAACAGACAGTTGTAGCAGCACACAAGCAGAGACACACTGTTTGTGTTGGCATTGATTGTTGCCCATTAAGCCCGAGGACGCACCGGCTCTGCTGAGGAACTAATTACGGTGGATGCCATCCAAGACGAACCCAAGTACATCCCTGGACTGAAACACCGGTGTTTGTGCAGTGATGTCCCTTGATGGAAAAGAAAACACCTAACAAAGAACAAATAGTCAAAGTAAATTACATTTTGATAAAACAGGCGACTATTTAACGCCAAGCTCCGTCGAATGTTTTTGTCGTCAACAATCGTGAGATCGGCAACGATGGTAGTGCAAAATACCAGAATTCAACTTAGCTAATGTATTAGTACTAATAATAATTACAAGGGCTGTCAAATGATTAAAATGTTTAATCACGATTAATCGCAAATTAAGCACACATTTTCTATCTGTACCTTAAAGGGAGATTTATCAAGTATTTAATACTCAAATATGCTTGCTTTATGCAAATGTATGTATATATTTATTTTTGGAAATCACTTAACAACACAAAAAAATGACAAATATTGTCCAGAAACCCTCACAGGTACTGCATTTAGCATAAAAATATGCTCATATGATAACATGGAAAACTCAAGCCCAACAGGCAACAACAGCTGTCAGTGTACTGACTTGACTATGACTTGCCCCAAACTGCATGTGATTATCATAAAGTGGGCATGACGATAAAGGGGAGATTCGTAGGTACCCATAGAACCCATTTTCATTCACATATGTTGAGGTCAGAGGTCAAGGGGATCCCTTTGAAAATCGTAATGCCAGTTTTTCCTCGCCAAGATTTAGCATAGGTTTTGAGCGTTATTTAGCCTCTTTCCCGACAAGCTAGTATGACATGGTTAGTACCAATGGATTTCTTAGGTTTTGTAGTTTCATATGATACTAATATCACCAATGTCACTCTAGCTCTTCTTGAGCTTGCTACCTATCGATTGCTTTAATGCATTAGATAAATTAACGTTAACTTTGACAGCCCTAATATTTATATTTAGCAAATGCAGAAGGCACATTTATTTCTTTTAGTCAAGATTAATAGCTCCCTAAAAAAATTATTCCTGCATAAATCTGTCGAACAATAACTTCATTCCAAGTGGAATGGTTTGTATAATAAAAGATTCCAAATTATGAAAGCAAAAAGCATCTTTTTTCCCCGTCTTTATCCCTCAAGTAAAAGCAAGTAAGCAATATCAGGTTTTCCTCATACAGCGTTAGCTTCCACAGTTAATGGCTTTCATGCCTCACTGTCAGAGAAGCTGGGAAAATATGACCAGTACAGGTGACCGTCTGAGGTCCACAGGGGATTAACCACCTGTGAGGGTGTGACTTTACAGAAAGCGGAAAACATCCAGTCATGAACAGGTGGCTCTTGCTGTAGGCAGTTCCAGCAGGGCAGAAATAAGTGATTTTATCAGCTAGACTGCGGGGAGGAGACTTTTTGTACTGTGGGCATTGGGGGATTTTTTTTTTCTTACTGTTATGTTACAGTAGCACAACCTACAGCATCTGCTACATCAGTTTACCAATGCTCTGTTCATTATGACTATGTTGTGCAGCCATTGCTTTATATTATATTACAAATGGAATAAAATCTGAAACTCAGTTTGTAACAGTGATGTATTTTATTTATTTTAGTATTTAAAAAAGATAAATAAATAAATAAACTTTTCTTACATACATGTTACGTTTAACAACGTTAATGAAAGTGAACTGATCTCTTATGTAAATTAAAAGTACCTGAAGGAGTTTTCATTGTGATCAAATTTGTGGGCAACCTCCGGGGTCTTAAAAGTGAAGTCAATGTGGTAGTGCCTTAAACTTGCATTCTTTCTAATAACCAGCAGGGGGCGACTCCTCTGGTTGCAAAAAGAAGTCTGATTGTATAGAAGTCTATGAAAAAAATGACCCTACCTCTCACTTGATTTATTACCTCAGTAAACATTGTAAACATGAGTTTATGGTCCCAATCGCTAGTTTCAAGTCTTCTTCAATACAACATGATGTTCATTTACTAAATTATGGTCCCATTTAGAGTCAAATAGACCATAAAGCAGGGTATGCTTTAGGGGGTGGCTACCTTGTGATTGACAGGTTGCTACCACGGCGTTGTCCGATCTGGGAGTTTGTGTTTTCGTCTTAGAACTTTAACCCTTTCACGGTGTGTTTTCGGTTCATGAAAGTTAATAGTAATTTTTTGGTTGCCTAAAAATATCTAATTCGGCGTTGTACTTAGCTCCACCTTCTCATATCCCTTCTGGTTGCAAAAAAACAAGATGACGACGGCCAAAATGCCAAATTTGAGGCTTCAAAATGGCAGTTCACACCAATGGTTGACATCATGGCGTCCACTTGTTAGATACATTATATGAACCAAACATATGTTAAATTCAAGTACTAACTTGTATGTTTGGACAGCCTGTTTTGTTTGGCTGCTACCTACAATAGTTAAATCAGTTTGCACTCTTCTTCTTTAATCGGCACATTGCTAACTTGAACGACACATTACCGCCACCAGCAGTCAATGTGCTTCAGCAGAAACTCATCGCTGCGTCATGTGTTGTGATGATACTGTGGACTGGAACGTAATTAAATAAGTCTGCTATATCTATTAAATTACCTTATTGAGTATACCACATAAATGTAAGCTAAAAAAAAAATTCATGTATGGGTCTTGGTTTGTTCACGCATGTGTGTGTGTTAGGTTAATGAGAAAAATAACCCGCAAAGAGAGTTATCTCCCACTCTCATCTGAATTTATTTAATTGCCTCTCTGGTTATTAAAAATGTGTTTTCAGACGGTATGATTTATAGTCAGATGGTGGGGCAGGAAATGGTAAATTCATTGCCGTGTGTTGCACCAGCTAAGGCGCCACCTGCTCAACAGCATGTCCGAGGGGAATCACTGCAATCTATTACAAGCTCTCTCTAGAGCACAGCTTGTTTTGTCGCCCCATGCCCAGTGGGTAATTTGGAACCTAGCCCACTGTTTTCTACAACATCCAGGAAGGACAGTTATGCAGCTAAATATTTCAAATGCCGAATCATACTTTATTTTTTTCAAAGAGTAAATATATTGGTAGTAGAATGTGCTTTGCTACGCAGAAAGATGCATATTGGCAAAACATACAAGGTTATGGTGGAGAATCAATATTGTCACAATAGCCTGAACAAAGTGCACTCAAAAAAATAATTCATTGGATGAACGTAATTTGATCTTGCCACCTATATTCCATCTAAACCAATCAAGTAAGATCAATCCATCTTGATTGTGTCTTTTGAACACATCATACGTTTGTTGGTGTAAAGTAATCTTAATATGTACATTCAATGAATTTTCCTTTGTCGAATGAACTAATATAGGTTTTGTCTGTTATACTAGTATCAATCATGTTGAATGAACTAATATGTTTTTTAGTGGTTTTACTAGTATCAATCTTGTTGAATGAACTAATATAAATCTTGTTGAATGAACTAATATGTTTTTTAGTGGTTTTACTAGTATCAATCTTGTTGAATGAGCTAATATGATTTTTAATGGTTTCACTAATATCAATCTTGTTTCAATTAGTGTTGTTTTCAGTGTACTAGTAAGCATTCATTTGAATTATATTACCAAATATCCACAGACATACATAAAACAAGTCAAGATGCAAAATTATTTTGGTTTATTTAACATTTGGCCACTGTTCTTAGTTTGTCTCTTCTTAAACACATTTGCAATATGCAATAAAATGGATATTGGAACCTACAAACATTCTTAGCAATAATAAAATCAGACTGTACAAATAATTCAGCAACATGTATGCATGGCTTCAGCAATATGCATTTTAACAGTTTTAAACACTGAAATATTGCAACCTACCCATGTGCTTTACAAGTAAGGGATAATGTACTGCGAGCCAGTCACTGCTGTGACATAAACCCCAACAGGGCGATGCTGCACCTGGAACTCGACTTGCATCGCCCTGAAGGGGTTTATATTATGACCCGCTAGCTGTACATTATCCCACTTATTACACGGCTACTCACTGAAGAAATCAATAATTTTACACAAAAATGGTCCACCAGAGTCCGACATCAGAACTGCACCCATAGCAACGGTCTGTTATAAATAAATAACAGGTCGTAAAACGCTGTGATTGACCACTCAGAATATTGAAATTCAGTGGTGAAATTCAAAAGTGTGTACAACTGCTCCAGCCACAATTGTCCATGCAGTAAAATCACAAATGTTCAAAAACATTGCTGTGTCTGCTCCACCCATACACAAACGACAACAATTGCAGGGATATGGAATACCAAGCTTCTATCAGTCAGTCCAGGCTTCAAGCTTACTCACCCCAGAAGCTTGTTTTTTAGGAACTGGGCCTTGGAGAAAAACCTCTGTCCATCCAGATTTAGAAGAATCTTCTGCAGGACTTCAAAACTGCATTTGAGCTCTGATGGGTAGCTTAGGTTCGAAATCAGTCCAAACAACAGAGCACAATGCGCAATGTTTCCCAAACCACTGAGGCCCTTTACACCTTCAAGCAGGACACCGATGTCCTTTGGGTCATCTCTGGGCACCGCACCCTCCTTCTGTATGACATGCACTCCCATCACAGTTTGCTCCATGGATGTCTCAGCCTCGGAGTCTGTGTGCTGTGGAAAAATATATCAAATATATTTTCAGAGTCTAAAGACACTGGAGGCTAGACAAAATAGTATTAAGTGAGTTCTAAGTTTAGACAACCCAGCACTGAAAATATTGATACGACAACTAGAGAAGAAGTAACACAAAGACCAACAATCACCATATAGAGATCAGCTGCTATGAGAGAACACTGCATGAAACTGGCTTGCCATTACCTCAAGAGCCACGTTTAGTGATAATTTTTTTTACTGGTGCATATGAAATAAAAGCCAGTCATTGCAGTCAGTTACTTACATGTTCAGGTCAATACTCCTCAGAGTTCAGGGGTGAGGGTAGCCTCTTTATTTTGTAGAAGGAAGGACTTGCAAGGTGGCAGCACTTGTCTCACAGCACCCTTTGACCTGCCACAACGAAAAGTGGTGTTACAGTGATATCAAGAAAGACACTTAATCTTTCCAGTATACATTTAAGTAAAAAATAAAATAAAAAAAATTGCAGTGCTTCTGCCAACAGCATTTCAAAGGCAGGAATCTACTAGTCTGTCTGCAATCAGTCTGCAGAAGAGGCTGAAATGATAATAAAATTCAATATAGTCCATCACATTGTAAGGCAAAAATCAAAATACATCCAAGCTTTTATCACTAAGACAGTTAAGATGGAAAAAATATGAACATATTGCATTGAATGTTGATTTAAGTGGTGCTCCTAAATTTTGTGTCTACCTACCAGCAATAAGTTGATCGAAGACAGGAAGGCTTGGTTCTGTCTTATATTGTCCAGGCGCTCCAGTTCTTATGCTGAAAGTCCTCCCATTCTAAAAAAAAACAAACAAACAAACAAACAAACACGGAAGATTCATAACTTTAAGTTGAGAAAACTGACTGACTTATTTGATACGTACACATTTCAACTTCACCATATGATATATAATCAGAACAGCCAGCCCTCACATTATCAGAGGTATCTGACACTTGCACCCGGTCCACAAATGTAACTACACTTGCTTTTAAATCTCTCAGTGTGTGTGGATGATGCTTCCTCCTTTGTATGTATAAAATGTACTGTCAACATCTGTCTTGAAAGGGAAACCAAGAAACACACAACTAACTGTCTCGTTACCTTGCAAATGTGTACCAATATGAACAAAAAAATCTCTCTCTGTGGACAGGTCACTGCATTCACATAACTCACATTTAAAATTGACTGAACTGGAAGCTGTCTGTGTAAACTGAGATGAATGAGCTTTATAGATGTGGCTGTTGAGTCCACTCCACGTCTTGAATATGCATGGACAGTTTACATATATGCACAAATAATGTTGGCCTCTACCACAATGATTATGTAGTTTATAATGTTTAAACAATTTGTACCTGCTTCTCTCTGGTGACACGATGTTTGCACTGCCACATTAGCCACTGAAAGAAAAGAAAAAAAAAACATTAGTAAATGATAAAATAAATGAACCGTATTTGCTCCAATACAAAATACCAAAATACAATGCAGGGAAAAAAACAAGGGTGGTTAAAGTCCTGCTGCCTGTCATATAATGTGCATGCTGGTATATAATGTGCAACAAGATGATAGTTAATAACACAAAATATTTAACACTGCATTTCTGTTAAATCATTAAACCTTAAGTGTAAATATATACTGTATATGTACATATGATAACAGATAACCAATATGACAAAAAAATATTAACTTACCATACCGACAAGGTGCACACAAATGTCAGGAGCATGTGGATGCTGCTTTATTTTGTGATGTATTTCTGGTAAAAAGAGAAAAAAATGTAAGTTATAACAACAAATGCTAATATTTCTATTGTAGTAGTAGGCCTATAGTGTTACAGTATCTATAATTACATACACTCAAACTGAAGACTGTCACTCTACCTTAATATAGAGCACCAGAGAGCAGAAAAACGATATGATTAGAATTAATATGATTGCAGCGCGTATCTCTCTCTCTCTCTCTCTGAGGGGCTGGGATCAGGGCCGAAAGGAACCGAACTGCCGCTCGTATGTCCGCCTGTCTGTCTGTCTGTCTGTCTGTCCGTCCGTCTGTCTGTCTGTCTGTCTGTCTGTCTGTCTTCTCCTCCACTCCGCGCCTATACCGTTACATGTGCATCTGCGGCGGCTCTGAGTCAAAAAAAGACTTTGATGGATGTGAAAAACGCCGAAAATCAAACTTGTTCTTAAAACTTTAATGACGGACGAAAGTTTCGCCGTCTGTTAGTCGTCATAGACAAAACGGGAGGTCGTATTTATTTTTAGACGGGCGACAGTTTCAGCGGAAGAAAGAGGGATTTGGTGGCTTAAACTGTGAGAAACACGAGTGACAACATTCACGTTAACTATCCAACTGAGAAATGACTCACAACTGTCCAATAACTGCTATTTATCACTAACCATATTTAACTAAACACATTCATAAAGATATGTAGGAGTTACTTACCGTTAATATCGAGGTTTCAGACGGATTGGAGGTGTAGTGAATTCCCTGTGTGGGCGGCGGCGGTCAGGTAGCTTCAGGTAACGGTCGTGAAACCGCGTGAAACGATTCAAACGAACAGCGGAAGTTCTTTCTGCATCCGGGGCACGGAGCATGCGCAATAGCTGACCATAGCAGACTCGTTGATTTGAAGGACGTCATTCTCATTGGACTGACGTGAATTGATTTCATTCATCTGAATTTGTTTGGAATCATGTACAATAAACAAGAATGAATCATGTAATGAACATAGTCATGATTCACTCATTTAATGCCAACATGTTTCTAATTTGTTGATCAAACTAATGCCCTAGTTGATTTTTTTGAGTGTGGCCTACCTCTTTTAACTGTGTAGTGGGGCAGTCTACTCATATGTATGTTAGATTTTATGCTGAATAGGGAATTCAGTGTGCATACTTAATTCTATCAACACACTACAGTCATCAAATACTCAGTTAAACTTGAAGGCAAGGGTTGGAACCAGGCGGCAACCTCTGAAAAGTGAAGCCAATTCTGAAGTGCCTTAAACCTGCATTCTTTCTAATAGCCAGCAGGGGGCGACTCCTCTGGTTGCAAAAAGAAGTCTGATTTTACAGAAGTATATGAGAAAATGACCCTACTTCTCACTGGATTTATTACCTCAGTAAACATTGTAAACATGAGTTTATGGTCTTCACCGCTAGTTTCAAGTATTCTTCAATACAGCATGATGTTCATTTAGTTATATTTAATTATGGTCCCACTTAGAGTCAAATAGACCATAAAGCAGACTATGCTTTAGGGCGTGGCTACCTTGTGATTGACAGGTGGCTACCACAGCGTTGTCCGGTTTGGGTGTTGTCCGCGTTTTCGTCTTCGAACTTTAACCCTTTCACTGTGTGTTTTCAGTTCATGAAAGTTAATTGTAACATTTTGGTCGCCTATAAAATATTTTATTCAGCATTCGGTTGTACTTAGCTCCACCCTGTCATGTCACTTCTGGTTCCAAAAAAAAACAATACCCCAATACTTACCTCAAAATTGATTTAAAATTACTTTATTATAAACATTATTTAATAATTATATGCTACAATGGCATATAATCGTTAAAATAGGGCCCTTAGGCTTGAGTTGCAGCTGTGCGCTGCTCTTCATAGGAGTTGGAAAACCAATTTTAAGAAATTCCAATTAAGTTATTTGGTAATTATTATCTATTTATCAGCAGACATGGAAATAAAGCATATCAATTAACTTTGTATTCTTTCCCTGGAAATGTATTAAATAAATTACCTGCTATTGATAAATAGCAGAATATAATTATTATATAATGTTTATAATAATTAATTTTCGATAAATTTTGAGGTAAATATTGGGGTAATTTGGCAGTATTTTCAAAGAAATTTCAAATAGGTTACTTGCTAATTATCATCTTATTCCCATGAAATTTGCGGACCTGTAAAATTAAGTGTTACCTTAATTTATTTTACTTTGGTATTGTATGTTTGGACTTACTGTTTGTGATTTCACTTCACTGACTGTACAACCAAGTCTCTAACATCTAAGTTTTCTTTTTTATGAATGTATTACTATGACACAAATGCATCTAAAAAATCTGAAGTATTTAAAAAAACATTTATCTGTTTATTGTGTTCAATGCTCAGAATGCAATTACCGACTTATCCCACATTTTTCACCCTGATCTGTTTGCATAAACACATTTCAAACACAAGTCCATACAAACATTCGCTGTGCCCGCAAGCACAAACTTTTTTTTCCAGAAAATGTCTTACTGTACTTCAGCTAGTCTCATCATTATTATTCTTCCACACATATTTTGTGACCCTTGTGACACCTCCTACACTTTTGTGACTATAGACGTACTAAAAATACAACTCATTGCGAGGAAGTTCTGGAAGCAATCCGCCTTATTGTTTAAAAAAAAATATGCTACTTTGTGTTGTCATTCACAGAGTGGAGGAATGTGAGGAAGACAGGAGACCAGCAGGTGTGGATGTTACTTTATAAATGTATGCCAGAAACAGAAAAAAAAAAAAAGCTCCATCTCCCATCTGTCCATCTGTATTCTTTGCCCACATGCCGGACACTGATGCTTCTTTCCCAGACTGATGGATCTCTGTGTGTCAACATGGCAGTACAGAGTTGCAAAGACAAAGTCAGCTGTCATGTTGACCAGTTATTTTCTTTATGTGGAATGATTCAGTACTCCTGGTGCTGTTGTCACATACTGGATCGGTATATAAAAAAGCCAAAGTATCCCATTTTGTGCCACAAGCTTTTCATCAACCAAATTAATTTAAAAGAAAGGAAACACATCAGACTGGATTAAGTCCAACTTTACATTTGTTTCTCTTCATCAAACTGTAACATCAGACTCACTTACGTATACACCTTTGACGTAGTTACAAAGACCACCATTATTCATTCTTCTCCGCAGTGCTCATTATCTTTATCTAGCTATTGTTCTGGCTTTGATATTTTGTTTATGCATGACATCTATTATTCAGTCGCATCATTAGGCAGCAAGGTGAACCGATCATTTGCACATTAGGCAGAGGTGAAACCGACGACTATCATCATACATCTTGGCAGAGGGGAAAGTTGCGACAATGCACAATGTTTATGCAAAGTATTATGCATACGTAAAAGTTCAGTGGTATTGGGGTATCAGTGCAGTTTTTGGCCTCTTAAAGGAACAGTGTGTAACATTTTAGGGGATCTATTTGCAGAAATGGAACATTATATTCATAACTATGTTTTCATTAGTGTATAATCACCTGAAAGTAAGAATCGCTGTGTTTCCATTAGCTTAGAATGAGCTCTTCATATCTACATGGGGAGTGGGTCCTCTTCACAGAGTCCGCCATGTTGCTCCGCCATGTTAGAACGGACAAACCAAATACTGGCTGGTTTTTACGTCACCTGAAGGCCACCGTTGTTCTCCAACAAGCTTGTGAAACTGCGGCAATGTGAAAAATGAGTGCAAAACCGTGGTACCGCCAGCCGTCGTCTGACTTCCGTTGCTCCTAGAGCTGACCGGAATCGTTCGAAGCTTCAACAGTTGCACCACAAAGCTTCGAGTACCTTTGAATATTTCTTACCGAAGCTGCAAAGCCCAAAAAATGGTATTCAGGACAGCCCTTATTGCTCCTAAAGTAGTGTTATTATGGATGGCCTCTGAGCAAGGCGAAAGGCGTTACCACGGTTTTGCACTCAGCGGCTCACGTTACCGCAGTCTTGGAAAGGGAGGAGTTAGCGGAGGGGTATTCAGTTGGTTGCAATCTGCAACCACACCACTAGATGTCGCCAAATCCTACACACTGTACCTTTAAGAGAAAGTGCCCAGTAAAGCCAACATGAGCAATGTGCCTGCATTTGTCAGTCCTGTCACACCACACTAACCCGCTCTCCTCTAACACAGACAATAACACCACTGTTGTTATCATCCCGCACCAGCCGAGATATTTTTAAGACTGGAGTTTAGGTTTGCATTAGCTGCTATCATGACACACGTTTTGTGGAGCATGAAACTCCCAATGCGGGCAACAGGTTGGAGCTCCGATGTGCTGAGCCGGTGGCAGCCACCACAGCTGAGAGCGATCCTGTGAGACGCTTGCAAGTCAGCAAAAAAGTGCTCCCAAAACAGCCCTGAACTGCGATTACTGTTCAGCCCCCTTTCCGCACCACCGTCACATCGTGGTTGAAACTACATGTCCCACATTAGCAGCTGAGCAGCCTGTACTTATACTGACTCACCGGCACTAAAGGCACACTAGGCGTCTGAGGTAGGCTACAGCTTTCACAGCAGGATGTGGCAGAGTAACCGGCTTAATTCTTTCGATAGCGGTAGTCCCTTTCAGGTGTGCCGTTGAAAACATAATGTCCACTCCAGAGTTCACTTTGAATGGACTACAGAGGGCAAAGCAGCATAGTTATCCAGAAAGCAAAAGTGGAAAAAAAAAAAATCATAATAGCATCAATTTTGTATTTGAGAAATAAAGAAAGCTGAAACCTTGAAAGGTTTTTCAAGGAGTGTACTGTAGCATGGTCTGATTTTTTATTTGTCTGCGAGAAAGTGAAGAAAGTTATATCGAACAACGGGCAGCTGCTGGCAAGATTCCACCAAAAAGTGATTGTACATCTTTTGGTCCATATCCAACAAAAAGTGCCTGTTCCCTTGTTGACGAGTACTTGTCAGAAAATAGGTTTTGTTTGGTAAAGTTACAACTGCTCTCACAGCAGGAGAGTATTTATTGTCTCTCTGGGATTTCAGTTTTTTAACTTAAGAGCAGTGTCTGGGTACGAAAGATGCACTCTGCTCCCCTCAGCCAGCTGGACAGCCTCTTACAGCAAAATGAACAATGTGATAACAATCAGGTAGAAGTCTTGTTTTCAGACATCTCTTGGTTGACAGAACGGATTCCAGAGATGTTCGGATATTGCAGGAAGTTTTGTGAAACTGACTCTGTAAGCTGAAACTTGCCCCCGCAATGGTAAGAAAATTACTTTTATACTGCTACTCGTATCTTTAATTAAGACCATTATTGCCACCCAACCCAGTGTAAAGTTAATGCAGTTTTAATTTAGATAACATGAGATGTAACCAAGCTATAAGAATCACTTTACTCTGTAGCCGATGATTTGATTTAGTAACATCTTAAAGCTAATATTCCCCTCTATGCCTCTTAACTTAATAAAGTGCTCTGCACAGAAATTTTGTCACGGCATAACATGTGAAACATTAATTTTTTAAACTTAAGTAAGCCTTATGCCTTGTCTTCTGCAAAAAAAACAAAAAACAGAAAGAAACCTATGTGGTAATAAAATCATGGGGACTATAGCAAGATAATCAGATACCAACAAATTAAAGTGTAAAATATGCATGATTAGCGGAGAAATATAATGAATGCAGATTATTTCATACAGGCCAGGAAGGCTTACTTAATGCTTTAATGAGTACGACAATAACGTGAATCAATCAATCATGACCTTTGCAGTCACAATATGTTAGACAGCACCCTCCACCACCATCATCAAAACAACAAATAAAGGAATATCTTGTGGATGGATGGTGCTCCGTCCCTTCAGTAGAGCTCCTGAGATTTATATCTATGACAAGGAGCAGTGTAAGTGATCTGGTTCTTGACTACACCTGCCATTTGCTCACCAATGGACATAGTGGCGGAGCAGAAAATAGATGTTAACAGCGTAAACAAAAGAAGTTGAAACTTCTAACCGGTAATAGTAATAACGCTATGAGTTGCTGTGTAGTTGGTTGCACCAACACAACTAGACAGCAGTTCATAGGAGCATATCTCCGATTTGTTCCCCTGTCGTGTCCTAAAAAAGGAGTGAAAAGAACAACACTTGCCTACAAAATGTAGAATGTAGAAGTATTAAATAGCATCAAATGGAAATACTAAAGTAAAGTACAAGTACCTCAAAATTGTACCTATGTACTGGGGGTGGGAAAAAAATCAATTTGCCGATATATCGCGATTCTTTTTTAAGATTTTGAAATTGATTTTTTTTTAATGACAGAATCAATATAATCAATATAAGGTGACGGGAGAACTAGAGACGGACTTGGTGAAGTCAGCAGAAGTATACACGTGTGACTACATCCGGTTTTCAAAATAATTATTAATAATGAGTCAACTTTTTCCCATGGTCTACTGTTAAAAAAAGTTAACAAACATCTCAATAAATCATAATATCAAATCGTAATACTTGTAGAATTGCAATACTTAAAAATCGCAATACATATCGAATTGGCGCCCGAGTATCGTGATAGTATCAAATCGGGAGATAGGCGTATCGTCCCACCCCTACTAAGTACAGTACTTGAGTAAATATACTTTTACGTTTATCATATTTGTATTTTAAAGGAACAGTGTGTAACATTTAGGGGGATCTATTGGCAGAGATGCAATATAATATTACTAAGTATGTTTTCTTTAGTGTAGTGTAGTGTAGTGTTGTTTTTGTTACCTTTGATTGAGCCGTTTATATCTACATATGGAGCGGGTCCTCCTCACTGAGCCGGCCGTCATGTTTCTACAGAAGCCCAGAACGGACAAACCAAACACTGGCTCTAGATAGAGCCATTCGTGTTTTTGCGTCGTCCACCGTAGTTCTCCTACATGCTCGGAAGAAGTTTCAGTTGGTTGCAATCTGCAACCTCACCGCTAGATGTCGCCAAATCCTACACAGTGCACCTTTAAATGTGGAGAAAAGATTGAATTACAGTACTATTCCTTTAAGGATATACTTCGTATCAGCTGTATTTACACTACTGAGCTTTATTTATATTACTTTATATCTGCCATGTCTCATTTGTACCATGCACATAATATACCATTTTAACTGTATCATTTAGTATAAATGGCAGTGGTTTTAGCATTAGCAGGATTTAAGGACTCTTTGTGGTTTGGATCTCCAGAGTAAGAGTCTGCTGAGAGCATGCAGGTCCAATTTCCATAGCTTGTTGTAACAGTCAGAATAGAGTTGAATCTATTGTTGAATTGAACTGGATTTAAATTACCAAGAAGTCTGGTCTCACACCAGCAACCTGGTGCACAGTAATTCCCTCACTGTCGTGTTCTATGTCCATGAAACAAGACATGGTAACCACGAGGGATTTTTTTTTTATTCAAAAGGGTCTGTCTCACTAACAACCTTCCCCACTGCTGCACGTTACACTTAATTAACTTGCCTCCAATTCCTATTACCTTACCGTACCAGCGTATCTCCTCTTAGAAAGATTAACTGCAAAGGGAAGAGTAAGAAATACGTCGCAAATGTCCCGGAGCTCGTCTTCGAAGAATGCGAGTTGTCATCTGACACATGACTTCCTTTTTTTTTATCAAGGTAGCTTACACTTCCTTCATTCTTTTGATGTGTCATAGTCGCCGTAATTGATTCCGCTCACTCCTGTCATGCTTTTGACTGCAATTTGCAGTGCAATATGCCGCCCTGAACTTTTTGAACCCATAGCATAATGGAAAAGCTGTAGAGCCTACGAAGCGTGAATTATCACCTGGTCTTGCACATAATGCTGCTGGCACAAGAACAGAGACGCTCAGCATGTCCTCCGCAGTAAGAGAATTACATTTTTGATGAAGTTAGAGAGAGAGGGGAGCTATTGTTGCTTGACTATGTAAGCTCCAGACGCTTGGAGAAGTAACTCATTAGGTCCTGTAGTCTTACGGGTGTCTCTCTAATTCTCTGTTTCCCGTCGTGAAAATTTAAAGCCGAAATGTGATCAGAGCTCATTTGCTTCTCAGACGGAAAATAATAACGATAATAATAAATGGGTTTGTGCGTAACTTCAGCTCGAAGCATTGGACTTACTAAAAAAAAGTCAATATAGCACTGGAATATCAAATATTCTCATGTCTAGAGCTGCTGCTAATTAATGTTCCCTTTTCTTCCTTTAAAAAGTGCCATATGAGCTATAAGATGGAAGCAATACTGTGTGTTTTCTGTCGTCCAATTACACCCGGTGCCATTTATCATCCGTTAAGGCTTCAGCGTTTTGTTTGTGCTGATGCTGCCTTTCACTAATACAAAACTTCTTTAAAAAAAAAAAGAAAAAAATGTTTGCTGCCATGAGAAAAGTCTTTGAAATACATGGCGCTTATATAAATGAATTTGGTTGTGTTTATTCTGTCAGTCTCCTTGATTACTTGGATTCAGTGATATTTTCGAGATGAAACAAGTCACAAATTTGGCTTGACAAGCAGGGAGGCATTATGTATGAGAAGAAAATGTGTTCGTATTATGTTTTCTCTTCCTCTTTACATAAGCGAGGGCGTCCTGCCCACAAGTATTTGAGAGTATTAGAGAACTTTGCGTGCAATCCGCCATTCCACTGATGAGTCTTATTTTTCTAAATGTCAATTATAACAGTGGACTTTTTTAACTTTTATTACCTCTGATATTTTAATTTAGCAAGCCGCAGCGTTCAATATGAATATTGTCTTCGATGCAGACGGGCTAGATCAAACTGCAGCGCTTTTTCCCCCACAATGGTGTCATTTTGACTGTTAATCAAGAATGTAAAAAACCTACACTGGCATCTATTTCAATTTCCAAAGGACTTCCTAACCCAGAAAACAAGTACAGCCTAGAGGAGAGACGCGTTAAAAGATGAAACAAAGTGACTGTGTTCTTTGCACTAATAGTATATAACCCAAAATGTTTTTTCAAAGTCAGCTCGGGGCGAAAAAGTCATTTGTTTAATGGTTTCTGCCCAGCAGGAAGCCAGCAGTCTATTTTTAAAAAAGTGATAGGAGGGCCACACCTTCAGAACGCCGCACCGTAGCGTATCCCCAAACGGCCTCGGCGAAAAGTGCATTTCGCTCGATTTCAATGCATACCCCTTTGCGATGAGGACATTAAAACGGAATGACTTTCTAAAACATCGCATGGAGACTAGGTGAGAACAATGAAAGGAGGGCAAGAGAGGAGAGTGAAAGAGGATGAAGAACAGGAGGTAAAAGACCGAAAGAAAGAGCCCGCTGTACATCAACTTGAATCAAAGGGCCTCTGCTCTTCTCCTTTCATCCCTTTTGTGCACTACTGTTGCTGCTCTCTGTGGTCACGGAGCCTTTTCACTGTCACTTGCTCAGCCGTGGCGCAGCAGAGGTCCCATCATTACTGAGAGGATCTGAGTAGACCTCTGCTACCACCTAGAGGTCTCAGCGATAGTGGCGTCACATCACACCTCAGCTGTCAAGAGACACCGATCACCATCGAGCAAAATGTATAGATTGACACTTTGGGTCGTTGATTTGAAAGATGTCGGACAGAAATGACTATTTCATATACTCTTTTTTTTATACTCTGTTAAAGCTAAAGCAATGAACACTGATGTTGAAATCTGTACTTTTTAAAGCACATTTGGAAACTTGTTTGTGACAAGATGTGACTCATGCATTTTTCTACCCCATCCATCAAAGCCACCTGGGTGAGACAGAGAGGAGGCTGTGGAGGCTTCAGACAGATAAGGTTTCAGTTTCAAAGCTGTCAGCCGGGAGAGAGAATTTCTAGCACCGCCTCTACATTTGAGCCTCAACTACCTTCTCTTTTGAAAAAAAAAAAATCCACAGACACTATTGCCCCCTTTAAATTTGCATAACAGTCACAGATAGGCAGGTATGTGATATAAGTACTTCACAGGGCTTATTCGTACCTGGAAAGACCAGCAGGGGAGAAGGGAGGATCAGTTTCTTTGATTTTACCAGTGCTTTAAAATCATCAAGCTTCTGCTGCCTTTGGGGGAGATGCTCATAGCGCTGCAGCTTGGTTTTCTAGAGTTACAGACTACCTCCAAATGTGACAGTTTGTCTGATAGCAGTGCAATGTTTTCAGCACGGTGCAGAGTAACATCTGCAACGTCACCTTACATTCCTCAAACTGTGGGTCAGTACCATAGACTGTGTACAAGAAGTGGACGTAGTCACCGTGACGTCATCTATTGGTTTGGTGGACTGCCGTTTTTAAGCCTCGAGTTCAGCATTTTGGCTGTCGCCATCTTGTTTTTTTGCAACCAGAAGTGACACGAGGGGGTGGGGCTAAGTACAACTGAACGCTGAATAAGAAATTTTTAGATGACCAAAATGTTACAATTAACTTTCATGAACTGAAAACATACTGTGAAAGGGTTAAAGTTCGAAGACTAAAACAAGTACAATTCCCAGACCGGACAACACGATCCGATACCAGTGTTTAATTAATAAGCTGTGTGCCTCACTGTGTGGAAGTGACTGAGATCATTCTTTTATGTTTAAGGCAACATCAGGCTTGACTTAAACATAGCCTTCTTTACTTTGTCAAACAAAATGCAACAAATAAATTCACCCCGGAGTTTTCCCACTGGTCAGTACATATCTTTACAGTTTTTGATGTCTCCTCTAGAATACATGACTTATTCACTGATGGCAAAGTTGTAAAAGAGCGCTAATAAGACTCTAAAAGTTGTGGTGAGCTGAGTGTAGACACCCTGGAGGCAGGACAGAGTCGGGACTAAACCCAATTCCATCTTCGGTATAACTTCCCTCTCTCCCTCTATAATGAGCTGATGCTGCTTTGAGCAAATTGAGCCTCACCTCTTGGAAAAGGTGCAAAATGGAGTGTTTCAGTCACTCTTTTTGTGCTGACAGCCATCAGAGTGTACAGCGCTTCCTACCAAATTGTCCCAGCCTCAGCGATTTAGGATGCTGGCGAAGCAGGACACCCAAACTGTCACACTACAGACTTTCTCTGCTTTGGACTAATCTATGCGAGATTTACCCACATGGCTCCGACATGTTTCTGTGCGAACGCATCCATTTTTGAAACAGATATTAATGCAGAGACACACTATCATTTTGTACACACTAATATATTCAATATATTCATCCTAAGGGGACAACTAGCAATCCATATCCAAACAGGCAGGCCCGAGCATAAGTGTACATTTTTGTTATTTTTCATTTCACAAACCAAACACTTTCCGTAACCTGTTATTTGCACCCTTTACAATGAAAATCACAAAGCGAGTAACGATAAACACAAAAACACAATTCATCCGTAAGATATGCATGAATTCCGAGAGACCCTCGCAGCATTCATATTCAGCTCTTATTATGTTTTTGCTTGACTGTGCCTAAATTGTTTCCATGAGAGCCGAGGCTTTTTCTGACAAGAATCTTGCGAGCATCCTGCTTGACATTCAAATAGCGGCGGGCGGATCTGCTGCATGAGGGCTGACTGTGCACAGTTTGCATTAGATAACGCTTACAAAACTACCTTTGTAACTGTTTAACAAGGTCAGACATTCGTTCCTCTTGTAGCTTACGGGCACAAAAACATTTTAGGGGGAACTTTACAGTGTAAACACATTTGCGCTCTCTCCTCGGAAAACACAGAGGCTTACGTCCAATCGAAGATGTCAACACAAATCATGCTAGATAAACCTTTAAAATAATTACAAAGAGCTTCAGAGCCTTTAAGCCCTTTAGATTCAGAGAAAGGGAACTGGGGCTGACCACTGGATTCAGGGATTTAGAGACCCTCAATTCACAGGGCTGCCAACAAACGCAGCATAAGAACAAAGCTTTGTACACACGGCGAAGTCTGTCCTTTGAAATATGTTTATTGGGTCGTGCATTTAAATCTCGCACTTGATTATTCGGACTTTATTGAAATGCACAGTCGCACGCATACTCACATGCTAAAAGCTTGTAGGCTGATTTGCCAGTCTACACACACAGTGGTCGTTTTATTTTATTCCGGCAGCTGGGAGACGTGGCTCCCATGGCTCAAATATTGCCACAGAATAGCGCATAATCTTTGGAACAGCTGTGGCTGGAGATAAAACCTTAATCAGGTGAAGGGAGCTCGGTAATATAATAACCTGGAGCCTGCGAGTCACCAAAGATGCACCGATAGACACAAAAGAGCACCACTTGATAATTCTTGTTCGGGAGCTCATGCACCTTACTATCATGGCCCACTCAGAACTGGATAGACATGATGGGAGGGCTTAATGAAAAACCCATTCATGTTGCTTAGTGCTCAAAGATAGTGGGACAAGATAGAAAGACAGGAGGAGAGGCAGTCAGGGTGTAAACCTTTTAATTACACACTTTTGAATCCTGACATAGACTTTGAGGAGATGGCTAAAACTGACATTTGTTAAATGTAGCATGTTCCACTGAAATTAGTGACAATGGGAATTATTTGAAACATAGCAACATGGTATATATCTATATATTGTAGGCGCCCCTGTGTAGTTTTCTTTTAACAAACAAAAGTTATATTTACATTTTAATGTTACTCACCAAAACATGTGTATCCTTGAGGTCTAACAAACATGCCAAATACATTTAATTCTTCATAAAACATTTGCAACATTTGCCCATGACTGTATAAAGAGAACTAGATACAGAGTTGTAGGCGGGCTCCCGTTCATTCCTATGAGAGTTGCTCAGTGGTGCACGAAGCCAAAAGTACCCGGATCGTCCGGCGATCTTCCGCATCCATTGGGCCCATAGAGCAGGTGCAATAGTGTTTCCTTTAACTCCGCCTCCCGGCCCTCACTCCAGGCTCGGTCTAGGTCTCAGTCACATGATCGGAGGAAGGGAAATAACTCTGGATTTGGCTATTAGTGCATTTTACAACTTTTAGGACCTAATGATTTAAATAAGGGCTATTCAAGTGTTTGCACTTCAAAAAAAATCCACTGATTTATGGACATTTCTTTCCAAATGTAGGTCTATGGGAAAAAGTATTTTTGGGCCCAATGGCATCACGTGACGGACGCAGAAGCTGGCCACTACAAATATTGGCATCAAAGGCGCACTTCCTGGGGGTTCGCATTTGCCGGCTTGCAGTCGTCTGCTTCACTGCCTTTGTTATCGCATTGCTATGTTTCTTTCCGAATTACTGCCCCCAAACTGTCAATTAGCAGTAGTGGGACCAAGTCATTGTTTTAACATGGTTTGTCTCGAGTCAAGTCTCAAGTCTTTGCACTCAAATCCCAAGACAAGTTCTAAGTCGACAGGCAAGTCTCGAGTCAAGTCTGGTTAAGTTCTAATAAAGTTTAAGTTTTAAGTCTCAAGTCAATACTGACAAGTCCTAAGTCAAGTGTCAAGTCTTAAACTTTGAGTTTTGAGTCCTAAACAAGTCATAATGCGCTCTTCACCACTTGTAATGCGATTTGTATCTCCTTCAGTAATTTTCAACCCACATATTTTGTAATACTGCAATTAGTTTTTTGTTGACCACTGCGTAGATTTTTTTTGCAAATGAAATTATCTTTGGTTTCTTTTTTTACAACTGGCACTCAGTAAAGTAATGTTCGTTTTTCATGGTTCTCTCCTGCAACTTAATTGGATGCTGTCGGATTGGTTGAAACAAATAACATACTTTTCAATCTTTGGTCTTGGAGAAGGTATCAAGTATTTTCAAGTCAAAAGGCTCAAGTAAAATTCAAGTCATGAGTCATTGGTGTTTTTAGTCCAAGTCGAGTTGCAAGTCTTTTATGTCAAGTCCAGTCTAAAGTCATCAAATTTGTGACTCGAGTCTAACTCGAGCCCAAGTCATGTGACTCAAATCCACACCTCTGTCAATAAGTAGAATAGCATGGCACCATTAGCAGGGCAGTGTACCGCATGCATGTGCATCCTTAAGGGCCTACATTTTACAAACAAAATGGGGTCCCGTTCGTAAAAACATTGCTTCACAGATCTACCAGTCGTCAAAAACTCCCCAGGGTAGCTTGATGTGAATTAAGACCCAGAGAGGATGGAAAATTGTAACGCAATCTGTGCTGTATATACTGTAAGTGCATGTATATTTCAGCCTACAATTTTACTGGTAAAATTAAAATGAATCCTGACAGCTCCTGTAATGATTCATATTATTGTGATCCTAAAAAGTTATTTACAACAAATGTATTCATGCCTACTCATGCAGCGTGGGGGGGGGGGTCACCATTAAAAGTTTCCCAATAGTTTTAAAGGAAGTGAAACTCTCCATCTCATGAGGTTTTTAATATATAATCATAAGATATGGAAGTCAAAAGTAAATGCAAAGTTTATCTTGTTTGACCAAGTAAGTCAGTAATTTGGATGACCTTTTACTTTGCCTCGATAAAATTAGAAACTGGCAGCACTTTTATTATTGGCTTTCTGAAGCCTGAAAGAGATGCTAGAAACAGTCAAGATTCCAACTAGAGTCAGGAGGACACATTGTCCGACCCTGTTCTCAGCCTCAGTCCATGGCCCAATGCCAATGTACCCCCTAAGGCCTTAAAGTGGCAGTAGGCAACAATATTTTGGCATAATTTGGCAAAAATTCCATAATAACCTTTCAGCATATTGTAATTCAAGTGGTCTGAAAGAAAACTAGACCTCTGCTCCTCCTCATGGCTCTGTTTTCAGGCTTTAGAAAAATCTAGCCCGTGACGGCAGATTTGGACTAATCACAGGTCATTTCAGAGAGAGAGAGCGGTTCCTATTGGCTGTGCTCCGGTCATGTGACCAGAACTTGGCTTCCTTCAACAGAGTTTACAATGGCGGCTGCATCACAAACTTTCTCATTTTACGGCTAAACAGTACACTACAAGATGATTCTGAAAACATTTGAGGTGAGAAATAGGCATTACAGTAACAGAATATTGATTCATATTTGATCAGCGCGGCCTAGTTTGACCGTTTGGTCGGAGATCGCGAGTGATTGACAGCCGGCTCTCATAGACGGCAGCTGGACAGCGGACCTTGTTTTCCTCCGGTAAGTGAAATCCTTCAGATGCCGTTAGGAGCACCGGAGGACATAGTAGGACACAGAGGAACATGATTTTTTTCAGGTTACCTGTTTCATGTACTACTGTCACGATATAGCGGCGGTTTTCTAAAAATAACTTTTTTAAATCATATTTGCGCCAATATCGCATACTGCAGCTTTAAGCCCTGAAACCTCAGGGACTTAACTGACGTCACCTGGTAAATGGTTGAATGTGAGAGGCTGCTTGAAATGGTAGAAATACGAATGGGACAGCACTTTGTGGCAACATATCACGATACCTTGACGGCACCAAAACCTGCTATGTACAATTGTGGGGTTTTATTTTACGTTTTTTACTGCCTGATTTGAACGTCTTCCAGGTAATTGTCAAATAATCAATTTACGTGTTTTTGTAAAAGAAATGGTTGATGAATAAATAATCAATTTACTTGTTTTTGTAAAAGAAATGGTTGATGAATAAACTAGGTGTGTAATATAGCCTATGCTTGCATTCCTCCAATTTCATGCATTTTTTATGTACCATTTTAAATCCTTAATACTAATGGGCCGGCTCTGTGTATATTTAATATGCCAGGCTGATCACCCATGTGCCGTCCTCTTTATTTTTTACACCCCCGGGCTTCCCCTGGTAACCCCGTATTTAACGTCACAACACTATGAATTGTGGATAATTCCCTCAGGCAAAGGACTTACGGATAGTATGCATGAAGGGCTCAAAATGTCTGTAAGAGAGTCCTCAAGCACTTGACTATTTGATGATAGGGGAATAGCCCTATAAGCCCTGTGAGGCCCTTTTCAGACCTGGCATTAACATGCGTCCTGAGTGATCCGATCACAAGAGGACAGTTCTAAAAGAAGAGAAGAAAAAAAAAACGTCAGTTGAGTAGGCGGTCCTTAATGTGGCCCAGGACACATTTATGTACACATTGCTAAAAGAATGTGGCCAATCAGCAATCAGATCTCAATGCGTCCTCAATGCATCTTGAGTGCGTTCACACCCGTACTTAAAACTGTTCACTTGTGATCCGATCACTCAGGACGCATGTTAATACCAGGTCTGAACAGGGCCACAGACTTTGCGGGAACGCGCCTCAAAGTCTGTGAGTCTGTGTGGACATTGGGATTGGGCCCATCTCACTTCCCACAGGCCCTTTCTCATGGACCTTGGGCACCTTCTCCTGACCTCCACAACCACCTTCACACCGGCCTTTAATTCTCTCATCAGCTCCCAGTATATAATCTTGTCAGTAGCTGTTGTTCCTTGCCAGATCTATTGCCTATTATGTTCTAGCCTACCTGCCCTGGTTACCTGTTCCTGCCCCAGTTATCTTGTACTTGTGTGTAGTTATCTTGTACTTGTGTTTAGACCTGCTGCCAGTCCCTGTCTTGCCATAGTGGATTGTCTGTCTGAGGCCTTATGAATGTAAGCACAACTTCACAGCAAATGGCCCAGTGAGACTGAAAAGCCAATCCGTCCACATTCAAGTCTCAATACTTGTAAAGGGAGCACAATTGCCATTCAAATCTCTCTTATGCAACAGCAGGTTTTGATTCATTTCAGATATCTCTATTTTAGATTTCCATAGACTCATCTACAATGAACAAGATGAACAAGCAGTTAGAGGTTCATTTTATCGCTCGGCTTATTTCATCTTTACGCTTTAGAAAGACGCATGGCTGTTGATGAAAAGATTCACTGATTGAATCTGTCATGTCTTTGTCACAAGAGAGTCTCTCCATTTTGCCACTTTGACATGCAGTTTTTCGCTTGATGTTTTGTTGGAAAAAAAGAGGAGACTGCTGTATGTCAAAAAGTGTTCACTGTAACCTTCAGAAGTGTGGCACTATAAATAGCGTGCTTAAGAATAGGTTCCTATATTTTCTGTAGATATACAGTAGAGCATATTAATACAGTGACCAGTGAAATGACCAACGCTAAAAATTAATAGCATTTGTTATCATGTGCGCGCCTTTTGTCTTTGATTTACATCATTTTCATTATGTCCAGATTTTAAAATACAATTAAAATGCTAATTTAATGCAGTTAAGGGTTGTTCTCCTTTTGATATCAGTTAATTTAATACCTGTGGCCATCATACACCAACAAGAATATTATGTGCTTTGCTTTTGAAGCTTCTAATTTGAGGCATGCACGGCATGTAATTATGCACAAACAGCATGTGCACCTTGATTAATCAGTTAACTCAGTTGATTAGTTAAAGCATTTCTACCTGCCTAAGAGTCCAACTAAATGCACCCCGTGGCACATCTTCAGCAGGGGTCCTTCTCAGATATTTAAAGCTGACCGGAGGACACGGACTCAGAGAGAGAGAGAGAGAGAGAGAGAGAGAGAGAGAGAGAGAGAGAGAGAGAGAGAGAGAGAGAGAGAGAGAGAGAGAGAGAGAGAGAGAGAGAGAGAGAGAGAGAGAGAGAGAGAGAGAGAGAGAGAGAGAGAGAGAGAGATTGCAGAGAGAGAGAGAGATATGCAGATATGCAGAGAGAGAGAGAGATTGCAATATGCATCGTTCTGCGTAACATACAAGGTTATGGTGGAGAAGCAATACTGTCATAATAGCCTGAACAAAGTGGCCAACCTCTTTTAACTGTATAGTGGGGCAGTCTACTCATATGTGTGTTAGATTTTATGCTGAATAGTGAATTCAGTGTGCGTACTTAATTCTATCAACACACTACAGTCATCAAATACTCAGTTAAACTTGAAGGCAAGGGTTGGAACCAGGCGGCAACCTCTGAAAAGTGAAGCCAATGCAGAAGTGCCTTAAACTTGCATTCTTTCTAATAGCCAGCAAGGGGCGACTTTTCTGGTTGCAAAAATAAGTTTATTTGTATAGAAGTCTATGGGAAAATGACCCTACTTCTCACTTGATTTATTACCTCAGTAAACATGAGTTTATGGTCTTCAATACAGCATGATGTTCATTTAATAAATAAATGTCCCATTTAGAGTAAAATAGACCATAAAGCAGGGTATGCTTTAGGGCGTGGCTAACTTATGATTGACAGGTCGCTACCACAGCGTTGTCCGGTCTGGGAGTTGTCCGTGTTTTTCTCTTAGAACTCTAACTCTTTCACAGTGTGTTTTCAGTTCATGAAAGTTAATTTTAACTTTTTTGGTCTCCTGAAAATGTCTTATTCAGCGTTAGGTTGTTCTTAGCTCCACCCTCTTGTATCACTTCTGGTTGCAAAATACCAAGATGGCGACGGCATAAAAATGTCCAACTTGAGGCTTCAAAACGTCAGTCCACAAACCAATGAGTGACGTCATGGTGACTATGTCCACTTATTATATATATTCTATGGTTCAGATGCAGCTCTCTAACGGAACAGTGTGTAACATTTAGGAGGATCTATTGGCAGAAAGGGAAAATAATATTAATAACTATGTTTTCTTTAGTGTATGATCACCTGAAATTATGAATCGTTGTGTTTTTGTTACCTTAGAATGAGCCGTTTATATCTACATACAGAGTGGGTCCTCTTCACGGAGCCGGCCACCATGTTTCTACAGTAGCCCAGAACGGAAAAAAAGATTGTTGCAATCTGCATTCTCACCGCTAGATGCCGCCACATCCTACACACTGCTCCTTTAATAGACTGTCATTGTAAGGTTTTATGTTGTTGAGCAGTAAGACCAGAAGAAAACCCCATAAAATCCTCAAATATGTACTATCTCACCTAGCTGTATTTATATACTAAAGGCCTTTGAAATATGTCGAACATGATATCTGGGCTGTGGTCACAGAGAATTTGTGCATTTGGCAGTGTCAGTCTGTGGTCAGTTTTGAACCACGCTCTTCAAGAAATGTCACGCTTTCAATCAATCCCTCCATCGCTATACACTTGATACCACCCAACTCTTTCCCCTGTTATTCATACAGAAAAACACAGTGAAAACATAAACACACATCCATGCAAGTGAAATTGAGGATGCGTTGGCAGGCGATTAAAGGTGCTAAATTAGATATCCAGAGCATTAACATAGCAGCAAACAACTATTTGCTATGTAAAAATATAGAGGAGTAATGTCTACCTGAGCAGAGAATGAAGTCACACTCCCTCTATATGTGTGTTGTAATCTGAGCTTCTCCGTGCTTTGTTGACATAGCCAGGCTGTTTGCGCAAGCATGTTCGTGCGTGTGAGCGTGCCCCACTGGTTAGCTCACGGCCGCCACTCTGTACCGCCCTGACCGATGGCGTTGTCATGGAAGTGTAGCACCCACCCTCCGGTTTCCCCCCAGGTTAACACTGTTAGCTCTGTCAGCACTTTCGCCGTTGTTTGCAGTGTTAGCATCGTTAGCTGCGAGCCGCCAGCTCGCCTTCGCCATGTTGAGCGCTGTTGAGAGGCAATAGATATGCTCCTAATCCCACATTTAGCAGTTTTAATGATTTAAATTTAAAATGATACAGATCCCACTGTATAAGTACAGTGGGAAGAATATAGAGCCTGATGTACTTACAGTAAGACAGGGAGTAGGTAAAGCCTTCACATCAGCCAGAATAGTTTTTAAAAAACAAACATGTATGTATATATATATATACAGTATATATATACATCTATAATGTGTATATATACAGTATATATATATATATATATATATATATATATATATATATATATATATATATGTATATATGTGTGTATATATATATTTCTCAGGAGAAATCAGCTATTGCACATCTCTTTCTCTGTGTAGAAACAAATATGGAATCTAGCACTTCGGTAATACATTTTACAGCCAGCCAGAAAAACAATTTGATAAGAAATTGCATGATAATTTAGATAGATTAAATACAGAATAAAAAAAATAATAATAAACTTGCACAGCAAATGTACAACTCTGATAAATAAAAGTACATCACGGTATATAAATTTATGCGAACCAAAAAGGGATTAGTTTACAGATGAGAACTCCATAGTTTAACTGAGAAGTCTCCAAGTTGAACGACAGTAGACACACTTCAGCTCACTCTACACTGACCACAATCTTGCCTCATCCTTCGATGGGGTGGTATCCAGCAGATCCGGTTCAGAGGAACAAACTACAGATGCAGTGCAGACACTATGCTGTAACAGATCAAGACAGAGTAGAAATAACAGCTATTTCTTTCTTCTAAGAGGGGTTCCACCATATACACAGCAGAAAAAAATATATATATCTTTTGTTCCTAAACTGCCTCTGTCAACTGGAGAGAGATGTGAGACAGTTGACTTCTGTAATGTATACTGAACATAGTGAACATATGCTCTCTCCTGTGCAACTGTTGGGTCTACCAGTTTGTGTTGTCAATACCAATAGCGGCCAAAACACATAATATCTTAAAAATGTTTTTTAGTAATAAATACACCATTAATAATACAATATTAATACATTGTTCATTTGATTATTTGTATCCTGTGGCAATTTATCCTCATACAACGGTTTGTATGATATCTTACAAAAAGTTATTCCTCGTTTTTTGTGCGTTTTCCTACGAATGTTCAGCAACAGGTGACGCACGTGTCAATTTCCGTTACATGCATATAGTCTTTTCAAAATAATCTGTTGTCTTTACAGGAAACAACTTCCTTCAATTTAGGCAACAAAACTACTTAGTTAGGTTTAGGAAAATATTGACCTGGTTAGGTTTAGGCAACAAAACTACTTAGTTAAGTTTAGGAATAGATCGTGATTTGGGTTAAAATAACTCCGGAAGTGGCATAACTTAAGTATGGAAGTTACGTGACAAATAAATCAATGTTGACTTCTGATTCACATGGGCTACGAACACCGGTCTCCTTGGCGAAATCGGGTATTTTTTGACCCATCCATCCACCCCGATCCCCTCTGTACGCAGCAGCATTTGTCGCTCTTTATACTTCCTGGTTCAAGCTAATGTGGATTACATACAAATTGATTTTGTGGGATATATACAAATTAAAGTGCATTACTTTTCGTAGGTATAGCTACTAACGGTGTATTACAGCAGCCTGTCCGTGGAGAGAGCTACACACAGTGAAAATGAAACTCTGTGACTACAGATTGGGTTCGAATTAATGATTTCATTTATTTGACAATAATGACCAGAATGAGTGAAACTGAAACTGAGGCGGTTCCTTCGGGGCTCTGCCAACATGCTCTGATGATATTAGGTCCAGCTTTTGCCAAGGATCAAACAGTGACCCACCAGTTCATCAAATACTTCGAGCTGGACATTCATAAAACATGCTTTCCCCAGCCTGCTCTTGGCAAAGACTCAGATGTAATAAATCACATACTGTATATTTTATAACCTAACTGGTCCGGGGTTGTATTGAGGGTAGTATTAAGGCAGTTGCCTTAGCTACTGAAGATGGGATTTGCTGCATCTTTAATCATGTATTTAATCCTGTATTACTGACCATCAGCACACTGCCCATCTAATATGAATTTAACATCCACTTCAGCCTTCAAACCTTCAAAAAAATATGTATTTCCAAAAAAAAGCTCATGTGAGATCAAAAGATACACTGGCATGTATTGCTTTGACTTAATATCTCTAAAATGTGAACATTTTCAAATCATTTTCACATAGATTATAAAAAGTTTACTGCCCAATCATACCTGCAACCCCCTTATCAATGGTGCATGCATGGATGCACGCACGCACACACACACACACAACTTCCACAAATGAACAATTTTCCCTTTTACAGCCGTCTTGTTATCGCCAGTAAACTGCCCCCTTGTTATTGCCTCCATGTATTTCCAATTATTTTATATGTGGAAGAGGGCAAAGGGACAAATGGAGTGGAGACGAGAGAGAGAAAGAGTGTGGCAAGCCAAGACGCTTTGTAATGCCACGGGCAGGTTATAAGGAAGATAAATAGCGTGACACCTTAATGGAGCCATACAGTTATCCTTTATGAATAAAGTGAGATTGCTTCATAAAAGGTACCGTCCATGATTAATGAGAGAACTGAACCACTTGCATCGATCCTGGACATAAAAGGACTCTCCAGTATTTACAGCTGTTAATGTTACAACGAATGGCATTATAAAAGTTGGACGTGCTGTGAGTCCAATAAAATGCTACAGACTTGGGAATTACACTGAGCCTCTGTTGCCCATTGCTATTACTGTGTTCCCATAGTCTTTAGCTGAGGAGAGTACAAAACAGTACAAAAATACCAAGAATATCACTTACAAGAAGAAGCCATTAGTGGAAAAGCTGTGAAGTAATCACGTATGCGTGCAACGTATCCTCATACAACAGTTCGTATGATATCTAACGAAAAGTTATTCCTCATTTTTCGTGCGTTTTTCCACAAATGTCCAGTTCGGGGCACGAACATCGGTCTCCTGGGCGAAAGTCCAGTGTTTTTTGACCCACACATGCACCCCGACCTCCTCCCTACACAGCGTTTGACGCTCTTTACACTTCCTGGTTCATGATTATGCGGTTTACATGCAAATTGATTTCATGGAATATATATGAATTACAGTGCGTTACTTTTCATAGGTATAGCTACAAACGGTGTATGAGAACAGCCTGTCCTTGGAGAGAGCTACAAAAAGCGAGTGCAAAAAGCAAACATTATGACCAAAAAAGCCTGCATCTGCAATTCTGCACACAGCTGACCCTGATACTTAACAAATACATTATGAATTATATAATTAAAAATATATATATATATATATACTAAAACCCTCACCTTTTTCTGCTGTTAGAAACTGAAGGACAGGGGTAGAACCACACTTGTTTTGAGAATGTTTTCTTTCTGCCGTGTATCATCTGATTCAACTGAATTCAGAAATGAGTTTCTCCATGTGTGAACTGTGGTAAAAAAAAAAAAAAAGACTTAAACAGATGCAATCGTCTCTGCCTTCATTCCAACTGAGGAAGCCAGTAGCAATTTCCCAAAGGTTTGAAGGCTGTATATTAACACCTCAAAGTCACGCCATGTTGGCAGCTGTCGAGATGTGCAGCATAAACAAAAGAAGTCCGTTTCTGAAGCAGCATAAGCAGATGTAATTGTGAGGAAGAAGCTCTGACTCAATTAGACAGAGGTAGACAACAGTGCGGTGAGAAACTATTCACATCTGGTGTTAGAAATCAATAACCACAACCAAAAACCATACAGCTGGTAGCAGCAAAGAGCATAAACAGCAGTTGTGATAGAATGTTAGAAGAAATAAAAATCCTCAACACTGAGTTAATTGCTTTGCTTGAATATGATTTGTTCGGATGCATTGCGGCGATTACAAGAGTTAGCTTATGCTGATCAGCTGATGAACTCTGCCAGGACTAATCCAAACCTTGATGTTGACGAGGCCCACATTAAATGAGTACTTCACCCACAAAATGGCCATTTGTATATCAATTACTCACCCTGAGTTACCTTGAATTCTCGAAAAAAAAAATGTTTTTCTTGCTTGTCTCCATGGTGAACGGAGAATCAACAAATGGAGAAAAGTGAAGTAAATTGGGGGCCATGTTTAAACGTATACAATATCTCAAGACTTTTTTTCCCACTTTTTGATTTCCGTTAACAGTGGAAGCATGCTAGAACAACAACGTTTTCTTCAAGAATTCCAGGTAACACGGGGTGAGTAATTGATATACAAATAGTCGTTTTGTGGGTGAAGTATTCCTTTAAGAGAAGCCTGAGGCGATGACGAGAAATCAAGAGTTCTTCCAACTTCACCAAATATGCAGACTTCACCTGCATGCATTTTGCAAGCATATCAATGTCTCTGTACTCACAAGTTTCCTGTCACAACGGTTTTTACAAAGCTGTTGTTGTTATTTTTGCTGTTTGACATTTTGTCATATGCGTGTTGAGACAAAACATGATCTCACTGCTGATGTTATTTGAGCTGTAAACTATCCCATGATAAATTAAATCAGAGACCAGACATATATATTGTAATGTGACACTTTTGCTAACTTTAAAACCAACTTTAAACATGCTATTATTTTGGTAATATGTTTTCAAATATTATATTGAGAAACTAAGCCACTCCATCAATTTACTGCACATTTGATGTCAACTTCTGAAGAAAAACCACCAGTTCCTGTTGGACCAGTACATATGAGTGATATGTATGAACATGATAGACATTGTTTGTTCCAAGATCTGACATCTGTCATGTTCTATTCTTGGTGTCTTTATCTTCATTGACATACAGTATAGTGCTACAAATATGCAGAGTCCCTTAGAACTATCAACTATGTTCTCATCCACTGGCCCTGATGCTCCTTAAACTGAATTGAGTAGGTCTTTTTCTCCACACATCCACCAGATTGCACTCTAAGATTACCATGCCCCTCACTATTGATTATTAGGTTTGAGTCTGATTGGACTCGGCTGGGATAATATACAGTGTTCTCTTCATTAAAATCTTTTCACACCAACCGTGTATTTTAAATGGATGACTTAGCACTCACACATGGTTAACTGCTAAAACAGTTAGCCTCATCGACCATAAAAAGAAAAAAAAACATGGCTCTCTGAAAGGATGCTTTAAGCTTGGTTTTTATCTATAGCCTGCTGCCATCTTTAGCACCTACTGGAGCCAGAAAATCCAAATTTAGTCAACAATGTGGCACCTTTGTGAAACTAAAGTGAGACGTGCATATGGCAACCACAACATAAATACCAGTCCAGATACCAAATACCAGTTTATTACCTCAGTAAACATTGTGAACATGAGTTTATGGTCTCAATCGCTAGTTTCAAGTCTTCTTCAATACAGCATTATGTTCATTTAGTAAATTATGGTCCCAATTATGGGATGCTTTAGGGCGAGGCTACCCTGTGATTGGCAGATCGCTACTATGGTGTTGTCCGGTCTGGGTGTTTTCCGTGTTTTTGTCTTACAACTTAAACCTTTTCACTGTGTGTTTTAAGTACATGAAACTTAATTGTAACATCTTGGGCGCCTAGAAATGTCTTTTTCAGCGTTCGGTTGTACTTAGCTCCAACCTCTCGTCTCACATATAGTTAAAAAAAAAAGAAAAAAGATGGCGACGGTCAAAATGCCAAAGTCAAGGCTTCAAAACTGTAGTCCACAAACCAATGGGTGACGTCACGGTGACTACGTCCACTTCTTATATACACTCTATGATTGGAACCATGGAATCTATCCACAACAACTGTGCTCTTACTTACTACAGTTGTGCAGCCTACCTCTGAGTAAATAAGCATATTGCCTAAAAATGTCTTATTCAGCGTTCGATTGTACTTAGCTCCACCCTCTGGCGTCACTTTTGGTTGCAAATAACCAAGATGGCGACGGCCAAAGTTCCGAACTCAAGGCTTCAAAACGGCAGTCCACAAACCAATGGATGACGTCACGGTGACTATGTTCACTTCTTATATACGTCTATGCCTCAAGCCCGCTTCTAGAGGCAAATGGAGGAACTGCAGTCATCATTTCCACTGCGGCTACAACTTGCAGCCGTGGTCGGTTGCCAATTGAGTGGACCGCCCGCAAGCTCCCAACTGTCATTTCCTTGTTCCGCTTTACTCTGTTTGGAGTCATGATAATGACCTCCGTTCTTGTTCCTTCATCTTATAGGTTGAATATGAGACTAAGTGTCTCATTAAGACTCTCTTTTTTTTTTGCAAAGTGTCAGTGCCTCTTGTGATGATGACCAATGAGAGGAGATGTGGCTCAGATCAATGGTCTGTTGGATGGCCTGTTGAACTTGGATCAATAGCTGCTGGCTGAGTGAGGACTTGTTCTCTGATTTGGTGTTTCTCACTGTCAGACACTCGCTCATAAGCTGCAGTCACTCTCTCAGCTATCCACCCCCGCACTAAACACACACACACACACACACAGAAACACAGAAACACACACACACACACACACTCACAAATACACTTCACTCCCTATCTCTTGCTCTCTCTCCAGGCTAAATAGTTTGCTGGCAGTCCCCGGTGCAACAAGGTTAAGTCATCCTTTTGACAGAGATGGAAAGGGTTATTATCTGACGCTGCTCTGGATTCATGCTGTGTGAGACAAAGGTGCATTTGGATCGATACACATATAAGTGCTGTGGCTGAGACACTAAGCCTGGTCTAGTACATCATACGTACTAACTGTAATATAAATCTGGCTCGCTATCAAAAGGTCAAAGAAGTCGACACACTTATTGTCATTTGCTGTCGGTTTTTTTTTCATTCACAATCTTGATTAGCTTTCAAAATGCAATTGGACTTGTTTGAATTGGTTGGAAATAAAACATTTAAAAAATGTAATTGGACGAAATAGCTTTAGGGGTTTTAACACGGTGTAAAAAAACCCCTACTTTGGCTGTTGTAGATTATTTTTCAAGGGTTTCCAATTTTTACCCTATGCGCTGAACAGCACTCCGTAACAACACACTCATGCTCGTGTCCAATTATGTTTTGAAAATGAAATTATCTATCATTGGGGAAACCAATGACATTTTGTCCCTCACTTGCAAGCAATTCCAATAAAAAGATACTACGAATTTAATTGGCTAATGGGAGTTGCCAGTAAGAGAGAGAGGAAAGGCAATAATTGCATTTGAATTGCAGATTCTTACTACTAAATCCTAAGCTTCTAAGGCATAGGAAGGAACAAACATCAGCATTTCGTCCTGGGAAGAAAAAAAAAAAACAGCAAGGACAGCAAGATGGCTGACTGCTGCTAGACAATAAACAGCTGACACTATAGGTTGCCATGTGCTGATGTACTCCCAGTGCTATGTCTTGTGAGGTAAATCTCACAGAAATTCCTGCTCTCTAGAAAAGGCATGCATAATCCCACCTTCCAAAAGAGTGCGGGAGGTTAGACTTAATGATATCAGGCCAGTGGCTTCTAACAGCTTGCGAAGACCTTCACCCTGTAATTTGCATTTCCGCCGTAAAGATGATGCTTCGCCTTCCCATGGGGCCTGTGAACACCTGGAGAGAGCCAGTAGTGTCATCAGAAGTCGTAGAGCTTTTAACACCGTACAACCTCTTAAATCTGAATGTCAACGCTCAATAAAATGGATTCTGGTATCTAACCGAGCTCGGTTTGCTACTTACAGGGAACATTACTTTAGATCAGATCTCCACCAACACAGAGGCGCTCTAACGTTGTTGTGTTGTCAGCTCCCTTGTTTATCTTGAATACAAGGGGCGTAAAACACAATCAGGAAATGAGCCATACGCTGAAAATCCTCCAGTGAAATAGCACTTGTCAGTTGTGTTTCCCAGGCTGTGATGAGAGGAGACAAATCAAATAATCTTCAAGCATCCTCCGTAAAAGAAAGCTGGTGGATGAGAATGTATTGCACATTACACAAAGCAAAACAACACTATGAGTCTACAGCTACACTAGCAGCTCTGTGAGGCTGTACTTAGACACAATGATGCTTTGAGCTAAAAGCTAACATCAGGTAATGAATATGCAATATGACAACGTTAATATGCTGATGTTTAGAATCCTTGCACAGCAGCTGGATTCTCACGATGTCACAAGATCACGCAAGAATTGCAGGATCAAATGTTTGTGTTTGTGATCACGGACCATTCGGCGTCCTGTGGGGAGCTACTGAAGAGGTTAACGTAGATGCTGCAATATCATCAGTTTTATCAGAACTGGAGAGTATTTCTTCATTGAAAGAAGAGCAAAGTATGGCAAGTTTTTTTCTGTGAAGAACTTTTTATTTGTTCATGTTGACAGAAAAGAACGTATACATATACAGATGTAGTTCCAAAACAATTAAACTTAAATTGGTTCATGGTATATTGTGCATGTACATAACAATACCTAGCGTGCAAATAATGATATAGAAACATGCATGACGATATACAATACACCTTAACATAAATTGGTATGTCTGCACAAACAGATACAGGCGTACTTTGCACCTACGTACACATGACCTAAATCCATATACTTATATGCATGTATGCACACACACATGCACATACGCACGCACTTACTCATGCACACATGCACCCATGCACGCACATACACAGATGTGTCTAAGTGTCAGCAATTTGTTTTTTAACTATATTCAATCCCCCCTTTCCCTCCCTGGCATGGCAAGTTTTGCTTTTGTTAGTTTGATTGACAGATGGTTCATCCAATCACCTGCTGAGTACTTTTTGAAAGTACCTGCCCTTTTCCAAACAGTTTCCAATGACGGCAACTTATCTGACGGGTCAGGTTAGATATTTAGTGTACTGTTAACCATGTGCACCATCTTAATTTAGCATGTTAGCATGCTAACATTTGCTACTTATCTCTAAAAACACAAACAAAAAACAAAGTGGGAATGTCAATGCAGGTATGTAAGAGCAAAAGTATTGGACTAATTTTTGAATTTTGACAAGATGATGGCTGTAGATAAAAAAAAATAGGTGATCACCAAAGTTATTGCAATTCATCCTAAGGCGAAGGTAAACGTGTGAACCAAATTTTATGACAATCCATTCAATAGTTGTGGAGATATAGCACTAAAAAACAAAAGCCCCATGGTGGCACTAGAGAAAGAGAAGTGAGATCACTGAAGTCAGTAGGCTTAATCCTCAGGGGACAATGAATGTCTGTACAGAGTTTCATGGCAATCCATTTTTTGAGATATTTCAGCCCGGACCAAAGTGGCGCACCACCTGACCGTCAGACCGGCATTGTTATCCCGAGAGCTGTGCCGCTATAGCATGGCGAATAAAAAAAAAATAAAATCAATATGCTATGTCCTTGAGCAACTTTGGACTTCTCATGTCTACAGTGAGATACTTTTAATATTTTATCACTGTCTTCTTGTAGCTTTTTGGCCCGGTTGAACATATCTGGACACTCAGATCATTAGTTCACAGCGTAGTATTTCAACACAAAGGCAGTTTAGGCTGTTAGGTGATTGGCTTATACTTTCCAAAATGTTAAGCAGTCTGCGGTCAAATTCTGAAATGATCAATGCATCATGTTTTCCCGACCTTTTACTTACCTTAGACATAATGAGTTGCGCATATACTGTACAATATGAACCCTTTCTTCCCTGGTTTGTGTCTTTTTCCTTTATGTACTTGTTCTTATTTGACAAAAGTGAAATTACAGACTACTTACTGCATTTTTAGCATCATTTTAGTGGAACGGTACTACTTCCTGCAGGTTGTCCCTTTTAGTAAAACTAGAGATATTCCGATACCATTTTTTCCTTATCGATACCTGAACTTGCAGTATCGGCCGATACCGAATACAGATCCGATACCAGTGTGATAAAAAAAATATATATTTCTTGTCATTGTTATTGAACAGCTGTTTATTCCATTTATGGATGAGATATGATTACTATCATTGTTGTATGGCCTGGCTCAGGTTAAACCCTTTGTAAAACGGGAACAAATACATACAGAGAATGAATGCAATCGAATTTTCCTTTATTACTCAGTTTGTCAGTTACAGAGAACATAAAGAAATTAAGCTAGGAATAAATAACAATTCAATTTTCTCTTTTCTGTCTCCTGCTAATTTGTCCTGCAGGGTGCAATAGTCCAGAATTGTCCAATATGAACATAATTATAGGGAAACTGGGCTTGTTGTAAAGGTATTTATTGAAAAATATGGACAGTATAAAATGATGGAGTGCTGTTTTTCCAAGCAAATTTTTCTTTTCTGATGTATCTATAATTGAGACCTACACCAATGAAAAAAAACCCCCTCCACATTCTGTATCCTCGTTTCAGACTCTTAATGCACTTCACAAATCCCATCCACAAAGCCCTCTTCACTATGACCCATGGTGAATGTCTGTATGCTCTGAGCTCCCGCTGTTGCCTCTCCCTGCCCTCAGCTCCATGAACACACTCTCTGCAACCTGAACCTCATATTCACCCTCTTTGGTATTCCGCGGACAGCACTCTTTGGACGCAATCTCCCACCAAGAGAGCTCTTGATTTGAACTGTACTCTATCGATCTTTGACTTCTTTTGGCATGAAAAAAAGTATTTTTCTATCCCGCACCTTTTGGTTCTGTGGTTCCATTCACAGAATCCCATTCCCAATCGAGACCATGCGCTTCGCCCCGTTGGGCTCCTGTGTTAATTCATCTGTGAGTTTAATATGAGATTTCGGTCATCTGTTGAGCGTCCCCCAAGCCAATAAAAAAGCTCAGCCGCAATGATCTGTTACAGTCCGGTTGTGAATTGTGTATGACAACCATGAAATAGCATCATATGGGTCACTTTTGTGACCTTTACTCGAGAGCCTTGACCATCGTACCATCAAGCCCAAGACCCTTGAAACAGAAAAAGATTAGAGTTTGAAAGCAAATGAAGAAATCTGATGCTGTTTAGCACAAAAAATATATTTTTTTATAACCATCATTAATAAATGATAAATTGATAGATAATTAAACGTTTACGGTAAAATAACAATTAATTAACAAACAATTAAAGGATAATTAATAGTCAAAGTTAACACGAAAACGCGTTAACACAAATTTGTTGTAACGCCACTAAATTCTTTAACGCATTTACGCAATTGATCTTCCGGAGGTTGTATTGGGTTCAGTTATAAGTTAGAGTGAAGATACTGACATCATATGAAACTAGAAAAACCTAAGGAATCCATTGGTACCAATCGTGCCATACTAGCTTATCACAAATGAGGTTAAGTAACGCTCCGAACCTGTGCTTAATTTTGGCGAGGAAAACACTGTCATGGCCATTTTCAAAGGGGTTCTATGGGTACCCAAGAGTCTCCCCTTTACAGACATGCCCACTTTATGATAATCACATGCAGTTTGGGGCAAGTCATAGTCAAGTCAGCACACTGACACACTGACAGCTGTTGTTGCCTGTTGGGCTTGAGTTTGCCATGTTACTATTTGTGCATATTTTTTTTATGCTAAATGCAGTACCTGTGAGGCCTCTGGACAATATTTGTCATTGTTTTGTGTTGTTAACTGATTTCCAGTAATAAATATTCACATACACTTGCATAACGCAAGCATATTTTCCCATTCTCATGATGATAAGAGTATTAAATACTTGACAAATCTCCCTTTAAGGTACATTTTGAACAGATAAAAAATGCGTGATTAATTTGTGATTAATCGTGATTAATTAATTAATTCCACATTACACAAACCAATGATAAAATAACATAATATATAGCATTACTAATAATTAGTGTACTATATTAATTATTTCAGTTTGTTAACAGTAAAATAACCAGTAACGTGAAGTCAATTATTAATGATGGTTATTATAAAGTGTTACAGGATGTGCCTCAGCCACCTTAACGCACATACCACAGGAAACACACAAATCCACAAACTACAGCCAAGATCTGCATTACTGACATTATCGCAACATCAATGACAACACTTAGCAATAAAACACTACTTCAATCACGCACGTCAGCTGGCTTTTAAAGAGGAAAAGCGTATGGCTCTCTAGCCACTCAGGGAGAGCATTGATGTGCAAATGTTCCCTCACAAACTACCCACTCTTAGCTGAATACGGAAGAAGTCCACTTTCCATTTAGTAAATAGATAAATACAGTAGAAGCAGAGACGTTCCACTGGGGGACGAACATGCTATGGTCCAATATTCCCTTATTCTTTTCAAAGAAATTCACAATTGGCCAGGGAGACTTCAACTTCAAAAAGAGAGTCGCTCCCCACTGAACCTCTCTCTCTTGACTCTTTGATTGTTAGCTATTCTAGCCATGTATGAGGTATTGTAGAGGCTATAAAAAAAAATCATGACCTCATGTTTTATTCATGGCCTCTCCACTTTCATAAGATAACGGGGGTGTCATTGTTGCACCGGCACAAAGTTAGCGAAGCTTCCTTGCGAATGTTTCACCTTCAGCTTTTGCGGGCGGATGCTGTTCTGTTGTGATCACAGCTGCATGTTGATCTTGGAGGAACAACATGTGTTAAAAGAAGGCAAACAAGATGAAGTGTTCTCTATTAGGATCCAGGCCAAGAACATTTACTTAAAGTGAATGTGATGCCTCTAATGTTTGTCTAATATGTTTGGCAAAGCATTTGCATTGGTGGTTGCAATGCCTGATATATTAGGCAACAGTATCGTACACCCGCAGCAACATACGTGTATCATGCATGAATACACACATAGATATGTTTCTCCATAAATCCGTGCACAAATAGCAAAGAGAAACATGCCGCTACCGTCCAGTAAACAGATTAGTTGTAGATGGAATTTCTAGTGAGGTCAGGGGAAACACGGGAAAGGGCTCCATGGAATGACTTGCATGATATTTTGCACCGCTGTACCTGTCTCTGATAGCTTGTGCTGATATATCTGGTCTGACATTTACGATAGCCTCACTGTATTCCCTAATTATTGAACAATTTCGGCATAAAATCCGATTTAGCGGTTCAAATGAAGCTGCCTGAAGTCATTTGGCTCTGGCCAAGACTTATCTCCTCTGGTGAGTTTATTCATTTGTTTTGCTACATTCTCTTTCTTCCTTTGTCAAACTTCACTGTATATGCCCCATAGATTTTTCAGCACTGGGGTCTCAGAGTGAAGTGATTCGGTTTAATCACAGAACAACATTGCCCCCTGTTGGTTGCACACGAGAAAACCTTTAAATCCACTACTGATGCAGCCATAATATGTATGCTGATACCACACTGGTCACACTGTTGTTACAGCTGATCACTGACCTTGTCTGCATACCTGTTATTATAATATCGGTATCACATTAATGCCCTTGCATCTTAAGCAAGTACAACTACACAGTCACCACATGCAAACTCCAGCTTCCAGATGGGCGAGTGTAAGTAAATCATTGGGGTTATCAAGCGGGCAGACACCTTGCTTCCCCGATGTTTCAGTGAATTTCTCACAATCCACCGCAGGAAGGCAAAAGTAGAATGCAGTTTCATGGACATGGATATACGCTACGACATCACTGTATTTAACTGCCTGCTGCTGCTGCTGCTGCTGCTACTGCTGCTGGTGGTGGTAGGAATTCACCGATCCGACTTTTTCAGTCCCAATACCGATGGCAATATCTGAGCTTTGAGTATCAGCCGATAGAGTACCGATCCAATACAAGTGTTTAATTAATAAGATGTATGCCTCACTGTGTGGAAGTGACTGGGATCATTCCTTTATGTGTAACTTCAGGCTTGACTTAAATAATGCTTTCCTAACTGTATAAAACTAAATGTTAGATATAATATATAATTTACTGAATTGTATTAAAATAATAAATCTTACACCAGGAACTTGGTAAAAAATCTTCAAATTAACAGGAATTACAATTCAGGTGTGAACCTTTTTAATGAAGCAACAAATTGGTCAAAACATAGGCAGAAATTAAAATTCCAGTATATAATGTACATAGAATATAAACAGAATTGAATTGAATAGATCGGCCCCGTTGTCACCGATACCCGATCCGGCTATTTGAGTCATTAACGCCCCGATATCTGATCCGGTATCGGTGCATCCCTAGCTGGTGCACAGACTTGCAGGATAAAATACCAGTGACGTACTCCATATGAAGTTGGAAACATCTTGTATAATTGTGTTCTTTTGTTGTTGGTTGCTTTTTCGAATTTGTAGTTTCGTATTTTTTTTTTTTTTTCTGTTTGTTTCTATTCATTTGTTTTTGGCCTTCATTAATTCCCTTTTTCTCCCAAATTGAATTGGCCAGATGCCTATGTACTAGCCCTTATTGCTGCTAACTCCCTACATTGATCTGGAGAGTGTGTACACTATCAATTGTCTCCTCTAGTGCACATGAATTCAGCAGCACCTCATAAGAGGAACAAATCACATGATAAGGTTCACACTATATAGGGCTGGGCGATATGGCCAAAATCTTCTATCACGATATACGTCATTTCATCGTTATCTCGATGACTATACATACATCACAATATAGCTTGTTGTCTGTTAATTCAATAAATAAATATGAATGAAATAACCATATGGTAAAGCCATTTGTGTATACTCCTGTGTGAATTAAACCTGCAGTTGGCAGAATATTTTTAGCATCATTGGGCAAAAATTATATAATAACCTTTCAGCATATTGTAATTCAAGTGTTCTGGGAGAAAACTAGACTTCTGCACCTTCTCATGGCTTTGTTTTAAGGCTTTAAAAAACCTAGACCATGACGGGAGACTTTGGCCAATCACAGGTCATTTCAGAGAGAGAGAGCGTTCCTATTGGCTGTTCATTTAACGGAGGCAGCTGTCAATCACTCGCAAACTCCATTCAAACGGTCAAACTAGGCAGCTCTGATCAAATATGAATCAATATTCTGTTACTGTAATGCCTATTTCTCGCCTCAAATGTTTTCAGAAATATCTTGTAGTGTACTGTTTAGCTGTAAAATTAGAAAGTTTGCTCCAGCTGCTGGGTGGTGCTTGGGATTTCCTAAACTGATCTCAACATGGCTGCCGGGTCGCAAACTTTCTCATTTTACAGCTAAACAGTACGGAGTGTTTTGTCATTTTAAGAACTTGAGTGCAAAATGAACATAACAGTTTCAAGTGAAATTATAGAGAAAAAATAAATAAATATAGGCCTGGCCTAAATTGCGATAGAAACAATATAGAAAATATATATGATAGACATTTTTATATAATTTTGACGATATATATTGTCATATTGCCCAGCCCTTGTCCCCCCCCCACTTTTCACACTGTCTTGATCAGTCAATAGGAGTTGCTATTGCGACAACAAGTACATGATCCCTCACCAGCTTCCCACCGAGAAATCATATTATTTTGTAAGCAATGCTGCCATAGGCACTAAAGCCAAGGATCAAAAGTATTTCTCCTCTGTATCACACTTTAGCTTTTGAAGTTGTGAATTAATTTTGTATCTCAGAGCCACATAATACTCATTCCCAAGTGTTTCCAATAGGAAAGTGTGTTATGAGAGTAAACAGAAGACATTCCAAAAAAATATTTGATTTTCTATCGTCATAATATTTAAAACTGACTATTGTCTTTTATAAGGTACTGCTGAAAGAGTTCAGCCGGAGATGCTATTGCTATGTAGTGCAACCTTGCTGATGACATTTGGCATTTCCACAGAATATAAATGGAAGGTAAAATTAAATTTGCAAATGCACAGTGCTCAGAATAAATATAGACTGCCTGTGCCAGGCTTCTTTCCCACTGCCTCTTTTCATTAACCAATATTAAAACAAACAGCGGTGCATATATATATATATATATATATATATATAGGAAAAGTCTGTATATGTCTTTAGAATAACAATATAAAATACCATTCAGCATACCTTTTAACCCTCTACGTGTTGTCATTCTGTCGTGGTGTGCCCAGAAAAAACTGGCAAAAGTTGTGTTTGCCTTGTTTACTGGCAAAAAAACCCAACATTTTTCTATCAAGCAGTGTGGTGCTCTGAAAACTTGGCATGCACTCTATCTTATTTGCAGTTTTGTTGCGTTTGTTGTCCCTCTCATTCCAGTTCATATTTATGCACCGGTGATATTTGGAGCTAACGCTGAACCACTGTGGCCAGCAGCACATCATGTGTTTGATTTAATACATAATCCATATGAGATAATCCACCTGGGTAGATGTTTTCAAGGCTTGTGGTGGCTCGTACCTCCTACAGTACATGCCTGCGGCTCTTCGATAGCTCCGTATGCCAGTTGTTGCAGCAATCCAGCAGTGCTACAGCTACAGAAGCAATACTGTTAAGAGCTAATATATGGTACAGTTATAGGTGTAGCATCCTGTGTTGACCCCATGGAAAATATTAATTTATTATTCTGGTGTTGATTGTGCGGTCGCCCCCTATTGAGGTGTTTATTACTGTCACAAGATGACTGCACCACATCTTGTCAATTAATTCATTGCCTGCTATTTGCAGCCACCTGATCATAGCTTGACGTGGTTTCACTTGTTAGAGGCCTTAGGACAGTATTAAATGAGTCAGATGTTTTTTGCAAATACATACTAGGTTTGAGGTTTTTGTATGTGTGCACTAAACAAGAATATCATATCATAATATTGTATAAAAACCAGGGCTGTCAAAGTTAAGGCGATGATAACGCGATAATAACACAAATTTGTTTTAAAATGCCACTAATTTCTTTAACACATTAACACAATCCATCTTTTGTAGCGGGCTCAATTTTAAAGGTAGAGTGAAGATAACGGTATCATATAAAAGTAGAAAACCCAAGGAACCCATTAATACCAACCATGTCATACTAGCTTGTCACAAAGGATGATGTATAACGCTCCAAAGTTAGGCTGAATTTTGTCGAGGAACAACTGGCATGCTCATTTTCAAGGGGTCCCTTGACCTCTGACCTCAAGATATGTGAATGAAAATGGATTCTATGGGTAACCACGAGTCTCCCCTTTACAGACATGCCCACTTTATGATAATCACATGCAGTTTGGGGCAAATCATAGTCAAGTCAGCACACTGACACACTGACAGCTGTTGATGCTGTTGGGCAACAAACTGTTGTTTGCCATGTTATGATTTGAACATGTTTTTTAATGATAAATGCAGTACTTGTGAGGGTTTCTGGACAATATTTGTCAATGTTTTGTGTTGTTAATTGATTTCAATTAACAAATAGATACATACATTTGCATAAAGCAAGCATATTTGCCCACTCCCATTTTGATAAGAGTATTAAATACTTGACAAATCTTCCTTTAAGGTACATTTTGGACAGATAAAAAATGTGCGATTAATCATAGACAATCATGCGATTAATCGCGCCTAAATATTTAAGTCGATTAATAGCCCTAATAAAAACTGACCTAACCTAAAGCATAGTCTTTCTCATATTCTGTATTGTAGTTATAGCCTATTTTGTTCAAAAACAGCTGGACATTATGCACTGCTCTAACATACCACTCCCAGCATCTTCATCAAATGTGATATATTGGGGTTTGTATGCAAATTGTGCTAAAAAAAAAATTAGTGCAAAGTAGTGCAGATTTTCTATATATTTCGAACAGCAATCAGACTTCAATGAAATTTAGAATTATAGTTATTATTCAAACACTTGCTTTTAATAAGCACAATATATGTGCCTATAATAGTTATAATGAAACTACTCTGCTGTTTATTAATCAAATCTGATATACTCGCTGGAGTTTGTTCTTGACTCTTAAACAGGTTTGTTGCAACCTTGTATGTTTTGCATCTTAATTATCTTGCTCTGTTTGACTGCGCTTGGTATCCGAGAGCGCACATTTGTAATGCAGATGTTGCCTTGTTTATTCTGTCTGTCAGATAAGCTCATGAGAAGAGGGTGAGCATCCAGCCTCTGGCAAAACGATCACTTATTACTCTATCATTTGCTCAAAATCCAATGGACAGGAAGGGGAAATAAACGTGTGATTATGCACAAATGAAACTGCTTTATTATTAAAAAAAAAAAAAAAGAAGAAGATACAAAACATGGTTCGGGGGTGAGAAAGCAGCATCTTGACATCTTAAAATCATCACAGTTGTGCTTTGGAGTTTGGAGACTTGTGAATAGGTTGGGCATCCTTAAAAATATACAAAACCAGGATAAACTATGATAAACCATAGACTGTAAAGATGGACGACATGACAGCTCCCCAAAAGTGAAGCCAAAACCTCTGGATTGCCCACTGGTGGCTGGCTGCAGTATAGGTCATAAACACCGCCCCCTTCATGTTAGCTGATGGGACATAGGCCAAACTAAAAGCGGCTCAAGCCCACCGATCCATGGATGTATTGAGAGAACTGGATACAGCGTTGGAAGCCTGGCCCCGTTCATTCCTGTGAAAGTTGCTCAGTGGTGCATGATGCCAAAATGGCTCGACTACCGACTGGAAAAGTACCCGGATCTTCCAGCGATCTTCCGCATCCATTGGGCCCACAAAGCAGGCGTAGCAGCGTCCGTTCGGTCACATGGCTCGGTCACGGGGTCAAAGCCGCCACGGCTTGCCAACTCTGCCTCCAATCCCGAGCTCCAGTCTTGGTCTGGGTCTCATTCACATGAACAGAGGAAGGGAAATAACTCTGGATTCGGCTATTAGTGCATTCTACAACTTTTAGGACCTAATGATTTAAATAAGGGCTATTGGAGTGTTCGTGCTGGGAAGTTGATTCACCTCAGAAAAAAATTATCGGCTGAGTTACAGACGTCTCTTTCCCAATGTAAGTCTATTGAAAAAAGTCTTTTTGGGTCCATTGGCATTACGTCATGGACACAGAAGTTGTAGTACCACCGTTTGGCCACTACGAAAATTGGCATCAACGACCGGCGCTCTTCCTGGGAGCTTGCCCCAATCACCACTGCGCAGACTCTGGCTCCAAATGATGTCAAAATCTCAAGATGGCGGCTACAGTGGGAGGAAGTGTTGTCCATTTATATATACACTCTATGGTAAAAACTAAGGCTTAATGTTAAAATGCATTACTGAAAAGGGGATATTCTCCTCTAGGTATACCTTCCAACAACAGCTACTGTATCAAATCATGTTCCACTGAGGCTGTGATCCCCCTCCCCAAAAAAAACAACAACTTCCAGGCACATATTTGGTCACAGCATTAATTATCAGAGGCTCTAATTGCATTCTGTGTCCATCTAATTAGTTTGAAGGCACTGATTTTACAGCAGTCAATGTGTGGGAGGGTCATGTCAGGAGCTGCAAATTAGGTCTGGGGTCTTGCTGATGAGCCGGGGGCATCGGAGCTGATACCAGAGCGCACCGTGACCAAATGAAAGAGATACAGTAGCGCTCTAATAATCTCTGCTGCCTGCAACATTAGTAACTCAGGTCCGTCCCCTCCTCCTCCTCCTCCTCCTCCTCCTCCTCCTCCTCCTTTTGAAATCCCGTACAGTACTTTCTGTTTCTGTATCAGGTCAAGAGGACCAGTTACATAAGCTGACACTGAAGGTATGACATGCATTGTTGATAGCTGAGCTCAGTTTGCAGTGAGACGTGGTTCTCGGGGGATGTGCTTCTGGAGCAGGATACTTATTTTAACCGGTTACACTTTCCCTCTCTCTTTGGAATATGTGCAACAGAAAGGTTAATACGGAAGGGTGGCGAGGTAATGTGAGATATGAAATAGCAATTTCCGCTGAACAAAATGTGTATTCTGTTAGGATCTCTAATAACTGAAATACAACAGCACTGGTTTTGTACAACATTCTGCTGAAATGGCAATTTTTTTGTTTGTATAACTCATGGCTATTTTTCATTTTAATTGCTCAATAGTGCAATTACTAAGATTAATGTTTGTTTTTTTTCTCCCATGGCTCTGACTACTGATCGTAAGAAACCAAAGATTCACATGCATTACTTATATAAAATCCATCCCTAATTTGTGACTATAGGCAAGGTCGTGATCTTGAGAAACCCGCAAGAGTACACTAGATTTTTAAAAGTAATCCAACCTGAAAAACCCAGCCCAGTGTTGCAAACTCTTTCCAATGAAAGTAGGTAGCAGTACTAGCTCGAAAAGTCCCTAAATCTAGCAAGAAAGTAGCCAAGTCGGCAACACTGACACTACAGTCCTGCGACAACCATATACCAGATTTTTTTTTCAACCAATATAATAAAAAAAAATGTTTCCAAAATCATTACCAACCCTGCCTTTAAAGGGACTATTTGTATCTTATCACGCGCATAAATCTTAACGGGTCGGTATCCAATGCGCGCTCGCGTGTGGGTACGCGCTGCTCCTGCAGCTCTGCTCCTGCCTGTTTGCACACCGTGCTCGTTCTCAGCCGCTCGGCTCGCTCCACCTCTCACGTGCACGCGCGCACACTACACACTGCAGAGAGTTAGTTTAGCTCTGAGAATATCTAGTGAATGTGCAGTGGACGTTTGTGCAGAAATAAATGCTGCCGCTCCTCCAGACCAACAGAGGTTTCCCGTGTCTTGTGAAGTGACGGGGCTCCGCAGCGAGTTACGTTATCCCGACCGGGTGTCGGTCTCTCCCCCCCCCCCCGTTCCCTCCGCGGTCGGTATCGGCTGAAGCAGGAAAAGCCAGCACTAGGATCAGCATTGATTCATGGAGAGACCTTCGTCTGGTCAGCTAACATTACTGCCAAGCAGGTGAAATATAGAGTGATATTGTGTGTTAGCTGACGTGTGTCGCCTCACTGTTTAGACCGGTGCTCGTTCATGTCAATGTAGCGCGAGCGCGAGCAACAGGACGCTGACTTTCGTTGACATTGCGGCCACAGGTGTCGCTGTGAACAAGCAATTTCTGATTCTTACATATAGCCCCTTTAAGTCAGTTTTAGAACATAGTTAATGAAAAATCGACAGATGTATTACAGATTATATACCAACAGATCACACAGTAGGATAAAAACACTGTCATTTATTTATTTATATTTATTTGGTTGATTTAAATATAACATAACTTAAACTTAAAGCAGCAGTGGCTAGAATTGGAGTAAATATGATTGAAAAAAGTTATTTTAATAAAACGGTCAATATATCCTGACAGTAGTGCATGAGACAGGTAATCTGAAAAAAATCATGTGCCTCTGTGTCCTCCAGTGTCCTCTGGTGCTCCAATATTGCTCCATATTTGATCAGCGCTGCCTAGTTTGACCGTTTGATCGGTCAAACTAGGCAGCAACAAGTGATTGACAACTGCCTCCGTTGAATGAACAGCCAATAGGAACGCTCTCTCTCTCTGAAATGACCTGTGATTGGCCAAAGTCTCCCATCACGGCTAGATTTTCTAAAGCCTGAAAACAGAGCCATGAGGAGGTGCAGGAGTCTAGTTTTCTCTCAGAACAATTGAATTACAATATGCTGAAAGGTTATTATGGAATTTTTGCCCAATGATGTCAAAAACATTCTGCCTACTGCAGGTTTAATCGGCGACTAGCAGACATATTAGAATGGCAAGTGCAGTTAGCATCTTTTATTTGTTTATGTTTGCTTTTTAGCTTGTTGTAACTGGCAGTGGCTGACACAGCGTTGGTGGTGGGGGGGAAAAAAAACCATAAAATCCTTGGATCTTTGGATTTTTTGGAAGATAGTGGAAGGAAGCTCCAGGGTCCAGTTTACATCCAAACACTGCACACTCTGCGGTCCAAACTTTCACTATGCTAATGCAAACTCACGCTCTCTGCACTGACAAGTCCGCTCTGTGCTGGAGGTTTCAGGTTTCTTTGTCGGTGTTGTTTCGAAGGCTGTTTCCCTGTCGATATGTGTCGGCATTTTTAGACAGCGATTGGCTTTCGAATTTGTGAAAATATAGTTTGCCTGGAGGTATGTTTGAATCTCAGATTTTAGGTGCACAGACATCTCCCCCTTCAGTAGAGGAATGTGAAAACACATCGCTAGTGACACACTTTGCACAGATACAAGTCAGTATAGTCAAGGTCAGACATTTTAGGGGACATAAACATAAGAAAAACACATTTTTGAGTGGAGGGGATCTTTAAGACCTGAGGGACTGATAGTAACTGTGTTAACGGATTTTAAATTATGCGCTCGGGACACATTTGCTGTTTTATGGGCTAGTTTGTCATATGCAAATAAAACTGGCTTTGGGTTTGACTTGATTTTCAGTTTCTCCATACAAACATCAGTGCTGGTCCACCTTTCATCCAGAAAACCAGCCCTATAATGAGAGACTTAAAATCCACCGGAGGCCAGAAAAGGGGAGCAGGAATTGATCTTTTATAATCTCTGTTCTTTGTTCTAGTTTGGAGTCGGGCTTCATCTTTCTGTAGAATCAAACCGAGAGCTGCAGTTTTCAATTCAGGGAAAAACACATGTTTCTGACAGTAGGAGAAGCTATCAGCTATATAAAGTGAAGATGTATTCACAAGAGTTCAGCAAAACCAAATTCTTTTGTTATTTTTACTGCTTATTTGCACCAACGAACCAAAGCAAATTCCTAGTGTTTACCTGATGCACCTGGCAATAAATAAAGATTTTGATTCTGTTTCTGATTCTAAAGCAGCAGTAGGCAGAATGTTTTTGGCATCATTGGGCAAAAATTCCATAATAACCTTTCAGCATGTTGTAATTCAAGTGTTCTGGGAGAAAACTAGACTTCAGCACCTCCTCATGGCTCTGTTTTCAAGCTTTAAAAAATCTAGCCCGTGACGGGAGACTTTGGCCAATCACAGGTCATTTCAGAGAGAGAGTGTTCCTATTGAGCGTTCCCATTGGCTGTGCTCCAGCTGGTGGGCGGTGCTTGGTATTTCTTCAACTGATCTCAACATGGCTGTCGGGTCACAAACTTTCTCATTTTACAGCTAAACAGTACACTACAAGATGTTTCTGAAAACATTTGAGTAACAGACTATTGATTCATATTTGATCAGCGCTGCCTAGTTTGACCATTTGATCGGAGTTCGTGAGTGATTGACAGCCGGCTCATAGATGGCAGTTGGACGGCAGACTCCAGATCAGCTCTGATTGGTTGTTTTCCTCCGGTCTGTGAAATCCTGCAGATGCCATTAGGAGCACCGGAGGACACAGAGGCAGATGATTTTTTTCAGATTACCTGTCTTATGCACTACTGTCAGGATATAGTGACCGTTTTATAAAAAAATAACCTTTTTTTTTAATCATATTTGCTCCATTTCTACCGCCTGCAGCTCTAAATCAGTCTTGACAGATAGAAGTTGACATTATATGTATCCAACAATTCCACCAGACATTTTTTACAAGTCGATGCTTCAAAATTTCACAAGCACAATAAACAGTAATGGACAGAAAAGTTAATAATAGAGGAAGTGGAAGCACATACAGTAGACACAGAGGCAGCGGAGACTAGTCAATTCAATGTTGAAATTACCCACGGCAACACTGAAATTAGTTTTGACAAACCATTTTTTAATTATATTTATAGAATAACGTTTACAGACCTTGCGCCGCCCTGTACTCGTTTTTTGTTTTGCAATTATAATTATTCAATAAACATCCAAGCTGTTTTTTGATTAAAAAAGAAAAACTAACTATTTGGTTGAGAAAAAAATAGGTTTTTAAAATGTCTTTAAACTTTCAGGAGAACTTTCTGCAGCAGAGTCCAAGTGCACCAGCTTAAATGCTGTAATGAAACATGCCTGGGGGGGGGTGAGGAATATATTGCACTATATATTGCACTGCTCTTAATGCTGGTGACAGATGGATTGGGGAGGAACGGAGGAAGGAAAGCTAAAGGTAACTGCAGTGTGCGAGGCCAGAGTAATGAGAGTAAGGCCGTACTTGTGACCTTGCCTGACTGTCCCACCGACCCCGTCCGTCACCGGCGGGACTAACGGATGGGTGAGTCAATGGGCCAGGATGTGGACGGTAAACAGTGGTGACAGCTGACCTGGCAGCTCTCAATGGGGATGATGGAAGATGATATGAGCAGGGGTTGGGGTCATCCAGAGGTAGATTTTCTAACACTCGGAGTCTGTCGGAGAGCCACAGACCTGTCAATGTGGAGGGACATGCGTGGCCTTGAACGACAACAATGACAGTCCACGGCTCCATAGCAGAGACATGAATCAGCTCTATTGTTCCACTGCGGCAGGCATAAAATACCAGTGGATAGAGGCTAGGACTGGTCTCTCGCTGTCTTCACAAAAGAAATGTTGATAGTTTCAGCCGGAGGTTCAGACACAAACTTGAAAAGTGCCAACTGCATACCTATTCACATAACAGAGCTGTCCATGTAACATACAACTGCTGTTCGTCAGGCCGTCTTCCACTTTGACGGACAGGGAAAACACTAGGGATGGAAATTGAGAATCTGTTTCCAGTTGTCCGATTTCTTTCTTTCTTTTCAGAGTTGTATAACTCTGTGACTATCGATTTGTCTTATCGATGCTTTCCGACATAACGCCATACGAACACTGTATCATGTTCCAGTTTGTTTGGGACCGGAGCCATGGCGGAGAGAAAAAAAAAAAAAAACGCTCAACAGCGTAGCGCTAATACTGTAAACCTGAGGGGACACACCCTATTTTTTTCCCTGATAATGTTGCATTGTGAACAACAAATCTGTGTTGAAATCATCAGAAGGAGAGCTAGCAACGTTAGCTGTTAGCAGCCGGTGGGCAGCACAGTCCTACTTGGCTAAATAACGGAGCTAACGGTAACGGTAACGGATTCCACTGAGTTACATTATGATGCATTATGATGTTTTCGGTAAAAATGAGGGCGAAAAAGTTGGGCGATGGTATATTATGACGTTATCATGATGCGTTCAAATGTAATCTTGGCGAGAAACCTGAATAAATACAGTTGTTTGAAAGAGATGGATTTCAAAAGTGGTAGATACAATTTCTGAGTGGCAGACAGAAAAAAACAATTTGCTGTTGTAATTTAGTTTTAGGCCACAAAGCTTACAGTAGCAAAGAGATTTGAACACAAATTTCTATATTAATTTCTCGAACCCGAAAGTTTTTGAACCTTTTTTCATGTGATAAAACTTATTTCCAAAGAGCTTATGGGTCCTCATTTTGTGTCATTATGTTGTTGTTTTTTCTGCCTCAGTCAGTGGGAGAGCTGTCTCCAATGTTACAGTGAAATAAATAGTAAATTCTCGTGTCCTCTGTGGAGGACAAGAACAAAACCACATGTTTCCGTGAACAAAATGCTGATGCTGCTATAAAAAAAACCTCACTAACCTAACTTTCCCTGAGATGTTCACTCAGTGAAAGGAATCCGCAGATTAAACCGAAGCACTCCTAATTACATCCCAACACACTTATCTTTCTTGATTTCATAAATTTTACTAGTGCTGATGGAAGCCATTTTGAAGAACCGTGAAATCTGTCAAGGTCCAACCCCCACATGCGTTACATCACTCGACAAATTAGGGGAACAGATTTGATGCCTCTGTACTTTGAACTAAAAGGACTTATCAGTATCCTGCTGTACACATTTGTTGGAATGTGTGCTCAGCGCCCACTAAACCAATTTGTTAGGTGGCGTTTTCTGTGTGCTTATGTGTGTTTTGTGGGTGCGTGCGGTTATTGTTTGTCCTCCAGGTGTAACCCAGTTTCTAATTGAGGAGCTCTTTGTTTACACCTGCAGAACTGGGGCAGTCTCCAGATAACTTAAACTAATCAATTAACAAAGATAGCACAGGGAAACACTGCCAGTACAGCACACAGCTCTCAGGACTGTTTCTACTCAGACCATCTCATGAAGAACAAGCTAAAAAAAAACAAGTTGTAAGTGCAGCTTCATGAATTTCATGATTTAATGGCAGTACTTTTTTTTAGCCATGCAAGTGGCATGGCTCTATGAATGGAAATATCGGTCTGTCGGTCGGTCCACCACCGTGGTCCAGATTGTAATATCCCAACAACTATCAGACGGATTGCAATGGAATTTGGCACAGATATCCTCGGTGCACAGAGGATGAATCCTAAGGACTTTGGTGATCTTCTGACTTTTGCTCTAGCGCCACCATGACATTCATATTTGTGAGTTTTTTTCGACAACTCTTGGATGGACTTCCATAAAATCGATGCAGACTGTCATCTTATTTACATTTGTGATCCTTGAAGATTTCATCTAGCGCCGTCATCAGGTCAAAATTCCGATTTGTCCAGTACTTTTTTCTTTAGTTTATGATCAAATACCATAGAGTGTATATAAGATGTGGACGTAGTCACCATGACGTCATCCATTGTTTTGTGGACTGCCGTTTTGAAGCCTTGAGTTCGGCAATTTGGCCGTCGGCATCTTGATATTTAACCGTTGCAGTCTTGTTTTTTTGCAACCAGAAGTGACACGAGAGGGTGGAGCTAAGCACAACCAACTGCCGAATAAGACAATTTTAGGCGACCAAAAAGGTTCTAATTAACTTTCATGAACGGAAAACACACTGTGAAAGGGTTAAAGTTGTAAGATGAAAAAACACGGACAACGCCGTGGTAGAGACCTATCAATCACAAGGTAGCCACGCCCTGTAGCATACCCTGCTTTATGGTCTATTTGACTCTAAATGGGACCATGATTTACTAAATGAACATCATGCTGTACTGAAGAGGACTTGAAACTAGCGATTGAGACCATAAACTCATGTTTACAATGTTTACTGAGGTAAAAAATCAAATCAGAAGTAGCGTCATTTTCTCATAGACTTTTATACAATCAGACTTCTTTTTGCAACCAGAGGAGTCGCCCCCTGCTGGCTATTAGAAAGAATGAAAGTTTAAGGCACTTCAGCATTGGCTTCACTTTTCAGACCCCTGGAGTTACCCTCTGCCAAATACATGAAAAAAAGAAATAATATTCCCATCATCCTCAGCTGCACTTTGTGTATAGTGCTAACTAGCAATTGTTAGCATGCTAACACGCTAAACTAAAATGGTGCACATGGTAAAAAATGATACCTGTTCTGAATCAGCATCTTAGCATTGTCTTTGTGAGCATGTTAGCATGATGACATTAGCATTGAGCTCAAAGTACTGCTGTGCCTAAATATAGCCTATTAGAGCAGTTAGAATAGCTGTAGACATTTAGTCTCGTTTATATTTGGATCTGTATTAACAAAATACTGACTGTTTCAGCTGTATAACAGTTGAGAAATAAAAGGTTGAGTCCAGTCGTACTGACTACTCATAGTCATATATGAAATCTCATCACGCACTCAGTCCACAAAGCTCATGCTGACTGTCCACATTAGAATAAATATATCCCACATCCACAACATTTATGCTCTTTCCGTGGCACCCGTGGGATCTCAATCCCATTGCAGCCTTCTAACCTGTATCTATAGTAGATATTAGAAACTCTGGTGGGAGTTGCTTGCAAAAATATGCACAGATCATTAAGCTGTTAGTGCCGCACACCCACTCATGTATTCACATTTATAGAGTGATCTGTATATCCACAGCTGGCCTTTGCACAGGTCCACTTAAAGATTTGGAGCTTACTGAATATGATTTTAAATAATGGATGAGGGAGCGAAAAGCACTATTCATTTTCAATCCAAATTTGCTTCTCTTGTCTGGGGATTTAGACCATCATGCTCGAACCTTCAGGCGAGGGCTTGGTACACAGCCATACTCCAGAGTTAAGTATTAACACCTAAGGAAATAGCAGAAGTCAGCCTTTTCAATCATTTGTTGACATCAAACAACACTTTACCAGTCTGGCTGAAGAAAGTGGGGCGGGAAAAAGGTCAGGTCCTTCGCTCATTATGCCACAGAAATCTGTTTAACCATCTCTGGTGCAGTGGACGTTAGCTTGTTGTCTATCAAATTCAATTTCGAGAGAGTCAGAGGCGGCCACGGCATTCAGGTCGAAGCAATTTCCTGAGCAATAAATCTCATATAACCAACCACTGCTCCCCATCAGCTAATAACAATTGCAATTTTCCTTTCCATACCCTTGTTTAAGTTGCCACTCGCAGCTCTCCGCCACTTTGCCAAACACACCGACATCAATCAATCCTATCTGATGTCTTGTTACTGTTTGCCCATTAAAGACAGACAGTGTTCAATGAAATCCATCAGCAAAAGAGGTCATGTCTGCGAAACGACGGCATGTGCGCCGCAGACCCACGCTGGATCTATCCACAGTGTCAGCACTTTCACCAGGAGGACAGCAATGCCTGTCAGATTTGCCCTTTAGGATAATCTTTGTAGCCAACTATTCTATCAGGAAATCATTATGACAGACTGACTAAAATGTCAAATTAACACACAATGGGAAAGGGAGGAAGTTGCCCAAATGCAAATCACTGTAGGGGTGGTGGTGGATGTGGCTGTGGCTTAGATGGGCTCACTTTGATGTTAGCTCTTTAAAGTATGGATTAAACACTGCAGCCACAGAACTTAAACCATGATTTAAGGATACCAATTAGCTGCCAACTGCATGAATACTTAGGTGTCACTGGCAAAATAAATAGGGAAGCTTTTATAATAAACCAAAAACTGCAAACACAAATTGATGAAACAGACAACGTTTGACTAGCCAGTTAAAAGAAGTGGTCTATATGATTCGAAAACAAAAAAAACATCATATCTGAAAGAAGTGCATTATGGTCCCAGGGCCTGCTCTAGCCCTTTTGGTGCCCTAGGCGAAATTTAGATTTGGAGCCCACCCTGCTGCCACTATCGGCGCCACTCTAGGGTTAGGGTTCAACCCTCCAGAACCCTAACCCTTGTAAACCACAACACACATCATACATCACAATGTTTTTAAGACAAAAATTAAGATTTTTTTTTTTTATAAATAACTGTATTTTATTATAATATAAATAAACAATTGGTCCCCAATGTTGTTGGCTTAAAAGTGTTCAACGAGAGTTACAGGGGTGAAAAGTGTTTCTTTCTTTATTTATTTATTTATTCGTTCATTTGTTACCTCAATGCAGAAAATGAGAAAGGGTGCCCACCGGCATTGTTTTTAAATTTTTTTTTTAAGAGGGCAACCAGCGCCCCCCAGAAGGTGGCGCCCTAGGCGACCGCCTATATGGCCTATGCCTAAAGCCGGCCCTGTATCGTCCCTCTGTCATCAATTTTTGGAATATATTCAATTCAGTGTTCAAGTCTTATATATATGAAGAAAATAAAGTTTGAAATGGAAATCAATGCATCATTGAATTTTGATGCACAACCACATGGATACTAGAGTGTACTATGATTTTGTAGTAGTTATGATAAGAGTAGTGTTTTGCACAAAACAAAAAAGATTTGGCATTGGCTACGTGATATTCTAAATGTTGGAAATACAAAAAGAAAAGAAAATGCAGTATTGTTATTTGTATTGAATTTGACATGTGTGTCTTTTGAATGGAGGTTGATTTAATCAGAGAATCAGAGATTGGGTTTGAATGTTTCAGCACCATGGAGACAGATGGAGTCTGCGAGCAAATTCACATGAGGCTCATCTCATTTGTCTTCATTCATTGCATCTTTGTTTATCCTATTTTCCTCTGTTGCTCGTGCCTGAGTTCCTCCCACTGCACACGAGAGATGCGAAGGAAAAGATGGGAAGAAAGAGAGGCGGCACGTCTTTGCCTCTTAAGCGTCGTGAATAAAGTTGGTGACGGTTTCGTAGCTTGGTCGGCTGTCAACTGGTGTTTTGTGGCATCTTTTGAAGCCTTCAAATTATGGGATGCGCTGCCCACATAATAAGGGTGCAACGTTCACTGTTGTAGAGTTATTTTTAGACGTGCCGCCCTTGACATGACTAAACAGAACATGAAACAGCCACTGCATATTGACCCTTAAAATAAACAGTTTGATACGTTCAAATAAAAGGAGAGTGAATGTGCCTTACTCACAGATTTACTTCATGACCCTTTAAGCAACTATATTCCTTCTTTAAAATGCGTCAGCATTCCTTTCTACTCACTGTGGATCGGGCTAAGCTGTGTTAAGTTACTGGAAAAGAGCAGGCACATTCAGTCGACCACTCAGCAGCAAAACTGACATCCGTAAATGAATGAAGTAGAGTACCACAATCAACAGCATATGTGAAAGCTGCATGCTTTTCTTTATCAAATCACTGTGTGTTACTAAGGTTGTTACACTCATGATCTGGGAAAAGTATGCTTACTTAGTTTTTTTCTGAAGAAACACGCATGTGCTTACTTATTACTTGGCATGTGCACTAAAGTGCTCAAGATTAGAGTGTGGGTACAGAACCCTGTGAGTGAATGCTTCAGCACTGTGGAGAAAAACACCCTCGGAGAGTGTGTGAATATTTCAGCACCATGGACAGAGACAGAGAGAGAGGCTGGTGCCGTGGCCCTTTTCCATATTCATTCGCAGCAACATGGCGTAAGCAATATGTTCACACCAGAAAAGTGACAAATAATAAGTATATGCAAAGATGTCAGTATGCATACACAATTTTATGATTTTTTTTGTGTGTTGATAGACATTCTTGTCTCTCAGTGCAATACACAAAGGAAATGATCGGGCTGCTCACAGCTGGGAAAAAAATAAAACAAGTCGTTCTTAGTGGCGAGACAGCTTCATGAAGGTCTTGGGAAACTAACAATATTTTATTAAAGGTGTTGAATTTTAAATTCAGAGCATTTCTGTTGCCTCCACAGCTTTCAGCATGGTGGCGGCTGAGCTGGCAGCTCGCAGCTAACAGTGCTAACAGAGCTAACAGAGCTAAAAGTGCAAATAACAGGGGGGGGGAACCGGAGGGTGGGCGCTACGCTTTCGCGACAGCGCCGTAAGTTGGGATGGCGTTATCAGCTGTGACCGCCGTATAAGCTCAGTGCAGAGAGGCGACCATAAGCTAGACAGTGGGGCATTCTCTCTTTACATAGCAAATTGTTTTGTGCTGCTATACTAATGTTCTGAATATCGTATAGAGCACCTTTTAAATATTTGGTAAAACATTTTGCTTTCTCTTTGTCAAGTTTAATAGACAACTGTGTTCTAAAGTCACTGTATGCTTTATGCACATCTTGTATACTCCACTGTTAGTACAGTGCTAAAGAAGAGCACATTGATTTCTGAGGTACTAATTGCAAAAGCATAATGTGAAAATCAGTGGATAATACTGAAATACTGTGTAGTACTTGTATGTTGTACAGTAATGACAGGAAGAGTGACAGACAAACAAATATTCAGATTTATTCTAAAGTCTGTGTGATCCAGAATTTACAAGCAACATTAAATTATTTAGTTACACAAAAGTAGAGTGTAGAGAGTAAAAAAAAAGAAGAGAAAACTGAATTTGAATATGTTGATATGCTTTTTTATTTATTTATTTTTTCTGAGTGAAGAGGAATTGAGATTTTTCTTTTTTCCTCTAATGTCAGAAGTCCCGATCAAGACGTCACATGATCACACCTTAGGCAGGGAGGACAGCACAAGCACTCTTGCGAAAGGCTTATTGATAGAGGCTTGGACACATGGTCCTTTTAGTCTTGAGCTATAGGGTTAGATAGCTAAAGTCCCGCCCCTTCCGCTGGACCACCATAGGACCTTATTTCGAAAAAAATATGAACGGTAGTAAACGGGGAGAGACAAATATTTGTTTGATCCCGTTTGAATTGCGCCATGAATCTCACGTATAATATGATGCATACAATAATTTTGCAAGTCAAGAAAGTCGCAGTTTGTTGTAAAAATGTTGAAGTATAAGACTGTGGAAATACGTAATTAGAAAGACTACACACCCAAAAGTCGCGTAGTGACGTCTCTCTCTCTGAAGCTACGATGCCTGTGTGTTTCGTACTGGGATGAACTCACACCAGCAACGGGTCTCGCTTGTTCTTTTTCTTCCCGGCCACTTCTTCGTTACATTGTGCCTCGAACTTTGACCCTCTTTCTCATACAGTATACAGTAAATGCTGGCTTGCATACTGCAAAATGTGACCGGATGTAGTAAGACATCCTGATATTCTTGGCATACTGCATTTGACATATTATGTATTGGGACATACTAAATAAATAAATACAAACATTTTTTCTGGCATAATAAATAGTAGGGTAGTATTGGTATTGGAACGCACAGTATATACTTTATACTGCCTTGCTCCATTTAGTCTGTCTTTGACCTCAACCATGCTGTGTGTGCCCCATAAGTGAATTTCCTTATTTAATATCTGATTTACTTTTATTATAGCAACCCATTTGTGATGTTTGATTTAAGGTTTAATGTCTCTCTTTGCAGAGCTTAAACCACACACACACCTACACACGCACGCACGCACGCACGCACGCACGCACGCACATAGCCACACACACAGATTTATAAAGAAATCTACAATGACATGAGAATAGAATAAAACCGCTCTGCATTTTGGACCTTGGATTCCTGCCTCATCTAAGGGACTCTTAAACACACTCAGCCTGCCCACTAGCCATTAGATTTAGAATCTAACATCCAAAATGATAAAGATATCAAAAAGCTGATGTGAAGCAATAACATTCAAATGGTGGTGACCATTGTCCTTGTTGACTTTGAGGTCATGAACCAAGGGTTTATGTAACGCTGAGGCTTTAGAACAGTCTGTCTTCTTTGGGTTGTCAAACACTTTTCACTTTTTAAGCATTAACGGAACAGTGTGTAACATTTCGGGAGATCTATTAGGAGAAATATAATATAATATTCATAACTATATTTTCATTACTGTATAATCACATGAAACTAAGAATTGTTGTGTTTTCGTTAGCTTAGAATGAGCCCTTCATATATACTGTACATAGGGAGCAGGTCCTCTTCACGGAGTCCGCCATGTTGCTCTGCCATGTTTCTACAGAAGCCCAGAACGGACAAACCAAACATGGCGAGAAGCTTTCACGTTTTTACGTTACCTGAAAGCCACCGTAGTTCTCTGACACGTTTGTGAAACTGCAGTAACGTGAGCCGCAGAGTGCAAAACCGTGGTACCGACAGGCACCATCTGACTTCCGTTGCTCCTAAAGTAGTGTTATTTTGGCAAGGATGGCCTCTGAGCGAAGCGAACTGCGTTACCGTGGTTTTGCACACAGCGGCTCACGTTACCTTAGTTTTGGAAAGGGAGGAGGGAGCGGGGGGGTATTCAGTTGGTTGCAATCTGCAAACTCACCACTAGATGCCACCAAATCCGACGCACTGTCCCTTTAAGTGAAGAATAATTTGTACAGACTGCCTTTAATAAGTCTTTTTTTTAATATTCATATTAAAAACTTTATCTATAACGTATTTATATTATTAAATTCAGATGATAGTTGTTTGTTTATAGTAAATCATTGTATTTTTTTGTAGAACACCTTGTGATTTTGCTATGAAAATTGCCCACTTTCATTTCTGCTGCAGTTACCTTAGGTGATATAGTTCAGGGTAGGATGAATGTACTTTATTCTAAACTGGGTTCTTTCAGGTGAAACTGCTCATTCAGTTGAAGTAGTAGACTAGAATGCAACTTTTATATTTGCAAGAGCTGGAACAAGATTTGTTTTAACAGTGCGTGAGTTGACAGATGCATGAAAACCCTTTGGGGGTATCAACAGTATAGTGCTTATGCATTTTATTTCCTTTTTGTAGCCTGCTGTGTATAATTTATCAAAAGCAATATAGTGTGTTTAACATTAATCTTTGTTTAAGTTTTAGTGCCTTAGGCTGTTCACTTAAGGTATGGACTCAAACTGGTTTAAACAAAAACACATATTTTATATGCTTTTCAAATATTAAAGATATACTTGGAGTGACATTGTTTTGTCAACTGCTGTTTGCAAGCTTTTGACCTTAACTTTGGAGTCAACATGGATGAGAAGTCCTTAAAATGCTTAGGAAAAACAAAAAAATCCGAACAGCTACAGTCATCTGGCAAACACCACGTGCTGATGGAGACCATGTGATATTCAAAAGCACCCACAACTATTAAATTGGACCTTGAGGTGATGTTGTGGTGTATCTGTCTGTTTGGCAAGGTCAAGAATGACCTTTGAACCTCAACATGTATGGGAAGTCCTTAAAATGCTTAGAAAACAATAACCTGGCAAACATAATGTCTTGATGAAGACCATGTGCTATGATCAAAAGCTCCAGAACAACTATAAAATAGGGCCTTGAGGTGACAGGTCTCGTCAGGGGCTAGATTTGAGCCTTTGGCCAATCACAGGTCATTTCAGAGAGAGAGAGTGTTCATATTGAGCGTTCCTATTGGCTGTGCTGCGGCTGGTGGGCGGTGCTTGGTATTTCTTCACCTCATCTCAAAATGGCTGCAGGGTCACAATCTTTTTCATTTTACAGCCAAACGGTACACTACAAGATGTTTCTGAAAACATCTGAGGCGAGAAATTACAGTAACAGAATATTGATTCATATTTGATCAGCACTGCCTATAGTTTCACTGTTTGATCGGAGTGATTGACAGCTGCTCAGAGACGGCAGGCTCCAGCTCGGCTCTGATTGGTTGTTTTCCTCCGGTCTGTGAAATCTTGCAGATGCCATTAGGAGCACCAGAGGACACAGAGGCACATGATTTATTTTCCCGATTACCTGTCTCATGCACTATTGTCAGTATATACTGACTGTTTTTTTAAAAACAAAACTTTTTATAATCATATTTGCTCCAATTCTACCCACTGCAGCTTTAATGATGTGTCCCCCCATACACATATCTGTTTATTAATATACTTATGTTTGTTTATGATATGACAGCTCAAGTTCCAGCCTACCAGAATTGCAGATTTCATTTAAAAAGAAAAGAAAAATAAATAAATAAAATATATCATGTAATTAAAGACACCTGAACTCTTATTTCCAGTCTTTCAGAATGATATCTAAATCACATCTTAGAGAGTTTTTTTTTTTTTCAATATTTATTCAAATAAACGAAGCCACGCGACAGAAAAAGCCTCCATAATGAGACTAAAAACATGCTGACTCCACCTCACGGTCTGTCTTTACGAGCACACGTGCTCCCTCCGTGTCTAATTGATTAGTCGTCCCATACTGTGTGAACACGCAGATGGATGTGCGCGAGGAGCCGAGATGTGTCATTCTCACTACACCTGTGCTGCCGCCTCCTGGACGGACGCGACTCCTTTGCAGCGACTGTACTATAAGTGAACGGACGGCAGCTTATGAGCCCCGCTCAAAGCGAGAGAAGCACCACACACCACACGGGGAGCGGGATGGCGAGGATACCGCTGCCGCTGCTGCTGGGAGCTCTTGTTGTTAACGGGCACCTCGACGGTCCGGGCAAACCGAGCGGCGACGTCGCCCGGCGGCGAGGAGAGGCACAGAGAGAGCGTCGCGGCGGAGGCGCCGTGTGAGGTGAAAACCGTGACCGTGTCCACGCTGCCCGTGCTCCGGGAGAACGAGTTCAGCTTCACCGGCGGAGCCTCGGGGAGCGCGGTCGGAGGAGGAGGGGGAGCTGCTGCTGCTGCTGCTGGAGGAGCAGGTGGAGGAGGAACTGGTGGAGGTGGTGGAGGAGGAACCGGAGGAGGAGGAGGGGGGGAATCCCGACTCCTTTTATTCGTTCGAACAGACCTACCTGGGCGAATTTCCGTCATGGATGATCTTGACAACACCGCTCTCCCCTACTTCACACTCGGTAAGGAACTGCTGTGTTTTCCCCCCTCTCCACTGTGATAACCAGTAAGCTGCACGTTTGTGCGCATATAGGGACCATGCACACTGAGCTACATTCCCAAAATCATGCACACATACACTCCTTGGCGTTGATCACCTGTCCTGTTTCCATCACCTTGTTTTTGGATGCCATGGTAACTATAAATGTTGTCAACCAATAATCCAGGTAAAAAGGTGATAGCCTCTAGATTCCCCCCTTTCCCCCTTACTGTGTTACTTGCTGCTTCCGCTTGGGATACAAACTTAACCACAGCTCATGTTTCTCCATTTCCTTCCTCTCCTTCTTTCCTCTTCCTCCTCTCCTCTTTCTCTCTCTGGCTTTCCCCTATTTTGTGGTTAAATATGATTATGACTTGGATTTCACGCACACCCTTAGCATGGTGCCCCAATCAAGGAAGGCAATTTGGCCCTGCGAATATGCATGAAATTGGTATTTTATTCTCACTTGAGCACATAATTCGGAGCACACGTGCATCGCTGGTGGTAGAAGTTTAACTGAATAATATACTAGGATGGAGTTTGCAACATTTGGCCGTGGTACTTTAAAGGGAACCTATGCATTCCCATTTTAGTGTGTTCAGTCACAGATAACTGAGTGGACAGGTCATCTGAAGTTCTCAGTGAATGACTTTAAAATCTTGGGGGGGTAGCGCCACTGATTGGATAATTATAGAGGACATAATAGTGGGGATGTATTTCTACCTTGCAGCAACCGAAAAAGATATTTGCTTTGCAAGAGGAACAGAAAATATGCATGAAGGGAACTTGCTTACCTTGCTTTCTCCATATTTTTCACTTATGTCAGAAAGATGGATGTTCTTCTTATACTTGTTCCTTTTGTTGTGCGAGCAGAGCAACTGTTTTTTTACGCGCTGGTAGAAGTGCAGAGTGTGCGGTGGCACTCTAATGTTTGTTAATGCAATAAGCCACACAGTGTGGACCCTTAATTGCAAAATGATGTATGTTTTTCCCAGTTCCCAATCAGTTCAGGGCGACTGTATTTGGCTCAGTATGATAGAGAACCTGTTATATGACAAATGCAAGACCTGGTGGAGGTCGTTGATGTGGGTACTGAGAAAATCCATGTCTCATTAGTACAGTATTCGGACTCTGGCTTGCTATCTTCTTTTTTTTTCCTCTCAGTTTCGTTCTCTGTATGAAGAGTGCCGAGTAAACTGGCTGCGCGAGGCGCAGGCAGGCAGGCAGGCAGGCAGGCTGGCTGAGGGCTGGAGCATTAAGCTAGTAAATCACTTTCTATTCTCATTAAGGACAGCCGTTGACTGGTGAGAAAGGCCTCTCTGTCCTCCCAGTCAGCCAGCTAGCAAATTTGCTGCTTCGCCCTTCCAGTGCATGACTGCATGCTGTGGAGGGAGGGAGGAGGAGGAGGAGGAGGAAGAGGAAAAAGAAGGGCTTTCATATTTTCAATGCGAAGTTGTTCGCTCACGCTGTTGACCACGTTGTGAAACTGAATGGCCGCTCTAGTGTAGTCGTATGCCCGATAAATCCTGATGTTTTCACTACAAAACTGACCTTTATGACATTAAATATTAGTGGTGTGAGAAAATATCGAGTCTCGCGACATTATGTTTTGTGATACTGTATCGATTCTCAAAAACACTATCGATTTTTAATTAATTGGTCATTTTTTTTACTCAGATTTTATGCATGTGGTGGTGTGTTCTTTATACTGTGACTTTTTTCTAAAATCAGATTAAAAAAACGCAATAAAAACCTTGCTTACAGTATCGCAATATATTGAATCATAACCCCTGTATCGTGATCATATTGCCAGATTCTTGCCAATACACAGCCCTAAATAGTAGGTAGTAGCTGGGATGATACACCTATATCTCGATTCAATACCATCACAATACTTGGGTGCCGAATCGATATGTATTGCAATTTTTAAGTATTGCAATTCTACAAGTATTGCGATTCGATATTACGATTTATTGCGATTTTTGGTAACTTTTTTAACGCTAGACCATGGGAAAAAGTTGAATCATACACTTTCAGAGACTTTTACTTTTAAAAATATTTAAATTAATACATTCAAATGTTTGATTTTCAGCATGTATGTAGTCAGAGATGTCCTGAAGTCAAATATGTTAGTCATTGTCAGGAATTATTCATGGTCCTGAAATATTCATGTATTTTGTGTATACAGTTCCCTATTTTTACACCTTATTTTGAAAACCGGACATAGTCACACACAGTGTATACTTCCCGCTAGCTTCGCCAAGTCCGTCGCTAGCTCTTACCGTTAGCTCCGTTCTCTTTAAACATCCATGGTCCAAATACAGCAGTAACATAGAGTATGTTTCTTTTTAAAATAATATAGTCTAATATTTCCGTTTAATACATGTGTTGTCTAACTTGTCTATCAGGAAACCTAGTTTTCCATTGGGAGCTGTGGTAAAAATACCTGCTTGGTGATGTTAAACCCTCATATTATTATAATTGTGCTAAGATCCTTTCTGACACAGGAGTCTAAGGCGGAAGTTGACATTTTGGTGTCACCTGGGTTTTCCTTGTATTATTCAGTATTCAACACCATAACACATCAGGTCATTTTGACAGCAGCTTTTCTCTTGATGGATGTATTAGTGGCAGAGTTCTGCTTGTGAGCTGAAATGTTGTGCCCCCAACATCATAAAAATACACTGTTGATTTAGTAGGATGAAATGAGCCAATTGAATTTCATAGACTGTGAATTTTTATGATCAGAATTTCATTTGTTCCATTGATGTTCTACCTTATTAGTTTCTCCTGTTAAAATTGTGATTTTTGGTGCTGCAGGATGCTGCAAAAGCCTCATCAAATACACAGTCAGATACATATTATACGGGCTTAGGCATGAGTATTGTCATTTTTTATTTCTCCCTTTGTTCGCTTTATGTTTTTATTCCCGCTGAACATTATATAGGACTGCATAGTGTCTATTGAATTGAGGCAGCCACCCACCAACCACTCTATTCTGTTCTTTCAATGTCTGATGTTCTGATGCTTTCAGGAAGCTGTTAACATCAGTGCCTGTAGAGAAAAAAAAAAAAAACTAGACTAACGCAGCAAAATGCTGCCTCCAATACTGTAATCTGAACTAAAGAACAGAGAATTGTTGCAAATAATGTGAAAATCTCACGGTAACAGATTCTAACTGAAAATTGTATCTAACTAATTTTCTCACTGACTCTGATGCCAGAGAGTAAACACACTGAAGTTAGCGTCTCACTTGAGGCACCTGCTTGCTTGCGCATTTTGACCTCCCGTGCTTAAAATAACTGCCATTTTTTTATAGAAAAATACTTTTTTTAATATGTGCTCACTATTTTTCTTTACCATGCACTGCTATTGCCTCATCAGTCAGTGTTTACTGCTGTGCTACACTTGACTGACGTGTAAAGGTGCAAACCACGTGTTGGTGTATGTTACAACTCCTCACAGAAGGTGTTCTTTTTCTCTTTTATATAACAACATTCACTAACCGTTAGGGCCGCAGAATTAATCGAATATTCGTTGCGATCACGATTTTGGCTTCCCAAAATTAAATGAACATGATCGACTGCGATGTTGCAGTTTAAAATGCTTGCTCCGCTTTGGCTTCACTTTGGGGAGCTGTCATGCCCATAGACTGTAAGTAAGAAGTGGACTTAGTCACCGTGACGTCACCCATTGGTTTGTGGACTACTGTTTTGAAGCCTTGAATTTTGAAGGTTGCCATCTTGGTTTTTGACTGCGCCATCTTGGTTTTAAGCCGTCGGCATCTTAGTTTTTGGCCATTGCCATATTTTGTTTTGGCCATCGCCATCTTGATTTCAAACCGTCGCCATATTGTTTTTTGGCCGTCGGCATCTTGGTTTTAAGCCGTCGACATCTTGGTTTTTGGCTGTCACCATCTTGGTTTTAAGCCGTCGCCGTCTTGGTTTTAAGCCGTCGCCATCTTGGTTTTTGGCCGTCGCCTTCTTGGTTTTTGGCCGTCGCCTTATTGGTCTTTGGCTGTCGCCTTCTTGGTTTTTTGCCGTCGCCTTCTTGGTTTTTGGCCGTTGCCATCTTGGTATTTGGCCGTCGCCATCTTGGTTTTTGGCCGTCGCCATCTTGGTTTTTGGCCGTCGCCATCTTGGTTTTTGGCCATAGCCATCTTGGTATTTGGCTGTCGCCATGTTGGTATTTGGCCGTCACCATCTTGGTTTTTGGCCGTCGCCATCTGGTTTTAAGCCATCGCCATCTTGGTTTTAAACTGTCGCCATCTTGGTTTTTGGCCGTCGCCATCTTGGTTTTAAGCCGTCACCATCTTGTTTTTTATGGCCCTCGCCATCTTGGTTTTAAGCCATCGCCATCCTGGTTTTTGGCCGTCGCCATCTTGTTTTTTTGTAACCAAAAGTGACAAGAGAGGATGGACAATTTTATTTTGCTTCTAGGAGATGCACTGTGGATAAGGACCAGTGTTATTTTGATATAAATATTTGCACATTAGCAGAAATGTAGCTCAACATGGAAGTGAAAGCAGTGCTCTGTTTATTTAAATGTGAAAGTGCAATAAAAATATTCTGTCCCTAAAATTATTAAATAATCTTGATAATCATTTTGGCCATAATCCTGCAGGCCTACTAACCACTTAACCACATAATACCGGAGAGATTTCAAAATGCTGTGGCGTACCTCGTTAGCCAAATGCCATCCAAACCATAATGAGCACGGTCTTGTGTCTGTTTCTTCGATTCTGTCAGATGTCCCGATTGTTTTGTCGAACGAACGTCAGAGGTTAGGGAAGGTGGGGAAAAGGACAGCGAGTCCCCTTCCCACCGTGGCCCGCTGCCTGCTCAGCTTTGATTTATCACCTCAAGTGTCACGGAGAATGGATGAGCAGAAAGGGCAATGCAGAGGAAACGTACCTTCCCCTCCCCCCGTTTCTTGTTTTGCTTTCTGAGTCTTTTCCTTACATAAAAAATTTTAAAAAATAAAGTAAACAGTGAGAGAAATCAATGCATTCAATAAGCACACGGCCTATGTGGCATCCTTACTTTTGGTAAAAAGCACTGGCTTTGCTGATATGTTTGTTTTGTGTGTGGGTGTATTTTAGTACGTTGGAGGTTTTGAGTTTAAGCCACACTCAAGGGATTAAGTGTTTAACTTTTCAGCATCAGGGCTTTCCTTTCCTTTCCTCTCCTAGCACCTCTACTGTTCCAACATCATTTCACTTGAAAAAAAGAGTCTCTTTAAATCATTTGTACTGAAGCCTAATGCAACTTTGCAGCATCACACTTAGAAATTCTAGGGAGAGATGCCGCTACGCTTTGTCACACGAGATAATTTTCCTTGCTCATTTTAAGTGATGTGGGACTGGGTGGAAATCGATATGTTTAGCAACATTGCTGACTCGGTGAACACCTCATTAGGAGTTCACCTTTCTCTAAACCTTCAGGCACTTAGCGCAGCAGCGAAAACAGTCAAACGTCTCCCTGTCCCTCTCCGTCGTCTCTATCCATCGAATTGGACAAAATCTTTTAATTTTCCACCACATCTTCGCCCTTTTTTCTGCGCATCTTATCGAGCTCTTGCTTGCCAACCGTCCCTTTCCTCTCTCTCTCTCTCTCTCCGTCTCCCCTCTCCGCCTCGCTGTATCTCTCTAAGCAGGGAGTTGAAGCAAAACCCTGCTTGCTTAGAGATGGGAGATTAAAAGCAACAGTGGTAAAGTGAAAAAAAGAAATGCCTGCACCAGAGCACTCTGTTCCCTGTGGCACAGAACATGTACACACTGCACTACATCTCAATCGTATGTCAGGGGTTGAGCTTAGCACTGCAGGACAAGCACTGAGGAGGGGGGGAGGAAAGGTCAACAGGGGAGATGGGAGTTATTACACGGTGTGGAGCTGAGATGGAGGTGTGAGTTTTTGTAAAGAAATGTTAGCGTCGCACTTAAGTTTTGAATGGAGCGTAGTCGGGAATACTACAAACAAGCTCATTCGACTGATATACCGAGGGTGTAAAGAGAGCACGGAGAATAGGATCCATGTTGGAGCTGGTGTAGGCCATCAAAAGGTCTATTTGTCATCATTTGACCCGCTATAATAGACCTATAGGAGGCTGTCTTTTTTAAGATGAATGCTCTAGTACATGCATTCTCATTTGTAGTGGGGATACTGTTCCTAACCACACTTTGTGCATGTAATGTAATTTTCACAGCTTCATACTCTTATTTCTTCTCGAACATGTTTGCATTAGGGCTGTCAAAGTTAACGCCACTATTTTCTTTAACGCATTAATGCAATCGATCTTCCAGAGATTTTTGCAGGCTTTTAAAGCTAGGGTGAAGATACTGGTATCATATGAAACTAGAAAACCTAAGGAATCCATCGGTACCAACCATGTCATACTAGCTCGTCGCGAAGGAGACTAAATAATACTCCAAACTCACACTAAATTTTGGCAAGGAAAAACTAGCATGGCCATTTTCCAAGGGGTCCTTTGACCTCCGACCTCAGGATTGGTGAATGAAAATGGGCTTGAGTTTGCCATGTTATGATTTAAGCATATTTTGTTATGATAAATGCAGTACCTGTGAGGGTTTCTGGACAATATTTGTCATTGTTTTGTTCTGTTAATTGATTTCCAATAATAAATATATACATACATTTGCCTAAAGAAAGCTATTTACCCACTCCCATGCTGATAAGAGTAGTATGCCAAACGAGCCGCTAGGCAAAGTGTGTTACTTGGTGACATCACCAGGTTACGTAAGAAAAGGCGGGACTTCAAGCGAGGCGTTTCAGGCAGTTCAGGAGCAGTGTTTCTGTGGGGAAGAGTAACTCCCTTTGGCGTGGAGTTTGGGCTTTGTAACTTTGCAGACCTTTCACATGCACAAAAAAACTATATAACACACTAAAGTAAAGGGAAAAAAGATCGAAAGCATAATAGTACCTCTTTAATATACAGCAAAATGGCAGCTCTGCATTTAGCTTTGATCATTGCACAGTGTTCTGGCTGGCTAGCCCAGCTGCCCTTCACCCGCTGTGAGTCAGAAATGTTGTACAAGAGGTTGGCTGCAGATTTCCAGATATTCTCTCTTTTATTACAATGTGTGTTTTACAATTTGTCATGAAGAACTTAGAAATAGTGTCTGCTTCCACTGTTCAGCTACTTCATCGGTTGTGGATGTAATTAAACGACCGAGTCCATTTGTATTTTATTTATAATAATGTGCATTGAGAATGTTCATTTTTATACCTCAGACCAGCGGTTCCCAACCTTTTCCCTCTAGGGGATCCCTTTTGTATCATTGGGTAAACTGATGACCCCTGACTAAGTGACACATTTTATGGGTATTTCATATTATATTCAATGCATAACAGCAACAGTGCAGAGCAATCAATAAACTCTACAATTTAGTCAACGCAATAAATGCAGGAAGTTTGTGAAAATCGAGCAATTTGGATGAATTTTTAGCAGATAATTTCCTGTGAATATTACATCAGAAATGATTTTTCCTGTTATTTTTTTAAAACAATTTTCTGTCTGTATTTAGTGTTGTTTTTATTTTAACAAGCATACATACTTAATATGCTTCTTTTTGACAAACTGTGTTTTTTTTCTCGCTTGGCCATTATTCTATCAGCTCTTTGGTTGTTAAACTGCGTACTTTTCTAATCCAGGACGAGGCTGTTCAGCAGAGAGGGGAAGGCTCTGTGAGTATAACTTGTGTTCAGGTCTTCACCGTGCCCTTAACCTGTTTATATCTTACATAATGACATGTTATAAATCTTTTAATGAGATGTTTTGAGATGGGTTGAGATGTTAAGGTTTGATGATAATCGAGATAGCGCTGCTGGTTACACTTGCATGTGTGAAGGATTTGAGTCTGAGCATTAAACACAGCCACAGCTTTGTGTAGTCGTTGTGTATGAAGGTGGCAGCTGTGACGTTGTTTGACAGCTTTGCCAAGGCGAGACAAGATGTGTGAGAAATGAAAGGGAAAAACCGACATAAAGTGTCTCTGTAAGGCGTTGGGCCATAATGAGCCACTAGAGCAGCCTCAGTGGGTCTAGTGTATACAGTCTACAAGGCCATGGAACTCGAGCGATGAACACCAAAAGACAATCGCCTCATTTAGTGTTTTGATGATAGTAGTTTTGATGACAGTAGGACACATTGGTTCAAAATATAGATGGTAAATGGGGTTGAGATCCTGTGACTGTGAAGCAGTGGTGGAAGTATTCAGATCTTTTACTTAAAGAAACAGTACTGCAGTGTAGAAATCCTCTACAATAGTCAGGACCAGAAACAAAGGAACAGTGTGTAACATTTAGGGGGATCTATTGGCAGAAATGGAATATAATATTAATATATATGTCTTTTTTCTTTAGTCTAAAATTGCATTTAAATAATCGTTTTGTTTTCGTTACCTTGGAATGAGCCGTTTATATCTATATAGGGAGTAGGTCCTCTTCATGAAGTCCACCATGTTTCTACAGTAGCCCAGAACAGACAAACCAGCGGCTCTAGAGAGAGCCATTCACATTTTCATGTTTTCGCTTCGGCTACAGTAGTTCTCCTTAGGGATGGGACAATATAGGATTTTATAGCGGATCACACGATATGGTACTTTTACCGCGGATTGCGATAAAAAAATACTCACAAGTTGGTCATGGTGAATTTTCGCTACTGGGATAATCATGAGTAATGTCACACGAGTGACTTCAAAAGCTGTCGAACTCGCTGTCATGGTAGAGAAGTGAAAAATGGAGCCTGATTTCAAGAAGAACAGGAATTATCATGTAAGAAAGAACAGACTCACGCAATGTTCCTGTTGTATTTATTTATACTTTATTTATAAAGGGGGGGCCTTATGATTCATGATAACCTAATTTATCTTTTTTAGTTTTTCAATAAAAAGGATGTTCACTAAAAAAGATCTGTCCTATATGTGTTGCAATAAAATATTAGTTTCTTAACAAAATGTAAGGTAAAGTGATTCCAGTATATTTTAGTGCCATTTTAAAAGTTTTAAGCATATTTTGATGAATATTGGGATAATATCACGCAATTATTTTGGCCAGGATAATCACAACATGAAATTTTCATATTGTCCCATACTTAGTTCTCCTACACGCTTGGCACATGGGAGAAGTTTTGTGTTGGTTGCAATCTGCAACCTCACCACTAGATGGCGCCAAAGTCTACACACTGCACCTTTAAGTAAAAGTAAAAAGTAGTAGCATTAAAATATACTTACAAGTACCACAAGTAAAAGTACTCATTATGCAGAATGGCCCATTTCAGAATAGTGTTTATTTCTGGATTTTTTTGGGATTGTAATTATTGATGAATTAATATATCCATCACTTTAATGTTGCAGCTAATAAAGGTGTAGCTAATTTGAATTACTCTTTTATACTTGTGGGTAGGTTAAAGGGGCTATATGTAAGAATCAGAAATTGCTTGTTCACAGCGACACCTGTGGCCGCAATGTCAACGAAAGTCAGCGTCCTGTGGCTCGCGCTCGCGCTTTCGGCTCGCGCTACATTGACATGAACGAGCACCGGTCTAAACAGTGAGGCGACACACGTCAGCTAACACACAATATCACTCTATATTTCACCTGCTTGGCAGTAATGTTAGCTGACCAGAGGAAGGTCTCTCCATGAATCAATGCTGATCCTAGTGTTGGCTTTTCCTCCCGATCCGGACGGAACGGAGGGAACGGAGGGAACGGGGGGAGGGAGACACCGACACCCGGTCGGGACGATAACGTAACTCGCTGCGGAGCCCCGTCACTTCACAAGACACGGGAAACCTCTGTTGGTCTGGAGGAGCTGCAGCAGTTATTTCTGCAAAAACGTCCACTGCACATTCACCAGATATTCTCAGAGCTAAACTAACTCTTCTGCAGTGTGTAGTGTGCGCGCGTTCACGTGGAGGTGGAGCGAGCCGAGCGTGTGAGAACGAGCGCGGTGTGCAAACAGGCAGGAGCAGAGCTGCTGCGCGCTCGCTTACCCACACGCGAGCGCGCATGGGATACCGACCCGTTAAGATTTATGCGCGTGATAAGTTACAAATAGTCCCTTTAATCTATAAAATATCATGTCATACATTACTAGTTGATTTTATGTTTTGTATTAATCTGATTCTGCAAAGTAACAAATGTTGTCAAATAAAGTTAGTGGAGAAAAAAGGACAATATTTTCCTCCAAAATGTAGTGGAGTAGTTGTAGAAAGTAGTTTAAAATGGAAATACTCAAATAAAGGAGAAGTACTTCAGAGTTAATGTACTTAGCTACATTCCAACTCAGTTGTGAAGGCAATAGTGTTTGATTCACATTTTCCTACTCATCATTGGCACCTACAGTATATGAAAGCATTCATTGTGTTTCTCCATGATTTATTCAGGTTTTTCTTTCAATTTGTTGACATGCAGTGAAATTGCGCTTTTTCTTTATATTCATTAACAGGATTAAAGACAGAACGTATTTGTATCCAAAGAGCTGATTAAGAAGTATTTCCACAGGCTGACTGGAAGTGTAAATCAGGCTTGTGTACACAGTTTTATAACGGATAAGATTTCTAAAACAGATCCATGGATACACCCAACCCTGGTCTATTTTGGACTTTGTCCATGTACAGTTTTGGTCTGGTCATAATGAGCATGCTGGTGTTTGCTTGATTGATTGTAGTCTGAATATGCTAAATGTTTTTTTGTAGTGTGTGTATGGGTGTGTGTGTTTGTGTGTACAGTAAAGAAACATGAATCTTTCTTTTGCAAGAGAGTGCTTTTCCGAAAACAAACAAACCGATAATGAGGTTGTATTACCTCATTCGACTGGCAGAGAGTGAAGAATCATGCTCATTTAGCTTCATGGTGACAGGCCCAAGTGATGGCATGGGAAAGATGAATGCAATGTGGTCAGTGACCCGTGCTTTTTGCTTCCCTTTGCAGGAACTGTATTTAGTAATGCTTTGTTTTACCACCAGTGTCTCCAGTCTTGCCTCGTGGCATTATTGGACGGCTTTGATCTCAAGATAATCATTTGATCATTACCATTGCTGAGAGGGGCACTGCAGTTATCTTTGACGGAATGAACAAAGAAGTTTATGTAAATGCCCCTAATGAATGCACAAGCTCTTTCCCCCTAATTTATGCAGAGCAACAACATGCAAGATTGTTCCGACATTTTTTTTTTCCCCACCTATTTTATTAATTGGCAAAGAGGATCAAAGATAATGTATGGCAAATGAGGGGATAGCAGAATTCAATAGTTTTTCCTTTTGTTTATCATATGTTGTCTGATTTAAAATGAGTCAGATAAGATGCAATCTTTTGGGTTGGTTTACGGTAGCAGCAGGATAAATAAAGAAATGGGTAGATCCTGATAAAGTGTTCCCTTCCTTATACATAAACATGAGACGTGGGCTCTGTTTACTTATGAATCAAACAAATTAGGTTGACTGCTTGTACGTGTAATTGCGGAAGCTTTATGAAACGTAATGGTTGAATCTGGTATTTAGAAATCTGAGCTGAGTATGCTGCTTGTAGAATACTGGGTTCCAAGATTTAATAGGGTCTTTTTGTACACCAGTCAATCCTAAAACTAAATATTGAGCTTAATCCCAGATCAAATGTACGCCGAAGGGCCCTGAATATTGTCTTCTGTGATTGTAATGTTAAATATATGTATCCTTGTTTCTTGTCTTGTTTTTTGTCCTTTCTGTGAGGTTGCAAATGGAACCGCTGTGATGCAAGACAAATTTCAGACCTGTCTGGCAATAAAAAGTATTATCATTATTATCATTATCAATACATCTACAGTACAGTATACTCTGGGGCGCTTTAATATGACTTGAGGCCCCAGGGCTATGGACGTTTTTAGGCCCTCCCCTCCCTTCACAAGATGCCACGGAAACTGTAATTCAGAACCCCCCGTTAATATATATGATGCATATAGAGTATATGTATTGCGATTCTACAAGTATTGCGATTTGATATTGCGATTTTTGTGTGGATGAAAGGGTAGTATACTCAAGTCATGTGATGCAATTCCTGCATTCTATTGTCCAACGATGACCTCAGTAATCTGTAGGCAAATCTGAACTTCGTAAAATAATCAACAAGTCTACATATCATGCTTGCTTTTAAAGATATTGGGTTTGAGTTGATGGATTTTACCCAAGCTCCCCGAGCCCAAGATTCCTGGCTCGCATTGTAAAAAAAAAAGTATTTTCCTAAGAGGGCAAATACATTAAACAGTTTTTGTCACACGGGGCCTTCCATTATGTGGCGGGGGACACACCGGAAGAGCCCGAGGAGCAAAAAGAGCAACTAAATGGAATTGCTTTTATAAATCAGTGTCACATTATGCATTCAGTGCACAGACTAGAAAGCCCCTTTACAGTACACAAACAGAAAGTTTATGAATCTTTGGGGAATCAGCTTGCAACATGCTCTCTTCTTAGATACACCATCTCGGCCGGCTGTTCTTTGATACTAGTCCAGCTTTACATATCAAGATAAGTTGTCTTGGACTTATAGAGATACACCCACATAAAACAATGCTGTGAAAAAGCTCAGCAGAAATCCATCGAAGAGGCAGAGGGTCACAATCAAACTATTGCAGAAACATATACTGAGAAAAGTTTAGGTTCCCTTTAATTTTCGATGCTAAAGTCTAAATAAATGCCGGTTGCTGGTTTCGGTTTACATGAAAAGAGACATGAGTACTACTACTACTAGTACTACTACAAGTACTACTCGCACGGCATTACACAGGGAGGGGGGTCAGAAAGAGGGCGTTGTAATGTATCGATACAATGTTCAAGCCCTGCAAAATCGGTAACGTTACATTATATCGGCGATGAGAGCGAATCATCGAGCAGTCATTTTGTTAGAATGCCGGACGCAACTGGTCGTTTAGTAATGCACGATGATAAGCAACCATGTTCACTGCACTAATTGAGTGCCAAATAAACGATTCACCTAGGTATCGCTATCTTCTTTTTACGATTTTGAAATCAATTTTTTTAATGCCAGAAGCGATATATTTGCTTCCTTTGAGTCCATGCAGAGGTAAAAGGAAGTTACCACTTTTATTGTTGTAGTCTGAGTAACATGATGTCACATCCATTCAGTATCCGTCAACCAAACCAAACCGCAACGAGCCGAAACGAAAAAGTAGAATGCGGCATACAGTAGGTTCCACGTGGATACGACCTGCACCCTCACATGTTAAATCCAAAGTGGTAAACACTACACATACAGTAAAGTATGGAAACTCTTTGGGTTTCACACATTGCCAGGAAAAGCCGAGCTACACATCAAGGTTAAAGACATGGACTTGGAGAAGTTAGCAGAAGTATATATGCAAGACTACTGTATGTCCGGTATTCAAAATAAGGTGTTAATAAAGGACACTGTATATACAAAATACATATATAGAAATAAGATTGATTGGATTATATTCACCAGAAGTATAAACATTACATGTCCTTTGTAAATTAAAAAGAAAATACCACTAATTTGTGAGGGAAATGTATTAATAAATAAGATATTTTCCAAAGTAAAAGTCCCTAGAAGTGTATGATTCAACTATTTCCCATGGTCTAGTGTTAAAAAAGTTACCAAAAATCACAATATTGAATCGCAATACTTATAGAATCGCAATCCTTAAAAAATCGCAATAAATATTGAATCGTCACCCAGGTATAGGTGAATCGTCCCAGCCCTAGTAAAAATGTTTCCCTTCCTACGGTATGTACACAGGTAGACGGTACATAAAAAGAGGAATCCACCACTCACTACTCTTCTAAATACCTTTTCAGCTTGTTCTGGTTTGAAAGACAGTTCTGGCCCAGTGTGGGGATTTCTGACTTGCCAGATGACATGAATGAACACAATAGCGTAGTCCACTCCTGTCTGTGTAAACTAAATGAAACATGAGCAGAGAACAAGGCTTGGAGAGCAGACAGAGTAATTGCGTGTATGGAATGTTTGCTTCTTGAGGCTGTGTTTGTGTGTATGTGTGTGTGTGCGTTCACATTTTGGATTCCTGCTTGGAAGGCAGCAGTGTTGCTCAAAAATGTAAACTCCATCCTCATGTGAGAGCTATCGGGATGCTCGAGAGCAGGTGGAATTTCCTCTGCCCGGGCGCCGCTCTTACTCGTGTGCAGGCTCTAACTTATCTTGCGAGGGTTGTAATGGAAATACTGCATACCTACAGTACCCGCTGATACCAGCCAGTCGGTTGCAGACTGCTCTGTGCCAGCTCTCTGTGTGACACACAAGAAGAAAAAAAGCAGCTTTTTGGCAAATGGAAGTGCTGCTTACACCTTATAGAGTCCTGGATAAAAAGCTGCTTTACTTTTTCTGTAGAACGTTTATGGATATTGCTACCTTTTTTTAGCAATTTTGTGCCATTTTCATACATAATTAATTAAGTGCAAATCAAAGGACCAGTCAGTCAGTCATCAGTACAAGTAATTTTTTTTCAAAGTCCCTTTTTCCCTCTGTGGTATCCACTTCTTACCAGTAACAAACATGGCAACAAAGACCAATTCAATCTCTCTGGATTAAAAGGAACAATATGAAATAGAAAACAGTGCATTGCCAAAAATAGGCCGTTAAGTGTTTTTACTCAATTTTGTAGCATCATTTGTACCCTCTTTTCATCTTTTTTCACTTATTATTTTGGGTGGGTGATTTGGATGGCACGCGGTGTTCTTTTCGCTGAAGGAAATTGAATTGCTTCAAATTATATTTCTTCTTTTGAGCCGTCCTCTTGCAATCTACAAAACGCAACCACACCACTCTGCCATAATCAAGACCAGTGAGGGATAAGATGATGGCAGTGAGAGTCGGCATCAAACTGTCAGTAAAATGCATGTATTACCCAGAACCTAGATTTCCAGATCACAGGCAGGATGAAAGCCCAGTTTCACTCTGTTTTGGCTCCAGTCGCTCCTCTCTCCCTCTTGTCCTTGCTTCTTTCATGCAAACTCTATATTGTTCAACCTCTGCTTTTATTCTCAACTTGTCAGACTAATTTAACTCTCCATGGGCTCTGCGTTTCAATATGTTTTTAGGCTACAACAGCATTTTTCTTGGAAATAATTTTCAACAAAATATGTTTCGTATCTATTTTTCTTCATAAGAAGATGCAGGGGAGTATGACTTGCGTTTATAGTACCAATATCGCACGCATATTAGCTCATTATCGCCGTGGCAATGCAGTTAAATAGTCTCGACTAACCTAGTTAATGGAATTATTGAAATCGCATAAGGGTCTTATTTAGCAGACATGACAAGCAGTGTGCGCGTTTCAAAGAGGAAAAGGAGAGTCATTGTTCGTTGTAAGCTGGTCACAATGATGTTTAAGACCCATAAAATTTTATTCCCACCAGAATTTGCTCTGCACCTTGGAAACGTGCCAGCTCCGCACAGCTCGCTATCATCGTATCCCCACAGTTTCCCACAAAAGATTTTAAACCCTTTATCTATGCTGGTGTGTTTGTACCTATTTGCATTCCCTCCAAGCTGTACAATCTAAGATTTCCTTTCAGATAAAGAATGCCAAACATTAATCCCCCCCCCTCGTCTGATGGGTTCCCTCCCACAATTATTTTTTTCTTTCTGCTCCATCATGCACATCTGACCAAGTTCCTGGTGGAGTTGGCTTTATCTGCACAGGGACACATGTTGTTACTCTTCTTGTTTCCAGTTGTCAGTCTGGATAATATCGGCCCATTGATTTCAAACAAAACAAAGATGTTTTCTCCACTCTAAGATGTATGACCTCGGGTATAGTAGATGAAGATATGAAGAGCCATTGGTGGTTTGTTTGATAATGGCGGCATTGTGTAGGTTTTACAAAGAAACTTACTTGAGAGCCACAAAGAGAATCACATATCCATCCTTCCATCGATCCATCCATTTTCATCCGCTTATCCAAGGCCGGGTCGCAGGGGGCATCAGACTAAACAAAGTATTCCAGGCGTTCCTCTCCCCAGCAACGTTTTCCAGCTCTTCCTGGGCAGGCTGTTCTCATACACCATTCGTAGCTATACCTACAAAACGTAGTGCACTGCAATTCATACATACCCCACAAAATCAATTTGTGTGTAATCCACGTATCTGTAGGCTTGTCGCGGTAGTCGGTGTTACCGGTGGTACACGTTGGTCGGGCACACACCGATTACATCACGTACCCACCGCCCCCACCGTCATTTTGCTTTTTTTTTTTAAGAAATAAAACCCATTTAGTTAATTTTGCTGCGTCAGCGGCATGTTATCAAGAGATAGTCAGACAGCGGACGCTAGAAACTAAAAGTGAATGCATCTGCTCCATACGGAGTCTCAGCTCAGAGTAGCAGAAGTCATATTTCACACACCATCTCTCGGTGACAGACCGAGAGATGGCGGAGGATTTGGTGTCAAAGTTAAAAACAAATTTACCGTCATCTTTTCTTGTAAAATGTCCGTTGTAATTGGTAACACCGGTGATGTCACAAGTTTATTAACCGGTGGGAAACTTTCCTCACAGTCACATCCCAACGTATCTGTGAACAAGAAAGTATAAAGAGCGACAATCGCCACATAGGAAGGAGACCGGGTTGGATGAGTGGGTCAAAAAACACCGGACTTTCGCCAAGGAGACTGGTGTTCGTGTCCCGTGTGAAACCGGAAGTCAACGTTGATTTATTAGTCACGTAACTTCCGTACTTAAGTCACGCCACTTCTGGAGTTATTTTAACCCAAACCACGATCTTTTCCGAAACCTAACTAAGTAGTTTTGTTGCCTAAACCTTAACAAGTCGATATTTTCCGAAACCTAAGTACTTCTGTTGCCTAAACCTAACCATGTTGTTTCCTGTGAAGACGGAAGTTTATTTTGAAAAGATTCTATGCATGTAATGAGTGGAAACTGACAAGTGCATCAGGTGTTGCTGGACATTCGTAGGAAAACGCACGAAAAATGAGGAATAACTTTTCGTAAGATATCATACAAACCGTTGAGGATACGGTTGTCCTGGGAAACCTCGAGGTGTTCCCAGTCCAGACGAGATATATATCCTCTCCAGCGTGTTCTTGGTCTACCCCGGGGCCTCTTACCAGTTGGGCGTGCCCGGAAAAACCTTTAACGGGAGAAGCCCGAACCACCTTAACTGGCCGCTTTCGACGCGAAGGAGCAGCGGCTCTACTCCCTGATACCTCCGGATGTCTGAGCTCCTCACCCTATATCTCTAATGGTACGTTTCCACAGGGTCGATTTTTATTGCGAGGGATCACCAAGCTCGGTAACACTTAGTTTAAAAGTTTCCCTGGAGTTTCCAGAGGCGGCGCCGGATGCCCCTTATTTGCATAAAGTAGCATAGACCTCAAATTTATGCAAATGAGGAGCGGCCAACGTGACGCCCCATCTTTTGAATTGCGACGCCACGCTACCAGAATGCATTGCACGGCTGCTTACATAGACAATGAATGGGAATGTACCATAAGGCTGAGCCGAGCCACCCTGTGAAGGAAACTTCTTTCGGCTGCTTGTATTTTACCCTCACTCGTGAACAACACTCCAAGATACTTGAACTCCCTCGATTGGGGCTGTAACTCACTTCCAACCCGGAGGGAGCAATCCACCTTTTTCCGGCAGAGAACCATACATATACAATGATTGATAATTGTTTGGTTAGCAGCGGCGCCTACAATAACATCTCCTTGAAATTTGCCTATTGTCGTCAGTGTTTTCAATTCTAAATTGCTCGTCTTTATTATGCATCTGTGTGGTTTATGAAGGCATTTTGTGCAATCATTATACATATTGAAAGATTGGTGCCTGCAAGGTTTTTGAATTGATAAATATGTCTTTGTGTCCTTATTATCCACACTTTCTATTTATCATTGTAGAATATGTCTTCATCAGATTTAATCGTTTCTTTCATACCGCATCAGTGAAAGTGAATAGAGGTGTTTTCAGCTACAACTATGGTCCTCTGATAAGCCTAAGGGGAATATAGGCATTTGGCCTCACACATTGTATGCTTATCCACAGGAAGCTCATTGGTATGTCATGGCCGTATCCCCCCTCGCCTTTATTCAGAGGCACAGCACACAGCATTTTTTCAGGTATTTTGTCTGGCTCTGGATTAGCTCTGATCTAACAGCAATTACCCTTGGAAGTCTAACACAGCATAGCATGCTCTCCCGAGGTCACTGGTAGGTGATGCGTCTTCAGACTGGTTAAAGGGATAGTTCAGATATTTTGGAGTGGGGTTATATGAGATGCTTAAACCACAGTCGGTATATTATCTACTGTAGATGACGGTCTGCATGCCACCAGCTTGGAAAAACAGACAGGAGTTACTGCACGGGAGCAAATCAATGTACTGCTGTGGATGGGGGCAGCACAAAACATATTTACCCACCTAAAAGAAAGGCGCACTTAAAAAAAAAAAAAAAAAATCAGTTCATGTGCATGCTAATTTTAGCATATTTTCACTGGCTTACCTTTCCATGAGACTGCCGTTTCCGATGGAGAACTGAAGCTGTTGTGTCCATCTCTTCTCTTGCCAAAGCCGCCAGACTCCATTGAAAAAAACCTAGTAATTTTACCTTACAGAACACAGGGGGTTGCTGGCCTACCGCTGAATCGATCGGTTAGTTTGTGTTATTGTGTGACTTTAGTGTTTTAAAGGGTTACTTCGAATTCACCAACGTCACACAAACAAACTAACTGATCGAGGAAGCGGTAGATCGGCAACCCCCGTGTTCTGCAAAGTAAAATTACTGTTTTTTTCAATGGAGTCTGGTTGCTTTGGCGAGAGCATAGATAACAGCTTCAGTTTCCTGTCGGAAACATAGACTGTATAGCTTGTCTCACGGCTAAGAAACCAGCTAAACTGTTCTAAATATAGCGTACACTTAAATGGATATAGATTTTTTTTTTAAGTGGTCCTTTATTTTAGGTGGCTAAAATACGTTTTGCTGCCGGCCCCGTCCAGAGCAGTACATTGCTTTGCTTCCGTACGGTAACTCCTGTCTGCTTCTCTAAGCTGGGGGTGTGCCGAGCATCATCTACTGTGGATAATACACTGATGGACCCCACTTCAAAGCATGCAAACTATCCCTTTTAAGAGCATTGTCAAGGTGAACAATAGAATAGCAGTAAAATGTGGATTTACAACAGGATCTTCACATTTAAGGGATAGTCCATCATTATCATTTAAGTGCTAGAAGTGGACTGTCTGTAGAGCTGTACAAATGAAGCCACATTTGATTAAGACTCTACGCAAATACCATTTAAGTAATGCAGTCATGCATAGACCCAGTGGTGATAAAACAAGTGTTGATAGCTTACACAAATAGGCTTGCAGACACATCCTCCTCCCATATGTTTCACAGCACATTCAGAGAGCGAATGAAAAACACATGTCTGACGATAATGTTAATATCACCTCCTAAATGAATAAATCACACATCAGGCGAAGAGGGAGAAAAACAGCGAGGTCTGTAGCCAACGTGATAGCTGCAGTCCAAAGGAAGGAAGATGGTTCCTCCTTGAGGCGCATGAAGGTTTTGTTGGGAACCAGCTGGTTCTGGGCATTTTGATTTGTCACTGGTCACATATGTCTGATGGTAAAGCAGATACCTGTGTGTCTAACAAACAGATAACATTTGTAGATATGACAGATGCATATTTGTGCGTTACCATTTTCCTTTTAGAACTGTACTCGGAGAACAAAATTTAATAGAAACCAATTTATCTGTAATGAAAACAGTCATTTGTTGCAGTCCTATCCCTCGGTTGACATTAAGAAACCAACAACTTCCATTTCATTTTTATTGAAAATATGCTTAGGGGTGATGCTGTGGGACTACTAGCTCTTTCGGTAAAATGTTCTCACAATTCAGTGTGTACAAGATCCCCAAAGGCAGCAACATATCTGTGTGTGACGGTCATGACTCTGATTTGATACCCACTGCCAGAGGGTAAAGATGGTATGCCAACGCCACTTTAGTCATCACTGTATACTTTATTCTCATTTCCGCTGTAAGCTTTGAAATCACAACTTTGACGATTATCTCTCCTGACAACTCAGGTGAAATGGAAGATTTGGTTTACCTGTATGAACTTATGCATACCATCATTGTTACAAAGTCGATTTTCCAGATCCTCTCAAAAAGACTCTTCCAAGTTAGTTAGTTAGGAACTTTATGTTCCATATATATCAGCATAAAACGATACAGGAGACAATACAGGACAATTGACAATGCAGGGCAAAGATGAGGACACATGGCTGGGACTCACTATCAATAAAAAACATGATTAAATAGTTTTCAAATAGAGATGCACAGATCCAACTTTTTCAGTCCAGATACATATAGCAATACTTGGGCTTCGGGTATCGGCCGAAACCGAGTACTGATCCGATACCATTGTTTAATTAATAATAAGCTGTATGCCTCACGAAAGACTTACTGTACACATTTCTGGTGACTGTTACTTGTCTTTAAGTTATTTTAGGTAAGGTAAATGAAATACATGTGCTTATTTAATACCCTTACAAATTGAACACTTTTTAGCTGCTTGTTAGAATATGCACACAACTTACTGCAAATGTATAAAAAAACATCACCATGGGATTTTGTAACTTAATGGGAACATGTAATCATTATAATTAATGCCCCCCAGTCTATGATTGTTGATTTAAAACCACAAGTGTAGCAGAAGGCAGAGCGTATCATTACCGGTGGCATGTCCCGCCTCAGTCATCCCGCCACACAGCAACATGTAATTACTGATTGGATAAAACCGACAATTTATTTCAACGTAATTAGCATTAAACACGAAATGCATGTTTTGTTTTTCAGTGGATATTTTTCATGACTGTATGGTTCTAAATAAGAATAATGTACTTGAAAACAATTTTTTTACAGTGTGGATAGGCATTATTAGTACCAATAATGTCCTCAAATATATTACATTAAATCAAACCAGATTTAGTTCCATTTCCAAAATTATAATTAGTGCCTATATTATAGTTACAGATTATTTTATGAAAATATATGGACATTTGGGTATAAGGAAAGTAGACAGATCATCATATATTGCCGCTGTGTGTACGGCGTGCCTTCCTACCCATTAGCCCAACAGGGTGATCACTGTTCCGTAACATGACCGCAATCAGGACAAATGCACTATTAACTCTGTAATGAGACAGCTCAACAAACAGAATTAATGGGTCCATTCAAAATGGCACTCTCCAGCAATCAACACTTAGTTAGGCTTGTTACTATGGCTTTCAGAATGAGGGAGAATGCTCTGCCTTATCTGAAGCCTCGACACAAATCTGTAGATTGATTTTCTTGTTTCGAACTTTCAGGCAACTTTGCCATACACATAACTTCGACGCAAACTTTACAAAATTTGGAAAGCAGTTGCACTCTGGTGCTTGTTTTAATGAATCTCCGTCCCTTAATGTACGACTTTTATCAGAGGGCATTCATTATCAAAGAGCCTCTTTGCAGATTTTCAACTTGAACTCTTTTGTTCTAATGTTGGGAGTGCATGAACAAAACTGGCATAATATGCACTAAATTCTATCAAGAGCGCCCCGCTGCCGCCTGCCTCTGCCGTCAAGCAGGTGTTGTACGTTGTGTGAACCCACGCTTTAGTTTTAACAGCAAATACTGACAGCGTTCTCTGTAGCATATGGGTGATGTACTCTACAGTGTTATATCTCTATTGGTTTGTGTTGTTTGCAAAGTTTTCATTTTTAAATCTAATAGTATTGTTTGACTTTGAGGCAGCAGTGCGTAGAATTTCGAAGAAAATATGATTAAAATCAGTTATTTCTATAAAACGGTCACTATATCCTGACAGTAATGCATGAGATGGGTAATCTGAAAAAAATATATAATGTGCCTCTGTGTCCTCTGGTGTCCTCTGGTGTCCTACGGTGCTCCTAATGGCATCTGCAAGATTTCACAGACAGGAGGAAAACAACCAATCAGAGCCGAGCTGGAGTCTGTCGTCTCTGAGCAGCTGTCAATCACTCGCAAACTCCGATCAAACGGTCAAACTAGGCAGCGCTGATCAAATATGAATCAATATTCTGTTACTGTAATGCCTATTTCTCTCCTCAAACATTTCAGAAATATCTTGTAGTCGCCATGTTGAGATCAGTTGAGGAAATCCCAAGCACCCTCCACCAGCTGGAGCAAACTTTTTCATTTTACAGCTAAACAGTACACTACAAGGTGAAAACATTTGAGGCGAGAAATAGGCATTACTAACAGAATATTGATTAATATTTGATCAGCACTGCCTAGTTTGACCATTTGATCTGAGTTCACGAGTGATTGACAGCTGCCTCCGTTGAATGAACAGCCAATAGGAACGCTCTCTCACTGAAATGACCTGTGATTGGCAAAAGTCTCTCGTCACGGGCTAGATTTTTTCAAAGCCTGAAAACAGAGCCATGAGGGGTTGCAGAAGTCTAGTTATATCTCTCAGAGCACTTGAATTATAATATGCTGAAAGGTTAATATGGCATTTTTGCCCAATGATGCCAAAAACATTCTGTATACTGCAGGTTTAAAGTCCTGGTGTTGGTTGGGAATAGGGGTGTAAGAAAATATCAAAAATATTGAGTATAGCGATATGTTTTGTGATACTGTATCGGTTCTCAAAAATACTGTATCGGTTTTTAATTAATAGTTTACCTGCAAGGATTAACTCAGTCAATACTTTATTTCATTTGGAAAGTGACGTTCCCTCTCAGTGTATGTGCCCTCTGTGCTGTGATGTCGGATGTTACAGGGACTGTGATAAATGCAAATGCCGATCCAACTGTTCTGATTGGTGGTTCGTTCTTTATACTAATTCTTCTTTATACTTTTACTTTAAATTAGATTTAAAGAATCGCAATATATCGCCTCACTTACAGTATCACAATATATCGCGATATATTGAATTATAACTTGTGTATCATGATACATATCGTATCGCCAAAATTTTGCCAATACACAGCCCTACTTTTGAGCCCTGTTAAAACAAAAATCTGAAAGATGGTATTTGGACTCATTGTAACATGGAAAGTATTACATCTCACCATGTAAAGTCGAAAGCACATCCCAAGCTAGAAATCAGTAATCAGGAGCCATACTCAACTCCTGTCTGCCAGAATTTCTGTAATAAAAGATATCAAATAAATGTCAAAGATGGACGATTGAGCCAACAATTTAGATTAATACATGATAAAAGTTAGATAAAAGTCCTAGTTTGATTTAGTATTACACACCTCTTTTAACAGAAACGGGTCAGTGGTATGATGGAGTACTATAAATCTAAAGTTAAGGTGATAATAGTTGGAAATAAAACATTTTCAGCATGTTTCACACTAAAAACCAAACACTTGAGATTATTTATGTCACATGTTCTCATTTATTTATTTGGTATTTTTGCCTCCTTGTTGGATACTGTCAAAGCCAGATGATTCAACATTAATAAACCCCTCCGACAACCCAATGATGGATTGATTCCTTAGCACTTTCACCATTACATCCTCGGATCTAATGGGATTTTCCAGACTGACTATTATGATGAAGTAGGCGAATGATTGTCAGGATGTTGCCACTCATCAGTCATATTAATTGCATTTATATGTCATTATTACAGTCTCCTAATGGATGGTCGCTGCTTGCAGGCTGGCTCTCTTCTCCTTAACCTAATTGAGTTTGAGCCAATGTTTTTCTCTCCCAATGCAAACTGCAACTTGAGTGCTGTCTCTTTTCTGGCGTGCCCATAAAAAAACCTTGCTTCCTTTTGACTACTTAATGCTATTTGTCAGTAGATTTGAACAGCCTTCTTAGTTTCCAACCTATTGATCCGGTGACTGTTAAAGGTTACATGGCTTAAGAAAGTCAACATCTAATATACAGGGATCAAAACAAACATATTTTTAGGGTATTGATTTTTCTTTTCACTGCGATGATGCCTCCCAGACTAAACAAGGAAGCAGGAAGCTTGTTTTTTTTTTACCGTTTTCTTTAGTCATTTTCAGTTATACTGAGCCCATAATGAGATACCAACACACATTCACAAGTGTAATGATAAATTGATAAGAAAACCAGACAGTCTGAGAGACAAATATGGATGCAGAATGAATCTTCTCATCAAATCTTTTCAGTAAATTCTATTATCTGAATCCTGAAATGTGTTTCAAGGTGTTTAATCTCCACACGGCGTTCACCCAGGCACTCATAGCTGACTGATTTCAATCGCTCAGTATGCCATTCAAATTGGCTGGTTCATGGTTACATTGCAGGTGTGGCACTGACTGGCAGAAGCCATTTGATTAGTCGCGAGGCCATATCCCTGCTAAGGTCAGACAGCTTCCTAATGATGTGTTGTGTGTGTTTTATGGACTCTTCCCATGAGTACTGGATGGGGCCGTAATAAGCTGTCACTGTGGCAGAGTCGCCCATTAGAAGCCTCTCGTAAATGTCCATATATTCTCCGGATGTAGAGGCGAAGGCGCCGCAGTCGTGTCACACAATCATGACATTCCATGGCAGTATGTCTGGCTTGCAAACAATTAACCCTTTCAAGGCAAACAAGCTTAAAATGATGTTTACGTCCGACAGTTCTACTAGAGGTAGACCGATAAATCGGTTTGGCCGATAGTTTTACAAACTGTCGTTATCGGCGGAACTGGGCTCTGATAGTGGTCAACGGAGGCTCCATACACAAAGTCACGATGGAGGGGGAGAAAAAAAGTTATCTCTCAAATATAACACTTAGGAATGCACCGATACCGGATCGGATATCGGGCCGATATTGACTCAAATAGCTGGATCGGATATCGGTGACATGGGGCCGATCTATTCAATTCTATGTTATTACTTTTATTTTTATTTATACTTTATACATTATATACTGGAATTTAAGATATCGGACGATTAATCGGCTATCGGCTTTTTCCTACTCCAAACTGTCGTTATTATATCAGCCTTAAAAAAATCCACTTTCGGTCGACCTCTTAAGTTCTACATTTGCTGATTTTGCAGAGGATTTTCTGTCATAAGACATTGCAGTCATAAAAAACCCTTTCAAGAAGTGGAAGCACTGAGAATGCCAGAGGGCTTTTATTCATTTTCTTGGACTTTTCAGGGTTGACAGGTCGATACATAAAGCATCGACGCCCCCTTATTTACAGCACGTTTGTTTATGTCCACGTCTTGGATTTGTTTAACTAATTTCTCACTCACGCCGGCTGGCTCTCATTTAAAAATAAACAATCGATTTAGCTGGCGAGCCGTGTGTTGCTGTCTGCTTAATGATTTTCCATTCAGTGGAGTACCTACTTCCTGTTTTATATAAGTAGCCAGATAGCAATTTGCAAGGCCATGACGAGATATTGTATTTGTACATCCTCTCAGTTATGATCATGAATCAAATATAACTTTCATGTGATTCACAATGAAATCCGCTGAAACGAGGTAAACACTTTTTCAGGTGGCTGAAATGAAGTCGTTCTCCTGCCATTCCCAGGGTTTACAAGGCATTGATTGCGATAAAACTTAGATTACAATCTGTCTCACATTCCGTAATTGACATTGAGTAAACATGTGCGGCCCCAACCATTAATAGAAGTTGTAATATTGAAGAGATACCCTCCGGTCCCTGTTTGTTTAGCATGGCGAGCCTTTAATTACTCTCTATCTGCCTCATGGTGTTTATCTCCATATGACTAAACAGACCCTGTTGTCATATTCTCACTCCTGGCGCACCACCAGTGTTGCAACACTACTACTAAGTGAGTTTGTGTTGTCATGACTACACTACCAGCAGCTTGAGGCACATGGCATTTAGAGCTGATTTTGGGGTTGCAAAAATCAGCCGATTGTTGCCGCCACTGTGGGAAATCCAAAAGATGTAGTCTCTAGATGGTTGCCACCACGAATTGGAAATACCGCACTGTTTTTATTTTTGATGTAATCCACACACCACTTTGGCCCTGTAATAGTCACTTTTCTATTTTGGCACATATGTTGTGGTCCCTTGTTTTACAGCAACAAACAGTGGAACAGGTATGCCCACAGGGGATGCTATAATAAAGACTAATGGAGAAACTCCGACCCACCGTATGATAGGGTCTGATATTTCGTGTTTCTTCATGTTTGGCTGTAGTACCTTTGACCTCCATTTTTTCTTTTTTTCCCCCAAAAAAAGGTTTCATCTTTTATGCATTTGAACAAAACATTCAATTGTAAAATCATAAGAATATAATCAATCTATGGTTGTTTGGGATTGGAGAGCAGAACAACTGAAGTCAATGATGCATTCAGGCAAAATTGAGTAAAAATTGTATTGGGCGAAGGTAAATTCTAACATCATCACTATCATGACGTGTTCAAATGTTATCTTGTAAAATGTCGTTTTTGGCAAGAAAGTTGAATAAATCCAGTTGTTTGAAGGGGTTGTTTTCACAGCAATATAAAATAGATAATAGGGAGGGAGGGAATTATGACCTGTTTAACTATCTAACAAAAAAACAGTTTGCAAACGGTAAAGGAGTGGATGTTGAAGTACATACTGTAGGATTTATTGTTTTACTGTTGTTTTGTATCGTGGTATCGAATTGGTATCGAGAATCGAATTTCACTGGTATTGGTTTCGACTACTAAATTTCTGGTATCGTGACATCCCTACTCTGCAATGAACTCAATTTACTGTCCGCCATTTTATTTGAGTGTCTGTATTCTGAGTATAATTAATGCCCAAAATTCCCACAATGGAACAAAAGAGACCACCTTCTGCTAGCATTCCCACAATGCATCATGTGACATTTTACAGATTCAAAAATTAACAGTCGTTCGGCACACCTGTCAGCGATGACGCACAATGATGATTCATAAATGTCTGAAATCTCAATTCAGTGCTCATTATATAGAAAGCTGTGTGTCTATAATAAGAAGAGCAGTTAACGAGTTAACGAGTGGGTGATTTCAGACATGGCTCTAGTTGATAAATCTGGCCAGTGGTGACTTCTTGTTCTGTTCTTCTTTTCAGTGATTTTATTGTACTTCAGGTATTCCTAATTATGTTTCTTCCCATTATTATACCCCCCGCGACAACGTAGTAAGGGGTATTCATTTTACGGAGCAGAACTCGGAGTGTAGTTGTGTCTTTTGGGGGTTAGAAGTCCAGGGTGCCCGGAATTCTGGACATTTTTGCCAAAAACTGTGATTTTTTTCGTCTTCAATTTCATTTCCGGAGCAGAACTCGGAAACTATTTAAGTTAGGAACTTCAAATTTGGTATGCTGTTTGACAGCGTGGTCTAGTTGTGCCTTTTGGGGGTTAGAAGTCCAGGGTGCCCAGAATTTTTGACATTTTGGCCAAAAACTGTGATTTTTTTTCGACTTCAATTTCATTTCCGGAGCAGAACTTGGAAAATATTTAACTTTGGAACTTCAAATTTGGTATAATAGTTGACAGTGTGGTGTAGTTGTGCCTGTTGGGGGTTAGAAGGTGCCCCTGGACTTAAGGACAGTGAGCTAATAACAAGCTACATTGTGCTCACTAGACTTCCATTAGAATTCCATTAGTTCCTAAAGGGCAAAACCTTTGGCCCTACTTTAGTAGGGGTCAAGTTTTGAGCGGGGGTATGTGAGCCAATGCTTACTTTGGCTTGTATTCACATGTGTGCAAAAAGGTCAAAGCATCTGAATTTTTTGCCTGTATTCTGCCTAAACATGAGACTGCCTTTGGTTACCAGTAAGGGCCAGGGACTGGCGAGCTCCTCCATCTACATTTGTAGTGCCAGGGTTTGTGTATGTAACAGCTTTTATTTCTCGGCTCAGGGGCTGCTACATAATTTACTGGTCTGGAGTGGTGACCTTATGCAAATTGTGACGTGGGGCATTTATTATACTCTTAGTTTTTTCATGTTTTGTTTGGCTTTAGGGAGCCTAATACTTTGTTCCTTAGCAATCCACATTTTCAAAAAGATGATTTATGATATCCAACAAAGACTCAGAAAAAAATAGTCTGTAAATGTGATATAAACGCCTCCCAGAGGAGCATTTTCTGCCTATAATGTGTTCATTTAATTCATAGTATCTAAAGGGGTTATTTCCTTTGTTGGAACAATTGCAGGCTGAAAACAAATTCTGGCTACTTTTCAGATGACTAAACAAATCTGAAAAAGCCATTTCTACATAATGTTATTTAGCCCTTTTAATCTGCACTGGCAACACTAGACCCGCGTTTTTTTTCAGCACTGGACACTTCTGCCAGCACATTTCATTTCAGCTCTGCTAAGCCGTCCTGTCTCAAACCATTTAAAAGCAGGACTTCTGTAACTCACTCTAGTAGATGCAGTTTCAGCACTGGAGAGCTCCTCCGCTGTAGAGAAATCGCTCAAAGTCAGCACTTCTGGCTGAACAGCTCATGTTTCACTTTACGATAATGCCACAATGAGATTATCGGGAGAAACAGACAAAAAAAAACCAAGAATGAGAATGGGACTTTGCTTGCCATAGTAGAATCACAGATTAGACAAGCCCATGCAGCTCATTTTATGAGATTTACATTGATTCCCATGTAGAAACAGAGGGTGCTTTTAAGTGATTGAGTGAAGTTACCCGTGTCTCTTAGATAGAGATAACCATGCATAAGGGTTGGTTCCCCTGAGTAGTGCAGGAAAGCGTCCTAAAACCTGGAAATTAGTTCGCTCTTTGCACTTCCGGCTCCCTTGTCTCAAAGTCAATGGGTATTTTGGATGGGTTTTTAGTTAGACGCCTGAAATAAGGTCTATGGTTAACACAAGCTGAAGAGATTTTAACATTTTGTTCTATAATTTAAAATATGTCAGTAAATATCCCACTCGTGAATTTTAAAAAAGATCACACAAGTCGGAAACAATCCTACGCAGCCACCACTGGAATCTAATTCTACAAGTATAACAGGTCTACGAATAGTATTGGTCTAGCCTAATGTGGCCTACTAAGTAGAAAAAAATATGTATTTTTAATAGTTTTATTCTTTAGACTTTTGTATAAATGATCCACTAAGTGTGTTATCATGATTTTAGTTATATATGTGCTTTAAGCTGTTCCCATTCAGGGGATTTTGGCTATGTCTTTGCCTGTGCTCAGGTTTATTTAAAACCTTGGCTTGTTTGTGCTTCTCACCATAAAATTGGGCCATGGACTATTTACTATGTCATGGGTTTATTGTTATTTATCTCTGTATTTCTTTCTCACTCTGTCTCACACACACACATTCATATATAAAATCTTCATTTTCTTCAGTAATTGCTACGCTTTCTCCAGCTAATGCGGTGGATGTAGCACCTCTCACCAGGGCGGAGTGGCCTCATGTTATCTGGAGTTTCATGTCAGGTATTTTGGTCCAATTTGACTCTAAAAAAACATTGCTGAAAAGACGAAAATAAGATTATCTAATGCCCGAGACCTTCACCGTGTGGAACATCTGAAATCACTGAGCATCTATTAACAGTAATGCATATTTAATCATTTTTCTTCAGCCCGCTCTGTGCAGCCTAGCAATCCCTGTGATGATTCTGCAATAACTTGGCACATCAACAGCAGGAAACATTGCAATTCCTTAATTGTAGAGATGTTTTTGAGAGATTTGTTTGAGATTTGCGTTAGTGTCGGGTCTGAAGATCATTGAAACTTGAATATCTTTTACTGTATATCAGACGTATTTGGTGTTTATTAGAAAGCAGATGAATCAGGAAATCTTCTGCTACTTCCAATATACTGTAGAGCTTTGGATATGTGATAGGAGCCAGCAGAATACTTTGAACTAGATGCCTGACTTGACATAAACATGCATTACTTACAGTGTACATACAGCTTGGATGTTTAACTCTTTGGGCTGAATCTGTCTGAAAGCTTGTTCGGCGTTGAGGAACTTATATGCACTCCTTTTCAAGACATCAACTGAATGGAAAATTTTCACTTTTCAATGTGGAGGGATCTCGGAGGCGGCAGCACTGTGAGTGCAGAGCAGAAGGAGAGCGACACAGCCAAGAAATCGCTGGAGCCAAGGGAGGATAATCCAAGTGGTCAACATCCGCTTAAGTAGACTGCTTGGCGCTTGACAAAATGTTTGAGCACAGTGTGTTCACACGCATTTTAAAATCGGCATTACTCATAACGCAGAAGTCTGCAAATGTTAAAAGCAATTAAAAAAAAAAACACTCTGTCCGAAGTTATTTTTCAGCGCTGCGAGAAATACTTTAAGGCACACATTTATCTTACCTTGAGCTATATTTCCAAAGGCGTGCCTCGGAGGCATTTATCATAGAGATGGGAAAATGAATCTGTGTCATTGGCTGGGTTCAGACTGTGTGTGTGTGTGTGTGTGTTTTAAGTCCGCGGACACCTGGGGCTCGTCACACATGGCAGTTACCTGGATAACATTGAGTAACAGCCCCTCAAATCGGGACGTAATGTAAAAAAAAAAAAAAGAGCTTTTCTTCAGCTACCTCAGTGATCCCGCTGCATTTGTGAGTATTTACACATGCATTTATTCTGTGTGCTCGAGGCATTCGGTGTCTGTGTCTCTTCCCTTTGCAGTCTGTGCAGTCTTAACACTGTCTGCTGTCTAAAGGAAACAGATTTGATGGCTAATGATATCTGACAGAGGCCGTCTGTTATGGTCATGTGATACAGTCTCAGAGCAGCAGAGGCCTGCTAAAGAGATGCGGTCTGACCGTGAATCCATGCGAGAAAACAGTAAACAGAAGACTGGTCACATACAAAGAGGCTGAATCTAAATTCATCATATGGCATGATAGGGGTGGAAAATGATGACTACATACTGTATATTACTCTGGTTGTATTGGCCCATTGTGGGCAACGTTGCAAATCATTAAGCAGATATATATATATATACTGAGAAAGAAGGTTTTATCCATATCATCCACTCCTATTGAATGACATTGAGGAGCAGCGCTCATTTGCAGATAGACTTCTATATGGTGCCACGTCTATCCTGTAACATAAATGCACTATACGCTCACTTGACACTACTGTCTGTGCACATCTGTAATGTGCTTAAAAAAACAGACTTCATCTGTGGGCTCTCAAGAAAAAGCAAACAAAACAGCACAGTGTTTGCCGTTTCAACTTCAAACAGAGTTTGTTTTCCTAGTTTGAAATGGCAATTACTGTATGTCTTTGTGAGTCATCTACAGACACAACAGTTCCTCCCATGCCAAAGTTGCAGGAAATGGAGCAGAGTTTTGATTTTAGCAGGCAAGACACCAGTGTGTGTTTGTGTTTGAGAAAACGGGAAAAAAAATGCTTATATCTTATGTATAAATACAGTACACTCATTTATGTCCAATTACACCTCACAGAATAGTAAAGTAGTAGTCTTAGGCAGCCGATTAGACCGTTATCAGGCCATTAAATGTGCATTACCAATGGTTATAAGGCTGATGTGGGTCAGTAGGGCCCTGCTAGATCCCATAGTAGGTTTTGTCATCTTTTTTGTGCTAAATTTTGGCGAGTAAAAAACCCATTTTCAAAGGGGTCCCTTGATCCTCTGACCTCAAGGTATGTGAATGAAAATGGGTTCTATGGGTACCCACGAGTCTCCCCTTTACAGAAATGCCCACTTTATGATAATCACATGCAGTTTTGGGGCAAGTCATAGTCAAGTCAGCACACTGAAACACTGAAAGCTGTTGTTGCCTGTTGGGCTTGAGTTTGCCATGTTATGATTAGATCATATTTTGTTATGCTAAATGCAGTACCTGTGAGGGTTTCTGGACAATATTTGTCATTGTTTTGTGTTGTTAATTGATTTCTAATTGTAAATATATACTGTACATTCACATAAAACAAGCATATTTGCCCACTCCCATGTTGATAAGAGTATTAAATACTTGCAAATCTCCCTATAAGGTACATATTGAACAGATAAAAAATGTGTGATGAATCGTGATTAACTACAGACTATAGTGATTAATGGCGATTAAGTATTTTAATTGATTGACAACCCTAGTGGTGAGTAGAGACTGGGGTTCTCATCCTGTGTGAAACCAATGTTGTGTGTTAGAACACGTTGTTTTTTTAGTTTCGCTTTCTCTTTTACAATGTAGTAGGCGTAGTAGGTCACGACTGACCCACATCTATGATGCTTAGAGTGAGAGATAACGCACATGTAATGGCCTGATATCAACTGGGTGCCTTAGACCATGCAAGCAAAACCAAACAATCAATCTCATCACATTTCATCGTTATGCTTTATTGGAGACACACTGATACATACACAAACAAAAGCACTCGCATGGGCGCATATAGTGTTTCGTTCACCCATCCATCACGTACGCCTACGTCCCCCAAAGCCGAAACGGCTTGGGCTCGGATACGAATCAATGCACCAGTCAAGTGAATCCAGGTGAGATAGAAATCCACTCACAGACCTCTGATCACAATCAGTGGCGGAGAAACCGCACGAGGGCAGGTTTACCTTAGCTCCGAAAACACACGGCCGTGGCACAATGGGGGAGGACTATGGAAGGGAAAGCAGAGGAGATTACATCTCGGACCCCGCGGGCTGCTCTGTGGGAGGCGCTGGTGGTGCTCAGGGAAGAACACATGGGGTGCGGATTCAGAGCTAACACAGACTGACAGGGGCTAGTATGTGGTCGGGGTTAGATGAGTGTAGCTGTCTTGACTGATCCAGGTTTGTTTGTTTGAAAATCACTTCTCTTACACCTACACAAAGAGAGCTAAACCAATTCCGTCCTTTTCACTTGGATCCCCTGAATGGATACTTTCACACAAAAGACTTCACCTAAGATTATTAAGCCATCAAATGTGATTTTGTGCAATGATGAAGTCAGCAGTAGAGCACACCATGGTAACGTTTTTGATGTGATCACTACATGAATAACACCGTGTTCAATCAGAGAACATGAGAGGTTATTACTGTCTCTTTTAACATCCCTTGGCTGCGATTGGATTTACGTACATAAAAGCACATCGGGGTTTGGTATCCCGTGGTGTGTTGTGCTACAGCATAATAGAAAACGTTATTTTAAAACATTTTCTTTTTAAGTATTCAGTTTTTGTGATTATGTTGCCACAGGAGAAACTAATCGGAAACAATATGTTATAACACAGCACAAAGTAGGCTTGGGCGATATGATGAGATTATTGTTCAACACGATATTGGTTGGCCAAGATAATGTTCCTCAACGTGTCCACTATAACAGCACAATATTCAATTACGCAACACCTTTTATGAATTGTGCGCTATATTCAGTCTCTCTTTTTCTCTTGCTTTCACTATGCTTCACCGCATTGTTTATGTTCATTACATCCGCCAAGGCCGAAAGCCTGGGAAGGATGTTATTTTTTCACCGGCGTTGGTTTGTTGGTTTGTCCGTCTGCAGGATTACTCCAAAAGTCCGCGATGGATTTGAATGACATTTTTTGGAGGGGTGGGGTGTGGCACAATGAACAATCCATTAGATGTTGGTAGTGATCCGGATCATGATCCGGATTCAGGAATATTTTTAAGATTTCCAATCAGCCTGAGCATTAAAACCACAGGGTATAACACATTCGCAGTGTAGCTGATGAGGCGTTTATGACGCATGACTCCGATGATAAATTAAACTACTGTATAATATAATGTAAACAGACATGTATTGTGTACATGTATTGCTGTAGCGTATCAAAAAAAGTAACAAGATGTAGCATATGTCTGACGCTGTAGCCTACGCAACTACCAATGTAGCCTAACTCCAGCGGGAAAGATGTCCGCTCTCGTTATCACAAGTAATGCAAATGCACCTATTTGGCGATTCTTTGGTATTAAACCAAACGAAAAAGGAGTGCCAGAGAACGTGAAAAAAGTAATTTGTAAGCTGTGCAATGAACAAGTCGAGACTAAAGATGGAAACACCACAAATCTCCGCTCCCATCTTAAAACTCACCATCCAACAGAATATGCGAGTCTGCCACCGACTACATCCACAAAGAGCAGCCGGACCAAAACTCCTACAATGGCGAGCAATCAACCATCAATCATCGGGGCTTTTGCAAAGGCAACAACATCATTTGAACGTGACAGTCAACGGTGGCGAGACTGTACGAGGGCAGTTACCAGGTACATTGTAAAAGAAATGGTTCCATACAGTTGAAAAAGCCACGGGGGTGACGAGATGCTTGCTTTTCGCCAGCCAGGTGGTAACATTAGCGAGTGTGCGAGAGAGAGAGAGAGAGAGAGAGAGATATCGGCCAACCCTAGTGCAAAGCCTTTCAAAAATCACCCTTGCATTGTGCTTCAAAAGGGCATATTGAGGAAGGGTGTCCTTCTAGGTATCTGACAAATGCAATGCTTAATCCTAAATACGGCATTGTTTATCATAGCTTAGAAATAGGCCCCTCTAAGCTACAAGCCCATACCTTCCCTTTCTAAAGGGACTGCATAAAACGTCTCTGTACGGTTTGTGCCAGACCACTTAGGCACCTTGGCTGGCGGGGCCTGCTCTCTGCAGGAGACCTCTCCAGGAGACCGTTGGCCATAGAAACAAATTGATATCATGCTGCAATAGCAGGCCAAAGCCGGATGATAGAGAGGTTTGGGGCCAGGCAAAGAGCTGACACCTTTATGAGATTTCCTATTGAGGCTGTGGGTGACTCATTATTGTTGGACAGTTAATCTCAGCCACTCCTTTTTTCCAACTATCTTTATTCTTTCTTTGTCGTTTCTCTTTAGAAAACAAATACACGAGACTATATTCATTATATTTATACTTTTTTTTCTCTTACAAACAGGTTGACACCTTTTGTAACTCCAATTATGGAATACAGTACTGTTCACCGAGTGTTTCAGCCTCGCTCCTTTAGAGAAATGCTTTTTTGAAGTGAGTGAGGGACAGGTGAAATGAGGGAGATGTGTCCTTGTGATTTTTGAATTGCCACTACCCATTTTTCCCAGCTTGATGTATATGGACATGCCATAATGGCATTTTGCTTTGTATGCACAACTCTCAATCATAGAAAAATATTTACACGCACATGCATTTCTTAGAACCCGTGGAGAATATCTGAAAGATTTCCTACCCATTTTTCAACCTCAGTCATTCATCTCCAATCAATGTTGAATTGCCTTCATACAACTCCGCTCTGAAGCCACTGTCTGCTGCTCAGTCGTTGTAAGTAAGGACACACTTTTTAATTGCTTCATTATCATAAAGATGTGCAATTTTTAAGGGTGCTCTGATCAGGGTACTTGTGGCCCGATCACCGATCGCTGGAAGCAGTATCGGCTGATCCGATCACAGGGTCTGTTTGAAGCCAATTCGCATTTCCCCGTAGCGGTGTACCACGACCGGCTCTTGGTCAGCTTGTAAAGACCCTTACAGCCCTCGTGGTGTGCAAGGGTGGAAGTATAATGTTGAAAACTGTTAAGCTAAAAGGTACAGTGCGTGTAGTAAAGTGGGTGAGCACATGAATTAAAACGGTGATACAGTGTATTTCAAAAAATTGCCAAGCTATGACATAAGAAACAGTTCTTGTGTCTAGACTGTATATAAAAAAGGCAGGATTGTCGAAGCTTAATATTTTGAGTTATGCCATTGGTGTAGCTCCAAGGGTGGCAAGGACCGATGGTTGATTGGTCAATCCAACTCTTTAAAGCAAGATATCGCAATTCTAATTCAACTGATTGCCATGGAATTTGGTACAACATTTGTTGTCTCCAAAAGATGAATTATAATGATTTGGTGACATTTTTTGTCTCGCACCACCAAAAGGTCAACATTTTCACTTGCCAAACACTTGGCCTAAAAGATAAGGCCCAGGATTATTTTTTTATTCTGTGTGCCTCTGCGCCGGTGACAGCCGTGGCCGGAGGAATTATGTTTTCGGGTTGTCCGTCCGTCTGTACTTCTGTCCCTCCGTCCGAACGTACGTACGTCTGTCCGGACCATTCTTGTGAACGCGATATCTCAGGAACGCCTTTAGGGAATTTCAGACATGGATGTAAACTTCAACTTGACTGGTTGGCGGAGGCATACGACCCTGAGGCGGTAAATCTATTTTTTTATATCAACATGTTCAGTGAAAACCTCCAATAAATTTACCCTTATAACACGTATTGTCTGTGTAGCTAAAGCCTGAGCCTAAGTCCAGCTGGAGGTGATGATGGTGATGTACACCTCAGGCTAACATAATATAGCATAGACTGAGTTTTAAAAAGTGAAGCCTGACAAGCTGTGCAGAGCATAAACCCTTTTGATTATGGTCTTTCCTCTGGCTCCCAACCAGGCTAAATTACATGTCTTGCCCCACTAATGACAAAATATATATTGTAAGAGTATATATACATTTCATCCATCAAGCAATTTTCTTTCTCTTGTAGTTAAGTGTTGAGCCTCACAGGGCTTCTAGTGCTGCTTTTTTTCTATTCAAGTCAGTAGCGTAGCATAATGTACAGTTTTTTTCTTGTACCATCAAACCAAATCAGGTAGCCTGCTCTGGAACGTGGCACTCAAATATATGGCTTTACTTTTACTTTTTTCCTCATTGCAGTGCAAACATCTCCTAAACAATAGGTTTCAAATGGATGGGAGAAAAGTGGAAAGTAACTGGAATAGTGTTGTGATTATTGGCACATTAGCTCCATTTGTTTTTATAGAAGCTCACTGGCATAACAGACATGATGAATTATAATCGATACAGGTGATGAGTGGCTGATTGCAGCATTACGTTCCTTTGGCATAGGGATGGATAGATGTAAATTAATCTTTCCTTACAATGCCAATTATTTACTATCCGCTGTAATGAAGGGGGATGGTACGGGACGAGAATAATCCTTGATTCATTGCCTGCAGTTAATGTGTGATGGATATTTTTCCCAGTTCCTCCCCCAGAACAGATGTCAGTATGGAAATTCATCATTGCATAGACTCTGAAGTGGACTTTCTTTCGCTGTACTTGTTGCATGAACTTCTCATGATATTTCTGTCACTTTCAATCAACCATGCCGCTGAAGTCTCTATGGTCCTCTATAGCTTTTCCTAATCTTCTTTTACTTTTCATTTTCTTTGTCAGTTCTGTCGGTATATCCAGAGCTGGAAGCTTTTACAGTACTGAGTGATATTGGAACTGGGTTCATATGCTGACGATAAGCCTCTTACGCTAATAAAGTATATCATGCCAAGTTGACTCAGATTCTCCACTTATTTATTTATCTAGAAAGGCGGGAAAAACAAAAGAGATGAATTAAGTGGGATTAAGGTCTTTAGAGTTTTTTATTCATTTCACAAGGAGGTGGACAGAGTGTTTAGGACATTAGGGATGGTTAGAAACCATCTACATTTGGATTATTTGTCATGGATTAATCTATTTTGGTGTTATGGAATATTAGCAGCATTTCATTTATAGCCAGTTTCAGTGTTTTAAGTCTTCATAGAATTACATTGTTAATTAGTTTGGCACTCATGTTTAACCAATTGAGCTGTTCAGAAAGGAAGCACCATGGCGAGCTTCACGGCGCCGGGCCGGTGCTGGATACACACACCAGGACCTTGTCATCTAGTATTATCTCAATAAATGCATTTCCACATTGAAGAGCATCAGAAGAAAAGTCACATGAAAAAGTCATGATGAACTGTGTGAGAATGGAACTATGGCATGAATCTGCTTTGGTGATGTTTTATTCTACTGTTGATTCCATAAGAAATTACTGGTTATTTAATTTTTGTGGCTTAATATTGCCTATGGCACCTGCAGCGGTGTCCATAGACTGTTTTAATTGTCTGAGTTGTATCTCCTTTCTGGTTAATTTATAGTGAGGCTACACCGAGGAAGGTGGTTGCAGCCTATGCATACAAGTAATTATCAATTTTAAATATACAGCATCTATAGTGCCATCTATAGAAATGGAATTTATTGTTGGTTTGGACATAAGGGCTCATGTTGTTGATGATGTTCCACTAGTGTACACGTTGACATTTAATGCGATTTCTGTTGTAGGTGTTCTTTAATTTAACAGTAGTATAATATGTCATCTTACAATTTTTTTCTCCCCTTTTTTTCTAGTACTTTTACTTGAGTATAATATTCTAGTACTCTTTCCATCACTGGGCATTTCACTCAAAAACATCCTAGTAGCACTAGAAGTACAGTCAGGGAATCGACAAAGCCATTAGGATTCATTAAAAATGTAATTTCACATGTCTGTCTTTTGGCTTCAATGTTCCGTCACTGGTCAGATGTACCAACTCAGTCCCCTTAGATGAAGTGGACCCACATTTCTCCCACAGGCTCTTTCCTGGCTCCAACACAGCTGTGCTTGTTTCGTTTTCTACTGTCCTTTTCCTGTGGGTACTTGTTTTTCATCGAGTTGTTAGGTGGGTCATTTTAAAATAGAAAAAAAAATACATAAAATTATGTAAATGCAGATTGTTAATGGACTTTTTCTTTGTGAAACTGTCAGACCTCACTTTGTGAAAACACCTATCAAAGTTGTCTTGGTACCTGAATCTTTATTTTCCTGTGACACTGGGACACATTCATAAGCCCGGTTGATGCCCTCTGGATCATGCAAGCTAGAGCCTGCTTGAAGTGAGTCTGGAATATGTTGCAAATCTCTCAGAACATTGAGTTGCCCTTGCAGCTTGTTGAGGGATGGATGTACTGAAAAGGAGAGAATGTGCTCCATTCTCAGTTCATGCACAAATCACTCTGCTTTGTGACAGCCAGTGGATGTCTGTATGGAACATTAAGTACATGTGTTCTGCCTCCATGGCCAAGGACAGTTCATTGAAAATGTTTACATAGCTCCTTACCACTTACTATGCGCTTACAATTTCCACAATTCAGCCTACATGTTTTATCTAATAATCACTAGTAGGAACATAATTTTTCTGAACACATCCTTTTGTGTAAAATAAAGTTGGCTAGTCTGAAACGTTTGCGCAATCTTCTCAAAGATACTATGTTGGAACATGGCGATCCATCATGAATTATCAAGTGACTTTTTGTGTAAGTTTATAGTAACCACATCCATTGTCAATTCTATCAGCAGACAAAATGTTGATATTCAACATTTTCTAATGTTTTTTTTTTTAAAATACATATTTTTTCCTTCAATGCCCGTGCATTGCAATTATGGTATTCTTGGTTGAGGTTAGGCAAGTAAAAATACTCGATTCATTTTATGGCAAATTGTAGATCAGTTGTTGCCTCATTCTTGCTATTTGCTTCGCGATATAAGGCCTTGTTCAGACTGCCAGTCCAAAATCAGTTTTTTGGTATATTGGCAAATTGTATCGAGACTGATTTTTAGAAAGTCTGGACGGCAGAAAAAACACATGAAATGCATATTTAAATGCAATAATGCTCTGGCTGCCCAAATCAGATTTCAAAGCGTCTTTTGCGTCACTCGCAAAGCGACAAACACACACACACACACACACACACACACACACACAGAGTACTGTAGGCTACTTTGCAGATGGCACCACACCTCTCGCTGCACACTGAAGCCCGCCATGACTGCAGCACGGAGCATCGCAATGCATACCAGCTAGGGATGTACCGATACCAGTATCGGGTATCGGGTTCGATACTGTGCTCATGTACTCGTACTCATACTCGCAAAACGGCTCCGATACAACGGCACCGATACCACTTAACCTTCACTCCACCTCCCCGACGTTGCGGGAGAGACGGGCCGGTGGTGCGCCCGCTGGCCCTCACTTTCATTGCGCCACGGGTTTTGCTTGCACCCTCTGACTCGCGCGTGCGTTAGACTCCTTGGTCCGTGTTTCAAGACGGGTCGGATGGGTTGACGACATCGCCGCAGATCCCTGGTGCCTTTTACGTGGGCCGAGCCCCGCCCTGGCGGCGCGACGCGGTTGTGGCGCACAGAGGAAAGTCTGCCCCGGTCGACCGTCGCACCGGGAGCACGGGACCCCATCCCTCCCCGGCGGGGAGAGAGGGTGCAGCGAGCGGTGGGCCAGGTGCGGCCAGGTCCGGGCGGGGAGCGCTGTAAAGCTGCGGCCGCAAGCCACCTTCGCCCCGACCCTCTCCAAGCCGACCTAGAGCCGGTCGCGGCGCACCGCCTCGTATGCGGGACTCCCCAGCCTGCCGTATGTCGCTCACACCCTCCAGCTGGCTGTTAACGAGGGTCTTTTGGTACAGGGAAGTACTCGTATCGGTACTCAGTATCGGCGAGTACCCAAATGTAAGTACTTGTACTCGTACTCGGTCTGTGGTATCGGTGCATCCCTAATACCAGCCACCTCCGTTGCACCAGACTAATTCAGCTTCTGCACCGCGACTGTGTGTGATTGTTGTTGTTGTGATTGTTTGAAGGGTGAAATGATGGACCTCCATTTCTCATGCTACTGTGTTGAAAAGCCACGACAACAGTGTATCACAGTGCGGTCCGTCTGTCTAAACCACCCGATTAGACTGTTGTCAGGCTATGAAAGAGGCGTAATCAGTCGCTATAAGCACCATAGATGTGGGTCATTAGGGGCCTACTACACCCACTAGTAGGTTTTATCATCTATTCACATGGTAGATCACTGAAAGAAGGTATAAAAGAACCTGACAGCGACCTCACACAGTGTTTTTCCCTGAACTTAACTGGCTTTTTTTTGCCTAAACCTGAAGAAGTTGTAGTTTTATTGTCTAAACCTGACTGTTTTTTTGCCTAAACCTAAAGAAGTTGTAGTTTTGTTGCCTAAACTTAAAGAAGTTGTAGTTTTGTTGCCCTAACCTAAAGAAGTTGTAGTTTTGTTGTTTGTTCATTCAGTTTTACAACGTCAGAACGTGTTGCTTTTAAGTTTCACTTTTACTTTTACAGTGTTGTAGGCATAGTAGGCCCCTAATGACCCACATCTATGGTGCTTATAGTGACTGATAACGCATATTTAATGGCCTGAAAACATTTGAATCGGGCGTCTGAATATAGCCTAAAATACAGTTCCTGCATTGGTACTAAATATTGGCCTTTGAGATAAATTGTGTACTACGGTATAGCCCAAAATGGACATTATTACTGGGGATATTGGGCTGGCAATGTCTGACTCAGAATTAATTCATGTGAAACCGTGCAGGACCTATTCCCGAAGGCTCCACACAAACCCAAAGGACATGACCTAATACTTGTATGGTTGAGTCCCAGTTTTTTTGTCTTCTTTGTAACAGAAGGTGGAATACTGGAATTACAAGTCTACAAGGAATTAATATGGCTAACATTAGCAGACTGTTAATTCTGGCTCTGGTCCTTTCCCTGATCACATCGTAATCCAGCTAGTAATGAATAATCCTTCAAAATATCCAACAATCTGAGTTCTAGGAATCCACCATGCACATTTATCAGTTTCTGTCAGTGTCTCATGAGTAACAAATTACTTGACTTATGATCACGTACATCCACAGTCACCCCCTTATTGTGTCGTAGGTCAGGAAGCCAGTTAAAGTGAACATGTTGGACACAGCTGGGGCATGACGCCTTGCAGTGCACCACTGATTTATCTCCAGTGACAGGGGACCCAACTCAGCATGCCAATGGCATTGCCATCATTAATCAGACGAGACACATCCATGCCCACAGGAAATTAATTAACTCTTAAAAATCTGCATGGGCTCATTTTTTATACTGGCTAATTTATCGCAGGATTTTTACAAGTCTTACCATACCATAGAAACCTGCGTTCACAAAAGAAGAGCGGTATTCATGTGCAAGGACAGGAAGGAAGAGGGAGACAGGTGAGTCAGAGGAACAGAAAGAATTAAATACAGATTCAAGACCGCCAATGCTAATATAGTGTCTTGCACTGATTTTAATTAGTGTAATTTTCAGCTTTGAATAACTGTCAGGGCTCCAGTTGAACAGATTTTAGCAGCTTAGAACACACTCATAAACGTCTGTCCATGACACGGATGAGTGCAGAACATTGGACCTTATGAAATGCCACCACTTCTTTTTAAATTGAGAGTAGCAGCTCTACTTCATGACCCTTAGCCATGACCCTGTAATAGCAGATAAAATGCTGTAGATCAGATTGCATTGTCGGATCCTATTTCTAAATAGACCAGAGGTTTACAAAGTGTGTGGGGGGGCTCCAAACAGTTTCAGGGGAGGCTGAAAAAAATATTACATTAGTTATCAAAAGAAGATCTCATAGAAAAGCCTTAATGTGAGTGATTTGGTTAAAGAGAAAGTTAAAGGATGCAGTAGTTTTGGGGAAATTTACAGATTTTCCCACTTTACCAGAGTCAGAAACTAATAAATGCCTTAGGACAGACCTTTTTTATGTATTTGGTGTATATGAAGTTATGTCAAACAGCAATATTAGGCTTTTTCGGCTCAATTTTTGAGTGTCTATGCGATCAAATAACATAATCACGATCCCACAGGCACCACAGTCTCAGACTTTGAAACCCCCTGATTTAGATAATAGTTTCCTGCCCAGATATTTCCTTTTTGGAGGGAATTGCTACTGTTTTAAGGACTTAAAAATGGTTTAGTATAATGTTGCTAGTTACAGTCAGTGCCAGTGTTGGACATTTTGTGTGCTCAGCTAAATTCCGTTGTTAAGTCTCTCTGGAACCATACAGTATGTAGCATCCATTGGCCAATGATCCTGCAGTTTGTTTTTGCTGTTTTTTTCTCCTACCTTTTGTTTGCTTTAAACTACCCCATGGGTTCAATTAAATGATAAAAAAAAATTTCAAATGTGCTCTTCACTTTCCGTTTGATTGTAGAGTGCTAATATATTTAATTATGGGTTTTTCCAAGTCAGCAAAGGATAAATAAATACTTGCCCTTTGAGAGTTGTGGGCATTCTATTTAAAGACCAAAAGTGCATTTGTATTTCATCATGTTAAAGGGACTATTTGTAACTTTTCACGCGCAAAAATCATAACGGGTCGGAATCCCATGCGCGCTTGCGTGTGGGTACGCGAGCGCGCAGCAGCTCTGCTCCTGCTGCCTGCTGCGTGCACACGGCGCTCGGCTCGCTCCAACTCCACGTGAACGCGCGCACACTACACACTGCAGAGAGTTAGTTTAGCTCTGAGAATATCTAGTGAATGTGCAGTGGACGTTTTTGCAGAAATAAATGCTGCCGCTCCTCCAGACCAAGAGAGGTTTCCCGTGTCTTGTGAAGTGACGGGGCTCCGCAGCGAGTTACGTTATCGTCCCGACCGGGTGTCGCTGTCTCCCCCCCCCCGTTCCCTCCGCGGTCGGCAGGCTGAGAAAGGAAAAGTCAACACTAGAATCAGCATTGATCCATGGAGAGACCTTCGTCTGGTCAGCTAACATTACTGCCAAGCAGGTGAAATATAGAGTGATATTGTGTGTTAGCTGACGTGTGTTGCCTCACTGTTTAGACCGGTGCTCGTTCATGTCAATGTAGCGCGAGCACGAGCGCGAGCAACAGGACGCTGACTTTCGTTGACATTGCGGCCACAGGTGTCGCTGTGAACAAGCAATTTCTGATTCTTACATATAGCCCCTTTAAGTGCGTCTTTGTCAGGATAAATTTGAACCTGATTTTGACACTCGGGAATATTTAAGTATGGTTGTATTATTGAATACATTTACTGTATATGTGAAATAGAATGAACATTGCAATGCCAGTTGAGAGAGTGAGCGTGCAAATGTGTGGGAGGAATTCTGTGAGGACAGGTTTGGGTCAAAGGAGGATTATTTGGTTAATACAGTACAATGATGTTTGATTTATTTACTTTTATTTTTGGCATACCTACAGTAATGCTAACCATAAATATGGTGCTCAGTTGTCAAAAGAAGAGTAGAAATTACTGGAAAGATGGGAAAAGGGCAACTAGGGCAGCTGGTTGTCAGCCCAAACTACATTTTCTTAGAAAAGGAAACCACACTGAGTAACGCACTGACAACAAACAAAGCCCCAGGGGAGTAGGGGGGGGAGATTAGAGCGACGAGCATCTTGGTCGCAAAGATCCAAGGTTAACATGGTAATGGACAAGTAAATGATACATGCCTCTATATTCAGCAGTTGAGAATGAAATGCACAGCTGCAAGCAGCACAACACTTTAGGCGTTTTAACAAGATAGACTGACAAGGAGCCAGACATGGAACCTTTAAGCATTTCAAAAAGACACTTGAAAAGAAATGAATCAAGTGACTTCAAGATTACTGATGGCAGCAGAGATTGTGCCCTGGAACCAACAGCCAAGGGAGACATGGAATGGAGACTGCCAGCAATGACTACTCCATCATAAAAGTTGTGGCAGAGATTTATGAAACATGCCAATGAAAAATGGCACAATACTGCAAATAATTCTCGGGTTTTTGAGGCTGCGCAGGGCACAATGGTAATCTCTTCAGGTTCAGTAAACATTTTTTTCAGGTTGCAGAATGGTAGCCACTTGAATCTGAAAGAAGAGCCCAGTCTCACCCACTTTTCAGAGTAATATATTTTTTGTCAGAGGAACCATCTTTGAATAGGTGATATTCACAAGTATTGCAGATATAAACAGAAAATGTGCCCTCTGTTTGGTGATTATGTTCTGAAAAAACGTCAGCACAAAAAGCACAGCAGTAAACCAACAAAAGTGCTACGCTTTCAATTCAGGCCCATCTTTTTCAAAAGTTTACCCATGATGGAATGCTGATTTAAGTGTTTTGTTTAGGGCAGGACTGAATTGTTTGATGGTTTGGAGCTTCATTCACAACGTTGACATTCACATTCTAAATCAACTTTTTTTGTGTGTATTGTGTAGGGCTGGACTGAATAGTGCGACGTTTTTTGCGTCTTTTATTCCTTCGGTTTGAACCCAATATTTCTGCACAGTTGCAGATAAAGATCAGGCTATGATAATATTATTAGAATTATTCCATTTGTAGAAATAGATTCCAGTGGTCACTGCGTAGGATTGTTTCCTACTCGTGTGACCCCAAACATTCACAATAACTTCAGAGCGTTGTTAAGTCCAAAAGTCTAGATTTACTGAAAAAAGATATGTAATCATTTTCCAAAATTCATAACATGTTTTTATCTAAAGAAATACTCTGCTTCAATCCATATTTGTTAGCGTTTAGCCTTTCAAAAACATTTTAACTGCTGTCAAAAAAAAGTTTTCTCTCCCGCATGCCGCACATAAATGGAGGCCTGTATTAACGTGCGATCCAGCAGCAATCTACCAGCACCATACATTACATTTATATAAACAAAATAAAAAAAAATAAAAATCCTTTTGTTAGGGTGAGGGGTCATACAATATGACAACAGACATTCTAAGCTTTATTCAAAAACCTCAATAGAAGCTTCCGATGTTAAAATATGACATTCGGTACGGCCCTAGTATTGTACATTAGATCTGTAATGATATCTCCCTTTCCGGCACACAGGAGCTGCTTCTCCACAGGCTTGACATTAAAGTCCTTAAAAAGATGCACTATTATAATGACCATGCTGGCACAGGCTACAGAGCCAGAGAGTACTGAGTCACGATCCACTTCTTGGTTAAGACCTTCATGTATGTCACCACCGAGTCTGTGCCAGGCAGAAGATGGATTCTGCAAGCAGCTGGCGAGGTGTCGGGCTCATCGTGTCAAGCTAGATCAATTTTGGTTTAGAAGAAAATAGTCCTAGACTGATTTCCATTTACCTTGTAAAGTTGTTAGTGCCAGTGCTATGACAAAATCCATTAAAGGGGCCAAAGAACAGCCTGAGGGACACAGCAGCAGTCGTGGGTTCGTGCCAAGACCTGAATGGCTGGCTGAGACTTGTCAACATGTTCGGACTTTGCTGAAAGGTTAAGGTTTTGCTCTGCCAGCGTGGACTCACCCAAATTTCAAAGTATGTGTCTTAGCAGTGGAAAACTTGGATCCCTAAAAGAGGCTGCGATTGCCAACACGCCTGTGTAGCATCACCATATGACCCTCTACGAGGACAGGAATAAAGGCTAACTAAGGCAAGTTCAGGGAGGTTGTAGTTACAAATATAGGATGATGCTGCCATATAGGAACAACCCAAAAGCAGAGAGAGAATATTGCAGATGCAAGTAATTGAGGTGCAGACACAGAGGAAATCAAGAAACAAGAAGCAATAAAAGCCAGATGAGTCAAAACTTCACCACTGAAATCCTCAACAGAGTATGCAATTACCAGAGTAGGACTTAGCAGAGGCTGGAGTCCAGCAAGAAAATGAGAATACAACAGAGAGGAGCCTGAAAGAAGTGGGAGTTGGCCGTGGACAGAAACCTCCCGTGTGGTGACCCCCGATGGGCATGACCCATTATGTATCAAATCCTTGACCGAGCTATTTATGTTTTCCTCCTAACCGCGTGCTGGGATATGGAATAGTCCCAGTAGAACTCCCACTATAAATTCATCCTTGACCAGTGTGTTTCCAGTTGGGTACACTTAACACATCATAGTCTGTTGTTACAAGGCCGTTATTGTCTGCTCTTGCAAGGCCATTACTTTCGGTGAAGGCCATTACTGCTGGCCTCGGAACCACGACCCAAGCAGGGCCATCACAGAAACCATCCAGCAACTGAGATCAGTATGACCAAGGTGGTACAGCTCGTAAAGCAGACTTCGTCACACAGCCTCCGTCCTTTCCACGCTTCCCATTCATTGTCTATAAGCAGCCATGCGAATATTCTGGTAGCGTGGTGGCACTATTCGAGAGACGGGGCATCACGTTGGCCGCTCCTCATTTGCATAAAGTTGAGGTCTAGGCTACTTTATGCAAATCACGGGCGTCCGACACGACCAGCCGCCTCTGGAAAGTCCCGAGACACTTTTAAACTAAGCGTTGTTGATCCAAAATAAAGACAGATTCAGCAACTGCGTGGCGTATTTCTTGCATAAAATGTTTTCAGAAACCCATTTCAGTGAACTATTTTCGTAATATAAGTGAAGAAAGTTTCCAAATCATCCGCCATGTTGTTTCCGGTTTGAAAGTGGGAGCAGCAGCCCATGAGGGAAAGCGTTCGTCCAATCAGGTTCCTAGTGCCTTGCGTCTAGTGGCAGCCCATCAAGCGTCCAATGCTGGGAAGCGAGGCGATCCCTCACGATAAAAAAGGCCCCTTTGGACATGTACCATGTGGCCCCTCCACATTAGCAGTAGCCTTATCTTCATGTTTGCATTTTGTATTTTGACTTTCCTTGGCACATGGTTGACATTAATGCTGTAATGCAGTTTAGAACCACCGTGTCAATGCATTCTACTCTTCTTATTTGACCGAGGTCTCAATTGAAGAGGCCAAAACAAAGGATTAGTAATTCTTAATGTGTGTACTATTACGCCCAAGCCTCCCACTTTGGCAACGGCAGACAACCCCCATCGGTGGACAAGTGAAATCAGAATATGTCTTGTTAATGGGATTGTAGTGTTTTAGAAGAAGCCTATGCACTCAGCAGATAAGGGGACTGTTTATCCCGTTAATGTGTCACTTTAAATACATTAGGAGTAGGAGGGCTCCTGATTTTTTTTTTTTTTTTTGGCACTCTGCCTCACTAATCCTGAAGAGCGCAAGGGACAATACATTTATAGATCCACACATAAATCACACTGTTTTTTAGTGGGTTAATGATGCTTATTTCCTGGGGACAACCACAATAATATGTTGCCTTAATTGCACAGTACAATCTGCAAGGGGGCATTTTTAATATTAGTTTAAATAATTTAAAATCGAGATGACCTTGAGCAACAATGGAGGCACAGGCACACACACACACACACACGCACACGCACACGCGCACACGCACACGCACACACACACACACACACACACACACACATATAGTACATAGGCACATGAACAATAACACACAAGAGAGTATGTATTCATTGCTAATGAGAGATAATCCACGGCCCACTGTGCCACATCGGGCCAATGGCAAGCAGCTATTTGTTTATTCTATTTACACTGTCACAACAGGTTCCCAGAGGTCTGTTAGTCCCACTATGAAACAAAGGCTGGGTCTCTAACGCATTGCTTACTATGCACTTGTCAATGTTATTTGAAAATAGGTAGGACAGTGTTTAGCAATGTTTGTGGATGGTTATGTTGGGATTTTTTTTTTGTAGTTTAAATATGACCTATTATGGTTATTTTCAGGTGCTTGTATTTTGGGTTTCTACTAGAACTTATTTACATGCTTTAATTTTCAAAAAACACTTTATTTTTCTCATACTGGCTGTGCTGCAGCACCTCTTTTCACCCTATGTCTGAAATACTCTGGCCCCCCCCCTCCCGAAAAGCCCAGTCTGCTCTGATTGGCCAGCTGTCCCACTCTGTTGTGATTGGTCAACCAAACCTAACTTTTTGGACTCCGCTCCAGCTCCGCTCTAACTAGCTTTGTTTGAGTGCGTGCTAAACTAGCCGCTAAGCAGAGTATGTTACTCGGTGACATCACCACGTTATGGAAGAAAAGGCGGGACTTCAAGCGAGGCGTTTCAGGCAGTTTAGGAGCAGTGTTTCTGTGGGGGGAGAGTAACTCGCTTTGGCGTGGACTTTGGGCTTTGTAACTTTGCAGACCTTTTATATGCACAGAAAAAAACATGTAACACACTAAAGGAAAGGGAAAAAGAACAAAAGCATAATAGGTCCCCTTTAATTTTAGTTTAGTTTTAGTGTTTTTTCTCTGTGAAAATGGCCTCACAGAAGCATTATGCATTATATGGCTGTGACTTTCACTTCACTCCTGGGATGTTTATTAGGGCTTTGTAATGACACACATCGATACAACATGTCTCATGATATAGGGGTTACGATTCAATATATGGCGATACTTGCTTCTAATTTAATTTTTTGAAAACTGTCATAGTATAAAGAACATTGGGATTTGCATTTATCACAGTCCCTGTAACATCCAATATAATAGCACTACTGAGCCACTGTCTGCCACAAATCTTTTCATGTAAACTATTAATTAAAGATTGACAGTGTTTTTGAGAATGGATACAGTATCACAAAACATAATATCATGATACTCAAGTCAATCGGTACTTTCTTACACCTCTAGCGTTTATTTTTTAGGAAAAAAAGGAAGAAACATCTGCTTTCTTTAAGACGCTCACTGTGCCTAATGCTGTTACCGCACACCTTGGTTGTGTGTTCCGAAGTCATAAGTCACCTTCTCCTTCATGCTGGGAGGCTCACTGGCGGTGTCTCTGAAAATATGATTGGTTTTCTGTAGGAGGTGGTCAGAAAGCAGTCCCAACAGCTGCCGCTGTGATTGAGCACAGTAGGAGTTAGCGTGGGTGTGGACATCAGCGATAAGGCCCGAGTGGCACTGGCAGGGCCTCTCGTTAATGGAAGATCTTTCAGGGGACCCCACTAAGAATCTCCAAGGACAAAAGTTGCTCTCACTGTCTCGAATCTGGTAACATTCCTCCTGCATGGCTGTTTTCTTTGCCACACACTGTATGCAGAGCAAGAACCATACAGATTTGGAAATGCACTGCATCATCCACTGTAAATACTTCCAGGACAGTCTTTCAGTGACCAATTCAGACCACAGATTTAGATGACAGGTCCGTGAAGTTAGTGCCATTATATCAGGCACATTTAAACATCACAGACAATGGTATTGAAAAATCTTTTTTGAGCAAATGAGTTTCATTCATGAACTTTCTGTAATTTAGTGGCTAGTAAGATAATCCGTTTTGGCGTGAGTGCTACTTACACATTTCATCTTGGGAAATGTTAGGTGTAAAGGTGTACTGTATAAGGTGGCCTCTGCAGTGGGAAACATGAGGGGAAGAGAGGTGGAAAACAGGTCAACTGCAGAACCGGGTGTTGAGTCAACAGAATTGGATCCCACAGTGCTGATTGAGCTAGGAAGTATAGAAACAGCAGTCTACAGTATTTAGATATCTGGATGGAGGAGAAACATACTGGCAGCTTTTTTTCTTTGCTTTGCTTGTCTTTGTTAATTTCACAAATTGAATGGTCAATAGAAATCCCAGTACTATAGATGTTAGATTAGTATTAAAACTCTTATAAAGCTTCAAATATCTTTTAATGTTACCACTCCCCTTATTTTGTGTATTTATTCGTGAATCTAAAACCAGAAATGAAATGCCACAGAAACAAGAGCAAGGTGGGAGAACGGGCCATACTTTTCCAAAGCGTACCACAGTTTAGGAATGTCACAATACCAGGAATTTAGTCATCGATACCAATACAGTGAAATGATTCTCGATACCAATTTGATAAGGTGCTATATAAATAAAGTTTGATTTATTGATTGATACCATGGTATACAAAAGTGAAACAATAAATCACATGTACTTCAACATCCACTCCTTTATTACTGTTTACATACTGTTTTTTGTTAGTAAGTTAAACAGTTCATAATTCTCTCTCTATTATCTATTTTATATTGCTGTGAAAACGTCTCCTTCAAACAACTGTATTTATTCAAGTGTCTCAACAAAAACAGCATTTTACCACATTTGAACACATCATGATAATGTTAGAATTTACCTTCGCCCAATGCTCATTTTTACTGAATAGAGCCTGAACGCATCATAATGTAAATGTCAATGGCACCTCCCGTGTGGAAATCGGCAGGACGAGAGCTTCTGAAATTTGGCTGTTATCAGCAGGGCAGTTACACAGTCCTGCACGAAGCTAACAGCTAACGTTAACTAGCTTTTGTCCTGCCGATTTCAACACGGGTTAGCTTTGTTTGTAATATAGCATTATCAGGGAAAAAATGGGGTCCTAAACACATTTTTTATCGTCCCCGGGACCAGGGGAACCTACGGTACTGTAGAAAAACGAGTACCGTCACATTTTCAGAATTTTGGCATCAACTTGGTACGGTAGTATCGGTTCTCGTGACATCCCTACCACAGTTTATTTGATTTTTTGATTGAGCACAGGCCGCCATTGGATTATTATATTGGATTGTTTTGTTGAGAAAATCAGAATTTCAAACTTGCTTGACATTGGTAGTCCATCACAGTGGATGAACTGATGTTATTGTGTGTTGGCAATGCGGCTGAAAGTGGGAAATATGCAACAGACTTTTCATAGGCTTGACGTGGAAGACTCAAAATCAGTCCTTTTAATAATATAGTACATTTTCAGGTATTTTATACCAGTTCTAAATTCAAAATCCTAATTCAGCTTTATAAGAAACATGGACGGATCATGCTTTTCTACTCCTCTTGTTGATTACTCAAAATTTGCACCAGCATGTGAAAATAAGCCAAAGTGGTTCACATTCAACTTGTGCATGGTCCATTTCCTTCCCTTTTTCTTTGTCATATTTCCTTGAGCTTCACGGGGATCAAATGTTGGGATGTGTGCTCACCGACTTTATTTGGGCAGGTAATAACAATTCGATTCGAAGAATTCCACCAAAACTGCCTAAAAATGTGGGTCCCTCCCTTCTTCCAAATGAACTCAGGTATGGATCATTGATGCTGAGAAAACAACATGGACCAATTTATGTGATACTGGAGCTAGACTGATCATTTCAATAGAAATACACCCCAATGTGCGGTATCCCATTGTGTGTTAGGCCGGTGTAGATAACACTCTTACATTTCCTGGAAAAAAGAAAAAAAAAAGGTCTTGATGCATTTTTAATTGTGTTCATTTTCATTGGTCTTTATGTGAATGCCAGCTATTTCATTAGTGTTTGTAATGAGACATTAGGGTGGCATTTAGTTGCCCGGGTGTTAAATTGGAAAGGGGAACCTCGCATGGCTTTTGTAGCTCATCCTGTATTTGCCTAAATATTCTATAGCTCCCATCAGGTCATTTTTAAATGGTAATGGCACAGTTAGCATTTTGGGAATGGGAGGGTATGCCATAAAGACCATTTAGTAGCTAATCCAGGGTGGATTTTTTTCAACCTGTTTGTTTTGCTGCTGATGAACAGTTCCTGTCGACATCTGACGGTAGCGTGAAATTAAAAAGTAAAAACATGCAGAATTTGCCATTGTCACAGGTGACGGAGACGTTTTGAGGCTGAATTTGAATGTCTAGGAAGTATGCTAATTATTCGTGAACACTTTTGATGAGTGTCAGACTGATATAAATCCCCCTTCCACTTTCTGTCTGCTTGTCTCTCTCTTTCATATAGCCTCACTTCTCCTTTTCTGCCCTTGCTTTCATTTTGGGCCGAGACATTTGAAACCAATGAATCCATCCCTCGTATGAATTATTGAATATTCATCTGCCATCCATTCTATAGCCGGCCTGATCAGTGACATGTGGGGCGCAGTCAGTGGAAGACGGATGCGTTATGCCACGTATGTAATGACAGGCAGCAAAGTGCCTTTAGGGTGCCAGCTTTCATCGCAGTAAACGTTGATGACACGGGCTTGTTGCCGAGCTGACAAACTGTCATGGAGCTGTCAGGCTTGCACAATCACTGACTCTGCGCCGCTATGATCACCTTTAAACTGATGAGAGCCAACCTTTCGGGAACGCGTGTTGATGTGTGGGCGGGCAGGAGACTCTGTACTCTACGTATTATGCGTGCATATGTTTGTCGGCTCCTCGACAATATATTCGAATTCGTGACTTTGTACTGTTTTGAACCCACGTCTGCTCTCTGTCAGACTGTTGGAGGCAGTGCAACCTTGGCAGTGATTATCATTATCAACACACAGCCTGATTGTGCTATAATTGGTAGGGATGATGTTGAATGCACAGTAATGTGAGTATCTCCAAACACTACCATCTCCCTAGCTGGAAATAAGAACATTGAGGATTGAATTGAAGATGCATTCAGGTAATACGCTGGTGATGGTCCATTGACGCTGAAGTAGATTTTGTCTCTGTGGGCTCTGAGACATTCTATTCAAATGAGTTCCAGCTGTGATTCAGAAAATATATCCATAATCCCAATAAAATCACTAAGGGTAATTTACCCCCATTGTTCATGTTCAGTGGAGCAGCGCCAAGATTTGTCTCTGGATGACATCATTACCAGTCTTTTCCCTGTTGCTCAGTGTAATGTACGCTGAAATGTTAGAACAGCAAATGTATTCAGTTTTAGGGTGGATTTTACTTTTTAAAGGTACAGTGTGTAGGATTTGGTGGCATCTAGTGATGTGGTTGCAGATTGCAACCAGTGGGCTACCTCCGGGTCTTCTTTAATACAGCATGACGTTCATTTAGTAAACTATGGTCCCATTTAGAGTCAAATAGACGATAAAGCAGGGGGATACTTTAGGGCGTGGCTACCTTGTGATTGACAGGTCGCTACCACGACGTTGTCCGGTCTGGGACTTCAGTTAACATTGTAAACATGAGTTTATGGTCTCAATCGCTAGTTTGAAGTCTTCTTCAATACAGCATGATGTTAATTTAGTAAGGTATGGTCCCATACCACGGCGTTGTCCGGTCTGGGAGTTGTCCTTGTTTTCGTCTTACAATTTTAACCCTTTCACAGTGTGATTTCAGTTCATGAAAGTTAATTGTAACATTTTTGGTCGCCTGAAAATGTCTTATTCAGCATTCGGTTGTACTTAGCTCCACCCTCTCGTGTCATTTCTAGTTGCAAAAAAACAAAATGGCGACAGCCAAAATGCCGAACTCGAAGCTTTAAAACGGCTGTCCACAAACCAATGGGTGACATCACGGTGACAACGTCCACCTCTTTCATACAGTCTATGATTGTCACCAACTGAGTACCCTTCCGCTCACTCCTCCCTTTCCAAGACTACGGTATTGTGAGCCGCCGAGTGCAAAACAGTGGTAACGCAATTCACCTAACTCAGAGGCCATCCTTACCATAATAACACAACTTTAGGAGCAACGCAAGTCAGACGGCGGCTGGCGGTACCACGGTTTTGCACTCCTCGGCTCACGTTACCGCAGTTTCACAAGCCTGTCAGAGAACTGTGGTGGCCTTCAGGTAACGTGAAGTATGTTTACTTTGTGGGGTTCGATGATCAATGCTTTCCTAATTAGGGTTGTCTTTGTTTAGTTTCAGAGTGCAATTTGCATCTGCTGACAGTCCAATCCAGGTTTTGATAGAGGTGGCAGACTGGATTTGGAAAATACAGCATTGGTTTATCTGTAAAAGTCACTAACAGATGTATGCTATTCCTCTGATGTTCCCCCGCTGCTGATTCATTTTCACTGATTAAATCCTGAATTGATGCATGCAGGTGCTTAGGAGTAAAACATTGTCTTTGGTGTTTTTGCAGTAGACAGTTTTTGTCACCCGGAAAAATATTGCGTTCTGACTTCAAATAATTACGAACACAAGGACAACTGCACGTTGTTGGTTTCACACTGTCTACACTACAGCACCTGACTTCCACTCCTGCTGCTGTCATAATTACTACAGAATTACTACAGTTGCTAGAGGTCGTTGTTGTGTTCTTTTATACCGTCTTTCGGTGACCTACCATGTGAATAGATGATAAAACATACTAATAGGTGTAGTGGGCCCCTATTGACCCACATCTATGGTGCTTATAGTGACCGATAATGCCTATTTAATAGCCTGACAACCGTGAGCAGCAGCACGAATTTCGGATGCCAGTATTCAGGGTTAGGGTTGTCTCTGCTATGTGGCTGCTCCCAGGCCTTCGTGTTCTTACTCAGTGGTTGTGGGCAACCTCATCTCATCAAATATCCAACTCTGAGAGACTGTGCTAAGTGAAAATCACTCTTTGCTCAAGGCAACATTTAAAGAAAACTACGGTACGAACTCAAAATTGATCTCAGCACTTCCAGCAAAACCTTGCAAATGGTGAAGAAAAGATGAGAGATCTTAGAGGAGAGACAGCTAAAAGAAAAGGGATAAAGAAAAACACAGTAAGACGGGAAGTGAGCGCTTGTATTAAGGGTTCTGCTGACATTGAGTGTTCAATAGATTTCACTTGTATCTTAAGTACCTGCAGAGAGGACTTAGCAAAGAGTAGGAAGGCTTTATCAAGGATTTAGGCCAAGCTTTCCATATCTCTGTGCCGACTGTTATGCAAACTTTATGTAAAGTGAAAAGGGACTAAAACCAAGGTTGGCACATTTGTTGTTACAGCTTTTCTGCCTCAGTTTTATCTTGAACTTTTCCAGTAACTAATGGAAAATGATAGGGCTGCTGCCTAAACATCGATGATCCGAATAATCAGTTGAGAAGCCCCCGAGTCTAATCTATTTTTTTTCCAGCTGAATCACTACCCTTTGTTTAGCTGCGTCACTGTGCACAAAGCAACGCAGGATAACAGCACGGCAAGCTATGAACTTCTACAAACTGAGTCTTGTCTCAAAATGACCTTACTACAAAGGAAACGGAGAAGAGTGATGAAAGTGTAATGCGGAGCGACGCAGATCAGCATGACTTGTTTCAGTTCGCTGCTCCGCCACCCTGCGAAACTACTTGTGAAGCCACTTTGAAACACCTATTCACTCACTCAATAAAGAAAGCTTTCACACTCAGCCAAAGAAGAAGAATTAGGAGATATTTAAAGTGTGCATAGTATTCAGCATGAATTTGTGAGGATGAGGGTACAGTATATTGACCAGTTTTGAATTACCTCATTCACAGCTTTGCTTTCATGCGCCATAGTGATGGATTAAATCATGTATACTTTACATTACTTATTGTATATCTGACTCATAACTATTTTCAAAAGCATACGATACAGTTAAAATTCAATATGCTTCAATTCACTACCTTATGGTATGAAGATAAATAAGGCTGTCAAAGTTTACGCAATAATAACGCAAATTTGTTTTAACGCCAACAATTTCTTTAACACATTAATGCAATCAGTCTTCCGGAGGTTGTACCGGGCTCAGTTTTAAAGCTAGAGTGAAGATACTGATATCGTATCATATGAAACAAAAAAAACGTAAGGAATCCATCGGTACCAACCGTGTCATACTAGCTTGTCGCAAAGGAGGTTAAATAATGATCCAAACGTGCGCTAACCTTTTGTGGGGAAAAACTGGCGTGGCCATTTTCAAAGGGGTCCGTTGACCTCTGACCTCAAGATACGTGAATGAAAATGGGTTCTATGGGTACCCACAAGTCTCCCCTTTACAGACATGACAATAATCACATGCAGTTTTGGGCAAATCATAGTCAAGTGAGCACACTGACACACTGACAGCTATTGAGTTTGACATGATATGATTTGAGCATATTATTTTATGCTAAATGCAGTACCTGTGAGCGTTTCTGGACAAAATTTGACATTGTCTTGTGTTGTTAAATGATTTCCAATAATAGATATATACATGTATTTGCATAAAGCAAGCATAATTGCCCACTCCCATGTTTATAAGAATATTAAATACTTGACAAATCTCCCTTTAAGGTACATTTTGAACAGATAAAAAAAAATATTCAATTAATTTGCAATTAATCATGGACAATCATGTTGACAGCTAATTGTACGGGCTAAAAAGCACTTTAAATAAAATGCAATACACCACAGTGGGAATTTTGTTGTCCTTTTGCTTTAAAGTCAGTTATTGTTGCATGCAGTTGGGACTGATTTGAAAACCTGTCCCTTTGGTGCAATTGGACTCTCAAAAATCTGGATATTTTGAGTTTTGTCTCCGAAACAGCAACCTTTCTTAATGCAAGAAACAGGGACATTTGCATGATCTCTTTTTTGACATTCATTAGGCTCATCATTGCAATGTTTTTCAGAAATGACAAATGGCTACTGCTAAGAATACTATTACTATAATTAACCTCAAGGTGAGTGTAGGTTCGCTGATGATATTTTCAGATGGATTTCCGTAGACTGAAATTAATTTAGAACCTCCGTACTGGCACACCGCATGTTAGTGAATCCTTTGAAAAATGGTCATCAGTAATGTAAAGAATACATTATTTGTAGTTATAGCCTACACAATGCAAAACCACCAGTATGGTCCCTTATAGAGTCACATAAATGGATGATTCCGCAAAGCCAGTCTCCCATTTTTCTGTTATTTGAGCAGTATTGACTAATGTGGCAGCCACAATGTATTTTTGTCTCTCAATGCTGATAACCCATAAGAAAAACACATTCTTCATCAGCTGTTTCACTCTGTAAGGATCCAAGCATTGTGATGTGCCACCATTTCTCTATATGATCCATACAGTTATTTCCCTGGTTCTGTGAAACGTTCACTGTGGCGTTCCTTTGAGTTGTCCTTGGACTCAGTTTGAGAGACACTCTATTGCTGACACCCTTGCTGAGAGCACACTGGCATCAGTCACACACATACAGTAGGCACATACACACATTAATAATGTTGCTCTTAATGAATTACTAGCAGACCTTGAGGCCATACACCTATACCCCAGTAACGTCTGGCCAGGTGCCCAATGACAAGCTTCATAGCAAAAAAAAGACAAGGACACGCACACACACACACGAACACACAATTATTTTGTCTTTAAATAGAATGCTTACTGAACCTCCTCATCTACATAACAATCATACCAAGGTAGCCCTAGAAACTCTATTACCGTCCTTCCATCCTGCATGCGATTTGCTTCTATTACTGCAAGACTCGCTTCTCAGTTGTTCACGTGAAAATCACCTTTAATTTTTATCAAACTACGTGTCAGCGTCGTGCACAATCCGAGTTATTTAAAGCTACCTGGAATACACATACCGCACAGTAAAGCATGTGAGCAAAGTTCCGAGGTAAATTTGACAGGAGCTTGATAAGCTCTGTTTTAAAACAGCAGCAGATGGCGGGAGGCGCCTCGCTGTTGGCCCAGCAGACAAAGCTTTATCTCCTGTCAAGGTGAAAGGTCGAGGAGTGTGTCTTCAGCCCGCAGATTAAACATAAAGAGTTGAATAGCCAGCAGTTATGGCATTTAAGAATTTCACACCCTACAAAATTTTACCATAAGCTGTAGTCAGCAAAAGTATAGAACTCCTCACCGTTACAGTAAGAGAGGGAGGGTGTTTAAAGTGTACTTTCAGAATGGAATATAAGATAAGATAATGTGTGCATTGTCTTCATGCTGAAATAATCAATGAGTTGATAGGTAATTATTTGACGACAATTTAGATTAATGATTAATCATATAATTAATGTATCACGAAAAAAAAAATTATTTACTGGTTCTTGCTTCACACATATGAGGGTTTATTTCCTCTGACAAACCAGGTGAAGACGACATATAGACTGGACATGGTGCTGGTCATTTTTCACCATTTTCCTGACATTTTATAGGCTAAATAATTAATTGATTCATTCATTAATTAGAATAATCGGATCAATTAAGGAAAAGGATAAAGAGACGCAAAAGGAAGATTATTGATAATTGTAGCCCTACTATTATGCTTATTTTCAGGTGCATACATACCTGTACTTGTATTTTAGGTTTCTACTAGAAAAAAATTGCTTTATTTTTCTCATACTGGCTGTGCTGCAGCACCTCTTTTCACCCGTTTCCTTTTCCGTTTCTACTCCCGCTCTGCTCTAACTAGCTTTTTTTGAGGGTGTGCCAAACTAGCCACTATGCAAATGTGTTACTTGGTGTTGACATCACCATGTTACGGAAGGAAAGGCAAAAATTCAAGCAAGGCATTTCAGGCAGTTTGGGAGCATTGTTTCTGTGGGGAGAGTAACTCCCTTTGGCATGGACTTTGGGCTTTGTACCTTTGAAGACCTTTTACATCCACAAAAAAACGATATAACACAGTACAGGAAAGGGAAAAAGCAAAAACGCATAATAGGTCACCTTTAAAGAAATTAAGTATGCAAATATATTATCTCCATGGCTTAGGAAAGTTCAGTCACTATTTGTGAACATGAGCTTCTCTCTCTCAAAGCCAGAAACCAGAGAAGTGAGTCTCAAACTTGTGATGCCATCAAGTATAAAGTGTGGAGCTGCTCCATAGACAAAGACTAGGACACTGATTTGGTGGACCAACGGCAAGTTTTCTTTTTTATATCCAAATGAGCTTTATTCTATTGTAGTGTTGTTAGTTGTGAAGCAGAAAATGTCCCCGTATACTCAGAACATTCTCCTGGGTGCTCTTAGTGTCATCTAGAACAGTGTTTCCCAACCTGGGGTCCGGGCCCCCCTTAGGTGGGCCCCAAAGGTCACAGGGGCTACGCAAGAGTTTGTCTGCTCTGAGGTTGTCAAAATTAGATTTGCACATGAATAACTAAAGTCATAATAACACAGTAACTGGAAAATGTATACAAAAGTCTGTATATAAAACTATTTAAAAATATATTGTTTGCTACTTGGTAGGCTTTTTAAACCCGGTATTGCTGCACAGTTGCAGATAAAGATCAGGCTACATTAACATTATTGATATTTGTCGAATCAGATTCCAGTGGTGCCTGCGTAGGATTTTTTTACGACTTGTGTATCCAAACATTTCCAATAACTTCAGAGCGTTGTAAAGTCCAGAAGTCAAAATGTATTGAAAAAAGATGGATGTTATCATTTCAAAAATTCACAGCATGTTTTTATATAGCTTCAATCCATATTTGTTGGCGTTTAGCCTTTCAAGAACAAGAAGAAAAAGACATCTCTCCTAATTCATTGTCTGTGGAGCAGTTCCACACATACCCTATGACATCATAAGTTTTAGTTTGGTGGTTTGGGACTGTCTTAGACCACATGAATAACATGAATAATGAAAATGGGCGTTCCCCTTTAAGTATGTTACCTACTAGTTAATGGAGCATTATAACAGGCGTCTCTGGTTCTGTCATTTTCTGAGAGGATGTCTGTTCCGCGTGCTCCCTCCCCGCACCTTAGGGCCCGTGCCACCATTGAGCATAGCGCACATAACCATCCCCTGCCGTCCACGTCCTCTGACCCAAAGTCAGCGGGTTAATAACCAGCCTCACCGAAAGCCATTTGTCATTTGCTACCTGCCGCTGATAGGAGATGTCAGCAGATGTCCATGCCCTTGTCACCCAGCCGCATGACAAACACTGTATCGAGCCTCGCAATCTGAGGCTCCCTGAGGCTCCTCGGTACTCCTCTACTGAACAACCACTCCCACTTGATAGCATTAGAATCTCGTGCAATGATCCATATCGAGATAAACTAGTGATCCCCTCCGCTCTTCTTCATCTCCTTTTTTTTTTCCATTGCTCCATAAATTGCAATTGGGTCTTTTTTTAAATTCTATTTTATTTTGCACATTTTTCTCTATCCTTTTGCTTTTAAACGTTTCCAGCTTTCCTTTGATGTTTGATACTTAAAGCCAGCACTGGCCTGGAGCGAATGGTTTCATATTGGTACAAAACGCAGGGTAATTCATGCAGATAAGCAGAGGACGTTGAATGGTGAGACAGCGTCACTACACCTGCTTTGGACATATGAATTTAATCAAGCTTGATAAATCAATTGTCTTCCCATTTGTAAAGTTTTTGTGTCTGACAAAAAAGAGAACTGTAAACAATTGGACAGGATTAAACCTTCCCTATTTCTGACTCATTTCTTTTATAATTGAAATGCTGTATTGATTGTGATGGCTGAAACATTTGTGTTGCTTGCCAATTTCGAATTTAGAGAAATGTCTCATTATTACCGTGGGTGAAAAAAGTTTCCATCATAAAGATTTCATCAAAGCAGCCCAGCAATGCAATGGCTCGACAGTAATTCTCCCCGAGCCGGCTGCACAAACGCACATAATCATGACAGGCTAAGAAGTGTGTCCAGCTATTCGAGAGTTCAAGGTTTCTAGTTGCAGCACAGTGTTGATGTGCGCTAAGACCGAGCACTGCCCTTGAATACTAATGCATAACCAAACGGTCACATTAGAACTGTTGTTTATTCCTCACAGGCTATTTAGTTTTCACGCAATAAGGTTAGGAAAATCAACTTTAACAAAAAAGTTTAAATGGAAACTTCTCATGGATTAAACTTTGTTTCTTTTTCCCTCTCGCCTTCTTCTGTTCTCTGCAGAGATGTCGGGTACGGGAGAAGATATTTCTCAGGTGCACTGGAAGCAGCAGTGGTTGGAAAATGGTACGCTGTACTTCCATGTGTCCATGACCGAGTCTGAGCTTCTAGCCCAGACAACACAACCCACAGCCCGGGAGCCTGCTCACGCCCTACACGAACACATGCATCTGCTGCACATCTCAGTTATGGTAAGTCATGAACACCTACGCCTAAGGAATGTGGTTGTAGATATATACATAGAATCGGAATGCATGTGTAGAATTGAAAATGCATTACAACATTGTTGGCGATCTTTGGCTGGTAAGTCCTCCTCAAAAAGGAGTGTCATGTTGTGTCGCAACTTGATAGTGTGCACTCTTTAGTCTGTATAAGGAAAGATCTTCCCATTTGGTGGTTGTCATATGAATTTTGTAAGATCACACGAGAAAGTAGAACAGCAGATGTCATTCACGGATCTTGGTGATGTAGGGAATACTCGCAGGGTACCAGTGTAGTTGGCGAGCTAACCACGAAAAAAACATTGCTAGCGCTAATCACAAAAGCTCTTCGAGCTTCTTTCTATCTTAGTCGTAAAGTGCCATTTACTTCTCCATGGCATTTTTTTTTTTTTCAGATTATACATTATTCAATTCAATAAAGAGTTATTGAAGACGGAAAAAAACGAAAAACCCACAAAAAGTCACTGTTTAAAATGTCGGTGTGTACTTGTCTTTACCAGTGGGCAACATCCGGGTCTGAAAAGTGAAGCCAATGAGGAAGTGCCTTAAACTTGCATTCTTTCTAATAGCCAGCAGGGGGCGACTCCTCTGGTTGCAGAAATAAGTCAGATTGTATAGAAGTCTATGAGAAAATCACCCTACTTCTCACTTGATTTATTACCTCAATAAACATTGTAAACATGAGTTTATTGTCTCAATCGCTAGTTTCAAGTTTTCTTCAATACAGCATGATGTTCATTTAGTAAATTATGGTCCCATTTGGAGTAAAATAGCCGATAAAGCAGGGTATGCTTTAACAGTGTGTTTTCAGTTCATGAAAGTTAATTAGAACATTTTGGTTGCCTAAAAATGTCTTGCTCCACCCTCTTTTGTCACTTCTGGTTGCAAGAAACCAAGATGGCCACGGCCTAAAACCAAGATTGTGACGCCCAAAATGCCGAACTCGAAGCTTCAAAATCATAGTCCACAAACCAATGTGTGACTACGTCCACTTGTTATATACAGTCTATGGTCTTCACTTCTCGGATGTTTAAAGTGGCGTCCCACCACCAGATATGTATAAAGGATCTATTTATAGAGGGTAACTTTTGCAAGTTGATGACCTGTGCCAATGTTGTATATGTTAATGCTCCTGTTAATCTTGTGCTGAGACACCTAGGGGTGATAATGCACTTTAGATAAGCATGGACTGCGTGCACTCCGTACAGCATAATGAGTCCGGTGATTTTTCACAGCGTTTGTCCTCCCAGCTGGTATTGAGGAAGCGTTGGAGTTAGCGGTGCTGATGCAGCGAGCGGAAAGAGTAATGACTTTGTTGACGAGACGTCTGGTGTGTAGGTGAATATCTTGAAATGTCAAATCGGTGTTGTAAAGGCAGAGCTTCGGCTTCGCAGCTTAGGCAGTGATGCACCTCTTGGTGTATTAGTTGTTGCTGATGGGATGCTGTCAGGGTACGGGGGACTGTCAATGTTTTTAAAGTATGCACTTTTAGCACCGTTAGCAGGTGGAGTGGAAAGCTGGTTAGACAGTGACCGCTAGAAGAGTTTTCTTTATATCCACTGCTGTATTCTTGTACGTATGTGTAGTGTTTTCATCACCATACTGCAGCTTTATGACTTTCCCCTGTGAAGTCCCCTATTACACATGTACACACTACAATGCAGCTGATAACTCATCACCTCCTATTGGTTCTGCAGCACTGAAATAGCCTCTCCCCTCTAGACATTATTGGTACAACAAACCTCTGCACTTCCACCACCTTGTGTGCTTTAATTGACCATCCTCTCTATCTGCTTGCATTCTAAAAATGTATTTGGTAACAGCATCTCCTCTTTATGGATGTCAATACGTTTTAAGTGCTTTATCCCATCTTGTTAACTTGTTAAACACTCCTGGCTGTGGTTTCACAGCTCTGTCCTCCTCTTCCCAGTCTCTGTTCTCATCACGTCGCCCCTTCACTTCCTTCCAAAACTCCCAACTTCACGTCTCATGCTTCGCACCTATTCTGTTGTTGACTTTTTTGTGCCTCACCTCTCCTTGCGCATCGCACCACCCTCTCTATTTCGGTCTCTCCCCTCTTCTCCGTGCACGCCGTCTCCGCGCTCTATCCGCCTCCGCGCTCCCTCGAATCCTCTCACCTCTCCTGCCTCACGGCCCCACCTCCTCTTTCAACCTCAAAACGCTTTTGGGGACACTTTATTCGAAGGGGTGTGCATAACACTGTCATGACTATGCCATAGAAACTGACTGTTGACACTGCAACCAGAGATCTTTCTTGACAACTTGATATGAACTATTAGTGTAAAAACACTTTAGTTCAATACCTTAACCTGCGGTAGGCAGAATATTTTTGGCATCATTGGGCAAAAATGCCATAATAACCTCTCAGTATATTATAATTCAAGTGTTCTGAGAGAAAACTAGACTCCTGCACCTCTTCATGACTCTGTTTTCAGGCTTTAAAAAATCTAGGCGGTGACGGGAGACTTTGGCCAATCACAAGTCATTTCAGAGTGAGCGTTCCTATTGGCTGTTCATTCAAGAGAGGCAGCTGTCAATCACTCACTAACTCCGAACAAACTAAGGAATGCTGATCAAATATTAATCAAGATTCTGAGAGATACATACATTTGCATAAAACAAGCATATTCGCCCACTCCAATGTTGATAACATTATTAAATACTTGCCAAAACTCCCTTTAATGTACATTTTCAATAGACAAAAATGTGCGATTAATCATGATTAACTATGGATACTCATAGGATTAATAGCGATTAAATATTTTAATTGATTGACATGCTTAGTTTTAATATATTTTTATGTATTCTAATATATTTTTATATAATTTTTTTGGTGTACCCATTTGGTTCCACATAAATTCCATTTCCAGCAACTGCTTCTTTTGTTGGCAGTCTTAGGTGGACTGGCAACGCCAAATTGACCATATGTGAGTGTGAACATGGTCATCTGTCTATGTGTGTTAGCCCTGTAAAATGGGGACCAGTCCAGGGTGTAGCCTGCCTCTCACCCAATGCCCAGTGGATGCTTGGCTAGGCCCAAACCTCCTGAGACTCAGAGCAGATTAAACCATTATAAAAGATTGATGTTCCATTTCATATTTTTATTATATATTTTTTTTATATTATTATAGGTATTATAATAATTATAACTCCCCTCTTTCTCCCTGTCTTGGTTGTGTCTCACTGTCCTCTGCTCGACCTTCTCTCATACATCTTTATAATTAGACACAGCTGAACTTGTTTCCTTTGTGCTCCTAGCCCTCTCATCTTCAACCCATATGCTTGATTAAAGAACACCCCATCTTCTTTGTGCCATGCTAGTAGAGCACAAGAAACAAGTTGGGGACCTGCTCATCAAAACTTTGCTCCATAGCGCCACAAGCAACTTTTAACATTGCAACAAATACCAAATCATATATTTTCTTGTGTGAGCATCGTAGGCTCAAGATGTAACCATCTGTGTATCACATTTAAAGCTTGATTTTCATGAAAATGCCCAACCTTCCTCGTATTTTGCGCCAGACAAGAATCTCTAGTGCTATTATATTTGTTGTGTAGATGAAAATGTCTTTAAACCTGCATTGACTGATGTTTTACGTCACTCGGTGGCAGCGGAAACGAACTGTAAACATAACACATTGATATGGTGAACTTGTTAGCAAATATTTCAACATATCCTCATATAACGGTTCATATGATATCATACAAAAAGTTATTCCTATTTTTTTGTGCGTTTTGCTATGAATGTTCAGCGACACATGTCAATTTCTGCTTGTTACATGTATACAGTATTTTCAAAATAAACTTCTTTCTTCACAGGAATTAACTTGGGTAGGTTTAGGCAACAACAAAACTACTTAGTTAAGTTTCGGAAAAGATCGACTTGGTTAGGTTTAGGCATCAAAACTACTTAGTTAGGTTTAGGAAAAGATAGACTTTGTAAGGTTTCGACAAAAAAACTACCTCGTTAGGTTTAGGAAAAGATCGACTTGGTAAGGTTTAGGCAACAAAACTACCTCGTCAGGTTAAGGGAAAGATCGACTTGTTAAGGTTAAGGCAACGAAACTACTTAGTTAGGTTTAGGAAAAGATCGACTTGGTAAGGTTTAGGCAACAAAACTACTTAGTTAGGTTAAGGCAACAAAACTACAAAAGATCGAAGACTTAGGTTTAGAAAAAGATCGACTTGGTTAGGTTTAGAAAAAGATCGACTTAGTTAGGTTTAAGAAAAGATCGACTTGGCCAAGTTTAGGCAACAAAACTACTTAGTTAGGTTTAGGAAAAGATTGACTTGGTAAGGTTTAGGCTATTTAGTTTTAGGAAAAGATCGCCTTGGTTAGGTTTAGGCAACAAAACTACTTAGGATTAGGTAAAGATTGTGGTTTGGGTTAAAATAATTTCGGAAGTGGCGCAACTTAAGTACGGAAGTTAATTAACAAATAAATCAACGTTGACTTCTGGTTTCACACCGGGTACGAACCCTGGTCTCCTGGGCGAAAGTCCAATGTTTTTTGACCCACCCATCTACCCTCCTCCTCCCTATGCGGCATTTGCCGCTTTATACTTCCTGGTTCACGATTACATGGATTACTAACAAATATATTTTGTGAGATACATACAAATTATAGTGCATTACTTTTCATAGGTAAAGCTACGAACTATGTACGAGAACAGCCTGCCTATTTATAAATCCAGCAAATTCAGAGCAACAATAGCATTTGTTGCTCTTCGTAGAGCTGAGGGGAACTACGGAGTCAGTGGCTGGGAACTGGCTGGAAGTCGGATGGCAGTCAGGTGGGAAATTCCAGGTGGCTGCATTTGTACCAGCGACCACGTCAAGCGACCACAGTAGTCATCTGATCCATTTTTAATATAGAAATATTAATTTAGATGCTTTAATCATGGTTTTATACAATCACGCAGGTACACTGTCTTTACAAAAAACAGTATAATAGTGTTTGTAGGGAGTTGTCTTTATCTATTCTTGTGGGTTGGCATCACTTTAAAAAAATATACATTTAGTGTATAAAATGTAAAAGAAGAGGGAAACAAGAGGGGAAGCTTATCGAGTCAGTCGGAACAGGACAGAAGGTCTGGTGGTTTGGCCTCATGGCCCCGAGGCGTCTCCTGGCTCTTTGAGTGAACATCACAATGTCTGATGCTGTCAGTTCTGGGCCAGACTGAAGTGTGAGCACTCTATTCTTCTGGCATTGAGCTGTCAGTTTCTCACTCACTTAAGCAATCATTTTCTCAACTCTGCCCGCTTTCCGCTGTCCTTCCCCTCCGCCGTCTCGCCGTCATATGACAGCAGCAGACAGAGACAGGTATCAGTTCTAACACAGGCTAAAATGACAATTGACTGACACCGTGCTCAGATAGATTTGTTTTACAATGAGTGACTCACAATCGTGACCAGTTGATTTGACAGTATTGTCTTTTTCATTGTAAGAATCTATTGTTCTCAGCATCTAACAAGTTGTCAGCATTTTTTAGTAATACCCTACAGCAAGTTAAGCTGTTGTTTGTTTCCACCATGCTTGTTATTTTCCGTGTTTTCATAAAAAAAAAAAAATGGGCTTCCTGTTAAGGCTTGCAAGTAATTCATAATGGTTATGTTGACTTTGTAAGGAAAATATCGGCCTTGACTATGCACACTATGGAGCTTACAAAGACATGTTTACTACCCATATGAAAGCATTTCATTCACAAAAGCACCCTGTGGCCCTTCACTATCCTTGCACTTTTCATAAGCTTAAAGCAAAGCCTTCAACCTCAAGGTTTTTTATGGTTTGTTTGTTTTCCCTTTCTTCAAACTCTTACTCAAACACTACTCATTGATTCTATTATTTCAAATTAAATGTGAGCATTGAGCTGTCAGGTTCTCACTCACTCAAGCAATCGCTTCCAGTGACTGAAAAATATATCACTGTTTTTATGATGATATGTTTTTGTTGTAAATATATAGCTGTTAAATATATTAATGACTGCAGGCTCATGGTCATACTTGACATTTTGACCCTGTTCAAAAACCCTGCTGATTCAATTGAAAATGACTGTATACACTGCAAACCATTGCTCATAAGCGATCACATCTGTATAGATACTAGGGCTGTCAAAGTTAACACGATAATGCGTTAACGCAAATTAGTTTTAACGCCACCAATTTCTTTAACACATTAACACAACTTGTGTTTTTAACCTTATAGCAGGCTCAGTTTTAAAGTTAGAGTGAATATACTGGTATCATATGAAACTAGAAAACCCAAGGAATCCATTGGTAATTAAATATTTGAATCGATTGACAGCCCTAATAGATACCTAACATAAGCTTTATATTTTGATGATCCTTTTTCAAGACACTTTCCTGACACATATATTCTTATGTCAGTTAGTATATGAGTTTTAATTTACAATTTCGGTATAATTCATTTACCTCCTTCAAAAAGAAAAGAATCAGATAAGTGTGGGTTGTTGCATTAGTTCACATACTGTAGGCAGACACTGCCAGTTACATATTAGGGGTGTGAGAAAATATTGAATATCACAATATTGTGCTTTATGATACTGTATCGATTCTCAAAAAAACTATTTATTTTTAATTAATAGTTTACACGCAGAGATGAACTCAGTCAATGCTTATTTCATTTGCAAAGTGATGTATCCTCTCAGTGTATAAAGTAATGCTATGATGTTGGATGTTACAGGGACTGTGGTAAATGCAAATGCAGGTCCCATTGTTCTGATTGCATAAAAAAGTACACTTTTTTACTCAGATTTTATGCATATGTTGGTGTGTTCTTTATACTGTGACAGTTTTCCAAAAATTAGTTTTAAAAAATCCCAATATGTCGCCTTGCTTACAGTATCGCAATATATTGAATCGTAACCCCTGTATCGTGATACGTATCGTATCACCAGATTCTTTCCAATACACAATCATATCGCATATAATTTAACTGTTTGATTGTTTGATATGTTGAAACTTTTTTTTTTACAGTACAATGACGCTTTTTTGCTGTTACTTGGCATTACAACATGAACTGCTCCCCTGCCTGCCTTGAGGCTTTTATCAGAAATCATTTGATTTGCATTGTGTCATCGAAACAATCACACACACTTTAGCAGCTATAGCAGGGATTGTATTTGCAGCAGTTGGCTTTTTGTCAAATGGCTTTTAGTCTTTGCTCGGCTCTTTTTGATTTTCCTTTTTTTTTTTTTTTTTTGAGGGATTTTCTAGCTGGAGCCAAAATGTGATTGTAAATCATCGGAAGGGTAGCATTCTATATATCAGTTTAAGTGAAGTACTTCATTGCAGATCACCGCTGTCTGTCACCGTCTTACTGCAGCCTCAGACTCCGTGTTGATAAGACAAATCTACTAGTCGTCCTACTAGTTTTTCATCATCGTACATTTGCAAAAAAAATGGGGACATTTGAGGCAGGACACATAAAATCTACACACGCAGGGTAATACATCTGTTCACACTATCGGGGGGCAAAGATGATTGATAGAATTTAAAGCGTTTCAGAAAGAACTTCCACAGCCCTGTAGACAGAAAATGAGAAAAAAATAATGTGATTCATGGAATTATTAACATCTAACACCAGACAGTTTGCCTCCAGAAAAGAGTCACGCCGGTGGTTTGATCAGACCACTGAGATGTACTGAAGCAGCCCTTTAAACAAAGCCCCCACCCCACAGCTGAGACGGATCACAGAGAAAAAGCAATTTTCTCCGCTCAATTCAACCACTACACCAGAAACAATCCATGGTGGGCAATGCATGATGCAATATAGGAAGTTTTTTTGGGGAAAGAAAAAAAGAGAATTATAGGTGTGATATAATTGCATTTCTTTCTCATCAGTACTGGGAATGATATAATGCAGTGGGAATTTGAATATGGAGTTCCGAGGAAATGACACTCAGTCATATTGTGTGTAGCGCGGTGGAGGATTTTTCAAAGAAATGGCATGTTTGAGTTCACTGGGAGGACAGGTAGTATTTTACCAAAATGAGATGCAATAAAGGCTGGCAGTCCAGAGCCTTTCATATGTCACGTTATGGAACATAATCATCTATTCCCGCAGATCTGGGCGGCTTTGGGACAGCACAAAATGGAAATTAGACATGTTTCATTGACTATTTGGACATTATGTTAGATACACCAGTTAGCCAGCCACTAAAAACAAAATAAATGAATAGAAAACATTTCATTTTTAAAATCATTTCTTATAATAAATTGAGCATGTGTCCTGCGGTCATTTAATATTCCTGCGCTCGCACAATGTGCAGGGAGGACTAACTATTCTTATCTCCGTCCTGATAGATATGCCTGAAGATCACGGTGCACCCTACACGGTTGAAATGACTTCCTTATAATTAAGCAGTCACTGGTGATATATGACCATCAGTGTGCGGTGGGTCATCGAGCATTTTGAGTCAACCGCGGCTCCGGTGGAATCAGAGGCTACATAAATTAATTAATTTTCACCAAGGCCCCGGCGAAGGCACTCCATAATGCTACGGCGGGTGGAGACATTTCAAGTTATTACATTAAAGTCCAAGCGAGTTATGTTTTAATTGCTCCGAGCTGTAATTGTTCTGGCCACCTTTTGGTTTCTGTAATTTTACACGTGTGTGTTACTCTACCATGAATACAAAATCAGTGCTGATTAAAATGTCTGGTAGCCAGCAGCTTAAGAGATTGACATGGAGGTTCTAGAGGTAAGAATTGTTAGAAATGTTTTTTTCCTGAAGGAGCTAACTGTTCTTCCGTGTCATTCATGCAGCTTCGTTACATCATCACAACTCAGCATGTACCGCTTATATTATACTCAGACATCACATAAAAGGCTTAAGTGCACATCAAGTCTCAGGTTTAATACTCATTTGCAGCTCTTTAGCGCAACATGAGTAATTGTTATAGCTCTAATGAATATATTGCGAAAAAAATGTATATGAGTGTTGGCCTACTTTTCCTGTTGGTTATAAGTGCAACAGACTAGTTTAGGACATCAGGCCTTTGTTATTCAATGTTGCATGTATCCGATTTATGAAAAATGCAGATCAGATTGCTGTATTATTACCACAATACCTTTACATTGTTTGTGCTTATAGTGAGTTAGTCCCTTTTTATGTCCTCTCATTCCACCTTCTAGGAGTTTTGCTCCAGATTCTGGCAAATACATACACCTTTTATTTGAAAATAATCAAAAAGTGCAACTTCAGGACCCGCTGCTTCAGCTCTCAAGATACAAGGCAGTGCAATATTTAACAAAAAATAAAACGCAACCAACTTCTCTTCTGGTCGAATGAACAGTGGTTTAACCACCTGCTTCTGTTCTCATTTTCAATATAAACGGTAGTGTCGGAAGCATGAACGCTTTCAGAAAGCAGTAATGTTTGTAGTAATATTAATTAGGGTTATGATGGTTTATATTTTTTGGTATTTGTATTTGCTAGTGTGATATTGTCATTTAATATTGTGTCATTTATTATTATTGGATCGTGATGTTTTGGGTCACATGGGTATGGGTGGCATTCATAGTTAATATAATCAGCTGTTCACCTGAGTGCCTGAGGGAAGAGAGGGTGAGTGGGTTGCCGTATTTTTTGTTGACCGCTATTTTCTTTTGATCGCTGTTGATTATCCTGATTTTTGTGCACTTTATAATAAGTTGATCGTTTTCATTAAATAAGATTTTGTTCAACGTGTTTTCGGATCTCCATGACTTACTTTGGTAGCGCGTCGGACAAGCAATAATATTTATCAAAAATTAAAGTGCATGGCGTCTCAGTAGTTGCGTGGAATTGTTACCTATCGATCTAGTTGGTTTGTAGGAATATAAATCGATACATCAATATAGTAGATGAATCGTTACACCCCTAGTGAGTGAGCAATTTAGCTACAGTGCTGGAGCCTTAGTCAGTACTGTTGCTTACATTATAGGAGATTTCATAGGTCAAACCTCTCACAAGCTGTAAAAGCAACACTGACATGTTATCACCTTATGAAGCGAACATGTTAGCAACCAGTTGTCCATTTACACGTCCAGAAGACACAGATCAACATTATTGTTCATTTTATTAACCTGAAGAATATAAGTCTGATATTTACTCTCCTTTTAGCTCTGTTTTTGGTCTCCACCACTCCTGAAGAAAATATCTGGCTGTTTAGCTACTAAATGCTTCATTATGTTCACCAACTACTGCTAACTATGTCTGTCTGCCATTTAGTGCTGGGCAGGCAGGGAGCGTACAATGGGGTTTTAGAGCTTTTTCACTAAAAAAAAAACTGCTTTGTGTAGGTGAAAAAAAAAGAAAACTGAGACTAAACAAAAGCCCTAAAATTGTGGGCCATACACATGAACCGGAGCAAAGACAGGGTCACAAGACACTGAAAAGCTCCATAGTGCTGAGGGGAACTGCAGAGTTGGGTAATAATTCTCTTTAGGCTCACCACTAAAAGCGACCCCCTTCAAATTATAGTCTTTGGATCCATAGTTCATAGAAAAATATTGATTAGTGCAGCTTTAGATAACTCAAACTAGATTGGTTTATGTGAAGTTTAGTTTATGTGACGGACAGAACAATTATTGATTGTATAAATCCATATGACTCTACTCGACTCTGACATCATTACAGGGAAATACTGAACGTTAGTAACATTTAAGTGGGCACTGCGAAAAGACGAGGGTTAGCTGAAAACAAATGTCAGGGATCTAAGCTTATGTCTTAATTGGATGCTAAAAGATTAATGTGGTGTGTTTGAATAATTAGAATTGGAAAGTATTCATTATTGTTGTTTGTTCAGTCACCATTAGAATTGTAATCAGCACTGGAAAGTGTTCAAAGTGAAGTGGCAAGTGAAGAGCACTCCCAAAACGAGATGCTGTATTGTTAGTAGGGCTGCAACTAACCATTATTTTCATTATCGAATAATCTGCCGATTACTTTCTAGATTAATTGTTTGGTCTATAAAATGTCAGACGAATTGAAAAAAATGTCGAAGGTGATGTCTTTAAACTAGAGCTGTCAAAGTTAACGCAATAATAATTCGTTAACGCAAAGTTGCTCTAACGCAACTAATTTTTTAATGCATTAACGCAGTCAATATTATGGAGGTTGTAGTGGGCTCAGTTCTAAAGCTACATTGAAGATACTGGTATCATATGAAACTAGAAAAGCTAAAGAATCCACCAAAATACTAACCATGTCATACTAGCTTGTCATGAAGGAGGCTAAATAACGCTCCAAACTTGCACTAAATTTTGGCGAGGAAAAACTGGCATGGCTATTTCTTTTAAATCCAATTTCTGCATTACTTTACAGGATACCTAATAATATTAATCTAAAAACAAAGTTTTGATGAAAAAACTCTTTGATTACACTGGATTTTTTATTGATTTCTTAGTGAGCATGACATTCTGCTCTTGCCTGCACTAGCCAATCAGATATTAACTTTTAATCTTCAACTTCGTAAAAGTCATATTCCATTGAAATGATTATGTCAAAAGAAAATGGAAATAAAAGTGAAAAGTATAATAATACATAATTACTGCATTTAATTTAATAAGTAAATGTAATTATGTTTAGCAAAAAAGAGGCACACATTGTCATTTTTGTTAACTTTTTCTTATCAAGGCTTTTAATGTTGGGAGCTCTCTGTGAAAATAGATTAGTGCCACCAGGAGAGGAGAATTGCAAATTGTATTCTATTCTCTCGCCCATGTTTCTTATTTGAATAATGATTTGTATGAGATGCATTATTTGTGGCGTAGCTGAGGCCATTTCAGTGCAAAATAGAATCACTCTGGATTTGAACTACTCCTAGTGCAAGAAACCTGTAATTTACCAACTGACCCAGACTTAAAGTGATGATGTGCCTCAAGTCTAAAACACATTGCCACTGCAGCGCAGCAGCATGTCATATGACACTTACCATTTGATGTGGCGTTGACAGTGTTGTCACAGGAAAATAGAACATTCTGTTTCACACCCTGGTGCATGTATTGCCATCAGTAAAAAAAAATAATTGGGCCATCTGTTTCCACGTCTCATACGACTGTGGTGTCTCTCGGACTTTGTGTCTCACAATGTCACTTGCAAGGTAAAAGTTTTGGAAGTTTTAGAGCAGGTTGACAGATTGACGACTGCAGCGAGAATATGCTACGGGGTCCTGCCAGGATATATTTGTTAAATAAATTCAAAAGTTAATTTGCAAGGAACCATTTTGAGTTAAATGCAATGGCTCGAAAATGATTAGTGAATTTAATATTTATTCTTTTTAAATGGATTTTTACCTAACTCAAATTCAGTTTTGTTCATTCAATTCCAGCTTTCATGAACATGAGGGACTTTTTTTCCTTGAACAGAGACTGAAAGGCAGTCACCTGCTGCCAACAGTGGACTAACACACTTCACTTAGCTAATGGCAAGCAATGTGGCACTGTGCCTCGCTCATCACCTCAGACGAGAACGACCAAGTCTCCCCAGTCAATGAAAGACTTACAAGTAATGTATTAGTTTAAAAGTATTGGGCGTTTAACCAATATGGCACCGTAGCCTGGCAGACATGTAGCTGTCTTTGGCTATTCTGCAGCTGCGGTCTGCCAAGGCAAATGCACAGTGCTGTTCTCAAGTTCACACTACATTGAGGAGACAGTTAATCTGTGACAACCTAACAATATCCAGGGCCTTCAGCTTCCCCCTCAAGCTCTCCTACTACCCCGGTGAATGCTGCCGTGGGGAGCGGCCCTAGGCTCCCTCAACTGATGAATCTCTTGCCTTCTATCCAGAGGGCTCATTTATTAGTTTTGAGGGGGTTCCCCAGTGTTCTCCATACCCCTTCTGACAATTGAGGTCTTCTGAAAGTCAGCCTACTGTATATGAACTCATTCCGCATCTAGAGTACTCTTTCAACCCTGCTGGAAAATCTTTCCTCAGTTTGGAGTTTAAGGTCGCATGACAGAAAAACGATAAAGCAGCAGTGGGTAGAATTGGAGCAAATATGATTAAAAAAAGTTATTTTTATAAAATGGTCACTATATCCTGACAGTGGTGCATGAGACAGGTAATTGAAAAAAAAACATGTGCCTCTGTGTCCTCTGGTGTCCTCCGGTGCTCCTAATGGCATCTGCAAGATTTCACAGACCGGAGGGAAAACAACCAATCAGAGCCAAGCTGGAGTCTTGCCGTCTCTGGAACTGCAGAGTTGGGTAATAATTCTCTTTAGGTTCACCACTAAAAGCGACCCCCTTCAAATTATAGTCTTTGGATCCATAGTTCATAGAAAAATATTGATTAGTGCAGCTTTAGATAACTCAAACTAGATTGGTTTATGTGAAGTTTAGTTTATGTGACGGACAAAACAATTATTGATTGTATAAATCCATATGACTCTACTCGACTCTGACATCATTACAGGGAAATACTGAACGTTAGTAACATTTAAGTGGGCACTGTGAAAAGACGAGGGTTAGCTGAAAACAAATGTCAGGGATCTAAGCTTATGTCTTAATTGGATGCTAAAAGATTAATGTGGTGTGTTTGAATAATTAGAATTGGAAAGTATTCATTATTGTTGTTTGTTCAGTCACCATTAGAATTGTAATCAGCACTGGAAAGTGTTCAAAGTGAAGTGGCAAGTGAAGAGCACTCCCAAAACGAGATGCTGTATTGTTAGTAGGGCTGCAACTAACCATTATTTTCATTATCGAATAATCTGCCGATTATTTCCTAGATTAATTGTTTGGTCTATAAAATGTAAGATGAATTGAAAAAATGTAGAAGGTGATGTCTTTAAACTAGGGCTGTCAAAGTTAACGCAATAATAATTCGTTAACGCAAAGTTGCTCTAACGCAACTAATTTTTTTTAATGCATTAACGCAGTCAATATTATGGAGGTTGTAGTGGGCTCAGTTCTAAAGCTACATTGAAGATACTGGTATCATATGAAACTAGAAAAGCTAAAGAATCCACCAAAATACTAACCATGTCATACTAGCTTGTCATGAAGGAGGCTAAATAACGCTCCAAACTTGCACTAAATTTTGGCGAGGAAAAACTGGCATGGCTATTTCTTTTAAATCCAATTTCTGCATTACTTTACAGGATACCTAATAATATTAATCTAAAAACAAAGTTTTGATGAAAAAACTCTTTGATTACACTGGATTTTTTATTGATTTCTTAGTGAGCATGACATTCTGCTCTTGCCTGCACTAGCCAATCAGATATTAACTTTTAATTGTCAACTTCGAAAAAGATGTATTCCATTGAAATGATTCTGTCAAAGGAAAATGGAAATAAAAGTGAAAAGTATAATATTACATAATTACTGCATTTAAATTAATAAGTAAATGTAATTATGTTTAGCAAAAAAGAGGCACACATTGTCCTTTTTGTTAACTTTTTCTATCAAGGCTTTTAATGTTGGGAGCTCTCTGTGAAAATAGATTAGTGCCACCAGGAGAGGAGAATTGCAAATGTTATTCTATTCTCTCGCCCATGTTTCTTATTTAAATAATGATTTGTATGAAATGCATTATTTGTGGCGTAGCTGAGGCCATTTCAGTGCAAAATAGAATCACTCTGGATTTGAACTACTCCTAGTGCAAGAAACCTGTAATTTACCAACTGACCCAGACTTAAAGTGATGATGTGCCTCAAGTCTAAAACACATTGCCACTGCAGCGCAGCAGCATGTCATATGACACTTACCATTTGATGTGGCGTTGACAGCGTTGTCACAGGAAAATAGAACATTCTGTTTCACACCCTGGTGCATGTATTGCCATCAGTAAAAAAAAATAATTGGGCCATCTGTTTCCGCGTCTCATACGACTGTGGTGTCTCTCGGACTTTGTGTCTCACAATGTCACTTGCAAGGTAAAAGTTTCGGAAGTTTTAGAGCAGGTTGACAGATTGACGACTGCAGCGAGAATATGCTACGGGGTCCTGCCAGGATATATTTGTTAAATAAATTCAAAAGTTAATTTGCAAGGAACCCTTTTGAGTTAAATGCAATGGCTTGAAAATGATTAGTGAATTTAATATTTATTCTTTTTAAATGGATTTTTACCTAACTCAAATTCAGTTTTGTTCATTCAATTCCAGCTTTCATGAACATGAGGGACTTTTTTTCCTTGAACAGAGACTGAAAGGCAGTCACCTGCTGCCAACAGTGGACTAACACACTTCACTTAGCTAATGGCAAGCAATGTGGCACTGTGCCTCGCTCATCACCTCAGACGAGAACGACCAAGTCTCCCCAGTCAATGAAAGACTTACAAGTAATGTATTAGTTTAAAAGTATTGGGCGTTTAACCAATATGGCACCGTAGCCTGGCAGACATGTAGCTGTCTTTGGCTATTCTGCAGCTGCGGTCTGCCAAGGCAAATGCACAGTGCTGTTCTCAAGTTCACACTACATTGAGGAGACAGTTAATCTGTGACAACCTAACAATATCCAGGGCCTTCAGCTTCCCCCTCAAGCTCTCCTACTACCCCGGTGAATGCTGCCGTGGGGAGCGGCCCTAGGCTCCCTCAACTGATGAATCTCTTGCCTTCTATCCAGAGGGCTCATTTATTAGTTTTGAGGGGGTTCCCCAGTGTTCTCCATACCCCTTCTGACAATTGAGGTCTTCTGAAAGTCAGCCTACTGTATATGAACTCATTCCGCATCTAGAGTACTCTTTCAACCCTGCTGGAAAATCTTTCCTCAGTTTGGAGTTTAAGGTCGCATGACAGAAAAACGATAAAGCAGCAGTGGGTAGAATTGGAGCAAATATGATTAAAAAAAGTTATTTTTATAAAATGGTCACTATATCCTGACAGTGGTGCATGAGACAGGTAATTGAAAAAAAAACATGTGCCTCTGTGTCCTCTGGTGTCCTCCGGTGCTCCTAATGGCATCTGCAAGATTTCACAGACCGGAGGGAAAACAACCAATCAGAGCCAAGCTGGAGTCTTGCCGTCTCTGAGCAGCTGTCAATCACTCGCAAACTCCAACCAAACGGTCAAACTAGGCAGCGCTGATCAAATATGAATCAGTATTCTGTAACTGTAATTTCTATTCTTCTTTTGTAGTGTACTGCTTAGCGGTAAAACGAGATGGTTTGTGACCCGGCCGCCATGTTGAGAACAATTGAGGAAATACCAAGCACCGCCCACCAGCCGAAGCACAGCCAATAGGAACGATCTCTCTCTGAAACGACCTTTGATTAGTCAAAGTCTTCCGTCATGGACTAGATTTTTTAAAGCCTGAAAACAGAGCCATGAGGAGGTGCAGAAGTCTAGTTTTCTCTCAGAACACTTGAATTACAATATGCTGAAAGGTTATTATGGAATGGAAATGGAAAAGCTATAAAAGGGATCTACAACAATTGATGATTTCTTATTTTTTTGTACAACAAACAGAATTAATATATTTCTCTGGTCTTCAGTGACCACCACTTATTATGTGAACAGCCTGCATTCAAACCCCATAACATATGCATGCTATATATATATATATATATATATTGCAACACATAATGTGTTGCATCATCCCCAACAATCCATTGGAGATAAGAGGGGAGACTTTGTAGAGATGAACAGTTTAGATGACCGCCATGATGATTAACCTGACCCACCAGATGGTTTGTTGCTCAGAACCATCTGAGAAGCCGTCATTGGAAACTGTTTGAAAAAGAGCAGGCACTTTCAAAGAATACTTGGCAGGCGATTGGATGAACCATCTGTCAATCAAACTCTTGGCGAAGCCTGTCGGGAGAAGTGCGAAAACATCTTTTCCTTCGAGAGAAGCATTCACTGCCATTCTTTGTTCTTCTTTTAAGAGAGAAATACTCCCCAGTTACTTGAAGCCTGCCAAGATGGATTTTCGTGTGATGTGTGGTCCGGAGATTCTCGCGTGATCTTGAGACGTTGTAAGAATCCAGCTGCCGTTCTAATTTATTTTTCACTTTCTGCCTCTGCCACTGCTCTGGCCTCCTTGCATGGTGTTCATTATGGACAATCCACGACTAGCACAGATGTTCGATAACAATGCACCAACAGAGAGGATATTCCCCCCAGTGATACCCTTCCAGGCGTCCGGGTCACTAATATGGCAATTTATGTGTTCTAGTACCTCTATACATTTGTAAGTCCTTGTCTGGCGGTTCACTGTTCTACAGCAAGGCAAATTACTTCTACTTGCTATTGGATGATGTTCTCCCCTTTCTGCAACATGCAGTCACATTGGGGTGACCCTCTCATCCACTGGGACTCTCTAAATGTGCCTAGTTGCAGGAGTGGGCTTTGGTGTCCCTATTCCGGGCGTTTGGTTCCTGCTGGAAGTCATTGGGGTCTTTTTGAAAGACGATTTGTCCTCTCACCTGAAACTGTTTTACCTTGCTTGTCCCTACAAAGGCTAGCGTGGGGGAAACATCAAAACTTGCCTCACAGCTAGAACAAAGACTCGAATGTCAAGAGAACACTTATGATTTATTTTCCTATTTACGGGTTTCTTCTTGGTGTCCTGAATAGCTTGGCCTTCACTACCCCTGTTAACAATATGTGGAAGTCAACACAATCTCATGGGGAGACCTATAAATAGCACGACATTACAAGGACATTTTGCGTGTCATGAGAACGCATTTTAACCTTTTCGTCATTTGTACGCCACGCAACAAAACTACGGTAACGTCTGCAGTTAGGTTGAGGCAACAAAACCACTAAGTTAGGTTTAGGTAAAACATCATTGGTTGAGCTTAAAATATATGCGTAAGCTAAGTAAAATGTGCTGAAACAACATGACAAAAGTACGGTAAACATGTCACAACGTCACCAGATTAACTTCAAGATAACTCAACAACTCTTTGGGACACAAAGATCTGTCTCCTGGTTGAGTGTCCAGTGTTTGTTGGACCCATCCACCTCCCCCTCATTTTCACTTTTTATTTTACGTTACTAGCTCTGAGCGTAGCATATTTCCGAGGATGTGTTTGTATTGCAGTCAATACAGACTACATGGTGTACAAATGACATGCCAAAAGCAAAAACGGCGTTCTTATTGCACGCAAAATGACCTGCGAATTACCGTGTCATTCATACGCCATTTAGTGCGACCAGGCTGGAAGTATATGGGGGCAGAAACTGTTAATTTCTGAGTATTAGGGCTGTCAAAGTTAACGTGATAACGCGTTAACGCACATTTGTTTTAACGCCACTAATTTCTTAAATGCATTAACGCAACTTGCGATTTTTAGGTTGTCTCTCGCTCAGTTCATATGAAACTAGAGAAACCCAAGGAATCCTATTGGTACCAACCATGTCACACTAGCTTGTAGCGAAGGAGGTTAAATAACGCTCCAAACTCCAAAGGAAAAACTGTCGTGCCATTTTCAAAGGGGTCCCTTGACCTCTGACCTCAAGATATGTGAATGAAAATGGGTTCGATGGGTACCGACAAGTCTCCCCTTTACAGACATGCCCCCTTTATGATAATCAGATGCAGTTTGGGGCAAGTCATGGTCAAGTCAGCACATACTGACAGCTGTTGTTGCCTGTTGTGCTTGAGTTTGCCATGTTATGATTTGAGCATATGTTTTATGCTAAATGCAGTACCTTTGAGGGTTTTTGGACAATATTTGTCATTGTTTTGTGTTGTTAATTGATTTCCAATAATAAATATCTACATATATTTGTATAAAACAAGCATATTTGCCCACTCCCAGGTTGATAAGAGTATTAAATACTTGACAAATCTCCCTTTACGGTACATTTTGAAAAGATAAAAAGTGTGTGATTAATTTGCGATTAATCGCACAATTGACCATGATTAATTGCGATTAATCGCAGGTCAATCACAAATTTGACACATCGCAATTAAATATTTTAATCGATTGACAGCCCTACGGAGTATACATCTGCATAGTGCTGCATTGTGCTGTACTGTATTTAGCTTGTCCTGCTGAAACTGCTGCCTGCGAGATGAAAGGGGACGTCGCATCACACGAACACATGTTGGTCGACACCTTCCCCACTTGTCCATTAAATCAATGAATGACCTGCTTCACCGCCTTGCTAATTGTTCTTAACCAGAGCCATTGGCGCCATGACATACTGCTGGGGATGATACTGTTGATGTCATTAGGAAACAAGCTACATGGTGTTTCATAATGTATAACTTGATGACTGCTGCACAGTTCAGTCATCAGGTTCTTGAGTAACCAACCAGTGTTAATCCTTTGGATTCATCATCTGCCAGGAATAAATGCTGTTTCCTCTGGGAATTCTAATTTTAGTAGTTTTAATATTAGTTTATTATTATTATGTTCTATAGTAGCAACAACTATGACTCTTTTAATCAATTATCTGTAGTCAGCAGTTTTAGAAATTTGCACGAGTTTCCATCATATATGAATCACATTTATTCGTAGATGTTTTTAGAGTGGCCTAAGCAGGTATTTTCCCCTCACTCTGAGCATGAATATGAGGTCATTAGTACACTTGGGGCAAGTATAAAAAGTATAATTTTCTTTAATTAGTCCATAAGGAGGACAGGAGCCTTGTTACGGACCTCTATACACTATAATCTTCTACAGCGAGTGACACCATACATGTATGCAGTATAGGTCAAGGTCTTCTTTGTGTGTTCTGCCCTGGCTCTGTCACTCCCTTGTATCCTTAGGGGAGAGAACGGCACAAGCAGCTCTTCGTGGACGCTTCCTGGCATGTTTCACGCGTGTTCTCATTCATGGCTCTTGTGTTCCCAGATTTTTAGCAGGGCACTAAACACATGGTCAGGTATGGCGGTGCTGCTCCAAGGACCGTGCCACTGTCACGGTGGCTCGGGTCCCGGCTTTCATTGTGACATGAGCGTGTAGCAGAGAAAGGGTCGCTTCCTGATTCTTTGTCTTTGGCTTTTTAATGGATTATGTCACGCAACATGAATTAATTCGGACACGACTCGATAGAATCCTCTGAACACTTTCGAAATTGTTTACACTCTTGATGTGGCTATTTGCATATGCTTTGGTGATAACCCACTGCACACTGATGCGTAGTCATCTGCGTTTTAGACGGACAGCATGTCATGGAATTTGTTTGTTACTCAGGATGCTGCAAATTCTCCGTGAGGAGAGCTGTTCGGACATTGTCAGACCAGCTGCCGAACGGCACCGCCTGAAGGAAAGGAAATTATGTAGGCATGGCAGGCAGATGTAGGCATGTATGTTGATGTTGCTCCCTATTGGCGAAGAGCTGCTATACTACTACATGTAGTTGAATGTTACAGCTGCAGTTTCATTCGTTTCTTTTTCTTGTTCAACTAATTAATTACCGTAACTGTTTAATTTGCAGCAGCTACTATATTACGTATAGACCTCTGAGTATAAAATGACCCGGATACCCCCAGTATAGGGGTGTAAGAAAATATCAGAAAAATCTAATATCGCGATATTTCGTTTTGTGCTACTGTATCGATTCTCAAAAACACTATCGATTTTTCATTAATAAATTACATGCAAAGATTAACTCAGTCAGTACTTTATTTCATTTGCAAAGATATGCGCTCTCAAAGTAGTGCTGTGATGCTGGATTTTACAGGGACTGTTATAAATGCAAATGCAGATCTGACTGCATAAAAAAGTAAAACATTTTTTACTCAGACTTTATGCATATTGTGGTGTGTTTCTTATACTGTTAAAGTTTATCTAAAATTAGATTAAAAAAATCGCAATATATCGCCTTGCTTACAGTATCGCAATATGTCGCCATATATTAAATCATTACCCCTGTATCGTGATACGTATCGTATCGCCAGATTCTTGTCAATACACAGCCCTAGCGCAGTAGCATTTCCCTTAACACCAGCCCTCGGTCCAGCCCTCGGTCTGGGTCTCATTCACAAGAACGGACGAAGGGAAATAACTCTGGATTCGGCTATTAGTTTATTTTACAACTTTTAGGACCTAATGATTTCACAAGTGTTGGTAGTGGGAAGTTGATTTACCTAAAGAAAGAAAATATAGACTGATTTACAGACGTGTCTTTCCCAATGTAAGTCTATGGGAAAAAGTCTATTTGGGCCCAATGGCATCACGTGGCGGACACATAAGTTGTAGTACCACTGTTTGGCCACTACGTAAAATTTGCTTCAAAGCCCGGCGCTCTTCCTGGGGGCTTGGTCAGAACCCAAGGTCTGAAACTGCCACTGTGGCTATGCTGTTGCATATTATAGGCGAGGCCTTGTTTTAGTGGTTTAACACGTGTGCCCTTGTTTGTTATAACAGTGCACATTTAGCTGTTGTACATTCAAACATGCTCAACTCACATGCAGTGATAAAAATGTAGCTGATAATATGAGCTTTGTGGTTTCTCACTTTGTGTAGAATATTTTGTGTGATATTGCACACAAAGTGTGACTGTGCTACATTATATGCAGTTGGACTGCATACAGTATGTGGGTGTGCATGCATTGATGCACGTGCACTCTCCCTTTCCACATGATTAATCGGGATCACTCACCTCGCGTTGTGTCCATCCATTCATTTTCTAAACTTCCTATTGTGTGCATGGTCGCAGGGGGACGGAGCCTGTCCTAGCAAGCACTTTTACTAAACCATCTTTCACAGAGCTGACACACACAGACAGATGACCACACACACACATTCACACCTATGGGCAGCTGGAGTTTCTGAATCATCAATTTGGTTGTTTTTGAACTGGGGTGGCCTTAGCTGGTCTGTGGATTTTATCTGGTGTAGGACATGTCTGCATCGCCACTGCACTGCATTTTTGAAAACTATGATAATTAGGGCTGTGTATTGGCAAGAATCTGACGATACGATACGTATCACGATACAGGGGTAATGATTCAATATATTGGGATATATTGCGATACTGTAAACAAGCCGATATAATGCGATTTTTTAAAAAATCTAATTTTAGGAAAGCTGTTATAGTGTAAAGGACACACCACCATAAGCATACAATCTGAGTAAAGAAATGTTTGATTTTATGCAATCAGAACAGTGCGATTTGCATTTATAAACAGTCCCTGTAACATCCAACATCATAGCATTACTTTGAGAGGGCACATATCTTTGCAAATTAAATAAAGTATTGCCTGAGTTAATCTTTGCATTTAAACTTAGTTAGTTAAAAATCAATAGTGTTTTTGTGAATCGATACAGTATCACGAAACAAAAAAACGATATTTTCTTACACCCTTAATGATACTCTGGTCTCGTGTCACATCTCTCGCCCATGTCCAAGCATCGTTTCACTCCCTCTTCCTCTCCTTGCAGTTCTCCTACAACTGAAGTTATATCCAGTAACTACTATTACTAATGGCAGAACGCACCAGAAACCTTGGGTGTTTTCGTAACTTCATCGTATTGGTTTGTGATGTTTTACACATAACTTCAGTAGCCTAATATCTCCTGCCTCAACACACAGCTTCGCTCGCCTCGCTCACCAGAGTAGCTCCATCTGCGTTCGTCTTTGCCCATCTGTAGCACAGTGGCCTTTCAGTGTTGATTGGCTATTACCTGTGACGTTTAACCAATCAGGTAGTGCTGTGGGCGATGATTACAAAAAGAGACAGGCAGCTACATCAGAGCCAAAGTAGCATATTTTTTCAATAATTTATTTAATCAGGTATCGGTTCAAATAAACAACATTCCGATAATCATAAAAATGCTGAATATCGCGGCCGATCGGCCATCATCAGCCAATCCCTAACCGTGATACTGTTTAAAAGTGCTCTATATGATATTCGGAGCATTAATATAGCAGCAAGCAACTATTTGCAATGTAAAAAGAGGGAAGTAATGTCTACCTGAGCAGAGAATGAAGTCACCCTCCCTCTGTGTGTGTTGTAATCTGGTTCTCCTTCCTTTGTTGACATAGCCGGGCCGGCCGAGCGTGCCTTTTAGTGCATGTTAGTGCATGTGAGCGTGCCCCGCTGGCTAGCTCACGGCCGCCGCTCTGCACTGCTCTCATACTGTAGTTACCGCTGATAACGCCGCCCCGACCATTATCTCTTTGGAGAACATTCCCAGACCTAAATGTATACAGACATACTGATGTGCATCACATGCACAATCCGGCTGTCCCTCTTTCGCATACACAGCACGTGCATGCTTGAAAACACAAACCGTTGTAATAGAGCACTTGTTTGGCTGGCCAAGTGTCATGACCAAAGTAAATTAGTTCTCTTCAGACTTCCAGTCGCTGCGCAAGTGAAAAAGGGAGGATGCTATTAATAGAGACAAAACTCAGGTAGAAGTGGCTGCATCCCCCCCATCTCTGTTTTTTTTTTCTTCTGCCCATTTATTCACCTTCTCTCTGTCTCTTCTGTTGCCTGGGTAACAGTTACCGATGGGGAGCAAAGGGAAAGTGTGGATTATTGAATAACTGTGTCCCTGCACTTTTGACTGCTTGTGTGCGTGCGTGCAAGTGTAGATGCGTAATTGATCTGAGCTGATGTGCACATGCACATAATTGGTTGCGTAAGGCTTGAGAGAGGGTAAAGATTTTTTATAAAATAGTTTTACTATGTTGCCAAAGAATTTCACATATGCACTTAAAACATGGCACACTGTACATGAAATGGCTTACATGATATTTTTATTCATAACAATCTGTGAGTGTGGGTGGATTGGATGATGCACTGTTAAGGGAAAATGAAAATGAAACAATTTCATGGTAAAACTGTAGATTTGAACACCATTAAATGGAGCAATCAGCAGGTCTCTGTGGAAATATCTATATGCAGCCAGGACCTTTAAAAACATCTGCGAACACCATTCCTGTAATTGACAGAACCTACAATCTCACATTGAAAAACAGCCAGATGTTGACGTGAAATTGACCTGACAGCATATTTCAATATTAATAGTGCAATATAATAAGCCTTTTTTTCTTTATTTTGACAGACAATTCAAACCATTTGGGTTTTCCCTTTCCTTTAGTATGTTATATAGTTTTTTTATGCATGTAAAAGGTCTGCAAAGTTACGAAGCCCAAAGTCCACTCCAAAGGGAGTTGGTCCACACTCACAGACTCAAGGATTTGAGGCGCGTTCCCGCAAAGTCCGTGAGGGTTTAAGGCTGTCCCACTGTCAAATCATCGAGTCCTTGAGGGCCCTCTGACAGACATTTTGAGCCCTTTATGCACACTTTCCAAAAATCCGCATTTCTGCAGACTTTGACTGAGGGATTTACCCACAGTTCATAGCGTTGTGACGTTAAACACAACATCGTTGTAACCCGGAGCCATAAAAAAACCTGATAAGCAATAGGGATGCACCGATCCCACGTTTTCAGTCCTGATAGCGATACCTGGGCTTTGGGTATCGGCCGATACCGAGTACCGATCCGATACCAGTGTTTAATTAATAAGCTGTATGCCTCACTGTGTGGAAGTGACTGAGATTAGGGCTGCACAATTAATTAAATATGAATCACGATCACAATTTTGGCTGCCTGCAATAGACGTTACAAATGTGTGCTCCGCTCATAGAGAACGCCGCTGCATGTCAAATCAAGCACTTCCTAAAGTTTTGGGGAGCGGTCGGTCGTGCCGTCTTATTTTGATGCAAAGATTTGTTAACTAGCGTGCATGTAGCACAACGTTAAATTGAAAGCAGTGCTCTGTTGATTTAATTTTGGGTATAAAGCTTTGGTACAATTCTTAGCAGTGCAATGTTTATTTAAATGTGAAAGTGAAATGCAAATATTTTGTCCCTAAAATCAGGGAATAATTGTGATCATTAATCGTGATCTCAATATTGATCAAAATAATCGTGATTTATCATTTTGGCCATAATCGTGCAGCCCTGACTGAGATCATTCTTTTATGTGTAAGGCAACATTAGGCTTGACGTAAACAGACTATATTACTCACCTGGTTTATTCATCAATCATTTCTTTTAATTTTGCTTTATGAAGTTTGACAAAAACAAGTAAATTGATTTTTGACAGTTACTTCTTTTCGTAAGGCTATAGCCTGGAAGACGTTCAAATAGGCAGAATAAAAAGGTGACATAAAAACCCACAATTGGCATCTTCAAGGTAATGTGAAATGTTACCGCAAAGTGCTGTCCTATTCATATTTATACCATTTCAAGCCCTTGCAGCCTCTCATACTCAACCATTTACCAGGTGACGTCAGTCAAGTCCCTGAGGGTTCAGGGCTTAAGGCTTTAGTGGGGGACCTTGAGAATGGGCCTCAGTCTCCCCCACTGAAACAGTCCCAACTTTTCTTCCGTAACGTGGTGATGTCACCAATTAACACAATTGCATAATACCCGCCTAGCAGCAAGTTTGGCACGCACTCAAACAAAGCTAGTTTGAGCGGAGCTGGAGCGGAATTGGCAGAGTTTGGTTCGGTTGACCAATGACAACAGTGAGCCAGCTGACCAATCAGAGCAGACCTTTTCGGGAGTAGGGCAGGAGCTCAAACAGAGTGTTTCAGACACACAAGAAAAGAGGTGCTGCAGCACAGCCGGTATGAGAAAAATAAAGCTTTTTTTTTAACATTAAAGCCTGTAAACATGTTCTAGTAGTTACCCGAAATAGTAAAAGCATGCACCTGAAAATAAGCATAATAGGTCCCCTTTAATGTGAATATTATTTCTGGTTGTAAAATGGTTGTTGTTTTTTTACTTTGAAGCACATAAACATGTCTGTTCATGTAGTTGATGTAGTAGTCCTAACCCTGATACTGTTTAAAAGTGCTCTATACGATATTCTGAGCATTAATATAGCAGCAAGCAACTATTTGCAATGTAAAAATAGGGAAGTAATGTCTACCTGAGCAGAGAATGAAGTCACCCTCCCTCTGTGTGTGCTGTAATCTGCTTCTCCTTCCTTTGTTGACATAGCCGGGCCGGCCGAGCGTGCCTTTTAGTGCATGTTAGTGCATGTGAGCGTGCCCCACTGGCTAGCTCACGGCCGCCGCTCTGCACTGCTCTCATACTGTATTTACCGCTGATAAACGCCGCCCCGACCAGTATCTCTTCGGAGAACATTCCCAGACCTAAATGTATACAGACATACTGATGTGCACCACATGCACAATCCGGCTGTCCCTCTTTCGCATACACAGCACGTGCATGCTTGAAAACACAAACCGTTGTAATAGAGCACTTGTTTGGCTGGCCAAGTGTCATGACCAAAGCAAATTAGTTCTCTTCAGACTTCCAGTCGCTGCGCAAGTGAAAAAGGGAGGATGCTATTAATAGAGACAAAACTCAGGTAGAAGTGGCTGCATCCCCCCCATCTTTGTTTTTTTTTTCTTCTGCCCATTTATTCACCTTCTCTCTGTCTCTTCTGTTGCCTGGGTAACAGTTACCGATGGGGAGCAAAGGGAAAGTGTGGATTATTGAATAACTGTGTCCCTGCACTTTTGACTGCTTGTGTGCGTGCGTGCAAGTGTAGATGCGTAATTGATCTGAGCTGATGTGCACATGCACATAATTGGTTGCGTAAGGCTTGAGAGAGGGTAAAGATTTTTTATAAAATAGTTTTACTATGTTGCCAAAGAATTTCACATATGCACTTAAAACATGGCACACTGTACATGAAATGGCTTACATGATATTTTTATTCATAACAATCTGTGAGTGTGGGTGGATTGGATGATGCACTGTTAAGGGAAAATGAAAATGAAACAATTTCATGGTAAAACTGTAGATTTGAACACCATTAAATGGAGCAATCAGCAGGTCTCTGTGGAAATATCTATATGCAGCCAGGACCTTTAAAAACATCTGCGAACACCATTCCTGTAATTGACAGAACCTACAATCTCACATTGAAAAACAGCCAGATGTTGACGTGAAATTGACCTGACAGCATATTTCAATATTAATAGTGCAATATAATAAGCCTTTTTTTCTTTATTTTGACAGACAATTCAAACCATTTGGGTTTTCCCTTTCCTTTAGTATGTTATATAGTTTTTTTATGCATGTAAAAGGTCTGCAAAGTTACGAAGCCCAAAGTCCACTCCAAAGGGAGTTGGTCCACACTCACAGACTCAAGGATTTGAGGCGCGTTCCCGCAAAGTCCGTGAGGGTTTAAGGCTGTCCCACTGTCAAATCATCGAGTCCTTGAGGGCCCTCTGACAGACATTTTGAGCCCTTTATGCACACTTTCCAAAAATCCGCATTTCTGCAGACTTTGACTGAGGGATTTACCCACAGTTCATAGGGTTGTGCCGTTAAACACAACATCGTTGTAACCCGGAGCCATAAAAAAACCTGATAAGCAATAGGGATGCACCGATCCCACTTTTTCAGTCCTGATAGCGATACCTGGGCTTTGGGTATCGGCCGATACCGAGTACCGATCCGATACCAGTGTTTAATTAATAAGCTGTATGCCTCACTGTGTGGAAGTGACTGAGATTAGGGCTGCACAATTAATTAAATATGAATCACGATCACAATTTTGGCTGCCTGCAATAGACGTTACAAATGTGTGCTCCGCTCATAGAGAACGCCGCTGCATGTCAAATCAAGCACTTCCTAAAGTTTTGGGGAGCGGTCGGTCGTGCCGTCTTATTTTGATGCAAAGATTTGTTAACTAGCGTGCATGTAGCACAACGTTAAATTGAAAGCAGTGCTCTGTTGATTTAATTTTGGGTATAAAGCTTTGGTACAATTCTTAGCAGTGCAATGTTTATTTAAATGTGAAAGTGAAATGCAAATATTTTGTCCCTAAAATCAGGGAATAATTATGATCATTAATCGTGATCTCAATATTGATCAAAATATTCGTGATTATCATTTTGGCCATAATCGTGCAGCCCTGACTGAGATCATTCTTTTATGTGTAAGGCAACATCAGGCTTGACGTAAACAGACTATATTACACACCTGGTTTATTCATCAATCATTTCTTTTAATTTTCCTTTATGAAGTTTGACAAAAACAAGTAAATTGATTTTTGACAGTTACTTCTTTTCGTAAGGCAAGAGCCTGGAAGACGTTCAAATAGGCAGAATAAAAAGGTAACATAAAAACCCACAATTGGCATCTTCAAGGTAATGTGAAATGTTACCGCAAAGTGCTGTCCTATTCATATTTATACCATTTCAAGCCCTTGCAGCCTCTCATACTCAACCATTTACCAGGTGACGTCAGTCAAGTCCCTGAGGGTTCAGGGCTTAAGGCTTTAGTGGGGGACCTTGAGAATGGGCCTCAGTCTCCCCCACTGAAACAGTCCCAACTTTTCTTCCGTAACGTGGTGATGTCACCAATTAACACATTTGCATAATACCCGCCTAGCAGCAAGTTTGGCACGCACTCAAACAAAGCTAGTTTGAGCGGAGCTGGAGCGGAATTGGCAGAGTTTGGTTCGGTTGACCAATGACAACAGTGAGCCAGCTGACCAATCAGAGCAGACCTTTTCGGGAGTAGGGCAGGAGCTCAAACAGAGTGTTTCAGACACACAAGAAAAGAGGTGCTGCAGCACAGCCGGTATGAGAAAAATAAAGCTTTTTTTTTAACATTAAAGCCTGTAAACATGTTCTAGTAGTTACCCGAAATAGTAAAAGCATGCACCTGAAAATAAGCATAATAGGTCCCCTTTAATGTGAATATTATTTCTGGTTGTAAAATGGTTGTTGTTTTTTTACTTTGAAGCACATAAACATGTCTGTTCATTTGATGTAGTTGTAGAGTGGGATCAAACACCAGATTTATTTAGCTCTCCTTATCACGGTAGTCAGCATCATATATTCTGCAATATTTATTCACATATTTCTTACTTCACGTACTGTTTGTTTGGGCTTTTCTCAGAGCCTCCCTGGGCCTCTCCCACTCATGTGCAATACCGAGTTAAAACTATGCAAGTGTTACTAGACATTAAATTTAGAGTGAGTTTGTTCAGTTGAGACGCTTCTTATCTGTTGATGCATCTCTTCCCAGATATTTACAGCTGGGAATTAGACCATCCTCACTGCACATCTCATTAACCTCTATGAACTCTAAAGATAGCACCACCAAGCTCTGCCGTACTAACTGACGAAAGCTGGCAGAACAGTGGCTTTTTTTTTTTTCTTCATGTCTCTCTATTGATTCATCCCAATACTCACTGTTCTTTTAATGGCCCTCTTGAAGCACAGTGACTTAAGTCTCGGGGAAATGTCCCATTAATGTATATTTGAAAGGCTTGTTTTCCCTCCCCTTAGCGCTAATGATAGCAGATGTGTTTTGCTAGCAGCCATTAATGACTCAAGCACCAATTGGGAACATCTGTGCTGTTTGAATTGGGCTCGGAAGAGTTATTCAGACCTGTTATCTATTAGCATTTATTTCCAGAGCAATCTAAATCCATTACATGTTGTCACTGCAGTGCAGGACCGTGCATTTCTACTTCTTTTCCCCTCCTCCCAAGCGTGATTAGAAGACAGGTGAAAGTAAGTGTCAATAGGAACACCAGTCTATTGTATATAACATGAAATATGTGGTGTTGAGCTGCCAGTGAGACATTGCTGTGATATGAGGAGCATGGGAAGGACCACGGATGGGGGGTTTAAGGGGGGGGGGAGTTTGTGATTGCATCTGGCACGAACGGACAAAGACCACGCTTCCCTTCAGCTGCTGGCGCTCGCTGACAGGTCTACTCTCACAAGCTGTTGTGGTAACACTTTGGCCGACAGCTGCAGATACAAATAAAGGCCTCACTTCAAGCTAAACGACAGGGAATATAACAAGGGCTGAGGCCCCAGCTGCCTCTGATGGAGCTACACGGGCACACCAACACATAAAAACACCTATAATCACACACATAGCTCCGTTGCACCCGCCAGCTTTCAAGGCAAGGATATTTCTTTCTCTAGCAGAGAGCAAAGTCATTCATTTCACAGGTTTAGTATTTTTGTTTATTCTGTATTCTGTTAAATACCACACAATTGCTCCTGACGGCACGGCAAAAAGAACAATCTGACTAATCCTTCGTAAGCCTTGAAACACATTTCTTTCTGTTTTTTTAAGTATGGCCCTCCAAGCAAAATGAGGAAAATAAAATGACTGTGTATGTGCGTCGGCCGTTATTTTTCCACATGCTCCTCTTCAAAAGTATGCACCATTGTCCACACTGATGCCTGTATCCGGGGACTGAAATTAATTTTTTTTCACAGGCAAGTATTTTTTTTTTGTCTGCAAATCAGAAATTGTATCTGCCACTTTTGCAATCTATACACTAAATGAAGGAATACAATTTTAGATCTGATGTCATTCAATATTCGATATATTTTATACAAAAAAAACGTTATATGCATGGTAAATTCCAGTGTTTGAATAACACCGTGGCTTCTGGGAGAACCCTATTTTTCAGGGGGTGAGAGGGTACTGTTCTCAGTACTGTACTGTTTATTGTCATCTATAGTGGTTATTTTACACAGTTCAAATGATTATGATTATTTAAATATTTGCCTTTATTACAAATTTTTCTTGTCATCAGTAGTTTCAATTATGTATTATAAGCTGCTTAGAGCTAGTATTAGGAAGTTAAACAGGCCATAATTCCCTCTCTAATATCTATTTTATATTGCTGTGAAAACATCTCCTTCAACTGGATGTATTCAAGTTTCTCGCCAAGAATATAATTTTTACGAGGTTACATTTGAGCACATCATGATAACGTTTTAGTTTACCTCCTCCCAATAGTCATTTTTACTAAGCAGAGCATGAACACCTCATAATATAACTCAATGGAACTTCCGTTAACGTTAGCAGCTCTGTTATTTAGTCAAGCAGGACTGTGCTGCCCACTTGCACCTAACGTTACTAGCTCTCCTCCTGTTGATTTCAACACAGATTTGTTGTTCACAGTGTAGCATTATCAGTAAAAAAATAGGGTGCTTTCCTTCAGGTTTACCAGTAGTAGCGCCATGCTTTTGAGCACTTTTGTTTCTCTCCGCCATGGCTCCCGTCCCAAACAAACAGAAACATGATAAAGCGTGCGTATGCGTCATTGTGCACACGTAACTGTCGGAAAGCATCGAAGAGGAATTGATAGACATGACATGCCAAGGAATCAGACAACTACGGTTCTCTATTCCTATCCCTAGCGATTGCCTGACGATTTTATCAGCCAATGCCAACAATTTACCCGCATTTGGTGGGTGGCGGGTGGCGGGTGGCGGGTGGCGGGTGCTAATTTCAGACCCTGCCTGTATCTTTACAAAAGCAAAAATCTATTCCCTGCCCCCTTTTCAGTCCTCAGCCCTTCCTTTTCCTCAATCAAAGTCACCCCAAGGGCCTCATTGTCCAGGCCCTCTTATTGCCTTGTTATCAACAGCTGTAGCGAGCCTGTATTGGCCCCTTGTGTCACCACCGCAAATATTGGCATTACCTTTCTAATCACATGTCTTTCTCTGAAATGTCACCGAGGCGGGCAAGTGTGCTTACAGCTGGCTTTACACTGCCTCAGTGTGAAGATATCATTTATCTCTTATAAAAGCAAATGGAAGAGAATGAAGAGAAGCTTTATTATTGTGTGGGGGTTGGGGGGGTGTCAGGCTGTGAGGGCATTGCAGTCTCTTCTTTTCCAGCAGTACTAATTTGCCACAGTAATGAGCAAGCAGCGGTGCATGGTCATCAGGCAATTATATTTGGTTACCATGCAAACAGCGAGCATCATGGGATGTCATTATACTGAGAAATATACCCAGGCTCCATTACAATGGTGGGGGGGGAAACAAATGCAAGCCATTATCTAAATGAAAGACCCATTTTTTTTTTTTTTTCAACATGTGTGTGGTTTTGAAATGCAAAATGTTTTCCCTCAAGGGATTCCCTCATGGGTAGCAAGCTGATGCATTCAGTCATCTATATTTTGTAATTTCCACTATTTAGTTGCCTATATTTATAATTTATTCTACTATTCATGAAGTGTAATTACACCACATAAAACTCATAGAGGGATGCTGTATGGTCTGCTCTGTAATGATTTTGTTTGTAATGTGCCAAAAATACTCAGTCAAAGGCCATCAGTTATAATATTTTTTTGAGAACCCTAATTTACCTTGAACTGCATGCAACCGGAAAACAAACAGACTGGGGGAACTGAAACCAAAGATAACTGTTTGTATTCATAGGGATCGGCCAAAACAAATTTAGGTATGATTATACTTTGAAATGCCCATTGGGTGGTATAATGGAAAATGTTTAACTGAATGCCCCCCATCGATTTTAGCAAATACTGATGTTCTCTATCAGCCATGCTCCCCATAGTTGGATGAGACATAATGCAAAGGTCCCTTTTTCCTCCATTAAAACAAAACCACTTTAATTGCTGTCATGCGCTGTAATGTTCCTGACTAAAACAAATAGGCTGCAGTTACAATTATAGTCAGTGTACTGTAATACTAGCAACCAGCTAGCGAGACGAAACACGTTTGTAACAGATTATAACATACAGTTAAAGTAGCAATAGGTAGAACTGGAGCAAATATGATTAAAAAAAGTTATTTTAATAAAACGGTCACTGTATCCTGACAGTAGTGCATGAGACAGGTCATCTGAAAAAAGTATGTGTCTCAGTGTCCTCCGGTGCTCTTAATGGCATCTGCGATATTTCACAGACCGGAGGAAAACAACCAATCAGAGCCGAGCTGGAGCCTTGCCGTCTCTGAGCAGCTGTCAATCACTCGCAAACTCCAATCAAACGCTGTCTCTCTGAAATGACCTGTGATTGGCCAAAGTCTCCCGTCACGGGCTAGATTTTCTGAAAGCCTGAAAACAGAGCCATGAGGAGGTGCAGAAGTCTAGTTATCTCTCAGAACACTTGAATAACAATATGTTGAAAGGTTATTAAGGAATTTTTGCCCAATAATGCCCAAACATTTCTGCCTACTGCACCTTTAACAATAGAAAGCAACGTGCAAATAAGCATCGACACTTCTGATGTGTAGAACATGTGTACATATTATATTGTACAAAATCAGTCGTGAAATTTGTAGTTCTTTCTTTGATGTTTGACATGGCTAAATAAATAGCACGGCATGTAAAGACCATCTTTCAAAAAAAAAAAGATGACTTCTCTGCAAGAGTTGCATATGTATGAAGAACTCCCCTTGCAGAACTGAGATGCCATTTATCTCTGTAATCTATGATACAGATGCAAACTTCATCCTTCTGTACAGGCCCAGACAGACTTATTGTTAGCCTGGCTGAGCGAGGAAAGTGGTGGGTGTAGGGGTATATGTGCTAAAGCTAGAAAAAGCCTGGGAGAGAGGTATTGGGTGGGCAGGAGCACCGCACCAGCAAATCAGCCATAATTCTCCGTTGTAATTCACAAGGCCAGGGCTCAAGACAGCATTATCTGCCCTCAAATCTTTTTCCCTGTGTGGGATATAGAGCATCGTGGCATGTAAAAGGAGAGGATAGAGAGGCGGAGTAATGACGGGATAGGACTCAAGGCGATGGATAAGGGGATGGGGGGAGTGGATGATGGAAACATGTATTAGTTCCCATGGCGAGAGGGACAAAATGGAAAGGTCGACCCGGTGCTTTCCAGTTAAGCTGTGGGAGATTTTCTTTCAGTTTTCAATCACACTGTAATCAGATTTTATGATTAGGTACGGGCTTTTCGTCAGTGTAATTTCTCTAGTGATTTACATAGCCGGGGCTGTGGACTTTTTCAAATGATTTTCAGTCACTTCAGAATAGATTATTTCACTTACATCAAAAAAACTTTACCCTACCAATTGAGATTTAGCACATATTTTCGAATAGGCCTTTTGAAGACTGTTCCCTTATATTACATTTGTCAACAACTGAATAAACCCTGTAATGAACAAGAGCACATAGTGTTGATGCAAAGCAGCAGTATTGGAGAGGGGGGTGACGAATGATCCTGTGTTTGTAGATATTGTTGTACAGCAAAACCGCCACTAAGACTCACTCAGACTCACAGAGTAAAAAGGCATTCACACACTGAGGGCATGACAAATAAGCAACACGAGAATGCGAAATTCTCACCTGCGAATAAGTCAAGGGCTTTTATTGTGAGGCAAGAATGGAAGGAGTGGGATCTGGTTTGCGCTGCCTTTGTCAAGGTCGAAAGGAGTACTAAAGTTTGCCGACTCGGAATACTGAGCCTCCGTGTTGATGTTTTTTATAAATATAAGCGCAACTCAAATCGTTCCGCACAACGTGGTTGGTTGATGCCTTTATTTGTGAAGTGAAAGCTCATAAAGATTGGCCTCGTACCTCTTTCGCCACATAATATTCGTGTTCTGTGTGAAAGTAATCATAACAAAAACAACAGTTCCAAAAAAGATATTGTCTGATGTGATTAATAAATAAATTAATTGTGTGAATGAGACAGGCAGCTTAACTTGTTTTCTACACAAATTAACGGATTAACGGCTGCAACTAACGATTATTTTCCAAATTTTGTCAATTAATCGATTAGTTGTTTGGTCTATAAAATGTCAGAAAATGGTGTAAAATGTTGACCAGTGTTTCCCAAAGCCCAATATGACGTCCTCAAATGCCCTGTTTTTTCTACAAATCAAAAATATTCAGTTTACTGGCATAGAGGAGTAAAGAAACCAGAAAATATTCACATTTAAGAAGCTGGAATCAGAGAATTATGACTTTTTTTTTTATATAAAAAAAAATTACTCAAACCGATTAATCAATCATCAAAATAGTTGGCAATTCATTTAATGGTTGACAACTAATCGATTTATCGTCGCAGCTCTAAACAGAATGAATAGAGAGAGGCACCGATGCAGATACCGGATCGGATATCGGGCCGATACTGACTCAAATAGCTGGATCGGATATCGGTGACAATGGGGCCGATCTATTCATTTCAATTCTATGTTTATATACTATATACATTATATACTGTAATTTTAATTCCTGTTGAAGTTTTGACGAATGTATTGCTGTATTAAAAAGGTTTATACTTTAATTGTAATTCCTTTTGATTTTGAAGATTTTTTACCAAGGTATCGGTGTACGATTCATTATTTTAATAATAAAGAACAATCAAATTTACATCGATCAGCAATAACATTAGGACAGCATGGGCACCCTGACCGGTCTGCGGCTACACAGCCCCATACGCAACAAACTGCGATGCACTGTGTGTTCTGACACCTTTCTATCGGAACCAGCATTAACTTTTTCAGCAATTTGAGCTATAGTATAGCTACTCTATTGGATCGGACAACACGGGCCAGCCTTCGCTCCCAACGTGCATCAATGAGCCTTGGGTCTGACCCTGTCGCCGGTTCACCGGTTTTCCTTCCTTGGACCACTTTTGGTAGGTCCTGACCACTGCAGACCGGGAACATCCCACAAGAGCTGCAGTTTTGGAGATGCTCTGACCCAGTCGTCTATCCATCACAATTTGGCCCTTGTCAAAGTCGTTCACATCCTTACGCTTACCCATCTTTTCTGCTTCCAACACAAAGTTCAAAGTTCAAAATGTTCGCTTGCAGTCTAATATATATATTTCACTCACTGCCAGGTGCCATTGTAGATAATCAATGTTATTCATTTTTATTATTATTATTAACAGCCAGCCACCAGCCAGGTGATCAAGATGTTTTGGCTTCACTTTTGGGGATATATATTATCTATACAACCAATGTGTTTATGATTCAATTGAGAACATAAAATTGTTTATCTAGCTCTTAATGTTGCTAATCTTGCTCTCAAAGTGCACCAGATTGTAGCATTTAACTTTAAAATGTAGCTAGCAAAAGGGTAGGGTGAATATTCCTGTATTCTTTTCATATTGCAGAAAAAAATAATATTGCATGTTTTTTTTCCAACATCGTGGAACCCTAATTTGTACATTAGCAGGAAAGTAGCACAGCATGGAAGTGAAAGCAGTGCTGTTTATTTTAATGTGATAGTGCAGTAATAAAAATATGTTATCGCTAAAATCAATGAATAATCGTGATAAATGATCGCGATCTCAATATTGATCAAAATAATCGTGATTATCATCTCGGCCACAATCGTGCAGCCCTAACAGCGACACAAATAGTGTGTATGTCTGAACCCGACATATAGCTAATATCAGTCTGTATTATGTGTCTAGTGTGAAACTAGTAGTCATTTCTCCGTGTGCCCAGGTAACGGACAGGCTCGGTTTCTCCAAGGTGAATTAGCCGAGAGGAAACATAAACCAGGGAGCCAAGTCCTGTCATTCACGCTGCGACTTCTAGTTGGACAGAGAGAATGGCGAGCAGATGCTCGGGCACATGCCACTTTAACGTCCTGCTGGGACAGAGAGAGAGATGGGAGAAACCGATGCAACACCGAGAGGGGGGGGGTGTAACAAAGAGTGGGAGGATGACAAATAAAAAGATGGTGACAGGGAAAAAAAAAAAAAAAAGTTGCAGAGTGAGGTAAAGGATGTTGTTCTGCCTTGTTTTTGCCTGACACACAGTGGCATGAACACAGAAACAGGGTGTGTTTGTTTGTGTATGGGGGCGGCCCGTGTATACGACTGTGTGTACACCTGTGTGCATTTGTCTGTGCGAGCTTGCATTGAGTATCCAGCTCTTCTAGGCTTGTCATCTCTGGCTTTTTTGTGGTAATGCATCAGCTATTTTTTTAGTTTCTGTTTGACTATCCGAATTGAGCATGTAACTATTTCACAGTTTGCTCTAAACAATCCCCTAAAGATTGTCCAATCCTCCCTTGGAGCAGGAAGTGGACGGATACTAAGGGTTCAGTGAGCCGAGGCCTCCGCTGTGCACAGATGGTGGCTAAACCACAGAGCATGTGTTGGACGTGTTTGCTCCGAGTCGTGGTGTTTCGATGCATAAAGATGCTTATTAGAATCGCAAGGGAGCCAGTCGTGCCAAAGTACATATAAATGTTTCTACATCTAGAGGCTCCACGGGAGCTATTGAACCAAGAATGAAGACTGGATCAATATAATTGCTCATCAAACTTCCTTAAAGAGTTTGATGTGCTTTGAGGGTTCGATTGAGTAACACTTTCATCAATTAATTGTAGATAATTTGTGTGTTTTCCATCTTTATAACCACTTTCCACTCAGGCCTCATACTGTTTTCTTTTACTGAAACATATAACAAGAAGAAAGACGCAATAGAAAAGTGGCATCATGTCACGATTTTGATGCTGTGGTTAATTTTTAGATACTATTTATTTTAGATAATTTGTAGTGACAGCCATGCATGTTGTGCTTCATCAAAATATAGTTGTGTGCTTTAAAATTTTGATCCTTTCTTATTTGGGAAATTAACTGAATACACACTATCTTAGAGGTGAATAACCAAGTACATGATGTTGCAGTTATCGCATCATTTTTAATACAGACTATTTACAATTAACATTGCTTCCTTTGACTCGCTCACTTCTGTTTTGAATATGAAGTGTGACAAAGCATCTGCCTAGACATATGCTATTTTCTGTGAATATGCCAAAGAAAGGGTGACACATCTGAGAGATCCGTGGTGACAGTGCTATTTCAGTCCTCGACAGAAGAAATGCCATCAGAATCAGAATCACGTGGCAGAGATTAGACAGAACAGCGGAAATGTGCAGAAAGAATGCCAGAGCAAAACGATTAAACACACCTGGGATGTTGCAACAGTAAATGTTGACCATATATCACCCGAGACAATCTGTTTTGCTTGAAAAGAAGTTATTTAGAAGTGAATATCATATATTTGTCATTTAAAGGGATGGTTCAGATTATTTGAAGAGGGGTTGTATGAGGTACTTATCCATCGTCAGTGAATTACCTACAGTAGACGGCAGTTGGCATGCCAACCTTGAGAAGCAGACATTTGTTAATGGAGTCTGGTGGCTTTTAAAAGAGAGCATGGACGAGTTTCACTTTCAGGTCAGTTCCCTGTCAGATAGGGCCGTCTGATGGCAAGATAAAGTGGTGAAAATATTCTGAATATAGCGTACACATAAACTGATATTGAGTTTTCTTGGGTGAGCCTTTTTTTTAGGTGGCTAAAATATCTTTTGCTGCCGGCCCCGTCCACAGTATCAGTTAATAAACAGGAATAATGAATATCAGTTTAAGTGTACGCTATAATTAGCATATTTTCACTGCTTTATCTTGCCATCAGACGGCCCTATCAGACGGGGAACTGACCTGAAAGTGAAACTTGTCTATGCTCTCTTCAAAGCCACCAGACTCCATTAACAAAAACAGTCGTTTTGCTGCTGCCCCGTCCACAGCAGTACATTGCTTTGCTCTTGTGTTGGTACTCCTGTCTGTTTCTCCAAACTGGGGGTGTGCCGACTGCCAACTACTTTAGGTAATACACTGACCATGTATAAGTACCCTTATACAACCCCACTTCAAATAATCCGAACAATCCCTTTAAGAAAAAATAAGTTTAATACTTAACAGGAAATTGCATTAGGATGTTATAATACGAGTAAGTGCAAACCTCAGGTTCTGTTATGACTCTTAAACAGACAGACAGCTGACATTTTCTCATTCGTATGTGGCTTATTCTTGAGCCTAAAAAACAATAACAAACTTGCATGCGTCTACTTCTTTCATTAAAACACACAAGGGGCTGTCTGCAATTAATCAGCGATTGAATATCTTTAATTCACATTCACTTCAACCAAGCTCAATGATCAGGTCTAATGAGATTTTGCAGTGGGTTTCTTAACCTCCTGACTCTCTACTACTTAAGATGGTACGTTCAAGTGCCCATGTAAACTGTCACAGTCGAGCAAGTGCCGTTCTTTACGTGTTCATTATGACTCTGAGAGGTAAAATCTGCACTGCAACTCGATGGTTTTCTCTACTGAGCCTATAGGGATGTTTAGGCGACTGTTCATTTGCCTTTCATGGTGCTAAGTTGACCTTATGATAACTTTAATATAAATGTCTTTCAATTTTTGTCAGACAGTGGAATGAAAAATACATTTTCAAAGTTCTATCTTGTTTATATATTAAATATGTACCATTTTTTTTAGTATTCTTACAACAAAATCCCCTCGTTTCTCTTCCTGTAAACCTATTTTTGATGACTCAGGGACCTCTAAAGCATACATTTTTCCAATCAAATGAGCATGACTGAGCATTATCTTACGCCTTTATTCATGCACTGGTCAATTTTGAGATCTTGGGCTATTTTGCTTCCATGACATGTCTTCTTTCAGACTAGTGGAAAGAAAACATCCAAAATACACATTTAGGTGTTTATTTTACTACTTTGTCTATTTGTGTCAACAGATTTATCCTAAATTCAGGAGTTAGCATTAGATAATGCCTAATTTGCATATTTACATGTAAACATAACATTCAAGAAAACATGTAATACAAAAAAAAATTGTCTTAATGTAAGTAATCAACTGGGGTGGTTTCATGGTAGTATCTAGTAATTATTTTATTTTACCCTATTCATCGGTCGTGTCTTGCAAAATGTATGAAATTTTACAATCCATATCCTTAAAGACCGTTTTATTAAAATGAGATTTTTCTCTGAGCCAGAAATCTCCTCTTCAGTAGCACTCACATCCACCAAACTTTCCAGTTTCATTCCTATCTATATTCTGAAGGTTTTTAAAGAGGGGTTTGTTCATATATCATTCATGGCCTGATTTTTAGAACATTTTATCCCTAAAACCATGGCGAAAATAGATTTTTTTTTTCATGGCTGTCGGTAAGGTATGGTATCTAGTGAAAATGCCTTCTTTATTCACCTGGGGTGTGCGTTTGAATCTCAACTGGCAACAACTTTGTTAACCTTTCCAAAAGAAAAAAACAGTGTTTCGAAAGCAGCCAGGGAAAAACACATGTTAATTTCTCTAAGCCATTTTAATTACATTGCATTGTTGTCTAAGCCAGCCATCTGAACAAATCATATTCATTGCTTTCGCATACAGTAGTGGTGGATATTTTATCCTAATGTGTTTTGAGTGGGGAGAAAACAAAATTGCTAGAATGTATTACTGTATGCTCATATTTGCTAATGTATGGAATTGAGTTTTTCTCACCCAGCCCAAAAAACAACACCAGAGCTTTATGAAATAAAGTGAACACTAGAATAGTGTAATCTACAGTAAACATGCCCCAGTGGCAGCATGGTTTAGTATTTATAAAAACATTTTTTCAGACTTTCATGGCTTTCTCCACCACTTTCAGATTCATTCTGAGGTTTTGCACTCAACACATTTCATTGTGACTGTCCCTGGTTGTTGTTGTTGTTGTTATTACATACACCAACAAAAAAGTAAAAAGCCGCTTCTGTCCTCGTCCTTCTGTAGGTTTAAGATGACTGTCATGGCTAAACCAAGGCGATGGCTTAATCTGAGGAATTTGCTGCTAGTATTTCCATTTAAAAAATGTTAGGGGAAGTGTTGAATAATTCAGTGCAGGTGTTTGTCGCCGAATCTGTAAAAGACTGAAGATAAAAAAGTAAGTGAGAAGGGATGAAACGGTTGCCAGCGAGCCAGACAGGGAATGATGAAAGGGAAGAGGCAACACAATCCACAGTGGAGAGGAAAAAGGGAGAATGGTTGGATAGGAAATGAAGGGTAAAAAGCAGGCACAGCAGGAAAAAGACGGGGGGGATTTACAGGAGAGGGCTAATGGAAGAAGGGCGCAGAGGGGAGAGCAAAAGGAAAGAATAACACACAAAGAGATTCAGATGGGGAATGGGAGCATTATTGGGGGAAAAAAGAATGCAAAGTAAGGAAAATAATCAACGACTGAAGTAAAGCTATACCAAAGAAAAAGAGTGGAATTATGGGGTTTTCCAGCCAATCTCCTCCCCGTGAAGTCACTTAGGACTAAAGCAGCAGGGATTTGTAGGGTCTGAAGATGAACAGAAAACTAATTTTCCCTCATGGCTACATCTGCCACTGTGAATTTATACGGCTGTTGTACTGAGGGGAGGAAGAAAGATGTGATCAAACATGAAGGGGGAATGGAGACGGAGAGACGCGCGGTAATCGAGACGGGGGGGAGAGAACAAAAAGCGAGAACGGAGGGAAGTGGCGAGGCAAACATTGTGAGATGATACGGGGAAGGGAATGTGAGAGAATCTTAAGGGCACTGATGTGACAGAGTGAAATTAACAGAGATATAAAAAAAAACAAAAGCTGACATGTGGTGTATATATAGATTTTTTAGTAGGAGTGCTTGCACTTTGTGAAGCTTTTAGATTGTCTTTATTGTAACTGTTGTTTTAAAAAGACTGCAGTATTTAAATATAAATGTAAGAAGGGAGATTAAGGTTACAAATGTCAAATATTTCCCACCGGTGGTGTAATTGTAAAATGTGTAATTACTTAAAATTTCCATGACAAACGGGCAATTCCTTCTATACTTCCCATTGACAACCAACTGCTGTGATGAATAAAGACCTCACCGAGCTACAGAAAATCTTTCTGTCTTACGTTTTAGGCGGCTAAAAGGTCTATTTGAAACTGAGATTTTAACAGTTTTTCATTGCAGTTCCTTTCAGTGGTTGCTGCTGAGCCACACAATGTCACTCCATTATCACTCCGCTGCTAAAATGAGACATAAGCCTTCATGTGTTTTTTGCTATTTTTCAGGGGGAATTAATGTAGAAGTGCAGGCGGAGGGGAGTTTTTGCGGGACTGCATTTCTGCAAAGCTGCCATCCTATTGGAGATTAATGAACAAGTTTGTCCGTGGCACTAGTCCTCTCTGGGCCACCTCCCCTCTCAGCGCAGTGTGATTTATGGACACCCAGCAGTGCATGAGTTATATTTTCAAAGGGGTTTGTTTTTCCCCCATGAAGATGGAATTTTAAATGTTGTGATGAATGACCCCTTGTGGATTTTTATTTATTATTCTGTCCTGATTTTGCGTGTGCACACTGTGGCTGAAGTGTATGCACGCGGCCATCCGTGTGTGCGTGTGTGTGTAATTTTGTAAAAAATCCCCACATCTTTAAATATGTTCTCGCAAAAAGCGCTGACCCTGCGTTTCCTGTCTGACATCGCGGATATATATCGCCTTTGGGTTGCCGCGTCTCGCTGAATCAAACGCTACGTCTCACCTATTGGATGTCATTGTGAAGAAATCAAAGAATAAGTCATGCCCTCCTCCCTTTTTTTCCCCCCCCTTCCATTCTGTCTGTGCATATGGATTTACTTTATCATCCGGCCGCAGCGTGTGTGGCAGGGTGTTTGATGTTTCTGTGATGGTGAGATATTGAATGAACCGTGGGGGAAATGCGATGCTCCTTGGCGAATTTACAGGACCACAGAAAGAAGAAGAAAAAGAAGAAAGGGCCATAGGAAGAAAGAGAGGGCCAAACAGGCTAACATCCCTGATGCATTGGTGTGTGTGTGTGTGTGAGTGTGAAACTCTGAAGATAGGAGTCCAGATGCAGCACTGCTACAAAGAAAACAATTTCTGCCTCACTTCTGTGTCTATGTGCTGGAGATGCTATATAGATAGGGAATGGACACAATAACATGAACACTTGCACAGCATAAAGTAGGGCTGTGTATTTGCAAGAATCTGGCGATACAATACGTATCATGATACAGGGATTACAATTCTATATATTGTGATATATTGCGATACTGTAAGTAAAGCGACGTATTGCAATTTTTTCATTTGATCTAATTTTAGGAAAACTGTCGTGGTATAAAGAACACACCACCATATGCATAAAATCTTTTTTTTCATGCAATCAGAACAGTCGGATCTGCATTTTCATTTACCACAGTCCCTGTAAAATCCAAAATCATAGGACTACTTTCAGAGTGCACACACACTGAGAGGGCACATCTCTTTGAAAATGAAATAAAGTATTGACTAAACTGTAAACTATTAATTAAAAATCGATAGTGTTTTTGAAAATCGATACAGTATCACAAAACATAACATCGCAATATTTGATTTTTTCGATATTTTCTTACACCCTTAGTATAAAGCTGTGCATACATTGTACGATTTTGCCCATTTCTGGACCAAATTTTGAGCGGCACGACTAATTTTAGTCGGACCAAATTTCAGCTTCGTCGGGCGTCTTTTGTCGTGCAGTGTACAGGGGGGACCGAGGACCGATTAACTCCTCCCTACTGGCCGATGAATTTCTGACATGTCAGAACTTTTGGATATATAGACAGAACCCATTTTCATTCACATATCTTGAGGTCAGAGGTCAAGGGAACCCTTTGAAAATGGCCATGCCAGTTTTTTCTCGCTGAAATTTAGCCCAACTTTGGGGTGTTATTTAGCTTCCTTCCCGACATGGTAGCATGACATGGTTGGTGCCAATGGGTTCCTTAAAACTGAACCTACTAGAGCCTCTGAAAGACAGTAAAGACAGTCGGGATCGGGTTAACTGGGACTTGTCTGTTGAAGGTGACTGGGCATCTGACATACTTGACTTACTAGAAGAATGTGGACTTGAAGAACAGTATTTTCAGAGTGCAACTGTGGAGGTGGAGGTGTTTAAATACAAAGTCCGGGCAAAATGCATACAATCATGGGCAGAAGAAGTCTGGCAAAAGCCAAAATTGAGAACTTTTATTTCATTTTTGTTTATTAAAGAAAAATTGCAAATGTGAAAAATGTTAAATATAATTTGCCTAAAAGTCAGAGGTCACTTTGTGCAAAGTTAAGATGTGGGATATAACAACTTTGAAACAGGAAGATACAGAGGTGTAACTCACGACGAAAGACTGTGTCAATGTTGTGAACTAAATGAGGTAGAGAATGAAATTCATTTTATTTTGTCCTTTATATCATGATTTACGACAAATATTATTTTAAAAAGTTCATGTCCCTGGTTTAGATTTGATAGGTATGGAAACTGGAGCCTTAATTGAATATTTTTTTGATAATGTTTTTGTATTTGCTGAATATCTTTCTAAATATCTGGGATAGGAGGAGAACATAAGTAACATAACATAACAGTAACATAAGATAGATAAATTCCTCGGACTCTTACGCTTTTTTGTCGTGATTGGATTTGTGTATATGTCTTGTGCTTAGGGGGCTGTGATCGTATATTTGTGATTGTATATTTTTGCTGATTTCCATTGTGGGATATATCCTGGAGCATGATTTGTGGGAAATTCATGTTTACGATTATGTTTGGATGATGTTTATGTTAATATGTATGGATGATGCTGGTGTCGTTGTGCTGTTAGATGATGGTGGGCGAACATGCCAGAATGTTTGATTTGTTGTTAGTTAATGTGTCTGAATAATCCCATGAGGGATGGGTTGTGTAAATGACCAGACACGAAAATAAATTATTCATTCATTCATTCATTAAGTGCTTATTCAACTCTGGTTAATTTTGAGGTTGTAGATTATGATTTTGTTGTTGATGTTGGGCTGCATTATAGTATAGTGTAATACTGGTGTTTTATATCCTGTACATGTCCAGTTATGTATGTGAATGTCTGCAGGTGTCTGACTGCAGAAAGTGCACAGTGTGCTAACAAAGTGCTGATTTTGAGCTGTACAGTGCTTTACATGTGCTGTACAGGAATTGCATTGTGTGTTTGTATGTGTGTGTATGTGAATTAGTGCGTGTCTGCATCCTTCCTACCTTCTAATTACTTGCTAATGTCATCATCGCTACAGGGGGTGCCTTGTGTTTCATTCGTCTTCTTCTCTTTTCCCAAATAAGTCCAGAATTATTTATGCTCCTCACCAGCTTCCTCTGTCTTATCATGGGGCTACTGTACTGAAAAATGGAGGCTACTAAATCATCATTCACGACGCTAAAAACGGATTATATTATACAGCAGACCAATCAGTATTTAGTTGACAAGGGGGTGTTGTGGGGGAGAAACGTGAGGCAAAGATACTGTGTGAGGTGAAAGGGACAGGTGCATCCTGAAAACAGCTGTAAATTATTGTGATTTGGCTCGCTCACCAACACAGTGTCAAAATTCCTTCTCTTTTTCTGAGTTATAACTCACTCATATCTGAACACACGGACATGTGAACATATGTTTTTGATTCAGTGTGACTTACACTTAAAGAGGACCTATTATGGGTATTTTCAGGTTAATAGTTGTATTTTGGGTTTCTACTAGAACATGTTTACATGCTTTAATGTTCAGAAAACACTTTATTTTTCTCATACTGGCTGTGCCGCAGCAACTCTTTTCACCCTCTGTCTGAAACGTTTGAGTTCCTGCCCCAACCTCCTGAAAAGCCCAGCCTGCTCTGATTGGTCAGCTGGCCCACTCTGTTGTGATGTGTAGTCAACCGAACCAAACTCTTCGGACTCCGCTCCAGCTCCACTCTAACTAGCTTTGTTTGAGGGTGTGCCAAACTAGCCACTAGTCGGGTATTATGCAAATGTGTTACTTGGTGACATCACCACGTTACGTAAGAAAAGGCGGGACTTCAAGCAAGGCGTTTCAGGCAGTTCAGGAGCAGTGTTTCTGTGGGGGAGAGTAGCTCCCTTTGGCTTGGACTTTGGGCTTTGTGACTTTGCCGACCTTTTACATGCACAAAAAACTATATAACACACTAAAGGAAAGGGAAAAAAGCATAATAGGTCATCTTTAAATCATTTGCTGTGTATTTGACCAGTGCACTTGTCTGTAGCTTAAAGGCACATATGATTTAGTCTCTTTAAGACCTTGTTAGCTGCCTCATGTTGTTTTGAGAACTCATTTATTGAAGTGGCGATTGCCAGACCTCCTTCAGTAGCCGGTAAATTGTTCTAATTGCCATTCAACCTAATATAAGTGACACAGGAGCAGTAATTGCTATTGTTAGAGGTGTATAAAGTGTTTGTATTGTTGTGTACAACATAAAATATCGACATTACCAATTAAGTGTTGTCGTGCTCGTGTGCTTCCCTTACATTCTCCTCCTCTCTTTCCTCTTGCTTCCATCCAGGGAGGCCTCATCGCCCTCCTCCTCCTAATCCTCCTCTTCACCCTCGTCCTGTACACCCGCCACCGGTGGTGCAAGCGTCGTCGCATCCCCCAGAAGAGCGCCAGCACCGAGGCCACCCACGAGATCCACTACATTCCCTCCGTCTTGCTCGGACCCCAGGGCCGCGACAGCTACCGGGGTTCTCGGAGCACGCACCAGCACGGGAGCTCCGTCATCGGCATGCCCATCCGGGAGACCCCCATTCTTGACGATTACGACTGTGACGAGGAGGACACGGGCGGACACTCGCACAACTCCACGCCCAACCAGCTCCACACCAAACTGAGCGAGGGGAAGGTCCGCGACGACTATGGAGTCAACATCGGCATCGGGGGGCACACGGACATGATGTGCAAGGACAACGAGATAAAGCATAATTTTGAAAAACGAGGTAGGTTGAATACATTTCCCTTGAAAAACAATTTAGTATGATGGAAATAATAGCTATTTGCATTTTGGAGATTAATTATGTGATAGCTGTGAGATTAACAGCGTGACGCTGGTTTTGTCTCAATCATTCAGCTCCGAGCAGCATCCACTGAAATTATTTGAGTTGTCATTGACAATCTGTTGTGCTCAGCGGCAGTTTTGAGAGCATGATTTGTACATCCGTGGAGGCGCTCAGTGCCAGCTCCCCAGATGGCCCGGCCTGGACAGTTCATTTTGGCTCTGCCCAGCCCAACCATGTTCTTTATAGCACAGCATGTCCTGCTCACATTTAGTCAAAAATAAGCAGTTTTGTGTGACTCACACCATCACATCACGCCAGTAATGATAACAATCCTGTATTCCATGAGTCATATGATTAAAGCTTCAGTAGTCAGGAAGTTTTTGGCATCATTGGGCAAAAATAACCTTTCAGAATATTGAAATTCAAGTGTTCTGAGAGAAAACTAGACTTCTGCACCTCCTCATGGCTCTGTTTTGAGGCTTTAAAAAATCTAGCCTGTGACGAGAGACTTTTGCCAATCACAGGTCATTTCAGAGAGAGAGCGTTCCTATTGAGCGCTCCTATTGGCTGTGCTCTGACTGGTGGGCGGTGCTTGGTATTACCTCAACTGTTCTCAACATGGCTGCCGGGTCCCAAACTTTTATCATTTTACAGCTAAACAGTACACTACAAGATGTTTCTGAAAACATTTGAGGTGAGAAATAGGCATTACAGTAACAGAATATTGATTCATATTTAATCACCGCTGCCTAGTTTGACCGGAGTTCGCGAGTGATCAACAGCTGCTCAGAGACGGCAGGCTCCAGCTCGGCTCTGATTGGTTGTTTTCCTCCGGTCTGTGAAATCTTGCAGATGCCATTAGGAGCACCACATAGTCACATGTTGTTGTTTTTTCAGATTACCTGTCTCATGCACTACTGTCAGTGACCGTTTTATAAAAATAACCTTTTTTAGTCATATTTTCTCCAATTCTACCCACTGCAGCAAGTATGAATTATATTTCCTTCTGAAACCTCACCAGCAGTGAAACCACCCTCTTTCAAACCCGCTCGGCTTACATAGCCATTGGCTCTGTGTGCGTCAAGCAGTAATGTAATGCAGCGCCATGTAATTTAATGTAATGTCTAAAGGTCAAGTGACAGGGGCCATCGGTCTGGTCGATTAGATGCTGAGGCGTGTCAGCGGGTGGCCCGTTGACCCTTGCTAAACACAGTCAGAGGTCTGCACTTCAAGCCAGGGCAGAAATTCTATCCAGCCATTAGTGACAAAAACTGGAAGTGATGCTTCAAAAAATTCTGCTGTAGAAATTTCCAAACAAGTTATCTAAACATTCTAATCTCAGGCTATGTAACATTTGTTCATATCATATCCTGTTGAACTTGGGGTGCTTCTCTGCAAAGCACGGCTTTAATAATTGAAGGGTGCTGGCTGAGTTGGAGGGTGCCCGGGTTATTCGTGTCACGCTGAATTATGCATGAGTGAAGTTTGTGGAAATGCCCTCTTGCTCCCATAGTATTTATCACTCCACATAACCGCATTTACACGAGCGTTTTGCTTCCGACTGGGTGCTTACTTACTGAAAATAGGCTGGAAAAACGATAAGATTTTGCTCAAGTTTGTTCACTGTGTCTTAGGCACATTGCTGATCCATGTTTGGGATTTTGAAAGACTATTTACTTACAGCTCATCAGAGAAAGCTGCTTATGTTTGAAGTTTAACTTTATTAACATCATTTGACTGGAGGATAGCAACGGATAAAATGATTTTCATTTTCAAACAAGCCTTAATAGCCTCATAGTCCCTGACCCCGACCACATCTGATAATGATTCTAAAACTCAAACTTGCATTCCAACCATGATGAAACCTTAAGGCTTGAATATATTATGTTCAGCCCTGATTTAAAAAAAAAAAAGAAACAGAAAATTATGCAACAAGGTGAAGGGAGAGAGGTTAATTGTTGCTCTGTTCCCATGTGGAAAGGCAGAATGTTGGGATTAGCCACTGGGAAAAGAGAACTGAGGCGGGGTCAGAGGGGTCACGGCTTTTACTGTACTATTGGGCTGATCACCACATGATGCCATTATTACAAGAGCATAAAAAGAAGGCAATTGTTCTAAGAAGTGAGCCAAGCAAACTGGCTGTAAGCAGCAAGACTAAAAGCTGTTTCGCACCAGTGCGATGCGAAAATGCGGTGCAGGAATGACAAGTATGCACACCGGGTGCCAATTATCCGCGTTGCCGTGTTCCATTTTCACAATGAGACCCAATGAGATTCCTTCTAAATAGTGCCGTGTCCACTCCACACGACAAAAACCTATCCAGACAGAGAATTTGTAAGGGGATAACGTTAACTACACAAACTAATTGGACCCCAAATGTGGTGCTAACGTTAGCTGTTGTGGCTAGCCTCGTTCCGTGACCAACATATAACATTAGCAAGTGCATATCAGCTTCATTACAATCATCATTGTATCTCAGCTGCTGGGCGATCTCAAGTCATATATTGTCCTTTATTTAGTTGTTGAGGTAGTAGTGTTTGTTGTACATTATTGGGTGTTGAGAAGGGGACGGCCCATTGTTATTCCGAACACCACTAGTCCAAAAAATGTCCCATAGGACAGAAAAAAGCCAATTTGTCGAACAGTCCGTTGCCCGAAAACAAACGGTCATTAATCCATGGACCCCAAGATACTTTCCGTGCAACAAACAGAATAACACATGGCTACTTTTTATGTAGAATCACACCAACATATATGTCCCGCAGGCAGAGATCTGCTGAAATTGAAGTCCGTCTGGTCCGGGTGCGCAGGCATTCATAAGAACCCACAAAATCAGTTTTTATAATTTTCCGTGAGATTTCTTTGGACCAAAAACGGCTTTAAATTTTCTTTCATTAATGTTGAGACACACATAAAGATGAATCTAGAGGGACGCCATGTGTAACATAAATTTCAGTCAAGTCAAATTATATGTGATATGGGCAATATGAAGTCCAAATTACACCAGGACTCTGTATAAACGTGGCTAATTTATGTGACATATGGTCAGATTATGTTTTTTTTTCCAATACAGTTCTTGACACATTCTTCTATTAATCTCATAAAGAATCTGGCATTTTCTGAAAGATAGTCACACAAACCATTTAATTTGATGACTCTACTTCCCCGTCTGTACTCTGCATAAAGCGACGACATTTCAATACAGGGCCGATTAACTCCTGTCCCACCTGTTCCGTGCTGCTCGGCATCCGAAAAGTCCCCAAATACCAGTCATTCTTTATCTGTCTGTCCTTGCTGACAGATAACCCCATTCAACGGAACTCAATGGTATTATCCCCAGGGATTATGGCTGTGCCTCACAGGGTTGTGTGCATGGCATTGGCGTTTGTTACACAGACAACCAAACAAATGAGGCCTGTCAATTTCATTATTCAGCAAGATTCCCATGGCTTTGGGAATGCATTTGGGCAGCATGGACGGTGTAAATCAGGTGCGGAAAAACCTCAGCGGCATGCTGGAAACCTCGTTCTGTGACGATAGCTCAGGGACCAGCTATCATCGTCAGACCGCCATCATCACACATACCTCTCAGTTTACAGTGCACAGCAGCGAGCTGCATCTTCCATACCTACATGTTGTAGCCTTTGTTGTTAGATGGGCAAATCATACATATCATGCGCTTGGAGTCGTACATACTAGGGATGCCACAGCGAGGACATTTTCCCAGCTGTTAATAATCTTGTGACAACACCGATGTTACCGATTACACAGGACATTTTCCAAGAAAGGTTGACGCTCAATATCTATAGAGCGCTTACTTTGATCCTTTAAGGTTGGATGGCTGTGTGTCTGGCCTCTCCAGTCGAGCTTTCGCAGCCTCAGTATTGCCCGGTTCGATCTGCTCTGTGGGTCAAAAATAGACTAGGCGTGTATTTTAAGCAGAGCAGAGCGGAGAGCCACTTCTGGGACTCTTTTGGGACCCTTCTGAAATGCGCTGCGTGGAATCAAAAGCAGCATCGAGAGCAGGGCTGTGTATTGGCAAGAATCTGACGATACGATGCGTATCATGATACATGGGTAGCGATACAATATATTGCGATACTATAAGCAGGGCGATATATTTATATCATTTTAGGAAAACTGTCATAGTATAAAGAACACACCAGAAATACACCATTTTAGAATAGGCAAAAATAACACATTTGTACTGTTTTTTGCCCCAAACTGCATGGAATTAGCATAAACTGGACATGTCTGTGAAGGGGAGACTCATGGGTGTCCACAGAACCCCTTTTTATTCACATATCTTGAGGTCAGAGGTCAAGGGACCCCTGTGAAAATCGCCATGCCAGTTTTTCCTTGCCAAAATTTAGCATAATTTTGGAGCGTTATTTAGCCTAACTAGTATGACATGGTTGGTACCAATGGATAACTTAGGTTTTCTAGTTTCATTATGATGCCAGCACTCTAGCTTTAAACTGAGCCCGATACAACCTCCGAAATATCGGATAGCGGCCGGGCCCGGTGGCGGGCCGTTGGATTTTTAAGGGGTTAATTAAAAATCAATACAGTGTTATGGAGAATCGATACAGTATCGCACAACATAATATCGTGATACTCATGTGTATTGATATTTTCTTACACCCCTAGTCTAGAGTGGCCGCGATCAGCTCCGGCGGAATCACTCTTGTGGTGCACTTGAAGGTGTGTGTGTAGTTTTGAGGTGTTGCCTCCAGATGCTGCCACCTTCATCAGACAAAGTTCACAGATGGCATCATTAACGTTATCAGGTTCCCTATTAGCATGTTCCCTGCTGGCATTGGGTTTAAATTCAAAATATTGAGGTGCTTTTGCTTTTTGGTTTGACTCGTCTTGTCAGTGAACTCTCCATACTCCTGTCACTTGACAAGTGAAATCTGACTCCTGCTATCCTGTGCTGCTGTATGGAGCAGACACTTTCAGTTCATAATTGTAGCGTCCATCATCCAACTAAGTATTGATAACACGCTTAGTATTTTACAAATTTGAGTTGTTTTATTTGATGAATGTGGGTGCTGATACCTGAAAATGAAAAATGGGATTTATTTCCTTAAAAAAAAAAAACGATGGTGGGGGTGGTGGGCAGGTTATGCAATCGGTGTATGCCCTAACACCGGTAACACGTCTACCATGACAAGCTCAATACATATACAGTTATGTCGTCTCCAAAGCTGTTTTTTTTTTACAGGCCTGTACAACTAATACTGTGTCCTACTCTCCCAACTAGAAATTATTCAACTATTACACAAGAAAAATCAGTAACCTTGCCCTGAATAATTAAAAACTTTATAGGTTTAGAGAAAGTCATTTGTTAACAGCTGTTATTGCGTATGAATCAAGGCTTCTCATTGTTTTGAGCAAACCTTTCCTGGTAGCAGATGCTGGCGACCGCTTGATCTTCATTCTCGTTGTTATGAAGCACAATGTGTCAGAAGGTTGACTCTCAACTCTTAGAGTAACTACCACTACTTCTAACAACATGCATCATCATTATGTGTAATCGTGTTTTCTTGTGTACAGTACTTGGATTGCTCAAGTTTTTTAGAGGTAATAGTTTTTGCTGTTGAGGTCCAGTTTGGGTTTAACACACATAAAGTGGATGTCACTTCTTTCTGCCAATATTGGTGCGTTACAATAGTGGAACATACAAATATGGATTCTTTGCATATATAGAAAATAAAAAAGAGGGAGATCTGAACAGCAGTGAGTTTTGTTGTCCGCTTAAATCTTCGGACTCAGAAGATTAATAGAATATGATACCTCTCACAGTAACTGTTGGCACATTATTGCTCTTGCATTACCTGTCCTATGGGTGTAAAAGTCATTATAGGAAAGAAAAAGAGTGACCATTGAATATGCAGAGTTCAGGTAGCCACTACTTTCAATAACCGAGTAATCGAGGATTGGTAATTCTTTATTTCCTTCCGTCCTGCAGCTATAAAACATTTTAAAGAGATTGGTTGTTTTCTATCCTTGCAGAACTTGATAAATGTATCCTCACTTTTTTAATGAACTGAGATTACTGTAATAATCACCAGAGATCATGCTCCTGTTTTCAAGTACAAAGAGCAGCTTTTAGCTTATACACTCACAAATAATGGGGCCATATTTTAAGTATAGTGTCTTGTCAGCCACATGGATGTATAAAGAGAACTGGATACAGCGTTGGAGGTGGGCTCCCGTTTATTCCTATGAGAGTGGCTCTGTGGCCCAGGATGCCAAAATGGCTCGACGGATCATCCGGCGATCTTCCACATTGGGCCCATAGAGCAGGCGCAGTAGCGTTTTCTTTAACTCCGCCCCCAGCCCTCACTCCAGCCTCGATCTGGGGCTCATTCAAATGAATGGAGGAAGGGAAAATAACTCTGGATTCGGCTATTAGTGCATTTTACAACTTTTAGGACCTAATGATTTAAATAAGGGCTATTCAAGTCTTCGTACTGGGAAGTTGATTTACCTCGAAAGAAATTATCCACTGATTTACGGACGTCTCTTTTCCAATGTAAGTCTATAGGGAAAGTCTTTTGGGGCCCAATGGCATCACGTGATGGACACGGAAGTTGTAGAACCACTGTTTGGCCACTACGAAAATTTGCATCACAGCCCGGCGCTCTTCCTCGGGGCTTGGTCAGCCAAAGCCACCACAGCAAATAACAAAATACTCCATTTTGAGCAATAATCAAGCAGCATTTGGTCACATTGGCCCACTTGTTAGTCAACTTTCCTCTTTTTTTGGTTGGTTGTCTCCTCAAATAAAATGAAAGAAACCCAGTTTGGTGGATATTTGCCCAAAGCCAAATCTCAAATCTTAACAATTCTGAAAATTCACCATGGTGAGATTGAACATGCAGATTCGTATAAAGTTTGGTTTATACGCTCCAGAGTACAAATTGGATGGATAAATTTGGATGTAGTTTACATGGAATTTACAGTTCAATGAAACCAGAATCTGCCAAAAATGTGAAAAAAGCAACAGTGTCTCTTTTCCCAGAAACCACAGACCATATCACAGCGGCAGGGAGCAGAGCTAATGGCAGATGGTGGTATACAGATAATGCTGCTATTGCATTGTTCTGGTTAGTCAACAACATCCTGTCTGTGGGATGAAATGGCCCTCAGTGTGTCTGTCTGGAGGACAAAAGACATGGAGGCTGTATTGTGGTTCATTACTGTTAACTGTAAAAGCATGCATCATTTCTTCTTGGCTGCCATTCTTTCATTGGATGCTGGTTGCACCATGTGGCCGGTTTATATTTTATGTAGTGAAAGGTAATTCAATTGTATTATCATCATTTTTCTTCGAGACCTTTTTTACCTTTAAATTCCAAACCACTCTGCGGATTAAGAATCGGTGTATTAAGATGTCCTCAAGTACTGTATGAGAGACTTACAATAGCTTGATTCAGTGAACAATATTTTCTCATAGTGAAGCCAAATACAATAGTGCAACTGCTTCAGATATGATTGGGCTAGCACTTCACACCGCTGCTCTGCCAACACAGTGCCGAGGGTGTCTTGGCTGGGGCCATTGAACTGCTTCTCACAATAATAACAAGCAATCCATCCAATTCCCATGTAGAATGATTCTCATCATCTCTGTCTAATAAACATTCTAAGGCGAGGTGAGCACAACAATGCCCGAGTTCATCTACAGTATGACTACTGACAATGATGCTTTTGTTCTCCTGCTGACATTAGTGTTTCTCACTTAGTGGTAGAGGCAGCAGAATTCAAGGTCACATTATCAACAGTACAGTACAGTACAGTACAATATCTGCATTTGACTTATAATTAAAGATAAAGCATGTGCCACCTGATTCCTGTAGGTCACGTTTTAAATGGAGCTTCTGAAAAGTCTTAAGCTAAGCTATTCTGCTGGAATCAATTGCAATGCTGGTAATGAAGTATTATAATTTTACCATGTGAAAGTTAGTTGGCACATAACATGAAAAACTCCCCTTTTCAGTACTTGTGCACATCCATTTTGGTATCTGGAATGCCTAACAACCCACAAACTGTGAAATTAGACAGAAACCATGTGTTTCAATAAGCCATTCAGATTTCATTTCTCAGTGCGGTGTCTACTTTCTGAACTGTCTCTGATACTACCTTTGCAAAGGTGCACCATATTTTTCTCGCGAGCCAATCAAAGCAGAGTGGGCTTTTTCGGGAGGGGTTCTTAAAGAGACAGGCGCTAAAACGGAGCGTTTCAGACAGAGGGTAAATACAGGTATATTCAGTATGAGAAAAATAATGTGTTTTTTGAGCATTAAAGCATGTAAACACATTCTAGTAAAAACCAAAAATACAAGTAAGAACCTGAAAATGAGCATGGTATGTCTCCTTTAAGTCATATCTGCATTTTTTCCCCCTCTGAATAGCTCTTACTGATGAATTAACTGATCCAACAAACGGCCAAAGACATTATTGCAGCGTTGCGATTGTTCTTTTAAAAGCACCAGGGTTGCTATAAAAAAAGTTTTATATCTAGAAGCATACTACTGTAGCTAATGAAAAAAGCTTGCCTAGTAAATTAAATATTCCTGCTATAGATAAGCATTTCAACATCCCAAAAGGCTTTCCTGTTGTGCCTCTTATTCCTTTCAGTGAAACGACGCTGTTTGTAAAGACCGCTCAATGCAATTACTGGATATTTATTTTATATTGTAAACACAGATAAAGCCTTCGGCGCCACATGTAAGCCACTGAGAATCTGCTGAAAGATACTTAGCTTTTACAACTTTGAGGGAGTGAACGTGCAACTAAATATTGCTTAAAAATAGACAAAAGAGAGACATGCAGTTTGACAAATATCCCTTGCTAGAACAGTGGATTTTTAAATTCCCTCCCCCCCGTGGAGCCACTCCACTCAAGCTCAACAAAAAGAACACATCCCCCTCCTGACTAACAACTACAGTCAATCTGCATGTTGTTTGTTTCTTTTTTTCCCAGTTTTTCTACAACTAAGGAACAAGGGAGGGAACAACTTGGCAAATATAGTAACTTTGCTTAAATTCTGTATATAAAACAACTAGGGCTGTCAAAGTGAACGCGATAATAACGCGTTGATGCAAATTCTTTTTAACTCCTCTAATTTCTGTAACTCATTAACGCAGCTTGCGATTTTTAGGTTGTAGCAGGCTCAGTTTTAAAGCTAAAGTGAAAACTGGCATCATATGAAACTAGAAAACCTAAGGAATCCATTGGTATCAACCAAGGAGGCTCAATAACTCTCCAAACTGATGTTGAATTTTGGCGAGGAAAAGCTGGCATGGCCTATTTCAAAGGGGTCCCTTAACCTCTGACCTCAAGATATGTGAATGAAAATGGGTTCTATGGGTACCCACGAGTCTCCCCTTTACAGACATGCACACTTTATGATAATCACATGCAAGTTTTAGGTAAGTCATAGTCAAGTCAGCACACTGACACACTGACAGCTGTTGTTGCCTGTTGGGCTTGAGTTTGCGTGTTCTGATTTGAGCATATTTCTTTATGCTAAATGCAGTAGGGTTTCTGGACAATATTTGCCATTGATTTGTGTTGTTAATTGATTTCCAATATAAATATTGGGGCTGTCAATCGATCGGAAATCTGTCAACAACACAAAACAATGTCAAATATTGTCCAGAAACACTCACAGGTACTGCATTTAGCATAAAGAAATATGCTCAAATCGTCACATGGCAAACTGAAGCCCAACAGGCAACAACAGCTGTCAGTGTGTCAGTGTGCTGATGAAGGGACACCTTTGAAAATGGCCATGACAGTTTGTCCTCGCCAAATTGTAGTGCAAATTTGGAGCTTTATTAAGCCTCTTGGCGACAAGCTAGTATGACATGGCTGGTACGAAGGGATTCCTTAGGTTTTTCTAGTTTCATATGATACCAGTATCTTCACTCTAGCTTTAAAACTGAGCCCCGATACAACCTCCGAAAGATCGATTGCATTAATGCGTTAAAGAAATTAGTTGTGTAAAACGAACTTGCTTTAACCTGTTATTATCGCATTAACTTTGACAGCCCTAATAAATATATAAATACATTTGCATAAAGCAGCATATTTGCCTGCTCCAATATTGATAAGAGTATTAAATACTTCAAGACTACAAGACTTCCTCTGTGACCTTTGGGAGGTCATAGCAGGGATGAATCATCCAGTTACCTAGCTCTATGTTGTTTTGCAATCATAACTGGAAAGCCTGGTCAAAAAAATATGTGACTACTTGATATTTACAGTGGTAATTATGTAGTGGATAAATACATTTAAAAAAAAGATTGTTTCACCATCCACAAGACCACTGTCATTACCACGCTTATCGAGTGTTTACTGAGCTCTAATTGAACTCAAGACTGGAGAGTAATAATCCAGTGTCAAGCTTCAGATCGCTAATGTGACATCATTGATGAGAAATGGCTGCCAGCTTGGCACACTCAAAGCTAGCTCAGGGTGAGGTTTTGATTAATACTGAATCAGGCTTGTCATCCTTCCCCATGATAAATAGATGGGAGTTAATTACAAAGACTTCCCATTCTTCCTTCTGCCCCATCTGCGGAAAGCATTTAAGTCCTGTGTTGTCAATGAGGGCAATTTAGTGAGATGAATAAGGCGATTTTAAAGATACACATGCGCGGCATATGTACGAGCGTGCACCAACACCGTCGCGTGGTCGAGATAGAGCATGTAAGGCTGTATGTTGGAATGGTTTTCCGAGATAAACTAAAGGCAATAAATCCAATAAATGTGGCATTTTTTTTAAGCGGTTCATCATGGAAATCTAGTCTGCGCCCACTCCAGTGTGAAAACAGCCAGCGTCAGTTCCATCAATCACGGATTCTGCAATCTCCAGTGCATTGTGTTTGTCAGGAAGTTTCAAAGGAGCACAACATGTGCAAGCCCCTCTATGCACAGTGCAGCAGCGAGATGATGAGATGATTTGTAGCAGAAGGGACGAGAATAAAATAAGGAGAGAAAAAGACTAGGTGTAGTGACTCATTGAGAAATGAAGCCTTAGTAATCCGATCCAACGTGAGGCCTTTGTCAGAGACGGGGGAAAAACAAGGCATGCCAGAAGAAATGGGTTTGTAAGCACCAAGGCCACGCCAGATCAATACGCGTGGGTCGATCGCATGCCAACTCACGAGCCATCTTTATGAGGCTGTTTTGAAATGCGGTTTGGGCTGCTCACCGACATGTAATGGTCAATACATCCCTCAATGCTTCTGTGCTGCCAGTATTTCACAGAGTTCATTAAAGTTATTGTGCTACTTATTCAAACTGTTCACATAGACAGCGTCTGAGAAGGTTTGAATGCAGCTACTTTAACCTCCTGTGACCCACAATAGACACGTTTTTTTTTTTTTTTTTTTTTTAGTGGGGTACAGGAGGTCTTTAGGGGGAGATAGCAGGTCAACAGTAGATGTCACATAGAAGTGGTGTACATCATCTGAAAGCTTGGGACCTGAAGATTAATTTGAGATGCAGCTCAGCACTGTGTGTTCTGGGCATAAATCCGAATTAAACATTAATTCATTAATTATTTAAAATTAATTGTTAAAGTGTATAAGAGTTTGAAATATTATGCTCTAAGTATATGATGGTCATTCCCATGCTCTATTATGTCTCATAAGTTGTTGCAGCCATTTTTGGGTTGATGCCATTTGTTACACAGATTTGGTACCAAATTGAACCTTTTTTTCCCACTAGAGAATTGATATTAACATTTAGAGATTTCTGCAAGAATTGCATTTTTCAGCGATTGAATGGCGAGCACTTCTGTTCTGGAAACTGCTCAGAAACCCCCTTATTGTCAATCTACCTAGGAAAGCCATCCATCCTCTGAATGCCCTAGGTCTCTAGTTTGTGGCTGTAAAGTTTCATGAGGCTGTGATTATCCTAGAGGTCACAACAGGTCATTTTATACAGTGAGGTCAAATTTCAAAAAATGGTCTCAATACATTGGTACTATGGAGACTAACATTATCACACATGAATACAACTTGGCTCATTGGATCAACAGTCTCAGCTGACTGTTTAAGGACCCCAGTGTGTAGAAATATTCAAACACGAAAAAAGGCGAAGACAACACATTTAAACGGCATGAAAAAAAATGCACGGTTTTTGCCGAAAACTGCATGTGATTATCATAAGGTGGGCATGTCTGTAAAGGGGAGACTCGTGGGTACCCATAGAACCCATTTTCAGTCACATATCATGAGGTCAGAGGTCAAGGGACCCCTTTGAAAATGGCCATGACAGGTTTACCTCGCTACAATTTAGCCCAACTTTGGAGCGTTATTTAGCCTCCTTCCCGACATGTTAGCATGACATGGTTGGTACCGATGGATTTCTTAGGTTTTTATAGTTTCATATGATATCTGTGTCTTCTGAACCTACTAGAGCCTCTGAAAGACAGTCAGTCGATCCTGCGGGTCTCAGGGGGTTAAAGATATTATGCTATTTATTCAAATTGTTCACATAGACAGCATCTTTGAAGGTTTGAGTGCTATTTTTAGGGAAGAAAATAGAAAAATCTAAAGGAGAATAGACAGTAAAGCAATAAAAATAGACTAATAGGCACCACAGCTTCATGCTTGGACACTTCAATGATTTATAGGGTCTTTCTGTTATTACAACTAAAACAGGAGGAATGAAAAGCAAACAATGATGTTTTTGTATTTGCAGTTGATATTAACAGATCAGGTTATGCCGTCACAAAAATAAGACAATGAAATGTTACAGTTTTGAATATGTGGTCCGTGCCACCCCTTCCATTTTTTTGGGTTGTCCTGGAGAGAAACCAGAACTGCAGCTGCTCTCCTCAGCCTGCCTTTGGTCAATACGCAATTGTCGGGGAAAAATAGTGTTGCTCGCAGCGTATTAAATTAACTGAATTGTTTCGGGGTGTGATGAATTATCTTGGTGGGTGATAAATTGGCACCCTAACGTAATTATATTTGCATAATGTCTTTTCTGCTTCATTTCCGCTCCTACATGTGCCGGAAATGTTCCCAGTCACACTGCGGCGAGATCTGGAAATAATTGTTATTATTTATTGTTGTCTTTTGGAATCTGTCAAAAGTTGAGCAAAGTTTTACCACGAGGACATTCATCAGTGTCTCGCTGCGCAGTCGGAAGAGTCACAAAGTGTAATGAATAATCATGAAAAGAAAATCACAATCATATCCAAAGAATTCATTTTTTTAAAATGTGCAAGAAAGATGTCATTTTCAAACAGAAAACTGATACCCCACATTATAATAGGACACTGCACAACTACAATAATGAGTTATAGGGAAAGGCTGACTCTGGCAGTATCCACAGTACTTATGAGAAGATCAAGGTGCATTTTGAAGTGATGATAATCACAGTGTCACTGGGATACCCTGTGCCATCTAACAGTAGGTTGCATACTGGCTATACACACACGTTAGTGCCTGCAATTTCTGTAATTTTATCCCAGAAATTGCATAAAATAGGATTTTTACTTTGTGTTTAGCTAGACAGCACCATTACCTCATTTGATGTTAGAAGCCTGGATGGCAAAGTATTCAAGCATTTGCTGTAGAGCTGGGCGATATGGCTAATAGATAATATCTTGATATTTTTAGGCTATATCGCAATATACGATATATATCTCGATATTTTCATATGTTCTCTAAAATAACATAACATGTTTGACTTAACCCTTTGATGCGTACAGTATGATCATACCAGCGTGATTGTTATAGCAAACTAATCTGAACGCTCTGAGGTGGTGTACTGTCCTATAGAAGTCAGATTGGTCTTTGGTAATGTATTCTTATTAATGACTAATTATTCTCTGAAATACAGTTTGCAGGCAGTAGATTTTCAAATTAGCCTTCATTTTATTTAATATTTATTAATTTTCTTTCACTGACTGACTTATTGAATTTATGTGAAATTGCCGATCACATTCACCAGAAGATCACTTTTATTTTGCAGTCAGTTCTTGGTCGCTTTTATTTTGAAGCCAGTTCTTACAGGCTCTTACCGTAATGCCTCCTATATACACGTACCGCAAAACAACTTGGGGGATAGTTTGACCGTCTTTTTAGAAGCGGAGGCTGGCATCTTCATAATCACCGTTTCCGACCTCAACAAGTCATGAACTCGCTTTGGCGCTTCGCCTCTTTCACTCTCTCCAGGCTCTTTCCGTGTGCTGCGGGAGACGCGAAACGCCAAAGCGAGTCAGGCCGGCGGCAAAAATGTGCAAGTGACAATTAACATTTTTACTCGATGTTCACGATATAGTCATTTAGTACTTCCCTCGTAGAACAAGCCGCAGTACATTGAGTATATTCAATACATCACCCACCCCTAGTTAGCTGAACACAAAGCATATGTGAATTGGAAAAAAAACTTAAATTATATTTTGGCTGACGATAAATGCTTCACCACCTTACCAATCTCTTACATGTGGTGTCAGAAGTAAAGATAAATCAAACCCAAAGAGCCCCAGCAGACAGGATGGAGAGAGAACGTGCTGTGGAGAACGGCCTTCAGTCAGGACTCAACCCCACTTGTCCGCTGAATCCAGTCTGGTCACCTTGGCTACGATGTTCAAGAGCTCCATGCAGCTGCACATAGAGAGAGACAGGAGGCAGGTGGAGGAAGGGGCGCAATCCAGGAGCAGAAGTAGAGTGTTTTGACCGTATACGCTACAAACTATGTGGAAGTCTATACCCTTGGAGAGAGGTATCAGCTAAGCAATTTGCTCTGAGTTTTTCAGTCAGGTATAGAAGAAAAATACTGTCCAGAACCTTATTTTTATGGGTTATTCTGTACACTCTCATCAAAGCTCCGAGAGAGAGAGCACCACTTCTCACCACTCACAGACTAATAGACTGGTGGAAGAATTTGATTCGGAAACAGGAAAGAAAATTAGATAAACACCTGCTATTTTTTTGCCAGTTGCATGCTGAGGGGTTCCCCAGAGCTCAGATGGATATTTGCCATATGAGCTGAGCCCATTAGGTCAGAGGCCCTCTGGATGAGCTCTGTGAAGGAGGGTGACTCAAACACTGCTATTCACACATTATGCTCCATGTATTTAATGCTGTTATCAACACGGGAAAGGGCAAATATGATTGCTTTATGCAAATGTATGTATATTATTATTGGAAATCAATTAACAACACAAAACCATGACAAATATTGTCCAGAAACCCTCACAGGTACTGCATTTAGCATAAAAGATGTGCTCAAATCATAACATGGTAATCTCAAACCCAACAGTCAACAACAGCTGTCAGTGTGCTGACTTGACTCGCCCAAAACTGCATAAAGTGTGCATGTCTGTAAAGGGGAGACTCTTGGGTACCCATAGAATCCATTTTCATTCACATATTTTAAGATCAGAGGTCAAGGGACCCCTTTGAAAATGGCCATGCCAGTTGTTCCTCGCCAAAACTTAGCGCAAGTTTGGAGCGTTATTTAACCTCCTTCACGCCAAGCTACTATAACACGGTTGGTTTTCTAGTTTCATATGATACCAGTATCTTCACTCTAGCTTTAAAGCTGAGCCCACTACAACCTAAAAATTACAGCGTTAATGCATTAAAGAAATTAGTGGCATTAAAACTAATTTGCACAACTTTGATAGCCCTAATAAAATGATAAAGTAATGACATTTTGGACAGAAATGGATGTAAACTGCAACTTCACTGGTTGCCGGAGGCACACAACCATGAGGTGGTAAATTCTAGTTTTTCAGATTAGACATGGAACATGGTCGACCATCAACCCTCCGGAGGATACATTGTTGACCGTGTTCCTGCCTTGTATTCTATGATAGGATCTGAAACATACAGTATAGTCAAGAAGCATCCTGGGAATGATTGATTGGTAGTCAAGGCTGTCACTGTGGAAGATAACATTTTTCTCTCTGCCTTTGTTTCTGTTATTCAGCATACTTTAAAGGTATGCATGTGTGTATGGAGAGTGACTCAATACGTATTTGATTTAGCATGTAATCTTGGCTCCCGGAACTGTTTTCCGATTGTACTAGACCGCTCACAAAGCCACTTAACTCAAATGCAGATTTAAGATATCTGATTGAAGAAATTGTGCCTCGTGCATTATGTTTCCAGTATTTTTGGAAAGTCATGTCAAAATAATAAAGAAACTAGGACTCTGAAAGTTAACACGATAATAACACATATACGCAAATTCGTTTTAACGCTACTAATTTCTTTAACGATCTTTCCGAGGTTGTAGTGGGTTCAGTTTAAAGCTAGAGTGAAGATACTGGCATCATATGAATCTAGAAAACCGAGCTTGTCGAGAAGGTTAAATAATGCTCCAAACTTGCACTAAATTTTGTTAATGTTTTGTTGTTGCCTGTTGAGCTTGAGTTTGATTTGAGCATATTTTTTTTATGCTAAATGCAGTACCTGTGAGGATTTCTGGACAATATCTGTCATTGTTTTGTGTTATTAAATAATTTACAATAATAAATATATAAATACATTTGCATAAAGCAAGCATATTTGCCCACTCCTATGTTGATAAGAGTATTAAATACTTGACAAGTCTCCCTTTAAGGTACATTTTAAACAGATAAAAATGGTGCGATTAATTTCGATTAATCACGATTAACTATGGACAATCACATGATTAATCACGATTAAATATTTTAATCGATTGACAGCCCTAAAAGAAATCTTTTGTTTGAAAGTTACTATCACCACTCACCACCTTCAGCCACTGATCTGCCCCCCCCCCAATCTTCTTGATCACAGTATTGCTTACAGGCTTTACAGTAGGAGTTCCCTGCCAGGAATAGGCTGCTTGGCATTGTTTTTTATTAAGAATTTGACTGCCCCGACAGATAAATGTGTTTAAACTATATTTATGAGGATCTCATTCTTAAACCTCATGACCTGGGTGTATTTGTGATTGTCAGTCAGGAGCTTCAGCCAGTCTGGAGCAGCTGGAGGTCAGAGCTCGGAACCGCGATGTTCAGCTGGCGCAGCATGGGGAGACACATCCATATTTTATTCTGGCCCATGGCAAGCACCGAGCTATAGATAGCACTTTATTCCTGCTCCTCTGCAAACAGCAGATGCCTTAAAATATACAAGTGGAGGTAAAAGCAGGCAGAGAAGAAAAAAAGTGTCTGACTAAACATGACATGCTTTCCAGCGGCTGGGAATGACAGTACATGTTTAAACACTGCAGAGCGGGGGTAGTTTCTGTCTGTTCCTTGTGTTTTTCTAAGTCCTCCAGATGTCTTTAAGTGTTTTCAACTCTCAATATATTTTCATTCTGTGGTGTCTTGGCAATCGCCACGGGAGAAAAATGCAAGACCGCCCATGCATTTCTTCCTATGATGTAAGAAGACAGAAATTGTCAAACTTGGTTTTGGATTGATTTGTCTTTTTTTTTACATCTATAACTGTGGCAATGCCTTGAGCATAGTCCCTTTGGTATTCAGCTCAGGCACCGCATCCGCCTATTCGTGGATCATTTTAAGTGCACAAAACAGTTGTTTTTTTTTGTGAACAGTAAGCAATATTTAAAAAATTAAGGTTGTTCATACATTAAGATGTTCTCTAAAACTATACATGATAAAAAAAAAGGTCATTTCTAAATGATGATTCTGTTTTATGTTATTGTCTCTCCCTCTTGTTGACTTGCCCATTCTTGTTCTTTTCTTTCTAGTTCTGGCCCCTCTTAGTCGATCAGTTTACTAATCGGTTCTTTTTGGTCTTAGTCAACTAAGATTTCTTTAGTCATGTTCATGCTAAGTGACTTATTTCCAAGAAAATTATGAGCACATCCAGGGTCTGACATTAACTTCTTTAACTTCCTGCCACTGTGGCAGGCAAGCATTTTATTTTGAAATCTATGCGCTAAATGAAGGAATAACATTTTAGATCTGATGTCATTCAATGTTCGATATATTTTACATAAAAAAACATAAACATGGTAAATTCCACTGTTCTAATTACACCGTAGCTTCCGGGGGAGCCCTATTTTTCGGGGCAGTGAGGGTACTGTAGCCTACACTACAACGTTACTAACTCTCCTCCTCTTGTTGATTTCAACACAGATTTGTTGTTCACCTTGAAGCATTATCAGCGAAAAATAGGGTGTGTCCCCTCAGGTTTAGTAGTAGTAGTGCTACGTTTTCAAGCGCTTTTTTTTCCTCTCACCGTAGCTCCAGTCAAACGAACTGAAACATGATACAGCGTGCGTATGCGTCATTGTGCATGCGTAACTAGCGGAAACCAGCAATACAGAGGAATCGATAGTCACGGAGGCATGAGATGCGAAAGAATCGGACAACTAGGAACCGGTTCTCTATTCTCTATTCCCATCACTAGCGTTTTCCCTGCCTGCCAAAGTGGCAGATGGCATGACAATTTCACCCCCCACTGTCAACAATTTACCCGCATTTGGCGGGTGGCGGGTGCTAATTTCAGACCCCGAGCACATCTCTGGTAAACACAAGATTTAAAGTGGTGCTTTTGTGTGATTCTTTGTGGAGAAACTTAGTTTTATAGATCTGTCGATTTAAATCAACCAATCGATTAGATAAAATCATATGAGTGTTAGTCGACTAAGAATTTATTCGGTCGAGGACAGCCTATCTCCTTCTGTGATCACTTTCTTCTCCCCGTTATCTTTTCCCTGTCCATCTTCTCATATTTCCAGCTCACGCTCCTTTATCCACATGCTCCCTCCTGTCTCTCTTATCTGCATCTCTTTCCCGACATCATCTCCTTTCTCCTTGCTTCAACACCCATGGCATCCGTTGTCTACCCGTCTCTTCCTCACACTTCTCTTTTTCTCTCGGCCATTCTCCATTCATCTCCGGATCCCTTGTCTTCTCCGACACTTTTGTCTTTTTCTTTGTATCTGTCTAACCCCTTACTCCCTTTCTCGTGTACCTGTCACACTTCCAGAAGCGGTGCTGTCAAAGCTTTCCCAGAGAGCAGCTTGACTGGGCTGCTTCTGTTGAAACAATGGCAAATTTAATATATCACGGAGGGAATCAGAGCTGGTATGAGCCCCTGTTTCCTTTCCGTTGATCCCCTCTGCACTCATTTGCTGAAGGGGAGGAGAGAAAACAAGGGAGTAAGAGATGCGACTATAGAGTGCGTTTGTGTGTGTGCACGTGCCCGCATGCATGTGCTTGTTGGCATGTGTTGGAGATAAAGGCAAAGAAAAGACATAAGGAAGAGAGTAATAAAAGGAAATGTAATAAGAAACAGAAATCTGTAGGACTTTAGCTTCTCGGGATATCAGTTTATTTTCCTCCCGCAGATTTGCTCCAAATTAAAACAGCAGGGGTTTGTAGGGTCCAAAGATCTTCAGACATCTTCCCAGCATTTCCCTTGTGGCTACATCTGCTACTGTGTATATGAATGCTGTTGGTCTGCCAGACGGGATGGCTTTTAATAGAATAAGTCCGTAACTGATTTTCAATTGTTAATACATGCATGTCAAGAAGTGGCATTAAATTGGCAATATGTGCATAACTGATAACACAGCATAAATCTCTAACTTTTGCCTTTTTATTTAGTTAACTCTTTGTTGTTCTTATTGGCTTTAAGTTGGTGTTGCTATATTGAACTGTGTATTTTGAAAGGCACCAGGTAGTGCTTGGTGATAACTAAATGTTTCTTCCAGTTTTCTTACAATAGAAATGGATCAAATTGTGTTATTATTTACGAACTTATTTCAACCAAATGAATGATTATAAAGATTTATTTTTTTTTGAATGGTGTGTTTTTGCATTTGTCTGAGGGCATTTTAACCCTTTGAACTCAATAGAAATGGTCCGCCAGTGCCTATATTGATATTTTTGCTCATTGTTATTATTTCAGTCAATAAACTATCATTTTAATTGATAAAGTATTGAAATTATGTGATAAATAAAAAAAAACACAATTCAGACATGTTTTTTTAGTAAAATGTTACAAAATAAACACACAAAAAATATTGATCCAAAAGATTTCTAAATGTAGAAAAATTATCCAGTATTTCTTAATACTCCACAAGTTATTTGAACTAAGACGTTTTGATAGTTTTGTTACCTTCCGTGCGTAATGTAACATAATGACGTCAACACGAGCGTCACAACGTGATGACGTCATCACGAGCGTCACAACGTGATGACGTCATCACGAGCGTCACAACGTGATGACGTGAAAAGGCCGAAGCCTTAGCTTTCTACTGCAAAAAGAATGAATTGTCACTGTTTTACTGATGTCGTCACATCGTACAACGTGACTTGCTGCTGTAAAAAGAATGAATGCTCTAGCTGTTATGGTTTTTATTTTAGATCGATTTAAACAGCATCATGCAAACAACTATTGTTTTTTAAGGGTCAAGTGTAGAGGCAACAACTGCAGGGTCTTTGTGAATACCCTGTGCCCTAAAACAGGAAGTTTAACATGAAGTTCAGCATGACATGGAATGGATCTTACATAGCTTAATACTACCGTATGTGGGTTCAGAGCACTCTAATACATCTACCAAGCTGCATTGCAAGCCGTATCACCACCTGCCTCAGGGACAGAGCATTGTTGAAGAGTCTGGAAATACTGCCGTGTGTCTCGCACACTTTCAGCAGAGAGGGAATATCTTCTTGAGCCTAAGAGAAATAAGGGTCAAGCACTATTTATGGACAGAGAGTCATGGTCAAAGGTTTCAGTTTCTGACAGACAGTAATTCCCATAGGCTGTATCAGCGGTTTGGTGGAAGCCGGCCTGGTCTTGTCCATTTGGCTTTTTGGAGTACCTAGTCCTTCAGTGTATTTTTTTTGCTGACGGAACAACTGTTGCCCTTCCTGGTGGTGCTGAATATCATTTTCTGTGAAGGTACGGGCATCAGTTACAGGCATCGTTATATCAGTTTTTTTGTCGTGATACCCAGAAATATATTTTTAGAAGCCCCTGCTTCTGCAAAATAGTGCTTTACCAGTGAATCTTTCAATGGAAAACATGTATATTTACATAAATATCTTGCTACCTCCTCTGTTGATTGTGATAAGTGATATCATACCATCCACATTTAGTATTTTTGTTATTATTGCAAGTTGTAGCAGCCACTGTAGTCGCAAAATTACTAACAAGTCAAACTCATGTGATTTTCTCAACCGATGACTACTTTGTAAATGCATTGCACTGGGGTAATTATTTTGGTAAATCAATCAGCTGTCATTTCCTCAGGTAGACTATGGCAATTTAAGCTTTATTATGCCACCCACATGTTCTCGCAAGAGTTTTTGCAAGTTTTTGCAGATCTCAGATCAGATTTCGCAGTTTGCGGGCTCCATTCTAGACATGACCCTGAGTTTGTGGTGCATACAGTATATGCATATCTACAATAACCTATCCCCTATGTAAAAAAAACAAACATTACATAGCAGTTTTGCTCTCCTGTCACCTCAGTGGACCCATAATAAGAACAATGGGTGCGCGTCGATCAGAAAGCAAATGGCTGCTTATCATACCTCTCTCGGTTTGTATGAGTGCGTTGCTACAGATAGAAAAACAGATGCAGGTTGTATTATATTTGGAGTTCACACTTCAGCAAGATCTGATTGTTATTCAGATGTTCAATGTTCCATGGTCTATACAGTGGATGTGAAATTATATATACAATATAGCTGTCTTCTTTGAGTATGTTATCAAGCTTCAAGTTTTGTTGTCACTGTTTACACTGGAAAATTATGTAGTTTGACGTCCATTTTCACACTCCTATAAAGTCTGAAAATGGGGATTTGAGTCCACTTTATGTTAACTGTTGTGCTTTCCACAGCTGTGAAAGCAGTGTTCTCCACGGACATTTGCATACACAAAAACAAACACATGCATATACATAGACACTTTCTCAAAAGCCTGCATAAACAAGGACACGCGTTCAGTCCGCCGAGAAAAAAAGAAAAAGAAAAAAGAAAATTGAGTAGGGTTATCTTCTCACACTGGGTGCCGTGAGACCACCAGGAATAAGTTGACTGAGGCAGCGTGCTGTTGACATCCACTGCTTATGAGACACTGTTAACACACGATAAGGGAGTAACTGCAGATAAGGGAGATGAAAAGGAGAAAATAAAGGCACCAGAGCCTTAGCTGACATTGAACTCAAAATGAGAAGCCAGTGTGGACTTGGGGGTCTGGGGAAAAACAAATGTCAGAATAAAATATCCTGGTAGCTGCCTCTGACAGATGTGAGAAATGGGGAATAACAGCAAAATAGTGAACGAGCCACAGGAGAAAAATACTGCAAAAAGTGGACACATATTTGTGTCTTTTGTTCATGACTAATGCATGTGTCTTATATATATATATATAATATCTTGTACCAACTATTGTGGTAGATTAGTGATAACATGGAGGACCATCTTGTTGGTAATTAAATGAAATGATTGCATATTTGAATACTCGCCAAACATCATGTTAGTTTTACAGGATTAAGTGGACTTTATGGTGCACGGATATTTCCATCATGATGTTTTAGCATTTTAAGATGGTTGAGATTTTTAAGGCGCGTGTGTGTCAGTGAGGAAGGCCAAAGATAAAAAACATAAACATCAGCAAAAGAGACAAATTACATTTGTTTCAAGGAGACTGTGGCTCCGGGCACTTCTGCTTGGCCTAGCGTCTCTTCTTTCCTCGAGATGGAACAAAGAAAGAGAGATAAAGAGCGTTCCAGGAGGCCATGAAATATGGATGCGAGCAGTTAACCTCAAACATGCTGTCACACACTCTCCTCAGTCTTGGCAGGTCAAAGCTTAAGTGCGATCCGCTCTGGCCCTTCTTGTTTGTTTGCTAACCCCAAGTACCGGAATTAGCTCAGCAACTACCATACCTGCCCACAGGGAATGGAGCTCTCTTAACCATTTTTGAGTACTTACGTTGTCTATTCACTTTCCTACAGCTGAAGTGAAGATCTGTTGGATCTTAAAACGCAAAACAACGTCGGGGTCAGCTGAACATGTATACGCCTATACCCTCATTCACTGTTTAAGACACATTCGACTGTGCCTAACGGAGAGAAATCCATTAAAATGTGATTTCTTTTTGCAAGGACATTCACATTGATGCACATGAAGAGAAGGCGTTTTCCCAATACTAGACACATTCTATAAGAGAAAGGTTTCCTGACCCCTAATATAAAAGCTTTGACCCGTTCACCATCTTACATATAGCTAACGCATAGCTCCGCACTCAATGGACCAAAACAAACAAGAGGAAAATAGGCATTACAGTAACAGAATATTGATTCATATTTCATCAGCGCTGCCTCGTTTGACCGTTTGATCGGAGTTTTCGAGTGATTGCTAGTTTACAGATTACTTGTCTCATGCACTACTGTCAGGATATATGACCGTTTTATGAAAATAACTTTTTAAAATCATATTTGCTCCAATTCATACTGCTGCTTTAATCGGCTTCTTTTTTGACACATTCTGTGTTTTCTTCTCACTTTGACATTGTTCAAGAAGTGGAAGGCTCTGTGGATATAGCTTGTGTTCAGGTCTTCACTGTGCCCTTAATCCTGTGAGATTCTTTTCAAATTTATATCTTAAAGCTGGGGTCTGCGATCTTGGAAAACTAGCATAATTTGAAAGTCGCATCGCCTCAGGAGCTCCGTCTAAACCCCCCCCTCCCCTCGAAACTCCTTATAAGGCAACGCCCCCCACACACATGCACGAGCACCGCCGCATCTTAACTACTTCACATTTTTCGTAGCTATTTCATCACTAAATTCACTTCTGAAAAATGTTGAGGCGAGAAATCAACGGTGTAGATTTAGAATATTGACAGTTTTACGATGTTAGATGGCGAATCAAACATTTTCTCAACTGTTGTCGGAGTTTAGAAGCTCCACAAACTGCCGGCACAGCTAGCTAGCTCCTGCCGGGATCGCCACCTCTCCACCCGGGCATTCACTCACACAGACCCCGCTATGAGCTGGAGCTCTCTCAAGAGACCGGTCTCGTAGACGAGGGGCTTTATTTCCTGGTTGACGGAGGGGAAGGGGGGGGGGCAGCAGCTCGCTGGAGAGCCGGCCACAGAGCAGCAGAGAGGGGAGGGAAAGAGAGAGATACCTGCTGAGACAACACGACCCTTTTTAACATTACTCTAATATCTGGAGGGAGATCAGTCCACTCGTTTGTTTCCGTAACTGAAAAAGCAGTTTGAGTAACGTAAATTTTGTTCGGCAATGTTTTCTATCCGCCGTCTCCCCTCGTTGATAATCCTGTTTGTCTGACTTCACTTTGAGCTGTTAGAATAAATAGTTTAAATCTGCAGTATTTTATAAAGTAAACTAACAGAACATAAACAACTAAATCAAAGTTGTATTTTTCGATAATATGGTAATAGTGGTACGAGTTCGTTCTCGTTGTCCGGTGTTTTAAGAGCTGAGTTTTCTCTTCCAGTCTCCAGTGAACGTGCGGCGGAGACGCGCTTTGAGTTCACGCTGGTGCACGCTGAGGCTAGAGTACAAGCAGGGAGGCAGGGAGGCTTCTGATTGGTTCCTTACAACCGGGACCATTTTTACTGACTGGTAGACGTTTTTACAGGATTACAGCAGCTACAGATGACGGATCTTTTCCGGTCTTTTTTCAGTGCTCATAAGAAACGGATTGCTGTCGGGGTGTAAAGACCATTTCAACCAATATAACAAAAAGTGTATACTGGATAAATCGCAGACCCCATCTTTAATGATAGTCCAAACTTTAAAAATTACAAATTTCATCTCAAACATGCTGTCACACACTCTCCTCAGTCTTGGCAGGTCAAAGCTTAAGTGCGATCCGCTCTGGCCCTTCTTGTTTGTTTGCTAACCCCAAGTACCGGAATTAGCTCAGCAACTACCATACCTGCCCACAGGGAATGGAGCTCCCTTAACCATTTTTGAGTACTTACGTTGTCTATTCACTTTCCTACAGCTGAAGTGAAGATCCGTTGGATCTTAAAACGCAAAACAACGTCGGGGTCAGCTGAACATGTATACACCTATACCCTCATTCACTGTTTAAGACACATTCGGCAGTGCCTAACGGAGAGAAATCCATTAAAATGTGATTTCTTTTTGCAAGGACATTCACATTGATGCACATGAAGAGAAGGCGTTTTCCCAATACTAGACACATTCTATAAGAGAAAGGTTTCCCGACCCCTAATATAAAAGCTTTGACCCGTTCACCATCTTACAGTATACCATATAGCTAATGCATAGCTCCGCACTCAATGGACCAAAATTAGTTTTCTTCACAGAAATTAATGACATCCTGAGATATAGGCTAACTGTATGTAATGTTTTTAAAAAAAGGTTGTTTTACGCCTCTTAAAATCAAGATGGCCCCCCCTGAAGCTTTTGCGACGCCTAGTGGGGGTCGGGACCCCCAGGTTGGGAACCAGTGGTCGATACCGTTTAGTGCATCTTATGATATAAGTGATCTCAGTGAACCGCAGCAAAGCGTTTACATTAGGCTCATGCTTAACGTACAAGCCACAGAGTCAGGAATGCTGTGCTCCATGTCCAATGATGTGTGGGTTGTCCAATGAGAAGTGACCTTCCTTGTTTGCATCACTGCACACCCTCCTACGCACTAACATGGCTCTCACAGTGGTGTGAAAATCTGACTTGCGCTTGGTTTGAAGAAAACAGTGAGGATGGGAAATCCTCTGCGAGCTGGTGCCAGAAAATGTAGGGAACTCTTGTTTTTGTCTCTGTGTCATGTGTACAACACCATTCCTTCAGCACAAGGCAGTTCCCACTCACAGCCAAGGGTTGGTGTACACACACTTCAGTTTACAACAGCATAGCCGGGAGCAACAGCTACAGCTGCGTCAGCATCAAAGCCAGCATACGAACAAAAGGAGTTTTTTTTTTTCAGTCAAAACATTTGTGTTATCCTTTATGGCTCCTGTACTATTATTGTTTAATCTAAACCTATGTATAAACTTTTCAACATTGTGCTTAAAAAAATAAACGGGTGTAGTTGTATACCCAAACTCCACCATTGCTGACCTATGTATACTCACCTATAGCCATCTCTTTTGAACACATATGTATCATGCTCTCAACACTCACTCAAACTTGCAGCAATTATCATCCTAAGCTACTGCTCGCATTACATTATTGACTCTAGTGCTTCTCACAGAGTGATGCTCGCTTGCTCAATAAACCATCGGTTCAACTGCTTGAGTGTGCTTGACTCCCATTTAGCATTTTGGCTGCCTTCAGGGCACCTTAGATCAATTTGTATAGTGATAACACAGGGATTAAAAAAAAAATTAACACACTTCATTATAATGGAAATATCTCCAGAAAGTACATATCCAGCCCTCTGGCTGTGGAGAAGTATTGATGTTCGACTTCCTGACTCCCTCTTCAATCATGTATGAATATGTGTTTTGATGCAACACCTCTGGCCATTGGCTGGGGTCTTAGTCAACAACCCATGTACAGCATATACGTTTTTTTTTATCTAAGTTAGGGCTGTCAATGGATTTAAATTTTTAATCATGATTAATTGCATGATTGTTCACCGTTAATCGCAATTGATTGCAAATGAATCACACATTAATGGCACATTTTTTTATCTGTTCAAAATGTACTTTAAAGGGAGAATTGTATTTTTGATAAGTATTTAATACTCTTATCAACAGGGGAGGGGCAAATATGCTTGCTTTATGCAAAAGTATGTATATATTTTTTATTGGAAATCAATTAACGGCACAAAACAATGACAACTATTGTCCAGAAACCCTCACAGGTACTGCATTTAGCATAAAAAGATATGCTCAGATCATAACATGGCAAACTCAAGCCCAACAGGCAACAACAGCTGTCAGTGTGTCAGTATTTGATTATCATTAAGTGGGTATGTCTGTAAAGAGGAGACCTGTGGGTACCCATAGAAATAATTTTCATTCACATATCTTGAGGTCAGAGGTCAAGGGACCCCTTTGAAAATGGCCATGCCAGATTTTCCTCGCCAAAATTTACCGTAAGCTACAACCGACAAGCTAGTATGACATGGTTGGTACCAATGGATTCCTTAGGTCTTCTGGTTTCATATGATGCCATTGTCTTCACTCTAGCTTTAAAACTGAGCCCGCTACAACCTAAAAATCGCAAGTTGCGTTAAAGAAATTAGCAGAGGATATGATGGTTTAAAGAAAAGAGATCAGGATTTGCATTTTTGTTGGGGGTATATTCAATGACCAAACAACTTGAAAGTCTTTTGTTCTTCTTGAAAATATCTTTGACTGGAGGGCATATCAAGCCAACATCTGTCCCAGAAATGAGGTCACGGTCACTTTGCATCGTCTCTTGCACCTGGTTACTGGGGCCTAGTACTGTACCGTAGACGTGCCAAGCACAGGACAGCAATTCCCCCATTCGACAAAACATCAGCCATCGTAGAGTGAGCTCACCGCAAATGAATCCGAACAACTGTGCATTATTGCAAGGATAATGTTTGTTCTGAAGCACGCTGCAACGCCTCTGTTATTGTTAGTTTTCCCATTTATAATATCAAAAACGCCGTGAATACTCCCTGCCTCTTCACTTTCACCCTCGTCCTCTTCCTCTGCTCTTGCACGCTCATTGGCATGCACGATGAGCGCCCACTGGGAGCAACACATCACCATTATTCATGGAAAGAGTACACCTCAGAGCCAGACTGACAGATCAAAAGATGTTGATGATAGGTGAGGCTAGTGGTGGTTGGGGTGATGAATGGCCCCATCTTTTGGAGATGGCTATACTAAGTTTGGGCACAGAGCTGTTTTTGCACTTCTTTGAGAGGTTGTTTGTTTGTTTTGGGCAACAGTTGTCTATCACTACACTGTCAGTAGCCCACATGCAGTACAGTACAATACAGGAATTATAGTGACTTAGTACTCCTTACTATTGACTATCTCTTAAATTTAATTAACACTTCACAAGCCGTATTAAACGAGGCAGTTCCTATTAAGAGAGGTTATAGATATGTAGTTGTGAGAGTAAGGGGAGAATATTCTCTACTCATAATTAGTCTCTTTGGTGGCATAAATTAATTAGCCATACCGTATCTAGACAGGTCACAGGTCTGGCAATTTCCTGTCTTTTTCTTTTGCAATTTTCCACTGTAAGAAAGCGACCCCGTCTTCCTCCACAGCCAGTTGTTTTTCGAGTCATTCATCAGGACTGAGCCATCATGGGAAGCGTTGGCAGGATCCCTGTAGAGATGAGGCAATATTGTATTGATGGAATCAATTAAAGGGCAGAAAAAAACAGAGTAGAAGAAATAACCAGGCTGCTCTTTTACAGTGTCTAAATGGGACAGCCTTGTGACTCATCATGCATATCATACTCTAATCTCTTATCTTTTTAAAAAATAAAATAAAGGAAAAAAAAGCTATTTTGGGGTGTTTGTCTTTGTGCATCTGTGTGTGTATTTTTTCTTGTGTGTCTGTCACTATTTGCCAAATGATTTTCATTTTAAACCCTTATGACATGCCTGCCATTTTCACTTTGGATCTCTTTTTATTTTTTCCGTAGCCATTGACCCAAACACGGAGTCAGTAGAGGATTTAATGCAGAGGTTCCAGGACAGCTTCCGTGTTCCCAACACGCCGACAGACATGTCTCACTACCAGCACGTCATGCACAGCTCGTCCACTGGCCGCCGGAGGGTCCCCAGCCACACCAGAGGTAGGACAAACAAGTCATTCAAAAACTTTTGTTGCCGCAATGTTACAGACCTCGCAAACAAGATAATTTATAACGCATTGTCTTTGTTGTTGTGCTGACTTTCGGTGCTTCTGTGGTATTCATTTTATGGTTTTGGGCAGAGATATTTGCCATTTTAATAGATGCATACATTCACGGCCATTGATATAATAAGTGAAATAAGCACATGTTTGAGCTGTTTCCACTCTGCCTCATGAGATGTGTAAATTTGTGTGCATTTCCTTTCCACCCACTTGCCAACACCTTAGCAGCCATTAACCATTATTTGTATTTGGAAGCCTATTAGGGTGTCAGACAGAAAATCACTTTGTGAGTTGCTTTTTATAAAAAAAAAAAAAACTGAAAATATCAAATTACATATTCTTTACATAACTGTCAAATATTATCCAAAGAATAGCATTGTAGATTGTCAATGCATTAGACTGTCCAGGTGGCAATCGATGTCCATTTTTAAAAAATAATTTCAGTATGACAGACGATACAGATCTATGGGCAATTTAGATGTTCATTTTGCTTAACCCGCATAAGTTTGTAATGAGGGATGAAACGCATGTAAACTAGGGGTGTAACGATACATCCATCTGGATCGATATATTGATTCAATGATCTACGATCCAATATCATCGATGTAAAGTGAAAATATCGATACGTATCATCATATTCAAGATACGCCTTTATTTTGAAATTCCCACTTTAAATGTATTCTTTCTATTAAAAAGAATAGATCGTTTTTCATTTAAATGTCTGGAGGCGCTCAGTACTAAAATTGTAAAATCATATTTTAGTTGCTTTTTGTGAGGTGATATGAATTTAACTGATTGTGTTAAATGGGCATTTGATTGAATCAAATCAAAATCCAAAGAATCGATATATCGTATCGTGATGAAACTTGTGATTTACACCGCTAGTAATGAGGCATGCAAACACATCAAAAATAAAAAAAAGCTCCACTCAATTATTTAAATGTATATGACCTCTAGATGACTCTGTTAACCACTGAGCCACTATGACGCCCTGGATAATTGCCAAACTGCTTTGAGGACAATGTCACAGTTCAATTTCACAATTAATTAATTTCCTTCCAAGTAAATGCAACTTAACATTTCATATCCCAGTTGATATATGTGAAACATATTTAAATATTGATTTTTTTTTTCTTTTACATCATGATGTAGACACCAGATCTAGCGTGCAGGGCTGTGTATTGGCAAAATCTGCGATACAGTGGTTACGATTCAATATATCACGATATATTGCGATACTGTCAGCAAGGCAATATATTGCGATTTTTAAAAAATCTAATTTTAGGAAAACTGTCATAGTATAAAGAACACACCACCATATGCATAAAATTTGAAGAAAAAAAATTATGCAATCAGAACAGTGGGATTTACATTTGTATTTATCACAGTCCCTTTAACATCCAACATCATAGCACTATGAGAGGGCACATAAACTGAGAGGGTGCATCTCTTTGCAAATGAAATAAGAGATATTTTTTTCATGTGAACTATTAGTTAAAAATATATAGTGTTTTTGAGAATCAATACAGTATCACAAAACATAATATTACGATATTGACATTTTCTTACACCCCTAATAGCGTGTGGTACATGGGGAATACCGTAAAAAGTGATATTAATCAGAGTCAGAGTCATAAGTTGTTAGTCAACTTGCATTTACGTATTCATCAGGGGTTCAAATACTCTTGCATCTAACCTTCTGTATAGTCTTGCATTTATCTGCCTAGGGTGAGTTCATAATCGCCTAATGTCAAAATCCAATAATTTGATTTATTTAGAGTAGAAAGATTACTCTCTGTCATAGCAGATTCAAAAGCGTTTGCCTCTCTATACTCTTCTGACCTTTGTTTATATATTTTATTATAATTGCTTCCAGCTTACTCCGTTGGCTTTCTGTTTCATTAAAGAACAATTTGGAGCACAGTTTCACTCCAGCACAATTTCGAGATGTAACACATTGGCAACACAAGCCTCTGCCACAAGCAATAAATTCTGCTCATTACCACCAACGTTCCCAATCATTTTAATCAGACATGCAGTTTGTGTCATTGGTCATATCGTTATGACCAGTGAGACATTAACGCTGAAAATGAGACATTAACTATGATGAGTTCACCTACTCTTGACAGAATAACTTAGTACCCTCTTGATCACTGTAATCTACAGTAGATGCAAAATAGAACACTAAGCAACTTTGCACATTATACATGCTTACTTATGTGGGGATTATTAATCTTTCCAGTCACATAGCCAGTGGTGGAGAGAGTTTATATCCTTGGTTATCTAGAACACCTCATCATGTGCTGGTCTTATTTGCTGTAATATTAAAAGGCATCGTGTGTCAACAGTCTGAGCAGAGGATGCCTCTAAAATGAAAAACACGCAGGTCAAACTCCTCACAACTCTGTGAAGGACATTGCCGAGAGATGTCCCCTCCGAGGTCGATAGTAAAATAGTTTCCTTTGCGGGCCTATAATTAAGGGTGAAAATGCGTCCTCAAGTGCAAACGCGTAGGCCAATACTACAAACACGATAATGGGACAAACACTTAAACTGAGGAGGAAACTCTATTAGTTGGAGTGAGGTTAAAGGGGAATGTTAATTGGTCGGACCCAGAAGGTTAGTAGTGCTGGAGACACGAAATGAATGCGTTGCCAAATTCCTCAAGAATTGCGTCAGGCAAAGGCCAAGAGGAAAGTGGATTGTGGTTGGGCAGATGCTTTTCTCTTCCACATTTAGATCTTTTTTTATATTGTGCAATAGCTATGTTTCTCTCACATTTTTATCTTAGCCCTTGTGTGTAGAACTTTGGTGAAATGAGCTGAGGGCCATATTAGAGCTTGATATTGCAGGTTTCCATGCCATGCAGGTCTAACAAGGCGACATCGACAGGTGGAGTGGAAGACATCATCTGTGTAGTTTATGCGAAGTGACAAGAAGTGCTTACGTTGAGCTACTGGAATTGAATACAGGCGGTCACAATGAAGACCGAAATGTCTCATCCATTTTCAAATATTTTTCAAGAACGCATACTTTAACCACTTATATGTGACTAATCCTACTTGCTTGGAAATGCTCAATGTCAAATTAATTATTTTAAATGACATTGGAAAAGAAATGAGCAAATAATCCATGTGTCTTTCCAACCATGCCCTGCTTGAAGGGGGTTGAATACAGTAATAGGCCTTTCACACAGAACGTGGTTTGCGCTGCGGTCGGTCGAACTTTGGGTGCACCGTGATGTGCGCTAAACCCAAAGTTCAACAGCGCCGAGCATAGCACGGGCGCAGCAAAAAGCCATTGGAAATGATGGGTTTTAGAGCGCAGTTGTGCTGTTGCAGCGATCTATAGACTGTATATAAGAAGTGGAGGTAGTCACTGTGACGTCACCCATTGTTTTGTGGACTGCGCTTTTTAAAAAAATGTATATTGTGGACTGCGGTTTTGATGCCTCGAGTTCGGCATTTTGGCCTTCGCCATCTTGTTTTTTTGCAACCAGAAGTGACACCAGAGGGTGGAGCTAAGTACAACCGAACACTGAACAAGACATTTTTAGGCGACCAAAATGTCACAATTAACTTTCCTGACCTGAAAACACACTGTGACAGTTCTAAGACAAAAACATGGACAACTCCAGACCAGACAACGCCGTGGTAGCGACCTCTCAATCACAAGGTAGCCACGCCCTAAAGCATACCCATACCTATACCCCATAAACTCGTGTTTACAATTTTTACTGAGGTAATAAATCAAGTGAGAAGTAGGCTCATTTTCTCATAGACTTCTATACAATCAGACTTATTTTTGCAACCGGAGGAGTGTACATGTGTGTCCCAGAAATTCACTATTGAGAACAAAGGCAGTGGGCTGGTCTGCACAAGAGGAGAGCTATTGTCCAAGACTGGGAGGAATAGGTACTGTAAGGATATGATGCGTGGGATGTCTACAACCAGCAGCACACAATCATTTCCAGAAAATGCACTTTTTTTTCCCTTGAGGCATGAGAGATGTGGGTGAAAGCATGCCCCTAATGGCCAATCATTGGGCTTGAGGGCTGTCTCGACTGGAGATTTACCCCAGATCTGCGTAGGAGTGGGAACGAGAGCAAATAGGAGAAACACATCACACTAGCGCCTGGTTGTCAAGTAAAACTGCCTGTGGTTTACCAACCAAAGTACGTAGTTCACTGGATTCGCATTTACATTAAAGGCTGAATATCTACTCAGCTGGAAAACTACAGTAGCATTTGTGTCTGCTCAGCTAAACCCCGCAGCTGTTCATCTACCCTCCTCCAGGTGTCCACAGGCCTGCATATTGAGATTTTGCTTTGTGGCAACATTCCTTACCTCCCTGTCAGCATGCATTGCCCTAGTTTCTCATAAGTACCAACTTATACCTGGACTCAGAAAATATTGGCTCATGCACAGATTGTCTAGTTACAGTCACTAGTTTCACTTTCCAATTTCCCCATCTTGGCAGCCTCTCTCAGGATCTTATTTGGAGGATATTTCACAGATCAGGAATATAGCCAGACTCAAAATTGCTATGAACATGCATAATTCACCAGATACAGAATTGTGCACATCGATAGCAATCTTTAAGTTATTATTAAGAGGTTAATTGTATCTGGCCTGCAAGCCCATATTGATCCCTGACCAGCTGTGAGTTACCCACTTATACTTAGCCCCTACATGTGTCCTGGGCAGATATGGGTAATCAAAAAAAAACCCAAAGTCAAGCCAAGTGCTGCCAAGAAGGATTTGGAGACAAATTGCAATTTGATTGCTCAGACCACCTTCGGAGGTGGTTATCAGCATGGGATGCATTCCAGCCAGATGTTGAAAAGGTGTAAACACATCCAGTTCTCCAAACTCCATATGTATTTTTTTACTCCGCCAAATCTGACCTACATCAGTAGTGTGTGAAAGTAGCCACTTCCACTTGCCCTGACAGACAAAACATGTGGCTCACTTGTACTCCATTCACACAAAGTCATCCATGTGTCTGTGTTGTTATGAGATTTTTAGCATGTTATCCAGAAACAGAAAGCTGTCAAAGAGGCTACTGCAGTTGCGTCTTCTTCTACTTTTTTAAGTGAATTAGAAACAGATCATTGGGCAAAAATTCCATAATAACCTTTCAGCATATTGTAATTCAAGTGTTCTGAGAGATAACTAGACTTCTGCTCCTCCTCATGGCTCTGTTTTCAGGCTTAAAAAAATCCAGCTCAACTGATCTCAACATGGCGGCCGGGTTACGAACTTTCTCATTTTACCCCTAAATGGTACACTACAGGATGTTTCTGAAAACATTTGAGGAGAGAAATAGGCATTACAGTAACAGAATATTGATTCATATTTGATCAGCGCTGCCTAGTTTGACCGTTTGATCGGAGTTCGCGAGTGATTGACAGCTGCTCAGAGACGGCAGGCTCCAGCTCGGCTCTGATTGGTTGTTTTCCTCCGGTCTGTGAAATGTTGCAGGACACTGGAGGACACCGGTGGCACATTATTTTTTGTCAGGATAAAGTGATTGTTTTATAACTTTTTTTAATCATATTTGCTCCATTTCTACGCACTGCGGCTTTAAGGCTTTTCTAAATCCTTCTTGATAAGTGTGCCCCACCCAGATTTGAGTGTAGCACGGGGGAAATATCAAGCTTTTATCTGGATGTGAGACACATGAAATGATTTGTGGAGCCTCTCTGCCCAATCAATGATCTCTTTCTTGCCTGAGAGAAGTTGTTGCATTCTGCTATCAAAGTGCTCGAGTCAGCAATTGTCTCATTCCATGTGAAGTTGGGAGAGTGGTTGGCTTTCATCTTTTGTTCTGTGTGGAGTTTTCTGTTACAATGGGATGCACACAGAAGCCCTTTCTTTCTTGTACTCAACAGCCCCCTGGAAATGCCTTTTGCCAGGTCTGTGAACACTGGTTCTAATGATTTGGGATTGACATGTTGAGAGCTGCTGTTGGTTGTCTCCCTTCCCTCTGAAGTTTGGTGAGAGTTTCTGTTTTTGTAGTGTGTCTGCTTCCTTTTTCAGTGCTTTGATTCGACCTGTGACTGTGGCCTTATTGTCCCTATCGACTTCTACATGACATCACAGGTGCTTGGAGTGGCAGTTTTGCAGTGTTGATTGTCTAGAGATGTATGTTCCTCTCTCCTCAAGCCATGGTCAGCTTTAAGAATAGACCAGTATGAGGGCGGGGGGGAGCTTTGCTGTTGTGTTGCTCTCCCCCGCACATTAAGCTTGGTGCAGAGCGTTAGCCATTTGTGGACAGAGTTCTTCCTCCTCAATGCGCTGTACACAGCAAAGAGTGTTGTGGGTGTTAAAAGGCTATTTGTTTGTGTCATTCTGTCAAGCCTTGAGTTTTTAAGAAATTTGACATTGGAAAAATATTATACGTGACAGCTGTTGTTGCCTGTTGGGCTTGAGTTTGCCTTATTATGATTTGAGCATATTTGTTATGCTAAATGCAGTACCTGTGAGGGTTTCTGGACAATATTTGTCATTGTTTTGTGCTGTTAATTGATTTCCAATAATAACTATGTACATACATTTGCCTAAAACAGCATATTTGCCCACTATGCCATGTTGATACATGATACATAATACATGGGTACATTCTGAACAGATAAAAATGTGTGATTAATCTGCAATTAATCATGATTAACTATGGACAATCATGCGATTAATCACGATTAAATATTTGAATCGATTAACAGCCCTACTTGATATGTTTGATATTAAGACTCTAATTTATTAGTTTTGTATGTTGGTGTTTCGTACATACACCAACCATTTTTTGGCATATAAAAACTGCTCTGCCCTCAAACATGGATAAGAATATTCTGAGAAATGCCTACAGTATATAGAGCGCCTTCAGAAGTTGATGCCTGCGTTTGTAAAACTGTGGTTACATAATGTAACTGTCACTGTTCTAGTGTTGCCACCTATCTAGAAAAACTTTGAAATCACAGCGCATTGTGGTTTTGTCAAATATCAAGATTTGTCTTTAAAAAAAAACGCACTCCCTTATTTGCATGCGCCTCTGTGCATGCAATTCCCCGCTGTGGTGTTAATGTATTTCCATGTGCTGGCTAGGAGCTGTGGAAGTTTTTTGATGTGTCACAACGAATACTTTGGCTCATTACGATGAGGATAACCTTATGGTTATTATCTAGCTTTTCTCCCGTTTAATTGATGCTTTGAAGTAGCACATGAAAGTACTGCGGTGCTGTCTTGATTGTGCGTGTGTGTGCGTGTGTGTGTGCGCGTGCGTGTGCGTATTCCATGGTGCTTGAATTCACTCTGTGCTCAGCTCCACTTTCAGCAGTCCTCAATCTTCGCTGCAGACAAAACACAGTGATTACAACTGTGGGTCTGAAGCCCCAGGGCTTCTCAACAACAGGCCATAGCTGATCTACTGCCAAGTCAGGGCAGTGTGGGACTCTAGTTTTCTATTTGTTTGGTGTGTGTGCAAACCTAAAGAGACAAGAACAAAATACAAAGAGAGATCACGCGATTGACGGTCCATCCATCCGACCAAATTTCTCTAATCTATCCTCTGTTCATATTATGGCCGTCAGTTACGTTACGTCCCCTTTTGCATAAATACAAGTAAAGAAACGACTGCACGACAATCAAAAGAAGATGGAGTCAAAGTTGAAGTGGACACAATGCTTGAAATAATCACAAAGGTTCACAAAAAAGGTGGGGGAGGATGGGACAAGGTGGTTGTGCCAAATAAACAGAAATTAAGAGAACAAAACTCGGCCTAACTAATTACTATCTCATGAAACAAAACCACAAAAAGAACACCTGACTAACTTATCCAAAATAAGACATTCAAAACGAATACTAACAACCAGTAACCCAGTGTTTCCATAGAAAAAAAGATAACTACGTGAGTGAAAAGTGTACAGGGTACCCCGGCTTACCTGCAGTCCTCCACCTCCCACCACAGACCTTTTTCTAATATCTTTAACCGATTTTCAAGCTCAGACAGTTACATTACTTACTACCATACTTGCCAACCCTCCTGTTTTTCCCGGGAGACTCACGTTTTCCATTGCCCTTTCCCGGTGTCTTCCCGGGGTCAAAATTCTCCCGTATTTCTCCCGATTTATGGCAAATTATCACACCATTTTTCCTTTTCGTTATCTCAACCTGTTTCTGGCGCTGTACAGCATCTATAAGCTCTACTGTTTCCACCCAGACGACAATACAGCTGCAACTAATGTGGTTTGACCGACATAACGTGTGTTGAGCTGCACTCGCTGAACATCACAGCGTGCAGCGCCCACAGTTGGATGCAGCGAAAAGCCTTTGCGGCGCAAACCATTGGAAATAACGGGTTTCAGAGCGCAGTGGTGCCGTTGTCATGTTGTGTCTGAAAGGACCTTCAGTGAGTGAGAGTACTAAGAGAAAGAAATACTCAAGATTCAATTCAAAAAATGAATACCAACTGATGAATACTAGTTTATACCAGAGATTCACACCAGAGGGGCAAATTATTCAGTTTTCTTTTCTGAGAATTAAAGGTAAAATTAAAAGTTTAACATAGAAATGTGCTGTTGCAGTGTACTTATTATTTTGTTATTTTCATTCTTTTAAAGTCATCAGAATGCAGGAAACAAAGTCTCTGAAATAACTCTAATTTTTCTGTGGGAAGGACACCCAGACCCCCAGCTTTAGTTTAGAAATCCTCCCTATTTTTAAGGTCTCAAGGTCGGCAAGTACGCTTACTACATAATGTAAAAGGCTCATTAAATTCATTTTTACTGAATTTTACTGAAAAATCCCCACATGCACCAATTTTCACCCAGATTTTATATCCCCTGCTCCCAAAACATTTTGTTGTTTGTTTCCAAGAAAATGCTGATCCCCACTTAATCAGATTTTCAGCTGTTTTAACCAAACTAAATACAGATAAACTTCCGATTTATATCAACCAGAACTTTATCTGTATACATTTGCCGCACAATTAATTGAACACATCTTGCTCTACATCAGGGATACTTAACTTGCTTTGCCCGGCGGCCACTTTTGCAAAATGACAGGAGGCCAGTTAATAAATAAACATTAATAATAATAATAATAATAATTATCTGATAAAATTAATGAACATTAAAAGGCCCATAACTCATCTTTATTTGAAATTCTTTATTTTCAAATTAACTGACATATTATTCAGGGCTGAAAAAAGCTTTATTAATCTATTTTTCGATGCTTTCAATGCACCTGTGGCACCTTATTTACATAAAAAATAGGGCTGTCAATCAATTTAAATATTTAATCATGATTAATCGCTTGATTATCCATAGTTAATCGTGATTAATCGCAAATTAATCACACATTTTTTACCTGTTCAAAATGTACCTTAAAGGGAGATTTGTCAAGAATTTAATACTCTTATCAACATGGAAGTGGACAAATATGCTTGCTTTATGCAAATGTATGAATATATTTATTATTGGAAATCAATTAACAACACAAAACAATGACACATATTGTCCAGAAACCCTCACAGGTACTGCATTTAGCATAAAAAATATGCTCAAATCATAGCATGGCAAACTGCAACCCAACAGGCAACAACAGCTGTCAGTGTGTCAGTGTGCTGACCAGACTATGACTCGCCCCAAAACTGGGCATGTCTGTAAAGAGGAGACTCGTGGGTACCGATAGAACCCATTTTGATTCACATATCTTGAGGTCAGAGGTCAAGGGACCCCTTTGAAAATGGCCATGACAGTTGTCTTCGTCAAAATTTAGCGTACGTTTGGAGCGTTATTCAGCCTTCTTGGCGACAAGCTAGTATGACATGGTTGGTACCGATGGATTCCTTAAGTTTTCTAGTTTCAAATGATGCCAGTATCTTCACTCGCTTTAAAACTGAGCCCGCTACAACCTAAACATAGCATAGTCAGAAATTAGTGGCATTAAAATGAATTGCATTATTATCGTGTTACCTTTGACAGCCCTAATTAAAAATACAGGAAAAGAAAATCCCATTTCAAATCAATTTATTTTCATTGTGAATTAGAAGCGGTTAGCGGGCCACCCGATATCTTACTCCAGTGAACACAGTCAAATCATACATATACTTTTTTTTTTAATCTTAATTTTAATTATCCTCATCTTATCATCAATATGCATAACTGAATTAAACTTGCAATCCTGATGTTCCTAAATCTGATCCAAATCAATATCAGGAGGCTGTAGCTTTTCTTGATCCTGCTCTGTGAACCATCTCGCTGCTCAGAAACATGACACGATGCTTGCCTTAGCCTTTTTCCTTATTGAAGTCAGTCGGTTGAAATCCCTGCCACGACTTCTTTCGCATGAATTCTGGCCGTGTGCACACAAGAAGAAGAGTAGCTGCTTAATGGGGTGCACACACTGAAGTGGAACTTGGGCTGTGCAGACAAGTGTGTGGATGTGCCCACCAGTTTCCCTGACAGAAAAAAGAGAGGCGTGATGCAGACTGTGTGGAGAGGCTGTCTGTTGTACTTAAGCCGTCTTCCCAGGGAGCACGGTCGGAGCCGAGTGCAGTAATTTCGCTCGGTTAATGATGGGGAACAATATTTAATAGTTTATTCAGAGAAGTGTGGCAGAGGTTGAAAATGCTGCTAGTGTTGACACATGGAAGGGACACAGAGCAAACAGCCGTGCAATGGGGGTTCATCCCCCGTCACAGACGGCCATGCCTCTCCTGGCTGGCTGAGGCGAGCTTCAGGAGCAGCTGGTGAAGTGATCCTTTGGTTCTCATTTGCTTAAAGGTCATCGTGATGAAGTTGGGCCCGACTGGGCTTGAGCTGAAGGAGGTTGAATTTCCTAATTTTATTTTTTTCCCCCTTCTATACACGCACTACTGTAATTTGATGATTTTCTGCTGACCCTTGTCTCCCAGAAATTATGTTCATATACAACTAATTTGCAACTGAGAATATATTTTAAAGGAAATGTCGATCACGGTCTTGGTTTAATACAAAGTCTACAGCGTGGGTGCCGGAACTAGAGGGGCGACAATACGTGCATAAACGCGAGGTTGATACCCAATAAAAAAGCACTTGATAATGTATTTATCCACACTTTGCAATCGGCGGAGCAGAGTGTGCTGTGGATCTTTATCCAATCATAATCAACTATTGTGTAGCCTAATTCAAATTAAATCAAAGAGATCTGACATCTAGCGTGCTACAGTTTCATAATGAACCAACATTTTTTACACTTTTCAACTGGTGGGCTGGCCCTCGCCGGGCGCATCGTCCAGTGTGCCGCGACCGACGTCTGCTTGGAAAGGCCCGACTGTTAGTTCTACAGCACCCGTCGACCGGACCTCACCGCTGCCTGGGGCCGCTGAGTTCTCGCTACGCAGTGCGCCCTCTCTCCCTGTGGGGAGGGACGGGATTCCCGGCGCGACTGTCAACCGGGGTGGACTGTCCTCAGTGCGCAGGGTTTGCGGGGATGTCTGCACCCCGTCTCGTTTACCATGCTTATGCTGTGTGACTTTATGCCATCAGCATTCATAATCATACAACCTTTATGGGTATAAACTGGATATAAACTTAACTAAGTGTTTTTTGTTGCCTGAACATACATAAGTATTAGTTGTGTTGCCTAAACCTAAATAAGTTGTAGTTGTGTTGCCTAAACCTAAATAAGTTGTAGTTGTGTTGCCTAAACCTAAATAAGTTGTCGTTTTATTGCCTAAACCTAAAGAAGCCTTTTTGTTTGTGTTCAAAAAGTGACGTTTCATTCAACTTTATGTGTTAGAACTTGTTTCTTTTAAGTTTCACTTACAACGTAGTAGGCATAGTAGGCCCCTAATGGCCCACATCTATGGTGCTTATAGCGACTGATAACGCCTATTTAATGGCCTGATAACAGTCCAATCGGGTGTTACAGCCCAACTTTGAGTATAATCTGTTGATACTATTGCTTAGTCCAAACCACACTCTTTGATGCTTTGACTCAGAGAGTCAAAGCATCATGGGGATATGTTTTGATCACGTTGCCTACAGCGGTAGCATTAATATTGAGGAGGCAGGTGGTTTGGGGGCACGAGCGTCTTCTTTATTCTATTTATTGGTATCCTATTTTTGAGAGAAAAAAGGTAAGACACTTCCATTGTTATAAATGATTTAATAAAATAAAGTTTATGTATAATTTAGGGGCTCAACTAGAAAATTTGACACATCACATGCATAAGAAATAAATGACCTCGTCTTTTATCAAAACAGTGCTCTGCTGACTGATGGCTGTGTCCACTGCTTGTGCAAGTGATTGGCATCAATTTTCAAATTCAGTGTGCGGCTCGATAATGCTGCTTTCATTTGAGTAAAGCCGATGGAACCTAATACAAAAGACAGTATTTTTTTTTACTGGCAGCTTAGGCTTTAAGACCAGCTCCTCTAGTTGGGATGGGAGGTGTAATTCAGTATGTAACATTGACAAGGGTTCTAGATTTAGATAGTTTCAGCTGAGAAGCTACAAATGTTCTTTAATTCCAACCTTTCACGTCCAAGCTAAAAGGATTGTGTTGATATATTTTTGGCATCTTACACTACCACACATTCACACACTTTTCCCTCTATTTTGGATTATTAGTATCTCCTTTCTTATCAGAACTACCTTTGTCTGCGTATCACTCAAAAGATATCCATAATGTTGCCAAAGGGATTCTTTCTGCCATCAGATATATTGACAGTACCACCCTAATTCAGCCTTCCTGCAGTGGTTGCCTTTTCATTTCAGGATTGCTTTGAAGATGTTATTTTATCAGGCCCCAGCGTGAATCATCCCTTACTGGAGCTATTACCCTGACCTTTTAAGTCCCTGTGAGGCAGACGGTACCAGACTGTCCTAAAGCGAGATCCGCTATCTTCCCCGCCGTCTAAAATATGGAGCAAAGTACCCGAGGAGCCCGAAGACCAGAGATTTCGGAGTTACAACGCATATACTGACAAGCTGCAAAATCAAACTTCACCTCAAGGAGTTATAAGTATGACCTTCCCGTTTGCTGCCTTTCAACATTGTTATGCTGCAGAGTCAGCTTACGGGTTGAGAGCACCACGCTGTGCGTGGGTTTTCTTCACTGCTCTGCTGGGTGCTGAATGGCTCTACAGTGACTGACAAGCTGTTAGACTCCAACTCAAAGAGATGAAAAGACAAACAGTTTAACTCATCAATGTCAAGTTACTATGCAAAAGATACAAATGTCACATATTAATAAAAAAAAAAGACATGTGGCGTTGGTTTTGCATGTTCCATTTTGGACAGCTCCAGTGGCAAGGCAACATTGTTTTGGGTGACAGCTGCCATCCAATGCCACCCTCCGTGGCTTTACCACTGCACAAGCCGGGTTGATGAAAGTTGAGAAAACAACATTGAGCCGGGTGCCAAGGGCCACTGCATCTGAAATCACCCTTAACAGCCTGTCACAGCTTTTCAGCAACCCCATATATAAAATCCCTGAGATTTACCATTTGCTTATTAGCTCCAAATTGGCAGGTGTACTCTTGATTCTGGAGAGATGCAATAAAAAAAATATAGAGGTGAGTGTACAAACACTGAGTCCACTTGAGTACAAGAGCCAAGTGGCGCCTTGTTAAGCCTCCCACCCTTTCGAGTCCTTCCTCTCCTGTATAAGAGGTTGCAACTCATAAATTTAGGTTGTAAAATGTGTCGGCGGGGCTTATATTGTGATGCCCTCTGTAATAACTTTTCCGCATGCCGAGGTTGTTTATGTATAATAGGATTGTGTGTGCGCAGGGCTTTTAAAAATACACACTGCAACAGAGTTAAACTGTATTGATTGGGAGTATTTTGGATAGGCAGTGGGAGACTGAGACGAGAGAGACAGTTAGAGACAAGAATAGCTAGACCACCATACCTGTGGTCGTCCTGCGCCTGCGTGAGGTTTCTTCTTAAAAGTGGACAAACTGGGACAGACAGACAGAAGAAAGTAAATCACAGGATCTACCTACTGGATTTCCTCCTATCTCTCTGATTTCCTGGTTGAATGTCTTTGCTTGTGCAGCACGGCGGGATGGAACGCCTCAGGCCTTCCTTCCTGATCCTGACCCCTACAGCCTGGGCTTGTGTTTGCGCTTGCTCCCAGTTCCACCAGAATAGAGCCCCATTTCTCAAAAATATTCGAATTTCTTTACAAAACAAAGATGTTTTTTTAAGTCTGTAGAATATGATGTGTATGCAAGGACAAAAATATTTAAAGCTACAGTGGGTAGAAATTCAGCAAATATGATTAAAAAAAGTTACTTTTATAAAACTCATCTCATCAACATCACTATATCCTGACAGTAGTGCATGTGACAGGTAATCTGAAAAAAAATCATGCGCCTCAGTGTCCTCTGGTGCTCCTAATGGCATCTGCAAGATTTCACAGACCGGAGGAAAACAACCAGTCAGAGCTGATCTGGAGTCTGCCGTCCAGCTTCCGTCTATGAGAGCCACGAGTCAATCACTCGCGAACTCCGACCAAACGGTCAAACTAGGCAGCGCTGATCAAATATGAATCAATATTCTGTTACTGTAATGCCTATTTCTCACCTCAAATGTTTCCAGAATCACCTTGTAGTGTACTGTTTAGCTGTAAAATGAGAAAGTTTGTGACCCAGCAGCCACCTTGAGATAAGTTGAGGAAATACCAAGCACCGCTCACATGGCCGGAGCACAGCCAATAGGGACTCTCTCTCTCTGAAATGACCTGTGATTGGCCAAAGTCTCCCGTCACAGGCTAGATTATTTAAAGCCTGAAAAAAGAGCCATGAGGAGGTGCAGAAGTCTAGTTTTCTCTCAGAACACTTGCTTACAATATGCTGAAAGGTTATTATTGAAATTTTTGCCCAAAGATGCCAAACAATTGTTGCCTAATGAAGCTTTAATTTAAAATGGTATTTTTACACACATTTCACCTTTAAAAAATATTGCAATTTTAACAAATACTGTGATTTGAAAATTGCAGTAGGCCATATTGTGATTTCTATAACATTTGTGCAGCCCTAGAATTTATACAATTGTTTTTAATAATCATGATCTAAATTTTTAGTCAGTATTTAAATGGATGCAGTAAAGTTGCAAACTTCATATCCACTCACACAGAACATATTTCCCCAAATACAACCCGATGCATACAACTTCTCAAATTTGCTCTCGCATCCTCTCAGATGCCGTCTCGTGCATTATAAATGGCAAATTTGCATATTACTTTTGTATGAATGCAGATGCCAGTTTGTATTGAGTTTGAGTTGGAGATATTTAGCTTGCTGGTGTCAGAACTGACTGCCGAATGCAGCTGTGCCTTAATGTGATTACCAGTTGCTGAGCCATGTGGGGACTGGTGTTGCTGTCAGCTTAATTTACTCACAAACACATTGTCACAGGCATATGGGTTCAGGCACACATGTAGCATGGGTACGCATAGCATATGCACTGTACAAACACAAGCTGACATTTAGCTGCAAGTGTAGCAGCCACAAGTCAAGACAGTTCGTCTTGCTCACAAAAGCCACCGAGGTCACATTGGAGTTGTGAGAGCCGTCAGAGTCACATGCACACATGTGCATGCAGTAAATGGGAGTACAGCCTCATGCACATATAGTATTTATGAAAACAAGGGCATCTGTATGCACAAGCCACCTGTCAACATACATGCTCTCTTAGAGTAACTATTTTCCTCCCATGCTGTCTTATTTTTTCACACATCAGACACTAGCTGAGCCGTTAAAGATTTTTTTTTCCTCACACAGCTGTCTCGCCTTCACAAACTTTTATTGATTCACATGTCTGTATAATTATATGAAAAGCTACACTTAACCTTTTCATTTCTAAAGGTTGAGACATATTGTTTGGCAGCTAGGATTGTCACAGTGAAGTGAAGACATGAAGTCTGTCCAACAAGCCAAATTCATGAAGGCAATATAAAATAGGGGTGGGAAAAAAAATTGATTCACTTATGTATACATAGGTGAATTACGATTTTGAAATACATTTTTTTGAATGCCAGAATTGATATATTTGCTTCATTTGAGTCTATGCGGAGGTAGAAGGAAGTTACCGCTTTTATTGTAGTAGTCTGAGTAACGTGACGTCTTATCCGTTCCGTATCCTTCAACCAAAACAAACCGCAGCTGGCCGCAACGAGGATGTACAAATAGGGGAGGGTCCGCGAGAATATGACCTGCACCCTCACATTTAAATCCAAAGTGGTAAACACTACACATACAGTGAAGTATGGAAACACTTTGGGTTTCACACATTGCCAGGAAAAGCAGAGCTAGACATCACGGCTAAAGCTGCATGCTAACTCTGTCATGGACAGGAAACGTTATCGTATTGCGGTAACGTGCGGTCAAGCCAGCCATCACTATATATATATATATATCGAATCAGCACCCAATTATCGTGATAGTATGGAATCAGGAGATAGATGTATCGTCCCAGCCCTACTGTACAATGCAACACATACGCATGATGTACTGTATATCCATTATACATAACGAGCAATAAGGCTGCCCCTCACATGCAGCTTCAGGCACCTGTGTCGACAAACATCTGCCCAGCTGAAGTGTTTTTAAGGAGGACCGGGTGTCCTGCATGGCAGTTCAGCTCAATGGGTGCTGTTCTGTAGCTAACCTCTATGTATAATTTATTGCACAGTCCATACACTATTAATTTCAGCCTCCTTTGCAATGCCATACACTCTGGCACTCCTGTAGAGTTACCAACGAGACAGGCACATAATTCACCCACTGTGTATATATAGTTACTGTATGTATGTTTGTTTGGCTTCTTGTTGTGTGTATATAAATTTATCCTGAATATAATATATGATGATTCTGTGTACATTGGTTGGCACCGCATACAGTTAGGCTCTGACAGCTTGCGTCAAATTTCCAGTATGTGCGAGCACAAGTTTGACCAGTAAATTTGGTTCTGACTCAGTGGTTTGCAGCCCTGCTCCAGACCCTGCTTGTTTTCCATCTTTCCCTGCTCTACCCGAAACTAATTAGCTGGATCAGGTGTGTTCAGCCAGTCAAGAGCTTGAAGGCAACAACTCTTGATCAACTGATAGCATCTACTTTAGCCAATCAGTTGTGGCCAGAAGAAAATAAGCAGGATTTTTAGTCCCCAGAAACCAGGGCTTGGAACCACTGATCTAGTACAATCTGTATACCCCTAGGTTCCATCAGTTTATATATATATATATATATATATTTATTAATTGCCAGTAAAACCATCCGTGTCCTGTAATGTGCAAAATATTTTTGCATGGTTCGGTATTTGAGACTCAGATGCCTTGATAAATGAGAAATCCTTTGCAGTGAGCCGCAATATTGAGCTATGTCTGAAAAAGAAATGATTTGACATTTCAGAATTTCTTCTGACCTGTATGTTTTAGCACATTCACTCTAGTATAATGCAGGGCTGCCACTAACGTTTATTTTCATTAACGATAAATCTGTTGATTATTTATTGATGAATATATTTAATTTAGAATAAATAAATGTCATGAATGAATGTTAAATGGAAGGTCATGATTCATGACCTGGGCCCACTTGTCTTCACAACTGACTGTGAGAGCACCAAATCATCTGCATAGAATAGACTGTTCACTATAAAGTCGGTCCCTGATCTACTGCCCCTAACAAAAAAAAAACATTGGGCTGTAGTGTTAGGAAATCATGGTAATGTGAGTATTGGAGTTTAAAGGAGCTCTATACAATTCATAGAGCATTCATATGGCAGCAAACAACTATTTACTATGGCCCTGTCCACATGTCTACAGATATTTTGAAATACTGATATTTTCCTCTACGTTTTGTCCACACGCAAACAGAGTTTTGAGTCAGAAAAAAAGGATTTTTTTTAAAACGCCTTCTAAAGTGCAGATTTTTAAAACTCCGGCTACTTTGTGTCTGTGTCCAGATACAAATGATGACGTGCTCTCCTCATTTCGGTCATGCCCATTGTGGCATTGTGTAATGAGCATGCGCCAGAAACAATAACAAATATGGCCGCTACCAGCTTTTTTACGTTTTGTTAGCACTGCTCGGACTAATTACTACTTTACATTTGAAAAATATTACAGTCACAGGAGGCCAAAGCAGGGAGCACATTGAACATGTGGAGGCCGAATGGCGATTTAATGTGCTTTTAGGCGATTGAAGGCGAGGTTTGCAGCACTCAGAAGGGCTAAGGGCATAAACCTGAATGAGCTCCCTTTCCTCATTTATGCATGTAAGGAGACAGCAGAGTGATGACAGTCATGCAGTTCGACCAGGAATCCCAGCCCCCCACCAACAATAACTGTTATTGAACTGACTGTAATGAAGCCGAAGGAAAGGGAGTGAGAAGGGTGGTAACAAAATTCCTTGACCCATAACCTGTGGTGACGTGTAAATATCACGGCGAGCGTTTGGAGTCGTTTTTGCGTTCAACTTTGGAAGGATATATTACGGCTGATAACGCCGTCCCGATCGACGGCACCATTGCAGAGGCGTAGTGCCCACCCTCCGGTTCCCCCCAGGTTAACACTGTTAGCTCTGTCAGCACTGTTGCCGTTGTTTTCACTGTTGTTTCACCGTTAGCTGCGAGAAACTGGCTCAGCTGTTGTCATGTTGAGAGTCGCGCGGAGGCAATAGATATAATCTCGCATTTAGCACCTTTAATGCAATCTTTTTGCTCTCTCAATCTTTAGGTGTAGATAAAGTCCATTAGGTTTGCTAGTGTGAGCTGTTTTTCGTGCTGGTGTAAAATACAGTATATTATAGTTCTACCAGACTGTGCTGTGCCCTCCTCCTATACAGAAGATGATTAGCTTTTATACTATCCAGATTGCACTCATCACCTCACCTCCCTGCTTTCCCATAACTATTAATCCTTCTCATTACAGGAAAACCGTCTACTTCTCTCTCTCTCTCCTGTGGACTTTTTGTTCTCTCCATCTCACGTATGAGTGTGTTTTCTCTCTGCAGTCACTGGTCACGCTGTCTGTCTTACTTTCTCATTTAAACCCTTTTAACACCAAATCACATCATTCTTTCTTCAGTATATAATTGTGACATCTCATTCTCCTTTTGCCTGCAAAGCTTTTGTTTATAGCTGTTTTCTTTTTTTCTCTTTCTCTGTTCTTGTCTTATTTTTATTTATGTGCTCCCTCTACCTTTTACTGTCTACTCTCTCCATGGGGCAATTTCTCCATTAGTCAACTGATACATTAACATCTATCTATATATCTATCTATCTATTAGAGCTAATGTCAAGTAATCACTAGTTAAATACTCTCACAATCTCTCACACTTAATCATTTCCCAGATATATTGCACTACGTGCAGCAGCCTTCAGCTTTGTAAATGTGTAAATTCAAATTTAAGTGCTGCTACTACTGTTTTTATATTTTTATTTTTTGCTGCTATTATCACTGCTTTTATTGAATTTTTTTAAAACCTTAATTACAACGAGGGAAGCCTGCAAAAGTTCATTGTACCTTAGTATAATGACAATAAAGATCATTCTGATTCTGATAGCTTTCTTCGATCAACTATTATTAATATTATTTTTTTTTTGTAAATATGCATTGGAAAATTCTTGATTTGCTTATTCATTGATTGTCTGCTAAAACAGCATAGGCAAAACGTATTGCTCAACAATCATGTATTCAGCTTTCCTTTGTTTACTTTATATTTTGTCTTAATTTTTCCTATTTTTTGCATTTGGATAAATATGTTATGGCACAGTAAAAACTGGATCTAATCCTCTCTGTGACTAACCAATATGCTTTCCTTTTTGTCTGCATTTGTCATTTGTATCCTGCACAACACTAAGGTGTAATTTTATAGTCTGAGAGCATATGCATTTCTGCACAGAAAAACACGTTGTTGTTATCCTTGAGGAAGAATGTTAATGATGACAGCGGGTGCCTTTGCCTCATCAAAATGTTGACTGTGAGGAGAATGTAGTGAATAATGTATATTTTCAAGGAAGCATTGCACCATTCCAAGATGTTGATTGAAAGTAATTGCGAAGTGATTATAACGCGTGACATTTCATATTTAACTGTAGATAAAGGAGATTTCTTTTTGTCAGGGAAATTAGTGTGCTGCAGTGGAGGCTGGTCCATAGAGGCAGAGGAGGTTGCTCCTCCTCTATTTTTTAGAGGCAAGAGGGAGATCAAAATATAAAAAAACAAAAAGAAGAGTAATTGGTTGAAATAAACTATTAAAAAAATCTCAGTATCATTTATGAAAGTATTTTTCTTCTTCAATGGAAAAAATCCATAATTTTATTTCTGATATAAATGCTTCAAATAGTGACTTCTCAGGGCAGGCAAGAAAGTGGTGGTGGGGGCAAGTGAGGACTGGGTGCTGCTGTCCTCCCTTGAGGCAGGACTTCCTCTATTAATTCAATGCATTTCATTTTTTTCATGCTAATCTGTGATTGGCCAAAACACGTAAAATGACGCTCCGAGGGAGGTCATCCTCCCTTGGGTCGTTCTCAATCAACAACCAGAAGAATACAATATTGACATTGCGTTGGTCCAATGAAGATTTCCAAAGTAGATGCAAAAGATGCTCTAAAACCAAAACACTAGCTAGCTAGCTATTTGCCAACGCACCACAGTCCTTGGTGAGCGGAGACCGTACGCCACCGTAGCTAGCGGGGCTAGGTCTGTAGCTACCATAGCTAGGGGGCACCGTAGCTAGGGAGCTAGCGCGACTGATCTTTAACGAACCCAAAACAGCACACGTCACTCCGCTGTTCATATCCCTCCACTGGCTCCCAGTTGCCGCTCGCATCAAATTCAAAACCGTATTGCTCGCTTACAAAAAAGCAACAAAAACGGCTCCCGCCTACCTGAACTCCCTCAACCAGGTCTACACTCCCTCCCTCCCACTACGCTCTGCCAATGAAAGGCGCCTGGTACTCCCATCACAACAGGGCCCTAAGTCGCTGACTAGACTCTTCTCCTCTGTAGTCCCCCGGTGGTGGAATGAGTTACCGAACTCCATTCGATCCGCAGAGTCCCTTTCCACCTTTAAGAAAAAGCTAAAGACCCAGCTCGTTCATGAACACCTCCGCACCTAATGACATTGATGCTATTGATGATGTTGATATTGGTGATGATGTTGACGACAACGATACTGATGGTGATGATATTGAGGATGTTGTTGATGTTGATTAGGATATCCATAATGAAGATGATATTGATGACATTGTTGATGTTGTTAATAATGATGACAAAAAAAAAAAAAAATTCGGCTTCTATCCACCCTGTGCATTGCCTCTGTGCACTGCCTGTCAGAACCTGTGTGATCAGACTTGAAGCTGTTGTCGGCACGTACTCCCGTTGCTCCCTCCTATCTAGATCCTTGCTTGTGTTGTACGAACTCTCAGATGTACGTCGCTTTGGACAAAACATCTGCAACAATTGAGGTACAAGTGCAAAATAAGAGAAATTACTAAAAAAAAAAATAACATGACACTGTGTGGGCTGGTTTTCTTTCTGTCCTCCCCAATTTTTTGAGTCACCAGCCGCCACTGGTGTGCTGGTGTTATGCACTGTTGTAACAAAACAGATGGAGGGCAAAGCAGATTGAGAGATGAGGATGCGAAAAAGACCTAGAGGACTTCAGAACTGTGAGAGGGACTGTGAAAGAGAGATGCCCCAGTAATTGGAATTTGTAGCACTGGCATGCTGGAGTTTAGCCTTAGTGTTCTGGGAGTTGATGTTTTTATGGGACTCGGTTTGGAAGGTATTACCGCTGAGGGAGAGAGAAGCGAGATCAAGACAAAAGAAAATGGACTGAAAGAGGGAGAAACATTGTGAAAAAGGAAGAAAAGCAGTGAAATAGAAAAGACCCAGGGCCAGATTTCCAAAGACTTCTGCACCTTGTTTCAGATGTATTCTCCTGTGTATTATTCATCAAACCGGTGCCCTAGCCTGGAAGCACAATTCACCTGTCATCTGGATCACACGCACACGCAGTCTGTCAACGCACCTTTTGTGTGATCAGTGAAACGTAACTCTATCCTTTATGCATATGTATTTGAGGGAGGATCATGCAAATGACAGAAATATATAAGTGTTGTTGACTTTATATTCCTCGGGGTTTGCCAAGCTTCATTTCTAGGCTTCTCTGCACTTTTTCGTTAGCTGCAAAGACCTATTAAAAGAAGGTTTTGAAAATGTTACTGTCCGCCTTTCTGTTCAAATCTCCATGACAGCAGACGAAAGGTGAACACATCACAAAAAGATGTGCTAGGGAGCTGCACTAAACTTGTTCAAAAACAAAAGAACGACAGCTCCACAGACAGAAAAAAGACAGAAATATCTGATCATTTTATAATACCAAACAAAGAGGCTACAGAGAGTTGCGACTGTGTAGTTATTAAACTTGAAATAGATTTTGATGTTCGCTGTGTTCACTGAGCTGCTGCTAATGCACTGTGGCAATTGCTCTCTCTTGATAATTCATTTACATTTTGGTGGCTGTTTATTTATTTTGTGCATCTTTTTTTCGTCATTTCATCTTTTTCTTCACCTCAAAGTTCATGTATCCAACTGTACAGATTTTACAAACCTTTTATAGATTCATATTAAATATATGCTTTAAAATTGCATTGCAGTTAACATTTTCTTATATCTTACTTCATTGAGTAATTCTATTTCATCGCTACAATATGACCACTCCTAGAAAGCTGCAAGAAGGCAGTCCCAATCTTAGATTGTGTAATTAGCTCATCCTTTAGGCGCTGATCTGACGCAGGTTGAAAGTGCAAGTTTAATGGAAGGTTAATTTGTGCTCTGCTTTCATGTGTGTAAGTCTGGTGGAGAGCGTAAGTGGTACATGACCTGCGTGAATCTACTGTGTGTATATTACAGAAGTGTACTTCTATTTTGGTGGCAACCTTGTTGTGCTTTAGACCTTCAGAGTGGAGGATGTTTTTGCAAAGCGAGGACATTTTGTCCAGGCCTCGTTTTTATCAAGGGGCTTTTTAGGGTTATGGATTGCGGAACATAGCCAAAAGTAAGTCGTTTGTGTTGTTGGCCAAACTGAAAATGTCATCCACACATTTATTTCAACACGTTCTCACTACCAACTTATCAAATACGGCAGCTTGGTCAGAGGCCCTACGCTTCAAACTATGATGCTCTACTTACCCCTCTAGCGTCATTTTGCATGTGTCAATTTTTGCTTGTTACAAGCATTTATTGTTTTTTTCAAAAGAAACTTCTATGTTCACAGGAAACAACTTGGTTAGGTTTAGGCAACAAAACTACTTGGTTAGGTTTAGGAAAAGATCATGGTTTGGGTTGAAATAAGTATGTTTTTTACCAGCCCAGTCGCCAGGAAAACAATGTTGGCATCGATACGTTGAATGATCAACATTTTTGCATTCATTCAGTACAAGTGACGTACTATAAAGAGCGAGGTAGATAGGTCCAACAAACACAAACCTTTCATCCAGGAGATCGCTGTTCGTATCCCGTGCGTCACGTTACAATCAGCTGTTCGTTTATGTCCGGTGTTCACAACGTTCAGTGTCATTTTCACTGTACAAACGTAGTAATTTTAAGCCCAACCATGTAGTTCTTTCCTAAACTTAACTATAGGGGTCTTGATGCCTAATCCTAAAGTGACGCCATTGTGCGTTTCTGCAAGCGTGATACAAGGCTGATAAGAAACGTATTCATGAAACGTATCTGAACATATTCATGAAATGTATCCCGTGGTTTGCAGAAATGTACAATGCCAACATTTTTTTCTGGCGACTGGGTTGTTAAGTATGCTATGTGATACGTAAAACATTACGTAACGTTACGTTACTTAAGCGTTGACTTAAAATAAGTGAACGTTGACTTTTGATTTCACACGGGACACAAACACCGGTCTCCTGGGTGAAAGTCTTGTGTTTTTTGACCCATCCATCCACCACGACCTCCTCCCTACCAAGCCTCATGGAAGATTTTCGTAGTGGCCAAACTGTGGAATTGCAACTTCTGTTTCCGTCACTTGATGCCATTGGGCCCAAAAAGACGTTTTCCCATAGACTTACATTGGGAAAGAGATGTCTGTAAATCAGCGGATTTTTTAAATTTTTTTAGGTAAATCAACTTCCCAGTATGAATACTTGAATAGCTTTTATTTAAACCATTAGGTCCTAAAAGTTGTCAAATTCACTAATAGCCGAATCCAGAGTTATTTCACTAAGCATTATGAACTGCCATTCATGTGAACGAGACCAAGCAGTTGGAAGGCGGGGTTAAAGGAAACGCTAGTGCGCTAACTCTATCTTGGGCCCCACAGATGCGGAAGATCCGGTTAATTTTATACCCGGCAGTCGAACCATTTTGGCTTCATGCGCCACTGAGCAAAATTCATAGGAATGAAGGGGACCCAGGGATCCTATTATAGCACATCCTTGTCTCACTTCACTGGCTGAAGATTTAGGCTACATTTAATTGATAACTTTAACAGCCTTAAATGCCCCAGGTTACATCGCAGAAATGTCGGTCCCTTATAAACTGGAGTATCGCCTCAGATGATCAAGTGAGGCCCCTTTTTGAAGAAAACCATCTGTTGCAGTCTTTTCTAATAAGACTGTAAAACTGTGAATCTCAAGCATGCAAAAACAGCTTCACGCCTTCAACAACTTTTTTTTCGGATTTATATATTTCCTTCTCATTTCTGATGATTTTTTTCTCTCTCTATCTGGTATTTAAAGATTCCTTTTAAAGATGCCTTTCATCTTTAAACCCTGCTGTTTTTATTTTACATTTGAAAGCAATTTGGCATATAACTTACAGTATAACTTTGAAGACTGCTATAAAAGATAATTAGTATCTTATAATAATATATCATAAGATATGCGTCCCCCACCTCTGTTTTGCCGTGTCAAAACCGATTAGTTCTGCCACCTGGTTCTGTAAGATCAGCCAGGTATTGAGCTTCAAAAAGACACAATTTAATTACTTTCACAGTGTGAAGCATTTGTCCTTTCTTCAATCAAAAAGCACTTATTCCCCCTCACAGTCCTTCAAGGTCCAAGTCAAATGTGAAGGCTGCATGAATCAAATTGATGGTTCTTGAGTGTTTATTTCAGATGTACACAGCTGGAATTTTAGATCAGACCTAAAGCACCTCTACAATTCACAACTCAAGGACTGCCAACACATTCATTGCAATAAAGGACATCATAATTAAAGGAACAGTGTGTAACATTAGGGGGATCTATTGACAGAAATGGAATATAATATGAATAAGTATGTTTTCTTTCGCGTATAATCACCTGAAAATAATATTTTTTGTGTTTTTGTTAAATTAGAATACATCAGATCGTCGATACGTCATCCAGAGTAGGCTTGCATGACCACGCCCCCTTTTGGGGAAAACAATCCAGTGTCCCTTGTAGATGGTAATAGACTAAAGAGAAGAAATTGAAAACTGTCTCCAAACTTTTATTTTGAACAAACCAGTAATGGAAATAACGCTATGCCGAAATGTCGACTGTCGTCTCCAACTAAATCTCAGCCCGTAGATGAAACACTTGGCTATTAACACGTTGGTCATTTACAGATAGCACTTAGCCTAACGTGATTCAATCAAATATGTAGAGATGTCTGGATAAGCAATGTCTGTGTCAACTGTGTTGGACGGGGGAAGATTGAAGGGACATGGCGGCGATCAACCCTAATTTATTAAGGTATCGTGAATGCTCAGGTTCAGCCCAGATTGCACAAGACATGTGTATAAAACAATCATTTGTATGACAAGAGATGAATGCATACAGACTTACAATCCAAACATACGTCAAATTGCATTGAAGTCTACGGGATCCTCGGTTTGATTTCCCCCAAAAGGGGGGGGCGTGGCCTTGACTTTTTGCAAAGTACCTGTATGTGCCGGTCTGATGTATGATCCAACACACTGCACCTTTCAAAGAAGTAAAAACAAAATACACTTACAATAGTGGACATATTTCTTCCCATAGAAGGTTGATGAATTCAATAAATGCACCATTTTATGAAATATGGAGAGAGTTAGAATGTATCATAGACAAAATAATGTGTTACTGTGGTTCAATAAATGGAAAGTAACACTTTTTTTTCAACGTGAACAACTAATATTTTAGGCTGATCTGTGAATCCGTCGCTGTGCTCCTTTTTTTTTAATATAGAAAAATAATGTTTGACTCTGTTTCTGCCTCCCTTCCTCAGTCTGTCTCCGTCTCCACCCACCACCTCTCTGGGCATGTTCTAACACGTCGCATAAATTCAGAACCAATTTTACACCACATTGCCTTGGCTCCGCTCTCCAAATACCGCCAGACTCTCGCACTCAAAATCCAACTCCACTCTCGACCTGTTTAAGTGCACCGGACCAAAAGAATGACTACAGCATTCTGTGCACACGTTTTTTTCACACAAACTTAATAGAACTTTTAATCATGTCTAAAATCTTTATGGTGCAGGCAAATGTTCACGAGCTATGACATAATTTTTATGATGTGAGTAAAGGAGGGAATTTTACCTGCATTGCTCCGCAGATGCACAGGAACTATGACTATGTCCAGTGAACAAGGAAGAAAGAATATGTTGCTCTTATCTTTGGCAATAAACTACTTTTAATAAGAAGGCATAAGGTTTAGAAGAAAAGAACGGCTTTTAAGGTGATTTAAAACCAGGCTGATATAATGTCCCATTTGGACCCCTTATACCTTCCTGGAAAAATGAGACTTGGATTATACTTCAAGAATTCAAGGTTATAGGGGGTGAGTAATTGATTTACAAATGGTCATTTTGTGGGTGAAGTATTCCTTTAAGAATGCTCTAAAGAGCTGACCTGCAGTAGGAGTCGAAAGGTTATTTGCAGAGTGTGAGGAATGAGACACATTTATCAAGAGACCTGGGGTCAGGTTAAACTGGGTTATATAACGGCGCATAATTTCAGGCAGGCTTCCGTGGTGTTGTACTCAGTTGTTCGCATGAAAAGTGAACAAATAGTTGCGTAAACAATGAAAAAAGGGAGCAAACATATTGTTTACATGTACAGTCACTCCAAGACATGTCTCCACTGACCGCACTTAGAAGTCTTAACTGTTTCTTATAATCATCCCCGTGGGGGTAAAGCTTTTCCTCTTATAGGAGAGTAAATATGTATGAGCCATATGATATGGATCGGGGTATTGACGCAGCACACCACAACCCTATCGTGCATTTTTTTTTTTTCCATGTGTCCTTGTTTTCATTTGCTGTCAACAGGTGAAGCATTTCTTCTCAGATGCTCCTTCACAGTCAAGAGAAACGCATTGATTTTCTTTCTGTCCATTATCCCCTTTCCACTCTGGGAGATTAGGAAGAGTAATCACAGTGATCCTGGGGATTATACAAGCAAAACATATGTACAAGCATGAGAAAATTAGATGGATGTTATTAGCATAAAAGCCATTTCTTTATGGCTAAATTACTTTGTCATAACAATGCTGAAAAATGCATTATGTGATTTACAGTAATAAACATATTAAACAAAAATCTGGTAGAGCGTTTATATCAGGCTTAGACTGCAGTTCGAAGCCGTCCACACATATTTTAGGTTATTTTAGATTACTTATTTATCCATCAGTGGCTTAACACTTTGCAAATCCCTGGCAATTATCACTTTGTGGCAGCCCCTGTGCATTCGGATGTGTTTTTTGATGTCGAAGTGGCAGCTCAGTACAAACAAAGCCTCTTAACTCTCACAGCCTCGCTCTTGCTCTCACCCTAACTCTAAAACAGACATGCACACACTCTGGGGATGTGACCCAATTTGATTAACAAACTGCGCTCCAGAGACTCGGTAACGATGGACAAATTACCAACAGTGGCCAACAGATCAGACAAGGAGGGACAGGAGAGTGTGGAGAGGAGTGGGATTTCTTACTTCCTCATTAGGGGTTGAATAGAAGCACATTGGGTGGTGTAGAGCAACCACATTAAGAGAGATAAGTACATTGTGTTTTTTGTCTATTGTTAGTGTATTTCTGTGGAACATAAAGTAGAGTATAATCAGCAAATTGGTGGAAAAGGATGATGTGTTTATGTACAATGTAACCAAAGGGGAATGTAAGTAAAAGTACTGTAACAGGCCTACTGTAGATGTGATCCCAGGAGAACACCATATGAAATAGGCAAAGAGGGAAAGATATGCTTCCAAATACAACAGAGTATCTTCCATTGGAAAGATCAGAATGGTTGCACTTCAAGTTCAGGTTTTAATCATCTCCATGAAGCAGTTAAACCTGCAGTAGGAAGAATGTTTTTAGCATCTTTGGGCAAAAATTACATAATAACCTTTCAGCATATTGTAATTCAAGTGTTCTGAGAACTAGACTTACTGCACCTCCTCATGGCTCTTTTTTTAAGGTTTCAAAAAATCTAGCCCGTGATGGGAGACTTTGGCCAATCACAGGTAATTTCAGAGAGAGAGCGTTCCTATTGGCTGTTCATTCAACGGAGGCAGTTGTCAATCACTCGCAAACTCTGAACAAACGGTCAAACTAGGCAGCGCTGATCAAATATGGATCAATATTCTGTTACTGTAATGCCTATTTCTCTCCTTAAATGTTTTCAGAAACATTTTGTAGTTTACTGTTTAGCCGTAAAATAATAAAGTTTGCTCCGGCTGGTGGGCGGTGCTTGGAATTTCCAAAACTGATCTCAACATGGCTGCCGGGTCACGAACTTTCTCATTTTACCCCTAAACAGTATACTACAGAATGTTTCTGAAAACATTTGAGGAGAGAAATAGGCATTACAGTAACAGGGTATTGATTCATATTTGATCAGCGCTGCTTCGTTTGACAGTTTGATCGGAGTTTGCGAGTGATTGACAGCTGCTCAGAGACGGCAGACTCCAGCTCGGCTCTGATTGGTTTTTTTCCTCCGGTCTGTGAAATCTTGCAGATGCCATTAGGAGCACCAGAGGACACAGAGGCACATGATTTTTTTTCAGATTACCTACTGTCAGGATATAGTGACAGTTTAATAAAATAACTTTTTTCAATCATATTTGCACCAATCTTGCCTACTGCTGCTTTAACGCTTTGTACTGTAATTTAGAGGACAACTACTTTCACTTTTACAAAATGATACTTACCCATACCGACACTTGAATGAGATCATTATCATTGCCATCTGAAATGAATGCTGTATTTACCTACAAATTAAATGCGGAATACTTTTCTGCATAAAGGTCAGTGTACTAAAGGCCGATCAGTCTCTCAGTGATGAGAGCGCGCACCACTGATTGATCGCGGGTGCGCGCTCGCTGGACACGGGTGCGCGAGCACATGAGACACAGCGGAGCGGAGTGTGTAAAGTGCTGAGTGAAAAGGCCGATTCAGGGACTAATTAATCACTCACCGTCATTGCGTGCGTCCTTGAGAACTGTAAGTCACGACATTTAGGTTATAAGTTCATTTAATTCTGTGGTTGTCACTTATTGTAAATGTAGAATGATTAGGCTGTGTGTTTACCGTCAATTAGTTAGCTTACCTTGTTGAGACTCCGCACCTGCTAGCTAAAACACACTTGGCTGTGTATCATAAAGTAGTGCCTTTGCTCCGCATATTAATGAGTGTGTTCTTTCATGCTGTTCAGTGTTTGTAGTAGTGAGTGCATTGTTTCCTCCTGCCACAGTAGTTTTGATTATGCAGTGGGTTAAAGGTGGGGTAGGCAATATTTGTCAGTTGATATTGTGGATGAATAGAAGGGTAGTTGATTGATGAATCTTAATGTCAGTTGTCAATTACAGGTAGATAAGAAATGCAGGCGGTGGGCAGTGCCCCTGCAGACACACACTCCTAGTGAGTCATATGTGATGATTAACAGAGATAGTTTGTATGAGTCTAAACATTTTGGAGGGAGAATCCTGCATACTATGCCTTTAGAGTGATGCACAGTATATATATAAAGCATGTATGTACTGTGTAATTCCTTTTGCATTGTTATCTGAACCATGTTGTATTTTCTTTGGCAGAACAAGGCATATATACCAACAAGCCCATTGTCTGTACTGCTGATGATAGTTAGCATTTGATTTGAATTGACTTTGAACATAGTTTGAATTAAATCAGTGTCAATCAGTGTTTCCCAAAGCCCAAGATGACGTCCTCAAATATCTTGTTTTGTCCACACCTCAAAGATATTCAGTTTACTGTCATAGAGGAGTAAAGAAACCAGAAAATATTCACATTTAAGAAGCTGAAATCAATTCAATCAAATCAATCAATTTTTACTTTTTTTTCTTAAAAAAAATACTCAAACCGATTAATTGATTATCAAAATACTTGGCAGTTAATTTAATAGTTGACAACTAATCAATTAATTGATTAATTATTGCAGATGTAGTCCTTTTGCAATATGACTAACCTGTGTTGAATAACTTTCATACAGTCTTGTTCACACATTTCTCTGTCCAGGGTGTTTTGTCTAATGCAGAGTGTCTACATACTTATTACTAGGGCTGTCAGAGTTAATGCAATAATATGCGATAATAACAGGTTAACGCAAATTTGTTTTAACGCCGCTAATGTAACCATGTCATACTAGCTTGTCGTGAAGGAGGCTAAATAAAGCTCCAAACTTACGCAAAATTTTGGCGAGGAAAAGCTGGCATGGCCTATTTCAAAGGGATCCCTTGACCTCTGACCTCAACATACGTGAATGAAAATTGGTTCTATGGGTACCCGCGAGTCTCCCCTTTACAGACATGCCCACTTTATGATAATCACATGCAGTTTGGGGCAAGTCATAGTCAAGTCAGCACACTGACACACTGACAGCTGTTGTTGCCTGTTGGGCTGCAGTTTGCCATGTTATGATTTGAGCATATTTCTTCATGCTAAATGCAGTACCTGTAAGGGTTTCTGGACAATATTTGTCATTGTTTTGTGTTAATTGATTTCCAGTAATAAATATTTACATACATTTGCATAAAGCAAGCATATTTGTCCACTCCCATGTTGATAAGAGTATTAAATACATGACAAATCTCCCTTTAAGGTGCATTTTGAACAGATAAAAATGTGTGATTAATTGATTTTAATCGACTGACAGCCCTACTGATTACCTGAAAATCTTGCTGGTTAACAGTTGCCATCTTTTTTTCCAGCATAACTGTATCTTAACATTCTTTGATTGATTGATTCTTATTGAATTTCTTTCCACTTTTCTCCTCTCATCTCCTCACTGCCAGCACCCGGAGGAGTGTTCGGTCCCCAAGGGGAATCAGGGTCAGAGCCTGAAGATGACAGCCAGATGAAGTTTTACACAGAGCAGCACAGAGGACGAAGGCGCAGCAAAGGTGAGAGGGAAGGAATGCATGTGCTACTCTTTGCATATTGTTATAAATGTGTCACATTTTAAACACATTAACTTGCACAGGGGGGGAAGCCTCCTATCCACTGCATACAGCTGAGAAGGGCAATAAAGTAAAAAGGGAATAAAATACAATAAAACATTTTGAAAACAAATGAATTCAAACTTTACCCTGGTTGGATAGGAGCCTATAGCTGAGTGAAATGAGGCTAGGCATTTCTGGTATTGTCAGCGTAGCTGGAGGTAGGAAGGAGTCGTGCACGTTCCCTGTGGGGTTTAGAGTGCTGTTCCATGGCACAGCTCAATGACACTCACAGCAGATATATGAGCTGATGTAAATGGAGGCTCAGTGATGAGCAAAGCTGAGTCACATTACTTTGATGGGAAGCATGATTTTAACTTCCACCTCCAACATAGCGATATGTGATAGTGAAGACTTTATGTAGATTTTTTTGTGTGTATGTGAGGGAATGACCCAAAGAGGATGAAACACAGAGAAGTAGTCTGTGTGTTCACTTGGGTGTCCATACATACATGTATAGTGAAAAATAATAGAAATTCATGTGTTCCTATTATTCTCCATGCCTGCACTTGACTCCTGGGGCTTTTCCCATTTCCCAGTTGGTACATCCTCAATTTATGACGTCTTAAGGCCAACGCACATCGGCCCCGGAGGCATGCGTCAAAACAGCGGCGGCACTAGTTGACACGCCGCCTCCCGACACTTTACGCCACCGTTCTATTTCCAGCCCCGCTACCTCTGAAAAAGCACTCCCCCCCCCCCCCACTTGCTACATCCCGGCTCCCGTAGCAGCTCTTCCTCTCCTCACCTCTTGCTGTCTCTCTCTCTATGTGTCAATGAACAGGTAGTTGTTGAGGTCAAGAAATATCCCGAGCTATAGTTAGAAAAATGGCCCGACAGCCGCAAGTTTTTTTCCAACCATGACCCTAATCTGATTGTGGTTGGCTTACCCTGATATTCTTACCGCTAAACCTAACTATCTCGCTCCTCATGCCTAAACCTAACCAACCAAGAAGGCATTCAAGGCAAGGAGAGGGGAAGGTCTTATGATGTCATTCTACATAAAAATTAGCCATGTGCTTCTGTTTTGTTGCACGGAGAGTGTGTATTTCCGGAATGGATGGGCCGTATCAAGTTTAAGTAGGCCTGGGTGTCCACTAGGGCTGTGTATTGGCAAGTATCTGGTGATACGATATGTATCACGATACAGGGGTTACGATTCAATATATTGTGATATATTGCGATACTGTAAGTAAGGCGATATATTGCGATTTTTTTTTTTTTTTTTTTTTCTAATCTAATTTTAGGAAAACTGTCATAGTATAAAGAACACACCACCATATGCATAAAATCTGAGTAAAGAAGTCTACTTTTTTATGTAATCAGCACAGTGGGATCTGCATTTGCATTTATCACAGTCCCTGTAACATCCAAAATCTTAGCACTACTTGGAGAGGACGCATGTCTTTGCAAATTATATAAGTTAAGTATTGACTGAGTTCATCTTTGCATGTAAACTATTAATTAAAAATCGATACAGTATTTTTTGAGAATCGATACAGTATCACATAATATAATATCGCGATATTAAATTTGTTTGATATTTTCTTACACCCCTAGTGTCCACACATGATTTAAAGCTAATGCAGTGTAAAAATACTCTAGACATGCTTCAGCGCGACACTTTCCATTGGTGCTAGGGGTGGCACTTGACGCTCATCATATGATGCGCTGTGGCGCAAATGTGCGTCGCACTTAAGTCCCACCCGAGGGAGATGCGAGCAGAAGCGGCGAGGAAGGGAAGCAAGGAAAGAGGAGTCGAGGCAGCAACAGGCATTCAACAAAATGAGACAGCCTCGCCTCGGAGCTGTCATTTTAAAGCAACATCGATTAAATATGACGTAGGGCGCAGCTGCATCGGTTGTCCATTGACATGCATCTTTTATACGTCACGGATGCCGAAAACACTTCCCCAAAATATACACCGGTGTGTTCTTGCTTATAGCTCCTCCGGCAAGCCTCCTTGCTCCTCGAGATGCATTTTAGGAATTGGGATGTCCTTTGAGTTGGAGCGCTGAAATCAGTTTCAGGGTCACAAGCAGGAGGAGCGAGGAGACGAGGATATAAGGAGGCATAAAATCGAGAAATGAGAAGAGCCCCTGTATGTTAATGCAACCTGGGAGGCGGAATTTGAAATGAAGACAATCTCCTGAAAGTTGTTTAGAATTATTCTAGACCATTCAAAGGACATTGTTTTCAGTCTGTGTTGTGACAAACTCACAAACAGTAAAGGTGAATGTAACTGATGCAATTGTGTTGACTTTTGTAGTCATTGCGTGACTGTTATGTCTAAATCGGTATTTTAGAGGAGATGTGCCGGGGTAGACAAAAAGCTAGAAAAGCAAAATAAAGTGTTTTTCTTTGGATTTTTGTTTGCTTTAGTATATAGCCACAATAAGACAATAACCTTGCTCTTCCTTTTAAATGGGGCTGGCTTATGTTTTGCCAATCATCAACATTCAACACTGAAATCTACTTCTGCTCCTGGCTGGCAGAAAACCAAGACTATAACTAGATTCCCAAGGTTGAAATGTTCCTGATTTCCTACAAAGTTCATTGAAAACACATTGTTTTTGTCACACAGTGTTGTATGCGTAATATTTAAAGGTGATGACTTTGTTTTGAACTGAAGAAAATCTATCTTTTGTTTTTCACGAATAGTTTTCAGTACCCCAGAGACTCTAAACACATAGATGGAAAAAAAATAGATGGATTTTGGACATTGATATTGAGCCTCTGCATAAGGTCTTGTAGGTCAATGTATTCTCATACAACGTATGATATCCTACGAAAAAAAAAAAGTTTTCCTACCAGTGTCCAGCGTCAATTTCCGCTCCAGTCTTTTCAAAATAAAATTCTGTCTTCACAGGAAACAAATTAGTTAGGATTAGGCTACAAAACCACTTCTGGTTTCACACGAAACACGAACACTGGTGTCCTGGGCAAAATTCCGATGTTTTTTGACCCACCCATCCACCCCGACATCCTCCCTTGGTGGCATTCGTCGCTATTTATGCTTGTTCACAATTACGTGGATAACATTCAAATTGATTTTGTGGGATATATATATATATGAATTACAGAGCATTTGCTTTTCGTAGGTATAGCTATGAACGGTGTATGAGAACAGGTAAATGATGGTTATTCAAGTTCACCTCGTAGTTCAAATGCAACCTTTTGTGGAATGGGAGTAAGGATTGTAAGTCTGGGTTTATGAACACAGACGAGGCTCTCAAGCTGCCTTTATAGGCTTCAATTAATTTCAGAAGTTAAGTTCAGAATTACAAACATGCAAACATAGTAACAGTGTGTGCATTGGTTGTGGAATTTTCAAATAATATGCAATTAATCACAGTAAATGGTTGATTATTCTCAAATAAAATAAAAATGAAATTGTCCTTGTCTAAACTATCAGCTCTTTGTAAATAGGATCTTAGATTTTATTAGAAAAGCATGTGTGTTCATGACAGGGAAAGACATAAAATCCGTGACCGTGATCTCTGTTAAAGTTACAGCCCGTGTAAAAAGGTTGTGCTTTCTCTAGAAGATGGGAAGAGAGAAATAAATAGGAGGAAGAAATTAAACGTAAGCTTTTAAGCTTTAGGGTTGCCCTGTGTATTGTAGTTGCTGGTTGATTTACATCCACTTACGTATGTGTGTACGTGTCCGTTTTAGTGTTTCTATGCGTGAATGAGCGCACTGACAAAGTGTTTAGTTTGTGGCCATAAAGTAAGTGTTTGCCATCGTGAGTGCACATGCCTTTGTCTACTCAGTGGGCTTTTATAGTAATTGAGGGACCCCTTCGCGAGCCCGGTGACACCACCCGCACACCAAAGGGATTAGCTGCTCTGCCACTTTTGCCGCGGACAGCTGTTGTTCCCGTCCCCTCGCAACATCGTGACCGCGGTAGACGTGCGATTCAGTACGGGGGGATTCATTATCCTAACTTTGTCTCCCTGGTTTTGACCTTGAGCTGCGTCTCGCTACTTCCAAACTTCTGATGGGATTCACTGGACTCTCCTGTCACAGAGGGTTACTGATTAAACTTGTTCCTGTGATGGTGTGTTGTTTCAATTCAATCCATTTTGACCATTTGCTTCTGAGATTGATATAATCACATTGCACTGTAGTTGGAAAACACGTGGAATCGTGTGTGGCTCTGTTTTTCTGAGGTACCCGCTGATATAGTAACACAACTTTTATCAGCAAGTAGGACATTTATTCAATATACATCACTTAACAAGCACAAGCAACACCTGAGTCCCACTGCTTAGAACAGGGAAACAAGAATAGGCCCACTATTACTATTGACTTTTGCAACAAACCTGCATAGTGCAGGGTGCACACTGGGCAGAAACTGTTCACACATGTTCTGAAGCCTGCACTTTCTGACACATTATGTGATATGTTTTAATAATTAAAATCTGGTTAGTACAGTGGACCTTATTAACCAATATCTTCGTAAGTTTTTTCTTAAATCTGTTCTTGAGATTGATCCTAAGAAAAGTCTAAGTCAGATCCACGACGTGTTCTTACACCGCAGAATTGTTCGTATACCTGTGTTCTAATAATGATCAAATCCCATTGTTCTCTTAATAGAAAGCGCCTGCCAGTTGATCCTAATAACCAAATAATGGCCCACCAATCGCCATAAAAGGGCATGAGACTGCAGGGCCGTGTGCACACACCGAAATTGAAACGCCCAAACAAAAGTCTTAAAGAGGGTGGAGCACCGGACTCCATATGTAAAAAAAAAAAAAAACCTTCAATAGTTTGGAAGTTGAGGTACTCTTGCAGAAAGTGAACGCCAAATGAACGGTCATATTTAGTTGCGTCAGTAGTGGATATAAAATAACTACGGCTGTCAATCAGTTAAAATATTTAATTGCGATTAATTGCATGATCGTCCATAGTTAATTGCGATTAATTACAAATAAATCACACATTCTTTATCTGTTCAAATATACCTTAAAGGGAGATTCTTCAAGTAATACTCTTATCCACATGGGAGTGGGCAAATATGCTGCTTTATGCAAATGTATGTATATATTTATTATTGGAAATCAATTAACAACACAAAACAATGACAAATATTGTCCAGAAACCCTCACAGGTACTGCATTTAGCATAAAAAAATATGCTCAAATCATAACATGGCAAGCTCAAGCCCAACAGGCAACAACAGCTGTCAGTGTGTCAGTGTCTGTGTGCTGACTTGACTATGACTTGCCCCAAACTGCATGTGATTATAATAAAGTGGGCATGTCTGTAAAGAGGAGACTCATGGGTACCCATAGTACCCATTTTTATTCACATATCTTGAGGTCAGAGGTCAACGGACCCCTTTGAAAATGACCATGCCGGATATTTGCTCGCCAAAATTCAGCATAAGTTTGGAGCATTATTTAGCCTTCTTCGTGACAAGCTAGTATGACATAGTTGGTACCAGTGTTTTTTTTTAGTTTCATATGATGCCAGTATCTTCACTTGCTAGCTTTAAAACTGAGCCTACAGTATATTATAGTATAGTGAAGAAAACACAATTATTTTGCACAAACATGTAAGCGTGTGCTCTTGAGTGTGCGTAGATTCTGTTCTTACCTTTATCCCAAATAAAAAAACATTGGTGAATGAATCTTTGAAAACTGCGTAAGTAGGTTTTTAAGAAGAAATTTCTTCTTAAGACCGGTTGGTGAATGAAGCCAAAACCAGCGCTATCACTACCACATCCCTATCACATCCCAGTAAGCCTCCTCTCAACGTGCCAACTTCTCTCCCATGATAAATATCAGTAGACAGAGGTTAAGCGGCTAATTTCATTCCCTATATCTGGCTTGGAAATGGGAGCCCTGACAGAGCCAAAGGGCAACCAAAACAACCAATCTATAACTCTGTCAGTGGCAATGAGATCATATATCACGCAGGCGAATGGTTCTGGGCTCTTCTGCAGAAGCTCTGCTATTCCAAGTCATCTTTTTCCTACTCGGGTCAAACTTGGACCTGGGATAAATCCATATATCAGTACAATTAATTACATGTTCAAGGTTTAAGGGAGGGAGTCTGAGGCTGTATTTGTCACAAAGCATAAAGCGGATGATTTAATTTGAGGTTCATGTTATGTGTCTGTGTGTATCACATCCCCTGTGTGACCAAAAGTGCTTCCTATCAAGGATGTTCAAACCAAAGGGCTTCTGTCAAACTGCTCACCTTTTACCTTCTCTCTCTTTCTCTACCTCTAGGCCATTCGCACAGCCCTCTAAATAAGGTCACCCTGACGTTGATTACCATCAGCACGTGTGTCATTGCCATTGTCTATGCTACGCAGGATTCCTGCCCTCTCACTGTCAAGGTTACCCTCCATGTGCCGGAGCATTTTGTCGCGGATGGTAAGTGCAACACATTCATTACACCTTGGCTGAATATTCAACTAAAGGAACATCCAAAACAATCAGTTGTGCTCACTTAGCCTTGTGTCTGTTTTCTTTATTGCACTGTTGTTGTTGTTTTGCACTCTTAACTCTCTCTTAATTGAAACTATACGATGTGACGGAAAAATGGGGAAGGGAAAATGACTGGTCACTGACAAGATACCCACTATACTAACGGCCGCAACACACTGGGAATGTCAGCAGTGTGTGGCGGCTGCGGAACCTGTTGTTTTTTTTGTTACGTGTTACATGTTAACAGGTTAGAGAAGCCACACTGCCCGCATGAGTAGCGCAGCTCAGCTGTGTGTCAGCTGCGTATCTTCTAGAGATTACAGGTCTCGACTATTTTTACAGCGAGCCGTGCGCGGCTCACAGCAACAACAGACTGTGAAAATTATCTTTTGACAGTATATTGACATCATTACTACAGTTTCAATGTCTGTATCTGTAGAATATGTCACGGACATGAAAAAAAGTAAAAGATTTATTTTTAAATGAACACTTTCAAAATAAGAGCCCTCAAGATTTTTTTTTCTGCCAATAGAATCCCATCATTTTTCAACACAAGGCTTTTATTCTGAAATATTTGCAGGACAGTGTTGTAGGAAATGCAGTGACTTGCATGGCACCATGAATAAATAAAGGACGGGGTTTTAATTGTGGTGTTTAACTGTTTTACTATTATTTACAAATGAGCACACACTACTTAAAGTGGCAGTAGGCAGTATATTTTTGGCATCATTGGGCAAAAATTCCATAATAACCTTTCAGCATATTGTAATTCAAGTGTTCTGAGAAATAACTAGACTCCTCATGGCTCTGTTTTCAGGCTTTAAATCTAGCCCGTGGAGGGAGACTTTGATCAATCACAGGTCATTTCATTGAGGGAGTGTTCCTATTGGCTGTGCTCCGGTCATATGAGCAGAACTTGGCGTTCCTTCAACAGATTTTACAATGGCGGCGGGTCACAAACTTTCTCATTTTACAGCTAAACAGTACACTACAAGATGATTCTGAAAACATTTGAGGCAAGAAATAGTCATTACAGAAACATAATATTGATTCATATTTGATCAGCGCGGCCTAGTTTGACCGGCAGCTGGACAGTGGACCTCAGATCAGTTCTTACTGCTTGTTTTCCTCCGGTAAGTGAAATCCTTCAGATGCCGTTAGGAGCACCGGAGGACACCGTAGGACACAAGGGAACATGATTTTTTTCAGGTTACCTGTTTCATGTACTACTGTCACGATATAGCGACCGTTTTATAAAAATAACCTTTTTTCAATCATATTTGCTCCAATCTCGCCTACTTCAGCTTTAACCTTTTTCTGTCTAAAATAAATAAAAAATGACATTTATAATGAAATGAAATGGCCATTATTAAAGGCAAACTCAATGTTGAAAGAAAGGGCTGGCAGCAGCAGCGCTGCAGGAGAAACGTTGCCAGTGTGGACACCACATGCGTGAGACACGCAGCAGTTCGGCGAGACTGCGTCACGCATCGCTCACGCATGCTGTCTGCCCCGGCTGTAAGACTGTGAAAACCCTTTTGTGATGCACCCTCAGCAATTGTAGAAGGAGATACTGTGACTCAGCCTTGGGCAATGTTGAGCTAAAAAAGGATATGCATTTGTGGAGCATGTTATTATGATAACCACTATCCATCATGGTACACCTTTGTTTCACTTTTCTTTACAGCCATAATTGGATACAGTTGTCCTTCAAGCAGCATACTGCAGTGATGACTGTCCACATACGCGCGCTGTTATTGAGTGCTGAAAGATATTATGTAATTTGTATAGTTTTTTGCTGTCAGGAGGAACAGCTTAATGGACCAGGGACAGCTCTCACATGCTTCCCCTGTTTCTATTTACAAATGGCTCACAGTAAAATCACCACCCCCTCAATCGTGATTTGTGGTTTTCAATTTTAAATGCTTTTCAGTGTCAGTGCCCCCTCTGCGCGACTGACAAAGTACAAAAGACGCACATCCATCGAACAAAAAGTAAATCATGTGCTGGAACCAAAAAATGAGCAACAATCAGGACAATAAAGCCCACACACTGAAAGCTCCCAATGAAAAAGAAAAAAAAAGATTTATTGTCAACACAAACAACTGAATGACATTTGGAGCCATCAGACTGATGAAGAGCGGTGTGCTCAAAATATGATTGTTTTTGCCTTTGTTTTTGCAGCGGGAGCTTTCAGTGTGCAGACTTTATTACATGTGAATGCATACAATAGATTGGAATACTAACCTATTCTTTGGTGTTCACCTTCAGTTGACACAACCATTCTATTCAGCTGATGTGACAGAAGTACTCTGAGGATTATTTTTGTTTTATTCGAGTCATATACAGTAGCAAGCTGTCTGTATGGCATACAAACAAAACTGTTGTCGAGTAAGTAGAATAAATACAATCTGGACTTGAACTTTATTGAAAAAAATGATTTGATAATATTGTCTTCTGTCTATTTGCATGCAAACATGGAGACAGGTCACAGCGTATTTTCAAAATAAATGTCAAGTCAGTAATAATCAAGTACAAAGGTGCAACCCGGTATCAGACCAAAGCGTGTGATAGACCCGCCTGTCCACCAGAGAATAGTGTGCCAGTGTTACGTTTGGCCTCACCGAGTCGTAAATATTCAACACATTCTCATCTCGTCACATATCAATCGTCACGCCCCTCGGAATCATGCTCGTTGGCGTCACTTGGCATCACTTGGCGTCACGCCCCGTGGCATCGCTTTTTTTTTGGCCTCACAACCAATATAGTTACCCTTGGCGTCACTTTAGGATTAGGCAACAAAACCACTATAGGAAACAACTACATGTCTGGGCTTAGGGATGTTAATAATTAACTGTTTAACCATTAACCGACATTAAGAATTCTAACCGATTAGTGTGGTTAAACGCTTAAAAGAAATATAAAAAAATAGCTCAAAGCTGAGCAAAATTCAGAGGAGCGGCTTGTCACTTAAAGGAGAATAGCTGGTCCACCTTAACAGCCCACCTTAAGAGAGTCTGAGCCGGAGTTGTTGCTAACGCCAGGGCTAACCGCCTTCACCTTAGTCAGCAGGCGGCTGGCAAGCAAGATACAGGAGCTTGGCTTGGGTGGGTCTTGAGGAGTTGTAGTATTTATTCACCGACAAATAAACTGTACACACAATGCACTGCTACGTACACAGCTACAACGCCACCGACAACCCCAAACTCAACATCGCCACACACACGCGGTCTGTCGGACACTCGCTATTGTTACGCTGGGCTGACACACTGCTGACAACCTCGCAGCTAAGCTAAATGATGCGGTGTAGACTTACTGGGACTCAGTTGTCTGTTTTGCGCATTCACTGCAGCTGGTGGATTTAACGTGATGGATTTAACGTGTTTGTGCGTCGGCTTTCCGTTGCAGCTGGGCTGCTTGTTAAGCACTCAAAAGTAGCACCGCTGCATGCGACCCACTAATATTGTCAGTTAATGGTTAATAATCGGTTAACAGGGGTCGGTTATCGGTAAATATAATCCCTAGTTGGGCTTAAAAGTACTACGTTTGTACAGTGAAAATGACACTGAACGTTGTGAACACGGGACATGAACGAACAGCTGATTGTAACGTGACGCACGGGACACGAACAGCGGTCTCCTGGATGGAAGCCTCTTGTTCTTTGGACCCATCCACCTCCTCTTTTGTCATTTTACTCTTTAAACTACGTCAACACGCTCCGTGCGCACTTTCCCTGAGCATTTACTGTTGCCGCGGATGGTTTTACATTGTAGTTAATGGAAAGCCCTGTGCGTTTCACACCGGCGCTAAGGGGTGCCTTGCAGGACAGTATTGAACGCCGACGGCCGTGACAAAGCCTCAGTATTTGACGCACTGGGAATGAGAACAGGCTGGAATATTACATGCGTGTATTGAGGTGCATTACCAGCAGGAGACAACAAAACCACCCATTTAAGTTGAGACGACAAAATCACTCGGTTAGGTTTAGGAAAAAACATCATGGTTGGGCTTAAAATAAGTGCGTAAAATATGTACGGAAACAACGTAACACAAGTACGAAAACATGTCACAAACGTCACTAAAAAACACGTCACTAATGTAGCTTACAAAACAAAACACCGGTCTCGAACACCAGCGTCCTGGTTGAAAGTCCTGTTTGTTGGACCCATCCACCTCCCCTCCCTCCTGCCACTAGCTCTGAGCGTATAGCATATTTATGTGTATTCATTTACATTGCAGTCAGGACAGGCTACATGGTGTACAAATGACTAAAGCCTAAAGCAAGGACAGCGTTCTTAATGCACGCTTTTGCCTTGCGCATTATCTTGTCATTCACACGCCTTTTCGTGCGACCGGGCTAGTAGGTGCCCAGCCGACTGCATAGAGAATCGGCCCACTGAGTCTGTTTTAAATTCCTCGTTGGCTGTGGGATAATTGTAAATTGGGTCCGTGTATTGGCATGATACCACGGTATAAACCTTGCTGGGAGGTAAGAGAGGCCAATACGGAAAATGTGCAAGGAGTTAAGTGAAGTAAGAGCGAGCGAGGAGCTGAGGCAATTTAACTAATGATTGCCATATCTCTGAAAGCATTCATATATCAGTCGATCAGGTGCTCTTGCCGCCGGGGCCTCATTTTTAGTCCGCCCACACACCCACAATCTGCGCGCACATGGACACACAACAGAAATGGAGCAGTGCACTAAACTTCACCTTTACTCTTTAATTAAAAGTAAGATGAACACCTGAAAAATACACTGTAAGCCAATATACTGTAAAAGACTTTGAGTGTTCAGTAGTTTTATTGTTAGGCGTTGATGTTATTTTTCCTCCTACCAGTTCTACCCAAACCAATCACATTATTATAATATCACTTCACACACAGTGTCATTGGATTCTGTCAAATCATAATGACATTGAATGGACCGTATGAACAGGTTTGTTCTTAAGTGGTATGTACGAGTGATTGAAGAGAATTTGTGGCGTTCACCACATACTTTGAATTTTCTCTTCAAAATTCACAGGTGGTCCAGACCTGTCTCATGAGTCACTCTGCCTTTCTCCACGCAAAAACTCTGATTTGACTTAAGAATTATAATGCCTTCATCTGAATGAATTTGTAGCTTAAATACAATTTTCAAAGTTGACTAAAATAAAATATATTTATATTACTTTATATAAGACAAGCTTAACCCTGTAAAGCCCAGATAAATTCTCAAACTATTAAAGAAAGTGAGAATTTACAAAAAAAAAATTAAGTAATGTATGTAATTTTGCAACCCTGGGCCTCAAAAAAGTCAATGCAAATTGAATATCCTCTTCACCAGATCATTATCATGGCTTGACAATTTACAGAGGTTTTTTTTAGATATCATGATTTTTTTTTTTTTTATTGCCGTATGTCACAGCGACTAATTAGGGCTATCATTCGATTAAAATATTTAATCGCGATTAATCGCAAATCAGTCGCGCATTTTCTATCTGTTCAAAGTGTACCTTAAAGGGAGATTTGTCACGTATTTAATACTCTTATCAACATGGGAGTGGACAAATATGCTTGCTTTGTGCAAATGTATGCATATATTTATTAATGGAAATCAATTAACAACACATAACCATGACAAATATAGTCCAGAAACCCTCACGGGTACTGCATTTATCATAAATAATATGCACAAATCATAACATGGCAAACTCAAGCCCAACAGATCAACAGCTGTCAGTGTGCTAACTTGACTATGACTTGCTCCAAACTGCATGTGATTATCGTAAAGTGGGCATGTCTGTAAAGGGGAGACTCGTGGGTACCCATAGAACCCATTTTCATTCACATATCTTGAGGTCAGAGGTCAAGGGACCCCTGTGAAAAATGGCCACGGCAGTTTTTCCTTGCCAAAAATTACCTTGGAGTGTTATTTAACCTCCTTCATGGTCAGTATTTTCACTCTAGCTTTAAAACTCAGCCCGCTACAACCTAATATGTTAGGTTAGCCCACTAATATGCTTCAGAAGAATTCTCTCACTCGGCACTCATCTGCCTCAGGGTATTTATGCAGATGTCTGTCCAGGATCATCCTCCGTCACAACACCTACTACACCTACTCCAGGCTGTAACACCCTCCGATCTAATATCTCCATAACTGTCACATCCCGCTTGACTACTTGTTATCTATTTCACTGCTGAATTCCAATAGCTTGACATGAAGCTCTGCGGTGGGAAATTCTTCCTTTATAGTCTTTGGTGACATTTTTGTGAAACCTGCCCACGAATATGGTAATTTTAGTGGCGTCAGCTATGCTAATGCTGAAACCAGGTGGCATTTATCAGCTGAAATAAGTTATTTACATCAAGTTTGTGCAGTCAAGAGATTTTGGAGAATCCAGCTTGGAACACAAAAAGAGGCTCAGACTGCACCACACTGTAGTCCATTACAAGATACCTCTACTGTTGATGTTACATTTCACCGTGTTGTGAAATTCAATATGGATATGTGCGGTCACTGCAGAACGGTTATTGATTGGGGTTTTTTCTGACCTCCTCACCTTTGCTCTACCACCACCGACAAGGCCGAACTTCCACTCATACGCCAGACTTTTTTCTCAAAAGTTCGGATGCTCCTTGAGCTGACCACTGACCCGATGCTCAGTTCTCAACTTTTAACGCAAGACATATAAAAACGAATGGTTGGAGTTTGATGACATTTTTCCATGGATATTCACCAGAGAGTGAATTATTTTAATTTCCTTTAGTGCCACTCTCAGTACAATATTTACATTTTAGCCACACTACAGGTACGGCTCTAAGAACAGCAAAAGCATCTGTCCCTGTGTTGCGTACAGCCTTTTTTTTTTTTGTTTAAGCAGGGCTTTTTACTTGTAGTTTAGTTTTGTTGTTCGTCTGCAAACTTGTGTTTACTGGAATTGGACTCAGATACATAAGGCAGACACCTGAGGCAGAGCAGATGTGATAAAAAAGGCGGCTTAACTCATTAGTTTGGCAGGCATACAGTCGGCAGCAGGCAGTCAGAGCAAACAAACAAACAAATCCAACAGGTAAACAAACAAAGCAAATCCAAACTGGCAAGCCACGTATAGATATAAGTTAGGTCAGGACAGGGACAGGCAGGCAGGAGTGAGGACTATAATACTACAGTATGGCAATGCCTGTAAACTACTCTCTATATACGGGGGAATTAATGAGTGACGAGGTCAGTAAACTCAACAGGGGTGAGTAGGTGAGACATAACAGGAGAAGGTAAACACAAACAACACAGAAGCTATGATATGTAGGTAGGTAGCATGAATAAATGGACACAGGGGATGGGAGAATAGCAACATGTTTAGTCAACATCATGACCAACTCATTGCCAAATCAAATGTGGGTGGAATTAATAAATATATCTTCGAGGTTAACTCTCTGAGACCCACGATCCCAACTGACTTTACTGTCTTTCAGAGGCTCTAGTAGGTTCAGTTTTAGGGCTAGAGTGAAGCTACAGATGTATGAAACTAGAAAAGCTAAAGAATCCATTGCTACCAACCATGCTACCATGTCGGGAAGGAGGCTAAAAACACTCTAAAGTTGGGCTATGGGTACCCACGAGACTCCCCTTTACATGACATGCCCACTTTATGATAATCACATGCAGTTTTTTTCATGCAGTATAAATGTGTTATTTTCTCCTATTCTAAAATGATGTGTTTGAATATTTCTGCATACTGGGGTCCCTAAACAGTCTTGGAATTACATAACTTGGGTATCATTGTAAGGCTGAGACTCTTGTGGATTCAATGAGCCCAATTGTATTCATGTGGGATGATGTTAGTCCCCATACTAGCCGTTTCATTGTAGTGAGACCATTTTTTTTTTTTAATTTGACCTCACTGTATAAAATTGCCGGTGGTGACCTCTAGGATAATCACAGCATGGCTTTTTCTATGGTGTTCCTCAAGGTCTTGGCATCTTGATGTGGTAGTTTGGAGGGATTATTGATCATTTTTATCACTTCTCAAGTGGTAAAAATTGTTAAATTTAGCACAAAATCTGTGTAAAAAATGGTATCAACCCAAACATTGCTGCAACAACTTATGAGACATAGGTGAGCATGGGAATTACCATCATATACTTTGATCATAATGTTCTAAGCCGTTATACACTTTTACAAATAATTCTAAATAATTATTTCATGTTTATTTCTGATTCATGACTAGAAGCTGTGTTGCATCTCAAATTAAACTTCAGGTTCCCAGCTTTCAGATGATGTACACCACTTCTATGTGACATCGACTGTTGACCTGCTATCTCTCCCTAAAGATCCCTGTACCCTCCTAAAAAAGACAAAAATGGGTCTATTGTGGGTCTCAGGGGGTTAATACTTAATATTCTTATCTTAGCATTCCAACATGTGAAGTGAATCATGGGATTCTTTTACAAATGAACTCAAAATTACTTATTTAATATTTTGCCAAGGAAGGAAAGATTTTTGTTACGTGATATAAGATATTCAGAGGGAGGTTATAAATAACTTAATTGAAATTACAGTCCAAAGGTGGTAATAGAATTAAACAATTGGACAAATGCATAATTTATTAAGACATAATAAGGAATAATCTGTCATTTAGTTATGTGTCTAATTATGTATCTTAATTGCCATAAGCATACAATATTAAGATAACAGAAGAAAAAAAACTATAATGCAGCAAATACAAAAGCATAAATAATGACAAAAATATTAATAAGGTGTCAGTCAGTGTGAAAGGATGTTTTTTGGGGGGGGGGAATTGTTGCATTTGTTAGATTTAATTATCTCTGTTGCCATGATGCAGATGTGTGATGCTTTCTATTCCACATCTGTTCCCAAAACAGTTGAAAGGGGTTTAATCTAGCAAAATAAATAATTTCCCCCCAGTCTTTTGCACTCAATTCACTATATGCATAGCAAAACAGCCAGCGATCAGCGATGTTCTTACTGCTCAGGAGGGGTTTCTTTACAGGTCTCAGAGAACCCAACCCATAATCTAACAATTGCCTCCTCGCTGTGTGAGCTGACACCATTAGATTTTTCCACTCTCTCAGCAAATGAGGGCTACCGGCAGTTCTGTTCACTAACTGCAGTGCTGCAGGAAATGGCCTTGTTATGCTCACCTTTGGTCAGCCTGACGTGGGAGATGCTTTTAGGGATCCCATCTGGAGAGTTTTGGGTGTTTTTCAGCGTGTTTTTGGGCATTTTGGTGGGTACTGGATACGTCCTTTTCAACAACAACAGCAGCCCTTGTTTCTAGGGGAACTGAGGTCTATAATAATAATCTATAATATTTAGTCATTTTATAAATGATAGATTACATACATGACTATGGTGTGTTGTAGCAAGAAAACATGCAGTCATTTATAGCACATCTTGAACCACCTCAACCAGGAAATAATCTTAAATTATTTTTAATAGTCAGGCACAATGAAACAACAGCTTACAGTATGCTGGTCATATATTAAAGGGGACATATCATGAAAAACTCACTTTTTAGTGTTTGTTCACATACATTTGGGTATCTGGAGTGCCTACCAACCCACAAACTGTGAAATAAGATAACCCTGTCAGTTTTTTGTGGGCTGCCAAGATCAGAAAACATGTGACAACAACAAGCCATTCAGATAGGGCTGTCACGTTGAAGAAATTTCCCTTGCGGTGATAATGATTGGCTCAACAGTGCGATGTTATTGTAACTTTTTTTTCGCATTACTTTATCTCTCTTTATTTCTTTTTAATGCTGTATAAATAAGCTTTATTGTTAGGCTATTATTAGGTATATTGTTGCGTTTTAAATGACAAAAATGACAATTTAAAATGAAATATTTTATTGTTAAATGCAGAACACAGAAGGGCTATGAGACGGAGCGTTTTTTTCAGCTGAGGTTCTTTGGTTGCTACGATACAGAATCAAAGTGTAGGTACAACTTTGAGTACTTGCTCTGGATGAAGGGAAGGCTGAAGCATGTAGGAAGAGAGGACGTTCTATGTGTATTAATTTCTCCTCCATTGTTTTTGTTATTCAGCGCTTGAAGCCTACCTTTACAATGTGACTGTTGGTCTTTGTGGAGTCTTGCCCAAAGTTGAAGATTTTTTTACTCTCTGCGACCAGAAACAACACCATATGTGCAGTGTTCGGCGCAGAATAGATGCTCAGGACTTTGTCACGCTGCTGCTGTTTGTAGCTAAGTGTGAAAATGCGTCACTCCCACTGCCAAGAATTGGTAAAAAAAAAAAAAAAGGAAAAATCATGAACATAGCGGTTGTGGCGATTGCTTGCCATCCCCTGCGGCTGGCTTGTCAATATTGCGGTATTGCAATTTTGCAGTTATTGCAATAGCCCTACATTCAGATTTGGCTCCCCCTTCCTATGTCACACGCAGGCTCATTAGAGTAAACCGCCCATGACTTGAGAACTACATTTGCAAGGGTGCACCATACTTTTCTCACAAGCCAATCAGAGCAGACCGGGCTGTTATGGGAGGGGCTAAAGCGGAGTGTTTCAGACAGAGAGTGAATACAGGTATATTCAGGCAGACAGTATGAGAAAAATAAAGTGCTTTTTTGAACATTAAAGCATGTAAACATGTTGTAGTAGAAACTAAAAAAATATAAGTATGAACCTTTAAATGAGCATGATATGTCCCCTTTAATCCATATACACCCATTTCATAGATTATTCACTTTAACTTCACCAACTGAGGTGGACACACTTCAACTTTACTTCAATCTACACTGTAGGTGCAGCAGAATAATGGCTACGAGCAATGCAATATTTACTCGAAGGCAACACTGCAGGCCTGTTATTGATCCAAACAGTCTAGGTGAGTGGCTCCTGTCGAGTTTGCCGTGTAGTCAGAAAATAAAACTTCCTGTCAAACAAAAAGAAGCCGCTGACTTCAAGTGTTTAGGGGGAGGCAAATTGTAGTGCATTATTATTAGGAATTGGGAACAACTAAAATGGCAAGAAAGAAAGAAAAACTGTAGATGAGGCTTGGGGTATTATTGCTTTATCTGCGTTCTTTGTGGGGTATTTCCTCTGAGTTGTGTATTTTCCTGCAGGGCATTGGCCTTGTAACTTTTCCTGAGACTCAGATTTGATTGCCGGCTACTGTCTTAGCATTTCAATCTGCATTAATCCCCTCTTTAAAAAAAAACAGCCCGGAGCCTGGAGGGTTTCCCATCATAAAACAGAATACTATAAATGTGTGAATCCTTTTTCTCAATCTCACAACTGCCATCTTTACCCAGCAGCGTACACACGCAATATAGCCGTATAAGAACCTTTGTGTTCACCAGAGGGCTGAAGCCCAATCTCCTCAAAGCTCCCTTTGGAACTAAAAGTCATTGGCATCAATTAGGGATAATCTTGTTCAGTGATCAGAGTTTAACGATTGGTCTGGGAGCAGTAAGAACGAAAGGTAAGTCAGCGCCAATGAGCATAGCATTTACTGATTGACTCGTAAAACTCTTTTAGCCCCTCTACTGCAATCACCAAGGAAATCCCATCAATACACACATTATAGGTCTTAATTTGTTCATTTAAATTCAGCCTGGTCAGGAAAGGGATTGAAATTACAGTGAAAACAAAAGAATTAGCGACTTCCTGACTGATTTTGCAATAGAACGAGGAAAAGAGCCTTTAAAGCCGGAGAGCGGAACTTTTTGTTTTTTTCCACCATCTGGCAGTGAGAGTAATAACCATATGGGAGAGACCATAGCAACGGAGGGTCGTGTCTAGAAGGTAACCCCCAAGTTGCGAAAACGTGGGAAAAACTCTCGCAAGGCTCGCTGCTGGGCAACCTATCATAATCTTAACTATTCAAGGTCAATGCCTAATGCCTAGTTCACACTACATGACTTTAGCCCTGACTTTCCGTGCCCCAACAGTTTTTGGAGCTCCCCGAAAAAAGCCCCAGATCAGAGACAAAACGGCGTTGGCTCGCCTATCTCACATCGGCACTCGAGGGGTCGCCTGTAACAATAGGAACTTACTGTATATGTTGCATTTGCAACACGGAGCAAAGTTGTCGTTGCACCTAGAAGAATAAATAGAAAAAAGAGTGTGGAAAAAGTCTATTTTGTAAACACACGTGCCAACAACATCAGCAATGTGTCTCGCGTATTGTAGCACGTCATTTACCGTGTGTTTCTCGCGTGTGTTTTCGTGACAAAAAGTAGTTTGGAGACCTCATTGGGAATTCCGGGAAATAGTGTGAACTTAGCTTAACCTTAACAATCTCGTCAGAGTTTCGCAACTTGAGGGTTACTTCCTAGACACGATCGTGGTGGAGCAGCTGCTAGGAGTATGGCAGGATCGTTTCCAGAGTGGTTCCAGCTTCAGACGAATAAAGAAAGTCACCATTCAGAGGAAGGATTAAAGTACACCAGCGTGGGAAAGTTGCCACAGACACCAGACACCACAACTCTGGTATTCTGCGAAATACAGAGCGCTTTCCCTGGCTTATTCAGCATTGTGTGATCTTGTTTGGCAAGGGCTTCGTTTACATGTAAAAGTCTTGCACTCCAGCTTTAAAAAATAAAAACACCTTTTTCTACCTTTTTTCTTTTATTTTTTTTCTTCTTTTTTTTTTTACAAGCAAAATAATTTTGTCTTGTGTTTTTTTTCTGTTTTTTTCAGGAAGCAGTTTTGTGGTGAGCATGGGCAGCTTCCTAGATGTTTCTAATTGGCTGAACCCAGCCAAGCTAACCCTCTACTATCAGACCAATTCGTCCACACAGTGGGTCTTGGACTACTGCGGCCAGAGGACCACTGAGCCCTGCGAGCAGATCTGCGATCAGGACACAGGTTAGTCCACACAAACATGCATGACATTGGGTCTTTTCTATGCACTGGATAGAAATGTAATTTAAAGCCTCATTGCAAGCCATATTGAGTATGTCGAGATTAGAAGAACATGCAGGCATTTGAATGTCTTTTGTTGTGATAATTGCAAGGACGCCTGTACCCAGAATGAGGAGGAAAGAAGGACAGCTCTTTTTGCTGCAGGGTTACCTCATGAATGTAATTCAGTGTGTCTGATCTGAAAAGAAAAGAAAAGTCCTTAGAGGAGCCTGATGGGACTGCTTTATGCACATCTCACACATTTTATATATTAAAAAAAAAGGAGGTATGGCAGTGATGAAGTGGCATTGATAATTTTATTGATATAAAATTGTCATGCAGTAGTGGAGACATTAATAGTTGGATTTAGATTTGTGTAGATATTACCACCAGTAAATACATTATTATTTATACAGTTTACTTTTAGAGGTTTTAAAGTTTTATATATATATATTATATATATATATATATATATATATATATATATATATATATAAATATTTAATTGTGATTAATTGCATGATTGTCCGTAGTTAATAGTGATTAATCGGAAATTAATCACACATTTTTTATCTGTTCAAAATTTACCTTAAAGGGAGATTTGTCAAGTATTTAATACACCTATCAACATGGGAGTGGGCAAATATGCTTGCTTTATGTAAATGTATGTATATATTTATTATTAGAAAATAATTAACAACACAAAACAATAACAAATATTGTCCAGAAACCCTCACAGGTACTGCATTTAGCATAAAAAATATGCTCAAATCATAACGTGGCCAACTACAGCCCAGCAGGCAACAACAGCTGTCAGTGTGTCAGTGTGCTGACTTAATTATGACTTGCCCAAAACTGCATGTGATTATCATAAACTGGGCATGTCTGTAAAGGGGAGACTCGTAGGTATCCATAGAACCCATTTTCATGTCAAAATTTAGCATAAGTTTGGAGCGTTATTTAGCCTCCTTTGCGACAAGCTACATAGTTGGATGGATTCCTTAGGTTTTCTAGTTTCAAATGATACCAGTATCTTCACTCTAGCTTTAAAACTGAACTGTTGCTATGGGCACAGTTCTGAAGTTGGACTGGCGGACCGTTTATGTGTCAAATAATTGAAGTAAGTAGCCATGTAATAAGCGGGATAATGTACAGCTACCAGGACATTATTGTGAAATAAACCCCGACAGGGCAATGCCGCACCCCAACGCGGAGCGGATGGGTCTCTCATCGCCCTGAAGGGGTTTATTTCACAACAATGACCTGCTAGCTGTACATTACCCCTTATGTATGACATTTTAACAAACAAACATTATGAAGTGCAAAATGGAAAATAATAGCGAGTGGGGGATTTAAAAACAATACCTAATATACCTACTATATCATATATTATAAACACATTTTCAACATGCTATTACAACAAAAAAGTACAACATTTCTGGTAATTATATGCTGCTTCAATCAAGCAAATGTGTACTTTAAAACATTGGTAAAAATACAAATCTTATGACAATTCTCTCAATATTAGCAAAATGACTTGTCTTGGTAAGTCACAGTAAGGAAGCAGATGTCTTGAATTTGGAAAATAAGGCCCTCTACTTCCTGCATTACACTGATAATCCAATAGAGGGTGGTTAACATGTACCAGATTGTTTAGAATATGTTTGCCAGGAAATTATTGGTCTTCATGAAACTAAAAAAAATGCAACACACGCTAACTCAACACTAGCTTACTCCAAATGCCGCCTCCATCTGATACAAGTAAATGGGTGTAAAAACCAAATGCAAAACCAATAAAACAATCTGGTCCATGAGTGAGTCAAGGTCCCAAGGCAGGCTGTCCCTGTATATTTCTCATGCTATTAGTAATTGTGGCTCGAGTTTGTTTGCTTTTCTCATATATACGTGTTGAATAAATGTAACACACTTCTATAGATGGAGTCAAAGCTTAGTACAACAAGTTAGACAATAACATTATTAGTGTGTGCCCTCGGTGCCTGTTGCCCCATCCAGGTAAATAATCTCCCGTCTCCGCTGCAGTACAATCAGCTCGCACAACTTTGCGCCTATTTGTGCTGACATTAAAACTATACCAACAAAAGCCGAACATGCATCGCGATGATGTTTATTTTCCCTTGGGTGCCGTAACTCCCCTTGTGTATTTGGTGCCCAGCTAGATGAAGTCTAAGCTCATTAGAATGAATTACATCTCTAATGTATGTGAAATGTGCGTCACCCTGGTCAAGGGCATGTTGAGGGCTGATGCATAATGTATCAGAGCGCCAGACACTCATCACTGTCAGTACACATGAAGATGCCAAAGATGGAGTTGGCACATATGTTTTTGTGGATTCCGAGCGTGTGCGTATGCTTCCATCAATCCCTTCACGTTAATGTATTGTAATGGCTGTAATTCAATGATGGAGTCATTTACTCATCCAGACCCCAGTACATTCGGTATTCTCACTTTATTAGGACTTCTGGCTCCCTCTGTCTCTTTGTCTCTCTCCCATCTATTTTCACTTTTCATCTGTCCTTTTCAGCAGCTGGATTATTTGATCAGTAATTGCCCTCAAGTATGTTGTATCTCCTCAGGGCAACCACGTCCACGCTGCAGCAAAATTAAAGGTGTTCTTCAAAAGAGCTTTCTATTTTCGTCACCGTCCTCTAGCATGCATTATAGCACCTGTACAATAGCACTCGACACACACACACACAGCACACCTGAAACAAACTCTTTCATCCAAGCACATCTATTGCAGCTCCAACAATAGGGTGAACCGCTGGTAGTGAAATGTCAAAGGGTAAATCACATTGGGAACACTGCTCTCTGTGCACGGAGACATTAGAGCATGCTGCAGTTCTGGCCAGAACAATAAGCAATGTCAAAGCGGGTTTTTTACCTTTTGACAAGTGGCAGGAAAACACCTGCACGGGCAAGTCTTGTTTAAACAAAAAAAGCTACCTTAGAGATAGACACTTGTCTGGTGGTGTTTGAATGCAACTGGCTGGTGGAATATCGCATTGCTTGCCGTTTAACAACTAAAAATGTTGTTGAATTGCCACAAAATGTCCAGTTTGCCCTTTGTAAAATGGTCAAAACACAGACGTGCTTGTGAAAGCTTATGGTCGCATCCGAAATTCCATACTAACATGCTATTTCGTACGCAAAAACAGTGTGTGAGATATTTTGGTATGTCCAAAACTTTAGTATGAAACCAATAGTACGCAAATTGCATACTATCTCCGGTGAAATATTACAGTATGCGACGCTGGACACTACGGTGCCATAAATATCCCACAATGCAATGCGGTAGTAACAACAACATTCACAAACAAACAATGGCGGAATTTAAGTGTAAGTATAAGATTTCACTTTGCTAGTCGTAATATATATTCTAAATTCATTCAGAATTTGAATCTCACAAACCGTCGTTTTGGTCACATGAGGTTGGCACGGGTTACCATGGTTACACGTCTCCAACCGGCAAGGAGGCTCTCAGGAAGTGACGACGTAAATTACTGCTCAGTGCGTCCTAAAAGATACATACTACTGTTTATTCACACAAAAGTATGTTGAATGATAGTACACATATTGAGTATGTAGTGCATAGTATGCAATTTCGGACGAAGCCTATGTGTATAGTGGTGCCACAAAGTAATCATCACCCTGTCATCCTTACTGTACATCCACTGCATTGATTGGCATCTCTGAACTTGCAAGAGAATTGTTTAGGTTGGAGGTTTAAAAAAGTATATGTTCTGTGTTGCATAATCAACCACAGCTTTGGGTTTACAAAACCAAACCTCGTATTAGTTGTAACTTGTTTGAAAATAGATATTAAAGGTGCAGTGTGTTGGATCTGGTGGCATCTAGCCGTGGGGTTGCAGATTGCAACCATCTTAAACTTCTCCCGTGTCCCAAGCGTGTAGGAGAACTACGATGGCTGACGCAAGAACTTGAATGGCCCTATCTAGAGCCAGTTGTTGTAAGAGTAGCGTAGGTCATTTGGAGAATAGCAGAGCCAGTGCGTAGAGTGTGTATGTGTGAAATGAGTGGTGAAGCAAGAGAGAGAGAGTGGTGGGGAATGTGTGTGAGCGAACAAGTGAGCTAGTGTAGCAGAAGACAGAGTTAGTTTTGCTCAGAGAATATCAATTGAATGTACTCAGCGGAAATTGCACTATTCTGTAATATTGTATTCTCATACAACGTTTTTTTATGATATCTTACGAAAACGTTATTTCTCCTTTTTCGTTCGTTTTCCTACGAATGTCTAACTCCAGCTACACATGTCAATTTTGGATTGTTACATGCATATGGTCTTTTCAACATAAACTTCCGTCTTCGCAGGAAAAAACGTCCTTAGGTTTAGGCAAAAAAAAACACTTAGTTAGGTTTAGGAAAAGATCGTATTTTTGAAGTGGCGTAACTTAAGTACGTAACTTACGTGACAAATAAATCAACATTGACTTTTTGTTTCACACGTGCTATGAACACCGGTCTCCTGAGCGAAAGTCTGGTGTTTTTTTCACCTCAACCTCCTCCCTAAGCGACGTTCGACGCTTTTATATTTCCTGGTTCACAATAATATTAATTACGTATGAATTGATATCGTGGGATATATTCGAATTACAGTGCATTACTTTTCGTAGGTATAGCTACGAACAGTGTATCAGACCAGCCTGTGCAGTTTGTGCGGAAGTAAATGCTTCAGCTCCTCAAGACCAACAGAGGTTTACCGTGTCTTGTTTCCTGGCGACTGAGTGGAGTAACAGGGGTTAACTCCGGAGCGAGTAACGTTATCGACTCCGGCCCGAGCAGGAAGAGTTAACAGTGTTTGGTTTGTCCCTTGTGGGCTACTGTAGAAACATGGCAGCTGGTACCGTGAAGAGGACCCGCTCCCTATGTAGATATAAACGGCTTATTCTAAAGTAATGAAAACACAACAATTCTTATTTTCAGGTGATTATACACTAAAGAAAACATACTTATTAATATTATATTCAATGCCTGCCAATAGATCCCCCTAAAAGTTAAACACTGTTCCTTTAAAGCAGTGTTACCCAACCTTTTTCCTTATGGGACCCCTTTACTCTCATTGAGTAAACCGATGACCCCTGACTGAGAAATTTAATGGATGTTTCATATTATAACCAATGCATAATAATAACCGTACAGAACAACTAATAAACTCCACAATTTAGTGAACGCAATAACTGCAGGAAGTTTGTGTAGAAAGAGCAGTTTTGAGCAGATTATTTCCTGACTATTGCATCAGAGATGAGTTCTCTTATTATTTTTTAGGAACTTATAATACAATCCTCTGTCTGTATTGTGAATTTTTTTGTTGTTTTTTTAAGCAATCCTTCATACTTAATAGGCTTCTTTTTGACACATTCAGTTTTTTCTTCTCCCTGACGCTTGGCCATTGTTCTATTAGCTCTTTGGCTGTTTTAACTGCGTAGTTTTGTAATGCAGATCGAGGCTGTTTAGCAGAGATGTAAGGTTCTGTGACTATAGCTTGTGTTCAGGTGTTCACTGTGCCCTAATCCTGTTTATAACTTAAATAATAATCCAAAATTTAAAAATAACAATTTAATTTAGTCTTCGCAGAAATGAATGAAATTCTGAGATATTTTTTTTAAGCTTTAGCGACCCCTAATTGGGGCTGAGACCCCCCAGGTTGGTAACCGGTGCTTTAAAGGGCTTTTTTTTTCATTCATGTCATTTGCCATTGAATAGGGGTGCTATGATTGGAAAAAAAATACATTAATATAATATTAGGAAACTAATGCGACTTTAAAAAAAACGATATTGCAGGTGACAGAGAGGTGCAACACAACAAAAAAAATCTTGCAAAAATACAAATATAGCCTACCTCATCCACCTGGGTGCGGGGGGTGCTGCAGCACTGTCAGCATTCTTACTTCCCGTGGGTATGATTTTTTTCATCATTCTAATAAAAACTGGCCTATGACATGTCCTAGTGTTGTCGGTAAGAGATTCTAAATTAAAATGATTTTGTTGTACTCAGGAAACATGACAGGAAATAATGAGGGTGCTGCTCACTCTTCAGTCAGTTGAAGGGGTGAAATGGCGTCTACTGACATCTACCACTGTACCATTCACATCCATCAGTTTTCCCCCAAACTTGTAAACAGTTACACCGGCAGTCACACTTTTTTGTGTTTCTTTGTGCTATATAATGACAAAAGCGTATCGTTTCACCAAGTCATCTCACACTGTCTCCATCATCCTGCTCCAATTTCACGCTGGTTGACTGCCACTGTTGACTACCAGTCACAGTATCACTGGGCTTGGATAATCAATCCTCCCTGCCTTCACCTTCACCCCCTGACTCAACTGCAGGCATGGAGGTTAGTGGATGGATGGCATGATGCAACTGTTTCTATTCCCTGATAGCTACGTGGGATCTAGCTGTAGCAACTGATGATGTAAAAACAGCCTGATACTGAGAATGTAATAAAATGTCCCTGTAAATTGAAAATACGTCCGAAATTCCATACTTACATGCTATTTAATAATCTAAAACAGTGTGTGAGATATTTTATATTTATGTCCAAAACCTTATTATGAAACCAATAGTACGCGAATTGCATACTATATCCGGTGAAATACGACTGTAGATTCGGCGTTTTTTCACATTAAACTCGGTGAAATTACAGTTGAGTTCGACCAAAGCACACTTGGTGATTGTCGGAAAGAGTAACGACGACGGTTTAGGTGAGTTTTATTTTGTTTCTGTCCAGTTTGAATGAGGTGTTTTACGATGCTCCGCTGCGTACAGCTGATCTCAACTTAAACAAAAATACACGTGGATGATGGCGCAAGCTGAACAGAGAGGGGGGCGGAGGTCCGCGCTCTCCGAGTGCCATTCTAGTTTTAAAAAGAAATACTCTGAGCCGATGATGTAGCCGTGACAACGCGACGACTCAAGTTAACACTTTATCATCATGAGTTATTATATTATCAGTCAATGCGTCCTATCTCATATAGTTACACGCCCTACTAAGGAGGAATAGATTGCCGGCAACCTTTCCATCCATCATCATAAATAACCTCATAAAGACCTGGGAGCCTCCTTAGCTGCCTTTGTTTTCCTCATTTGAAATGATGTCTCCTCGGCTCCTCCAGCCTCACCTAATTGGAACTGAAACCGCTGGGGTGTTAACGTATACGCCTGCTTTATCCTTCCATTCAACGCATACACTTGTATATGCACACACACACACACACACACACACACACACACACACACACACACACACACACACACACACACACACACACACACACACATATATTCCTATGAGAAAACACTTATGTTTGGCCCCTTGGGCAGAATGGCTTCTCCTCCTTGAAATTTTATAACAAGCGTAAATTTGTATCAGGACAACAATAACTCTTTTATGTCCCTGTACCGTGAAATGTGAAAATCATCAACACGGCCACAGTGAGATACTAGAAATTATTATAATGAAACATGTCATTTGTAACATGAGGTTTGTTATTCAGGTGAAGAGAAATGATTTGTGTTCTCAAGTGATCGCCACTTGAACTGCTTTAATTTAGAACAGAAGGATGATTACAGTGAGAGCGCAAAGGAAAGGGGACGAGAATGAGGACACAATGGTGGCATAATGGCGACAAGTTTTATTGGCAATCTAATATCGGTGTTTGTACTGGAGGGTACTATCCCCGTGTGCATTATCAGGTTGTGTGTCTGGGTAAGAACCTGGCTTGAATGTAACAGGAGAGGGACTGGCTGAGCACAGTTAGATAATTGCTGTCATCAAATGGCCATTTCCAATCACAGGTGATTAGCTCTAAATTAGGCCGACAACACGGTCTAATCAGTCAAGCATAACTTTTGGCATCACTGAATGGGCTCTATGCACATTTCCAGTGAAATCTCAGTTTCCACACATTTCGCGAAAGGCAAAGAACTGCAGAAGAGGTGAGAAGGTAATATCAGAGACAACTTATACTATAACTAATCACACAGGAGTCTGCGGCCACCATTTTCAGAGTACAGACGTAATCAAGCCTCCAACTCCAGCCGGACGTAGATGTCAGAAAAAAGGGGCTGTCCTGGTGCTTTTTCAGTAAAACAACTTTACCCTGCCTGCCCCATGGCCCGGGGTTTGGCAAAGAAAACAGACTCAACCGAAAATAAGTATCCCCTTATGGATGTACGTAGATCACCAAAATCACGACTACTTACCTTGCACGGCAGCTGGATTCCCGCAATGTCACGAGATCGCACGAAAATCCATCAAGTCAGACTTCAAGTAATGCGGCAAGCCAGACCAAAGGCCAACCAGCATCCTGTGAGGAGCTACTGACAGCTAGGGGCTTAGGTGTGTGTGACGCGACACAGAGAGGTGACTGTTCGTTCTAAACAACAATGGCGGCTCCTGAATAAGTTAGCGTAGATGCTGCGATAGCATCAGTTATATCAGAACTGGGGAGTATTTCTTCATTGAAAGAAGAGCACAGAACGGCATCGAAGGCAATGTTTTCGCTCTTCTCCCGACTGGCTTCGGCAAGAGTTTGATTGACCGATGGTTCATCCAATCACCTGCCAAGTCCTTTTTTTTTTAAAGCGCCTGCACTTTTCTCAACAGTTTCCAATGACGGGTTCTCAGATGGTTCTGTGTAACGAACCATCTGGCCGGTCAGGTTACACCACTACTGCTTCACTATTTCTTCTACTCCGCTACAAATTTGATCATGCCATTTCGAAGGCTACTTCCCTTCCAAAGCGTACTTCATCTCTGAAACCAGCTTCTGATCATGAACTCTCACACCATGCATCAGCATCATGAACAACCAATTCCAACCAGGTTCATCCAAAATGTCAACTCACTTGAATATTTGTGCTAAATAAGTCAATTTTGTCGATAAAAAAATTGAGCTTTGTGGCTCATGTGCGACAAGCCGCGTTATGGCCTTATGCCAAACTTTACCTGCGGAGAGTTCGCCAGAATGCAGCATGCCAAAACAAATATTTTTGAGTGTTTTGCATCTTCTTTCGACAACATGAGGTTTTACACAAGGTAAGCTAAAAAGTAATTTCTTCGACATTGTTTGCTGGATTTTTATAAATGTTGGCATTGATTGTGCAATTTTGTGTATACCCTCTCGAAAGACTGTTATTTATTGTGATTATATGCCATTGTATTAATGAAACTTTGATGCTATCATATCTGCAATTCAGTACAGTAAACACCTAACACACTTACATTTCTGCTAAAGTCGTAAATGTGATTCTGAAGATAATGCATTGGTTTGGTTTGTAATACAGTGTATTGTATCAGCCTGGTTTCTCCTTGTTTTTGTCAGTATCTGCAAGTCTTAATTCAACAGCTGTTTAAGTTAATTCTTAAAATTGTTTAAAGTGACAGATATTTTCAAAATAAAAAAAGGTATTTTAACATTTCAAATGAATGTATTTCAACTAGAAGTCAGTTATGGTCTGTGTGTAATAAGAAAATAACTTGATCTAAAATGTACTGTATCTTCTTTTTACAGTCTCTGCAACCCATTGATGAAGTTCACCATGCAACAGTGAGCTGCATCGTCACAGCATGGGCTAACTTTCTTTACTTTGTACTCGGAGCTGTGGGCATTTGGATGTCTGAGGAAGCAGTAAAGGCTCACCTGCCAGATGTTTTTTTTCAGAACTACTCTGATACACAAGTGGTGTTGGCCTGCACATGAACTGCCTTTCGAAACACCAAACTCTCTTCTCCTTCAGAGTGAGGTGTTTTCTACCTATAAATTCCCCTGCAGCTTTACAGGGTTTATTGGAATGGCTCCTCATGGGGCAATAACCTTTGTCTCAGCTCTTTGTGCAGGCTCCATCGGTGACAACGAGGTCCTGAAGAAGATTTAGTCATCTAAATATAGCCATCTAGTTAGGGAGACAGCCATTACTGTAAGAAGATCTATCATTGTACTTGTTATCAAGTACTCTTTGTTTAAATTTATTGAATCAAAAGAAAACAATGTTGAATTTAATCAGACGAACCGACGATTAAATGACTCTGTGAAACTTAACAGTGATGCGTGATTTCATTGTGGCTCTTCAGTTGCTGGTGCATGGAGAGGTATTTTTGCAGATATGTGTGAAAGAAAAACAAGTCAGACCTCTGTTTTAGGGTGTTTAACACGGTTGTCCCTGTAAATGTGCTACACAAACATGTCATCATGGGCAAAAACAACAAAATCACACTATCCCATACCCGTGATCAAGCCGTCCACTCTGAGGTACCTGCAGTCAATTTAGCTTATTGTATTTGGGCATTTCATTGCAACTAACCCAAATTATGGTGTCTCAAGTGGGTCATTCAGGTGGTTTGCTAGGATGAATCACCAGTCCACATTTTCTTGAGTTCGGGTTTTTCCGAGTTGCATAATCCTTAAATGCACTTATATCCAGATCCAGTCTCTCTTGCACCCGATTCGACTGTTATCAGGCCATTAAAAAGGCATTATCGATCGTTCTAAGCACGATAGATGTGAGTCAGTAGGGGCCTACAATGCCTACTCAGCCCATTCTCATTCCCAGGGCGTTAAATACTGAGGCTTTGTCAAGGCCGTCGGCGTTCGGTAGTGCCGCTCACGGCATCCTTTAGCGCCGGTCTGAAACGTTCCATTAACTATAATGTAAAACCCAACAGTACACGCTCAGAGAAAGTGCGCCGAAAAGAGACACACCGGGCAGGCAGTAGGGGAGTCGGATGAGCCCAACAAACACAAGGCTTTCATCCAGGAGACCGCTGTTTGTGTCCCGTGCGTCACGTTACAATCAGCTGTTTGTTCGTGTTCACAACGTTCAGTGTCATTTTTACTGTACAAACGTAGAACATGAAGTGACGTCAAGGGGCGTGACGTCAAGGGGCGTGACGTCAAGGGGCGTGACAAAGCGGTGGTATGTGACGAGCTGAGATGAGAACGTGTTGGCCTACTACGTTGTAAAAGTGAAGGCAAAACTGAAAAGCAACACGTTCTAGCATTTGTGTGTTTGTGCTGAAACGCTACGTTTTCAACACAAACAAAAAGGTGTCTAGGTTTCGGCAACAAAACTACAACTTTTTAAGGTTTATGCAACAAAACCACTTAGTTAAGTTAAGGGAAAACATTGTTTTGGCTTAAAATAACTATGTTTCAAAAGTGAAAGTGAAACTTAACGCTTGTGAACACAAAGACGATTAGACATTGTTGGTTTCACACGGGATGCGAACCCTATCCTCCTTGGTGAAAATCCTGTGTTTTGTGCCCCATCACCCCCGACCTCCTCCCCATATCGAGTTTCACGCGGTCGACTACAGCGCCTGACTTTCGCTTCTGCTCCTGTCACAATTACTACGGTCGCTAGAAGTTGCTGTCATGTTGTTGTTACATGTTGTTGACATGTAGTGTGAAGCGCTTTGAGTGGTAGGAAGACTAGAAAAGCGCTGTATATCTACAGTACCACGTCAATGGATGATAAAACCTACTAGTAGGTGTAGTAGGCCCCTATTTACCCACATCTATGGTGCTTATAGCGAACGGTAACGCCTATTTAGTAGCCTGACAACAGTCTAATCAAGTCTAATCTAGCGTGGCTCACCTCCCTAAATGTTGAAGCCTCTCCTTCCTTAGTGAATGCCACTCAGGCTCTGCACTTTAGAGTTGTGCAGCACCTGAGTGTGCTTCTTCACTTCAATAAATAAAGTAATGATATTCTAAAACCTGAAGTCGCAACTCATCATCATCACAGCAAGAAGTTTGCAAATTGACTGATACTGGAGACATTAAATGGATTCTTAAGATGTTTAAAAAAGAATTTAAAGATATAAAAGCACACTGAAAATACAGCTTATAAATAAATAAATAAATCAATGAGCCACCACATCAGCAACTGTTCCAAACTCATAACATAGCAGATGGATGGCACTGATATGGCTCATGTCTCCCTAGAATCCCAACTTAACTCCAGCCAAATGCACACTGTAAATGCTAAAAGGAGTGCAGTTGCCATAGCGCATTAGCAGCTCAGTGAAGTTCAAGTTTAATGACCACACAATCCCAACTCCCCATCCCCTCCTTGTGTCACGCGTTTTACTGCCGGCTTTATCTTTTTAAGAGGCAGCTTTTTTTTTATTAACTAATTCAGCACAACCCCTCCTCTTCCCACCATTTTTGTGTGCTACACTCACCTTTTGTCTGCTGCCTTTGAGCTCTCTAAAGAATAACTGCAGTCAGTTTAAGTTTCTCTTCTCAACCACAACCTCCCTTTTTTTATATGCCTGCACTATGTCTGAACCAGGTTTTTAGAGGCAGAGAACACAAACTCATTCTTGCAAGTTGTCTAAAGGTTAGTTAATCCGGCGGTATGTGTAATCAAGCAGACATATCTCTTCCCGTTAATTGCCTGATCCTCCCTTGAAGGCATTTGCATAAAGGGAAGAGACACATTTCACTGATTGCTTGCAAGGTGTGTCTCAGATTACACCGTGCTTCCGTGCCGGTGCACCTCATCTGAGACAAGGTGGAAAAGACTTAGTGAACGTGTCCCTCTGCAGCCTCCAGGCCTACACACATATTCTGTACAATATATACAGTGTCTACTTATGTATAAGCTACGTATCTAAATCAATTATCTACTTTTAATTGAGTTTGATCACTTGCCATTTAATACAGTTCCTAGTATTGTTAATTACATTGTGTGGACTCTATAAATGAGGAGAGTGCAATTCTAAATGGCACAAAGACCAACTAATCCAAAATCTAATTCAGGGGATGAACGCAATCCCTCACTGTGAATAAGATGGCGGTTTTGTTATGCACAGTTGCATTGGATTATTAGCATTCAGATATAGAATTGTATATTTTCAAGACAGAGAGATATGTTGACCGTTTGACACCACGGCAGCATCACAGGAGTCGAGACGAAACAGGAGGGGACAGGTTCGCTTTCTGCTTGTGATCAAAGCCAAAACTAAATATTCCAGTTCACTGTGTTTCCAATTTAGACAAAAGTTTGTTTCATCCTGTTATATCAGCATCCAATATCTCTGATTCAAAACTCTTCCAAGCGAGGATGCGAATCAAGGCAAAACACAACATGTAGACACTTGTTTTTAGTGAGATGTACTAATCACTCCTGCACACTCAAATATTAATAAATATTTACAGTAATATGTCATCAATTTCCATCCAAATGAGCTGAGAAACATTTACGGTTGCTGTTGGAATACTGATTTTGAATCGCAATAGCAAAGATCAGACAGTAAAAAAAAGTTTAAACTCATGAGTACAAGCTATTCCCATTTTTTTCTGGTATATATGCAGAATCTGGACTTGAAACATTCTAACTTTATGTATATAATACATGGAAAAGGAAGAACATTTTCATATGTTTTACTCTGATTTACTGGCAAAAAAATTATAGGCTTCACCTCTGACCCATAGACACCGTGACATCACCCAGTTTGTGGACTGCCGTATTGTATCCACGAGTTCAGCACTTTCACTGTCGCCATCTTGGTTTTTGGCCATCGCCATCCGGGTTATTTGCAACCAGAAGTGACACGAGAGGGTGGAGCTAAGTACAACCGAACGCTATAAGACATTGTTAGGCGACAACACACTGTGAAAGAGTTAAAGTTGGAAGATAAAAACAAGGACAACTGCCAGACCGGACAACGCCGTAGTAGCGACGTGTAAATCACAAGGTAGCCACGCCCTAAAGCATACCTACTTTATGGTCTCAATGGGACCATAAATTACTAAATGAGCATCATGCTGTATTGAAAAACAGATATGCTGTTATGTTATGTTATGTTATGTTATGTTATGTTATGTTATGTTATGTTATGTTATGTTATGTTATGTTATGTTTACAATGTTTACTGAGGTAATAAGTGAGAAGTATGGTCATTTTCTCATAGACTTCTATACAATTAGACTTCTTTTTGCAACCAGAGGAGTCGCCCCCTGCTGGCCATTAGAAAGAATGCAAGTTTAAGACACGTCTGCATTGGCTTCACTTTTTTAGACCCCAGAATTTTCCACTGCTCTGACCCTAAAAGCGAAGACTCTGCTTTGATGCATATGCTACCTTTTTGCCACATCACCTTGGGGCAGGCCTAGGCCATGGGGAGTATAGGCTAATCCCGACTGATATGTTTTGCTAAACACAGTTGTTTAAATGAAGATGATTCAGGTAAAAGTAACATTTAATTCTCTTGTTTTAGATAAGTTTTTATGTTAAAATGTTATGGTAAGTGTGAGGATCTGTTAAGGCTGGGCATGTGATAGAAAACATAACCATGATGGTAATGATATCAGTATAAATTCATGACTCTCATGGTCTCTGTAGGTATAAAAAAAAAAAAAAAAACCTATACTGTAGCCTATAAAATAATCCAGTGCATGGTCATCTTATTGCACTGTATGATATGCTCACACAGACTTAGCATTATTATATTTTAGTTGGATAAACAATAATGTAGACATTGAAAACATCCATTTTGTCCAAATGTGTCAAGGGGATACATTACATGTCATAATGCAAGTGTAGCATTCAGCTCTGTCACTGCCACTTAATTCTTGCTTTGCTAACAGTTCATTCAGCAAAGAAACATTGTTAATTTAGGTACTGAGCAGCTTTCTGTTTGGTGTGGATGTGTCCTATTAGATGTTCCCTCTTGAACCAAGCATAAGCTGAGTAGAACAGTTGTCAGCAGAAGGCACAGTCACTTGTCAGTGGTGCTCCTAGGATGCAGCCTGCTCCCCATCTCCCCTCTCCAATTAATCACAAGTGCAGTCAGGCATTTTCACCATCAAATCAGAGTTTGCTATGTAAGTCTTTCCCATAGAATAGGTAAGAAAAGAAATCTCAAGTTGGGCTACTATTGCTAACCTAACCACTAAGAGAATACTTATGAAAATGCCAATTCTAGCCTCTGGCAGACCAATAAAAAAAAGGAAAGAGAATAGAGAGAAACTTTCCTCCCTACTACCTCTCCAGCATGTAGCATGTGACCTGACTGCACATGTGCAAGATGGATTTTATTAAGCAGCGCCTCTGGCAGTCAGAAAGAATTAACTTTAACTAGGTTAAATGTGTTTGCAAGGAGTAGCAGTGGGGAATGGAGGTGTGTGTATGTGTGCTTATGTGTTTTTTTTTTCCCCAACATGAACAGAATATATGTTTGTGTGCCTTGGAGTATGAAATCAAAGGAGGCTGCCTTCCCCAAAAAAATGACAGCATCAGTCTCAGTTTCAGCAAATGCCCCAAAAATGCTGCATGTTAACATTCAAGTGACAAAGCCCTCTAGCTGCCGTAGGAATTATGACTCTTTTTCTCTCAGGAGCAACACGGGAAGTAGTGTGGCGTTGTTATAGATCCACAAAGTCTGCAGAGGGAGGAGGTCGGGGTAGTTGGATGGGGCAACAAAATGTCGAACTTTAACCCATTTGTTCCCGCTACTGAAATTTTAAATTATTTTGAAGTGTGAAGAAATTTTCAAAATCGGCCAACCAAAAACTGAGTTTTTCTTATCATACTATATCTAGTATTTGGGCACATGGATCTACTGTTTTTTGCAATTGCAATTTGTATGTATCTCAGAAACTATGAGCACAATCGAGTATTTGGTATCTATGAGCTCATAACAAGTTTAATATCAAAGCCATGCAGACATATGCAGCGTAAAAAAAAAAAAAAATCATATGGAAAACATTTAAAGCTTCAGTAGGCAACAATTTTTGGGCATCATTGGGCAAAAATGCCATAATAACCTTTCAACGTATTGTAATTCAAGTGTTCTGAGAGATAACTAGACTTCTGCACCTCTTCATTGTCATACTGCATATAGTCATAGGGCACAATTGGGTTAACACAGGACACCGCTGTTTGTTTCAGTTTCAAACCAACCGTGAAAGTTGGTTTCCTTCACCCATGGCTGCAGTCATTTCCTAACCTCAACCAAGTGGTTGTTATTGTAACCATGAAGACAAAGGGCTCAAGGAAGTAATTTTAACCCAAACCATGATCTTTCCCCAAGGTCAGAAAACTGTTTTATTTTTGAAACAGTGATTTGACTGCTTTGGAAGTTAATGACAAACAATGTCATCCTTCAATAAGAGCAGTTTGGAGGAAACAAAGTGACCCATGACTTGGGTTTACTACAGTATTACTTTTTATTTGTCTCAGACTCTGAGGAAATATACTGCTATTGACGAACATAAAATAAAAGTTATTTGATCAAGTGATGAAAATAAGTTCTCATCATGGATTCAACTATTGTCCTGCGATCTCTTTACGCTCTCATTCATCTTCTGTTTGAAATGCCTATTTAAATGTTGTTAATGTTAACTCGCGTCCACATTTTAAAGGGGGAGCCATTTCAAAAGCTTTTGCCTCTCATTTAGCGAGGGCACATGAAATAGCTACGAGCAAATAAAAAAACACAGTTTATTGCTTCTCTGTGGCTGAATCCTGGTGGTGCATCACTCTGTGAGTGAGTCTTAAGCCTATAAACTCAACCAGTAAATTATTAAACACGAGGTGATAAAATGTGAATGCTGTTGCCTGGGTGGCCATTACACATTTTTCCAGTGTTATGCCTCCATATAGGTCAACAGGAAGCAGTCAGCGGCATTTATTCTGGGAACACGGCTAATAGAAAAGTTGGTAAAGCTATCAATGACTTAAGATTTCACAAATGCATCCACCCGCTTAAAAGGCTTTACCTACGCCGTGTATTCTGAATGTTTTATTTACCATACATAATGACACTATAAAGCATTTCTGTCTTTATTAAAAACTGACCCACATGAAATAAACCAAATACATATCCATTGGTTTGTTATTTATCATTCTGATAAATGGGAATGCCTGTTGAAACTTATAATTATTATATTATTATATATAATTCACCAGACAAAGAACGAGATGTATTGGCTGGACTATTTCTGTTTTATTTGAAGGTCACATTCAGTGGGAAACCTCTGTGTCTGAAAAGTGAAGTCAATGCGGAAGTGCCTTAAACTTGCATTCTTTCTAATAGCCAGCAGGGGGTGACTCCTCTTGTTGCAAAAAGAAGTCTGATTATATAGAAGTCTATGAGAAAATGAGCCTACTTCTCACTTGATGTATTACCTCAGTAAACATTGTAAACATGAGTTTATGGTTTCAAGTCTTCTTCAAGACAGCATGATGTTCATTTAGTAAATTATGGTCCCATTTAGAGTCAAATAGACCTTAAAGCAGGGTATGCTTCAGGGCGTGGCTACCTTGTGATTGACAGGTGGCTACCACGGTCTTGTCCGGTCTGGGTGTTGTCTGCATTTTCGTTGTAGAACTTTAACCCTTTCACAAATGTGTTTTCAGTTAATGAAAGTTAATTTTAACATTTTTACTTTTTTTTTTACTTAACTTTTTCACCTTGCTTACACATTTTATTTTAGTATTTCTATTTTTGGAGTAAGATACACCATGCTTTTAAGATGCCCTTCTGTTGATTCAGTGTTTCACTTGAAGCTCCGTATCTTAGGAAGAAATACACCACATTCCCAGAAAATTCAATCCACGAACACTTTTCGCTACCCACTAGGCACTGTTGATATACAATCAAAGGATGTATTATGACATACAAAAGCAATGGGTGGTTAGCTGGTGAGACAGCAGCCCCGGTATAGCCAGAGAGGTTCAAACTGCACGACTGGCAGCCTCCTGTGTCAAAACAAAGCCGCCGTGCTGCCGTCTGAGTGTCTCTGCTCGTTCTGCAGTGGGAGCTGTCCAGCCAACTGAGCAGAGCTGAGCGGAGATCTAGTGCCGAGACACAAAACGCTCAAGGACAAAAATACCTCAGTCAGGATGATAAAGACTTATGGGGATTACAGGGAGCAAACAGAAACCCAGTCACTTTTTGGGAGATTCTAGCCAACAGAATCCATGCCACTGATCCCAGGGAGTACCAGTGTGTGTGCAAATAAGCAAATGTTTGTGACACTATTTTCTTACTTGAGTGCTGGCCTATGTTGTTAAGCCTTTACACATGACAAAATGTATGCAGTCATAATGTTTAAAGCATCATCTAACAGGTCCTTAAAGGGGCTAGATGTAAGAATCAGAAATCGCTTGTTAACAGTGACAGCTGTGGATGTTAAGTCAATGTCAGGCAGTGTCCTGTTGCTCGTGCTCACACTACGTGGACGCGAGTGAGCACCGGTCAAAACAGTGAAGCGACACACACAAGACTGAATGTGATTGACAGCTAAAACCACAATATCACTATATATTTCACATGTTTAGCAGTAATGTTAGCTTACATGTCCAATAGGAATTTTGCCAGCTCGGGGTCCGTTTTGATACCAAAACCAAACGAAGGTCCCTCCATGAATCGAAGGCCCGGCTGATGTTGATCTTAGTTTTCACCTGATGTTGGTCACATTCATGTTTTTCAAGACGGGCTTCACTAGATATAACTTAGTTTTTTTTGTGCTTCCGTGGAGATCGTGTCAGAGTCTGAATTGTGGTGGGAGCTGGTTGTTTGCTGGCGTTAAGGGACTCCATTTCTAACCGAACGTTAGCTATTGTTGCACACCGTTAGCCCTGTAGCGGAGCTGAAGAGAGTTAAGGCACACGTGAGAATACATGATGTCGCATCCGTTGGATTTTCCCGGAAAAAAAACATCCCACGTTCTTCACATTAAAAGCAGTCGCGGAAGGTCTCATTTTTTTAGGTTAAGTTACAACCTGTTCACTACGGTGGTCAGAGTTAACGCAAATTCATTTTAACGCCACTAATTTCTTTAACGCATTATTGCAACTTGCTAGAGTGATACTGGTATCACATGAAACTAGAAAATCTAAGGAGTCCATTGGTACCAACCATGTCATACTAGCTTGTCAGGAAGGCGGCTAAATAATGCACCAAACTTGCGCTATATTTTGTCGAGGAAAAAACTGTCATGGCCATTTTCAAAGGGGTCCCTTGACCTCTGACCTCAAGATATGTGAATGAAAATGGGTTCTATGGGTACCCACGAGTCTCTCCTTTACAGACATGCCCACTTTATGATAATCACATGCAGTTTGGGGCAAGTCATAGTGAATTCGGCACACTGACACACTGACAGCTGTTGTTGCCTGTTGGGCTTGAGTTTGCCTTGTTATGATTTGAGCATATGTTTTATGCTAAATTCAGTACCTGTGAGGGTTTCTGGACAATATTTGTCATTGTTTTGTGTTGTTAATTGATTTCTAATAAAAAATATATACATACATTTGCATAAAGCAAGCATATTTGTCAACTCCCTTGTTGATAAGAGTATTAAATACTTGACAAATCTCTCTTTAAGGTACATTTTGAACTGATAAAAAATGTGTGATTAATTTGTGATTAATCGCAATTAAATATGTTAATTGATTGACAGCCCTAGTCTAAATGTGTGAAAACTTACATATAGGCCCTTTAAGTTAACCAATGAAGCTTATGTCCGTAGTATTCTGGGAGAAAAAATCAATGGTGGAAACATGCAAGTTCGATGATGAACAGTCCAAGAGAATAATTGATACCAGGAAATAGCCCAGCTGATGCTGCTGGTGTCACTGTCAATCTACTCCAGTTCTGTCCGCTGGAGAAATTTAGCTGGAAAATGAGGTAGCATGGCAACTGCTTATTTGATACACCTCTAATGAATGAGCAGGCCAGGGTCACTTCCATGGTAATTTATTCAGCTACTGACTATGAATAAATATCCACCAATATGCCCCTTCTTGTTTCTCTTTGTCGCAGGAGAATGCAGCTGTCATGAGGGTTATTCCCCCGATCCTGTCCATAAACACCTCTGCGTTCGCAGCGACTGGGGTCGGAACGAAGGGTAAGTCCTGTCTGCTCTATCCACTCATATCTAAAAACTCACTTGTACTTAAATGACCTCACGGCTAGTCCCTACTCCCAGCTGCATTAGCGCACAAAATTAACTTTACATAAAATAAAGGTGAATTGTTTCGCCGTGATGGATTAGCTATCTGGAGAAAGTTTCAAGTCTCTGCAAGTTGATCTCCAGAGTATTAAAATGAATGGAAAGCAAGGTAGAAAATCAATCTAATGGCGTACTGTACGCTTTCAAAAATGGTCACCAGTAATGTAAAATATAAGCAATTTGCAGTTAATGGGCTAAAACATGCAAATGTACCTGCACGGTCTTTTAACTTGAGGAAGTAGACTTTGAAGAGGTAATCAGAAGAACAACTAGAAGGAGGAGAAGGTAGGAGGGGAGTTATAGTGTGTAATGAAAGAAAACAGCAGGGGAGGGAAGAGAGTGAAAGACAGATAAATAGAGAACAACATTAAAAAAAAGACAAATAGTAGAAATTGACATGATAGGAAAAAAAAGGCAAATGAGCCCTCTGTGTGACTCTGACCTTGTTTGACAATTAGCTGGCTCGTCCAATCATTTATTCATTTAAAAGGTCCCGCATTGTTATTCATCTCCACCTGTCATCTGCTGGATTCAGTCCAGTCGCAGATCACATTTCCATTCACAGTTTTGTGGGAGTAACAGCTGACAGAGAGGCTATTCATACAAATATGAAAACAGATCAAACGATATTAGTTTTGACCTTGTATTTTTTTGGTTATATTGTATTTTCTAAATAGTGTGGAAAATTGTATGAATGAAAAAAAAACATCCTTTTTTTTACACTGATTACTAGGGCTGTCAATCGATTAAAAAATATTAAATTGCGTCCGTAGATTAATCGTAAATTAATCGCACATTTTTTATCTCTTCAAAATGTACCTTAAAGGGAGATTTGTCAAGTATTTAATACTCTTATCAACATGGGAGTGGGCAAATATGCTTGCTTTATGCAAGTGTATGTATATATTTATTATTGGAAATCAATTAACAAAGCAAAACAATGACAAATATTGCCCAGATACCCTCACAGGTACTGCATTTAGTATAAAAAATATGCTGAAATTATAAGATGGCAAACTCAAGCCTGACAGGCAACAACAGCTGTCAGTGTGTCAGTGTGCTGACTTGACTATGACTTGCCCAAAACAGCATGTGATTATCATAAAGTGGGCATGTCTGTAAAGGGGAGACCTGTGGGTACCCATAGAACCCATTTTCATTCACATATGTTGAGGTCAGAGGTCAAGGGACCCCTTTGAAAATGAACATGCCAGTTTTTCCTTGCCAAAATTTAGTTTGGAGCTTTATTTGGCATCCTATGCAACAAGCTAGTATGACTTGGTTGGTACCAATTGATTCCTTAGGTTTTCTAGTTTCAAATGATACTAGTATCTTCACTCTGGCTTTAGAACTGAACCCGCTACAATCGCTAGTTGCGTTAATGCGTTAAAGAAATTAGTGGATTTAAATTTGCGTTAATGCGTTATCATCGCGTTACCTTTGACAGCCCTACTGATTACATAAACACATTGAAATGTCATTTTAATTCTGAAAGTTGTACATTACATAGAAATGTTCATTTATTTCTCTCTTTGATTCGGTGTTCCCTCCTCTCTGTCCTCAAGTCCTTGGCCATACGCTAACCTGGAGAAAGGCTACGACCTAGTTACAGGAGAGCAGGCTCCAGAGAGGATCTTCAGGTGAGTCCTTCGCTTCTGGTGCATCGCCTGAGTGCATGACTTCTGCTGGCCATCTGTGACTCTGTGGACACACAATGGGATGATGATGGTGGTGTGTGTGTGTGTGCATGCGTGTGACAGAGCATACAGATGAGCAGATACACACAGACACACAATTGGATGGACACACAGATTCACCTCGGGCCGGGGTGAAGTCTTACCCATGGGCTCTTGTGTGGAGAAATAGCCCAAGGGGCAGTCCTGGATGGACTCCTTTCGAATGCTTTTACTGCCATTTTTCTTACACTTCTCATCCTTGATGGGGTCATCGTGTCTGACATTTTTCAAGAAGCGCAAGGCTCAAAGGGCCCATTCAGTATCACTGTTTTTATTTTTTTTTTTCCCATTTCAATAGTACAGATCAACCTGACCTAGTTCACTACATGTGCTCTCAGGCAATGGTGTACTTATACAAACAAAATACTTCAGATAGCCCTTCCAACACATTTCATTTCATGAAAAGTTATTTAAAAAACAGGTAGTGCTAGTTTTATTACTTAGTAGTGTTGGTGATGGATTTAGGTCCAAATCTTGACATTTTAGTCCATTAGTAAAAGTAATTGTTTTTTTGCAACCAGAAAAAAAACAAGAGGGTGGAACTAAGTTCAATCGAACGCTGAATAAGACATTTTTAGGCGACCAAAAAGGTTATAGTTAACTTTCATCTACTGAAAACACACTGTGAAAGGGTTAAAGTTCTAAGACGAAAACACGGGCAACTCCCAGACCAGACAACACCGTGGTAGCAACCTGTCAATCACAAGGTAGCCACGCCCTAAAGCATACCCTGCTTTATCATCTATTTCACTCTAAAGGGAACCATAATTTACTAAATGAACATCATGCTGTATTGAAGAAGACTTGAAACTATCGATTGAGACCATAAACTCATGTTTACAATGTTTACTGAGGTAATAAATCAAGTGAGAAGTAGGCTCATTTTCTCATAGACTTCTATATAATCAGACTTCTTTTTGCAACCAGAGGAGTCGCCCCCTGCTGGCTATTAGAAAGAATGCAAGTTTAAGGCACTTCAGCATTGGCTTCACTTTTCAGACCCGGAGGTGGCCCACTGGTCCCGACTGCAGACTGTGGAGAGGAGAATTAGTGAAGAGTAATTAGATTGTAGTGTATGCATAGAGTATTTTGGTGTAAATGTTTGTATAGTATAGGGTAGTTAGTGATTTTAGACAAATATAAGGTTGTTAGATTTTTCCACTTTTAGTAGTTTCAACTTTGTGTGTATTAGATTGTTGTTTGATTTAGCATTAGTTAGTTAGTTTTAGTGTTTGTTGGCCAGAATGGGTCGGCACTGTTGCTTTCCCGGCTGCAAAAACACCGCTCTCTGGTGTTTCTTCCCACCACTCCCAGCCCTGCCCATGTTGATACCTTTTTCATGTCCTAGAGGCATTATTCTGAATTTCCAGGGTAGGAGTACTGCGTACTGGGGTTTTTGTTACTCTTGAAGCCCTGTAATTAAAATGAGTTAAAGTATAGCTTTGATTTTGTCAAATCTACCTGGATCTCACGCTCATTACCCCTCCAGTAAGAGTCCTTTGTCACAGTAATCTCGCTGCTCTTCACACCGACCTTGCAGAGTTAGCTTCTCAGCGTGTGTCCACTCTATGAAATGAGGTAATCCATAATCTTTGTTCTGCACAAAAGCACATTCCATCTTTCAGCCGCTGCCAGTTCAAAAGCACTACAGTATGTTGGAGATGGGACTCGGATGGCGCGGGCACACACAAACGCACACAAAGGCAGCGACCAAAATCTACTGCTCGGTTGAAGCAATGTGTCGGTCCAGAGTTTTTTTAGAGGAGAAGGATGAAAGGACAACTGCTCACACACATACACACACACAGTTGCAGACCACATATGCTTTCAACCGTGTACACACTCGCACAGATAGCAGACAAAGTGAATAAAGATTCAGCAACCAAGTGTATACCCTCTCTGGGTTCCTGTTGGAAGGGGTCTATACTGTATCACTGCTGTGTAGAGGAGGATGGGAGAAAAGACGGCATTGCTCTTCAGCTTGACAGTGTTAGAGTCCTAACAGGGATTGCTTTCACAGATGGGGATCTTTGTAGGAAACCAGTGCTGCCTCTCACTTTTTTCTTGATTCTAGGAGCAATGACAAAATAAGCATCGGAAAGGTTGGTTGGATAGAAATGTAATGGATTAAACGTAATTATTTAAATGTTAATAACGAACATTTTGAAGTAAAATTTGGTTTGAATTGTCAGATAGTGAGGGGAGGTCAGAATGAGTGCAATGAATTCCGATTCTCTGATTATAATTAATGTACTGGCAGCCGTGTTTTGTACAAGTTGAACGTTTTTAATGCTGAGGTCAGTCCGGAAAACACGGTGTTCCAGTACTCACGTCTTGTACATACAAAATCACGCTTGACAGGATGGATGTCAGCAATATTTAACAGCGGATAAACTTACATGATGTTGCGAAGGTGAAACAAATGCTCCCTGTGATATGTGGGGGGGAAATGAGAGAGTTTGATTACATGTATTTCCAAGCTTTTTGACGAGCAACGCCATTCGGGCTTGGTTTCTAGACTTCTGGGAATTTATGGTATCGTCGCCCACCTGCTCAGATACATTTTTAAAGCACGTGATGCAAAGCACCGCTATGTTCTGTGCTATTCGCGAGGCCTTACCAGGTGTTGCTCTTCCCAAGGGGCAAGCCTAGGGCCCCCAGGCTGTCCCCCCCGAGGATATTCATCTTCACTCGGGAGAAACATCTCCGGCAAAGCCAGATTATTTTTACACCATCTTGAACAACGGTCATCACTACATGTCCCAAAAAGCATCATGCTGCTGCAGAGCACATTACATTTAAAGAGACGGGAAATAGTTGTTTTAAATTAGCAATAAAAAAATAGACCACCACAGCTACTTCTGATTTATTTCTCCAAGTCCAATTCTGTTTCCAACTGTGTTGATGCACCACATGCGATTACCAGTTGAATTAGTTGCCACACAGGATTGACAATATAAGCTAGTAATTATTCACTAGTAGGCTAAACATTTTTCCTTGACTAGGGCTGTCACGGTGAGGGAATTTTCCCTGCGGTGATAATGATTGGCTCAACAGCGCGATATGTGGAATTATTGCTTTGTTTTTTTCTTTTGCAAATTACTTCATTTATCCAGATTATACGTGGTAACAATTCATTTTACAGGTCTTCAAATTTCATGGTGATTAGGTGATAATTAGCAAGTAAACTATTTTAAATTTCTTTGGAAGTACTGCCAAATTACCCCAATATTTACCTCAAAATGTATCGACAATTACTTTGTTTGGATGTCTTGACTTGGTACGTGACTCTGGACTTTTATTATTATTAGTTTATATATATATATATATATATATATATATATATATATATATATATATATATATATATATAAATATTATTTAATAATTATATTCCGCTGTTTCCCAATAAGCAGTAATAAATAGCTTGTAATTTATTTAATACATTTCCAGGAAAAGAATACAATGTGAATCGATATGCTTTATTTCCATGTCTGCTGATAAATAGATAATAATTAGCAAATAACTTATTTGAAATTTCTTAAAAAACTCCCTGAATCATTACAGTAGCTACCAGGTTACATTTTGTGTAGACAGTAAGCCACACAATGGTGAGATTTGTGCCTGATCAGAAGTGTCTTCTATTAGTTTTGGTTTTGGTTTTCCACCTCTGATGAAGAGCAGCGCACAGCTGCTTCTCAAGCCTAAGGGCCCTATTTTAACGATTATATGCTATTTTAGCATATAATTATTAAATAATGTTTATAATAACGTATTTTTCGATAGTTTTTGAGGTAAGTATTGGGGTAATTTGGCAGTAATTCCTAAGAAATTTCAAATAGGTTAATGCTAATTATCACCTAATTAACATCAAATTTGTGGACCTGTAAAATGAAGTAAAGTGTTACCAAATATTATTTATTGTTAAGCTATTATTAGGTATATTGTTGCGTTTTAAATAACAAATATACTAATTAAATACTTGTTTATTGTTAAATGCAGAACACAGAGGGGCAATGAGGCGAGAGACAAATATTGTTTTTGTTCCTGTTTTAATTATGCCATGAATCTCATATATTATGTTTGCAATTTTAAAAGAATAACTTAAACTTTGCAAGTCAAGAAAGTCACAGTTCGTCGTAGGTTTGTCATAGTATCATTTAGTTTTTATGAAACTCAGTGAACTACATTTCTCATCTCGCACGATATACATCACCAATATTAGCTGGCTAGCAAGCGCTAGCTATGTTCCACGCACAAATGAAACTTTATCTTACCTGATGTGTTTTATCCAGCGACTTCTGGTCTTTTAATCAGCCGGGAAGCGAAAGAATGATCGAGACCCGTTGCTCATGTGAGTACATCCCAGTACGAAACACACAGGCATCGTAGCTTCAGAGAGAGAGACGTCACTTACGCAACTTTGGGTGTGTAGTCTTTCTAATTACGTACTGTTTTACAACAAACTGCGACTTTTTTGACTTCCAAAATTCTGTTTTAAATTGACAAACATCATATGTGTGATTCATGGTGCAACTCAAATGGGATCAAACAAATATTTGTCTCACTCGTTGACTACATTTCCTATTTTTTCCGAAATAAGGTCCCATGGTGGTCCACCAGAAGGGGCGCCTCTTTATGCCAGCAATGACAACATCTTGCTGTCTTTCAGTCAGGCCCTCACCACCCATGTGCTACACTTTTCATTGTGCTCATTCCTGCAATAGTACCTTTGCATGCTTATGTATGCAGATACTGTACAAAATGTTAGAATGTGACAGTAGTTTGACTGACACTTTTTCTTGTGGCTGGGCCAACACAGATCATTCTACAGTCTGGGCCAAGGGCTGTGGCTGCCAGTCAGTAAGAGCTTTGTGGTGCCACCAGTGGAACTGTCAATCAACCCCATCGCAAGCTGTAAGACGGACGTGCTGGTTACCGAAGATCCAGGAGAGGTCAGGTCAGTCCGACTCGACGCAGAGCTCCACACTTGTGTTGAAAGAGAAACTGTGTGGAACAGTTTCTTTGCTTTTCTGGTACATATAAACTTAAAGTTCCAAAGACACATACATTTTTTTATTATTATTATTTAACAACAGATACTCTAGAAATGTTGTTTATGGAATCCTAAACCCTCGCTCTCCAGCTGGAGCGACACAGGAATACCAATAATAAAGCTCCTTCGTGTCCTGGAGTGTATAAGTCCAAATAATATACGTCTTCACTTCAATTGTGAGCTGTTTCCATGACACTAGTGTTGCTGCCATGCAGCCATTCTGACTTCATTATATAGTTCATTATATATGAAATTCCCATATGACTATATAACAGGCATATATGAATGTCACAATGCTACTTCATTATTTCTGTTTGTCAGTATAGCTGAATGTAGTGTGCAGTGTATACAGCAGTGCTTTTTGCTGTGGGTAACTGTAACAGGGAAAACAGGTAAGCATTAAAGATGAGCATAATAATTTGCTTAATTTGCTTTAAAAAAATACTTATCAATTTAATTTTTTGTAATACCCATCAAGCATTTAACCAAGTAGTTAAATCCTAAGAGGATCTTAGATTCAGAGGACCCAAAAGAGGCAAAACAGCATTAGACAATCTTAACGTTGGGCTATACGCACATAGAGATCTAAAACAACTAATCCAAACAGAAAAGCAGTGTCAACAAGGTTATGCATTTGGCGCTCCCACAGCTCAACAACAACAACACATTGGCAACATGAGACTAATGTTTTTATCATCCAGCCAGCCAGTAGGAGCTGGCGTGCATCAGTGCAGCTGAACATCACAAAACATGTCAGAGCATCAGCTGCAGATTAAAACAAACTGACACCAGCCGGGGCAGCGATATGTCATTTGAAAACCAAAATTGCCTGCCATTGATGCATAGAAAAGTTGCACTTGTCACATAATGTAAAGGATATAATGGTATTGTGATACAGGAGTACAGTGTATTGCCTGTTGATCACTGCAACCCGTTGTTTTAGCCTGTCACCACACAAAATAGCATCTATCAACAATAATCATCAGCACACATGATAGCACGTTATTACTACTGATGCAGTGATGCACGTTTTAATCAAATTACCGGTTTGTAGTGAATGATTCACTGATGGATACTAGAGGCTATGCAGTTGTAGCCCATGTTGTACCCCAATTGTACAACTTGTACACGCTGGGCGTCCTGCCAACCATCTGGAACCAGTAGGGGAAATGCTGTTTTGCCAAAATACATAGAGAAAGATTTCATGAAAACGTAAATTTGCAACCTCTTATTATGCAAGCATAATATTTTCAGAATGACAAGGAATCACTGTCCCAAGACTCCCTTAAAGGACCGGTGTATAACATTTAGGGGGATCTATTGGCAGAAATAGAATATAATATAAATAAGTATGTTTTCTTTAGTGTATAATCACCTGAAAATAAGAATCACGTGTTTTTGTTAGCTTAAAATGAGCCGTTTATATCTACGTAGGGAGCGGGTCCTCTTCACAGAGTCCACCATGTTGCACCGTCATGTTTCTACAGTAGCCAAGAACGGACAAACCAAACTGTGTTAACTTTTCCTGCTTGGGCCAGAGTCGATAACGTTACACCCTGCCTTCGCCGACGCTCTCTCTCTCTCTTGCTTCACCACTCACTTCCCACGTACACACACACTGGCTCTCTTACAACGAGAGGGCCATTTGCGTTTTCGTGTCGGCCACCGTAGTTCTCCTGCACGCTAGGCACACGGGAGAGGCTTCAGTTGGTTGCAGTTTGCAACCTCACAGCTAGATACCGCCAGATCCTCCACACTGTTTCTTAAAATTGAGACTAAACATTTTAAAAAATTGGGACTAAAATGACTTAAACTTGAATTAATTAGACCTTTGCACTTTGCTCTAAATGCTCAATATAGAAACCAAATTGTTAAAAAAAAAATATTTTACAGGAAACACTAAAAATACATGGTAAATTTTGCACAAAAATTAAGTGTTGTCTGATTCTCAGTTAACCCAGATGGGTAATGCTGTAAACAAAGATGACTGAATTTGCCAAAAAAAGACATAATATAATGTTATTTTGGTCTTTTGCACCACACAGTATTCCCCACTCAAATTGCATTATTTCTATGCCTTGGTAATGTTTACATTGTGACAGGTTGTTTTATGTCCATTTAGAATGTGAAATGGACATTTTTGGGAATTCAAAGCCAGATTTCAATTAGTAGTAAGATGACAGAGGCAATGTAGAGTTTGCCAAAGAAGAAAATCATCCTAATTATTTGCTTTCTGGTCAAGTTGCTGTTGAATTTGATTGACTCTTCCATGGTCTGTCGTGTCAACAGGAAATATATTTTATGTCAGAGGTACTCAAACTTCTTCAAGAAAGGTCCACGACATGTGAAAGATCCGGATCAAGCCCCTGTCCTTGTTTTGATATAAGTTATCTCAGACTTAAGTTGTATTTTTTGCTCTTTGTAGTGTGGTAAAGAATCTTTGAGACTTTAGTTTCTTTTATTTATTTATTTTCCAAGCCTGACTTAGCTTGACTCAGTGACCAGTGCCTTGATCGTGGTGTGACTGCCAGATGGAATCACTGATCCAAGTCTCCACTGGTCAGCAGCTTCAGTGTGAGCACACCAGTTTAGGACATTGCATGCATTTGTCATCCTTTCTTCTTTGAATTCTCTGCTCTCGTGACCAATTTTCCTTTTTGCAAACTTTGCGAATGACACCTCGTTGCCGCTTTAGCGATCGTTGACACAGAAACCGGCAAATGAGCACGCACAAAAACTTGTTCAGGACTTTGAGACACCCGGTTTTCGATATTTCTGCCTTTGTGGGTTCAGTTGGTTACAGTAAGTGGGGAAATGTCCCTATACTTTAAACCCAGAGTGAGGGTACCTTGGCAGATTACAGCTGACCCATACTGATTGGAATCACACTAAACATAGCTGAGGTTGTTTTTATGCCCCGACAAGGTAGCTTGCAAAGTACCTTTTGCATGATGGGAGCAGAGCAAGGGTCAGTACCCAGACTGACCCAACAGAGGACAATCATACCAGGGAGGGAATGCTGATGATTGTCTCATCACACCAGCATGTCATGAGCTGCTATAAAACTACACATATACAAATGTTTGAAAATAGGACAGTCAGCCTCTGCTCACTTCACCTGACTGCAGATTTTCTCAAAATCCACTCAGCATTCAGCTTTGGGTGTTTTTGACACCGAAAATTCAATAAACTAATTTGTTATTCAGAAAGCCTAAATTGCAGTAATCACTGGATTTGTATGTGTGATGTTTATCATATAAATACAAATCCACTACCCAAACTTTGCACAGGCTTTTCATTAAATCGCCTCAGGAGCGCAGAACTCCCAAGGCGATTGTACACATCTGTTTATTCTGACGTAAATGGCATTGCAGCGCGGCTCTAGATTAATTAGCCGAGGTATGTCACTCACTTTGAAACAGTGTTGCGATCGGTCATGGCGAGCTAAAAAAAAACGAGGACACGTTTTAGAGCGACAATAGTTTATATAGCCATACATCTGCTACATTTTGATCTGCTCAGATTCTGAACATTTGCGACAAAAAGACACTCTCCATTTAGCGAGGAGGTAAAGCAATTATTCCTCTTGTGCATTTTCTTTTTCTTGACTATCACTCAAGTGCCACCGCTGTTGCGTGATGAATAGACCTTGCTGGGTTACATCACAACCGCAGATGCAAAATGAGCACTTCAGCAGAGAGCGAGAACTTAGCTTTTGTTCAAGCAAGTTGAGCTATTCATCAGTGGAAGGACGTGCCCCCACGAAAGTGGCGAGCATGTCGGCTGTTGTCGCTTCCTGGAATTACACGAGCCGTCTTTTTTTAGAATACACTTGTTCTGCCTCACTGAATGAGATTAGGCGTATTTTATTTAGTATTGGTAAGTTCAAGTGAGATATTACATCTGACACTTCATAGCAACATGACATATTTACACATTAACTATTGTAATAGATAGAAACAAAGCCATCTTTCTTGGCTGCCAATGTGAGTGAAACTGCGCAGAGATTAATCACTCTTAAACGACATCACACAAATACTTTACAATTTTGAAGGAGGAAATGCACATTGTATGACTGATTAAAAGCCCGCTTTAATTGGAATAATAAGTTAATGATGTGTATTTGGTTAATGATAAGTTCCTGTAACACGAGGAGGATCTTGTCAGGTTGTCATGAATAATGCAGGCGACTCATTATCCAAAAGCATTTTTGTGGAACAAAGTCCCGTGGGACTTTTATGGAGTTTTTGGCTGATGCACTTTTCCCAAAGTGTTTATGCAGGGATTGATGTAATCAGTCAGTCATGATAGACATGTTGATGCGGGAGGTGGTGAAGTGCACCGTGGCCGTGGCACTTAAAAAGGATGCGTCCCCGTTACACTTCTGCCCGGCGTGCTGACGGAACCCGATGAAATGTATTTTATATGAAAAGTGAGTGTCATGGTAAGTGTCAGCTTTTAACTGAATATGTTTTGTCTCTTGATATTAACATCAACTGACCTTGCATCAATTAGGCTTCTTTGATAAGCATTTTGAATAAGTTTTGATTCAGAATTACACCCTCAGTATGTTGAGATTTTTTTTTTCCATTATCCGGTATGTGGCATATTGTCAAAAAAAAAGGCCCTGAGCCTACAATATGTTACCAAAATCACATACTAAAATATATATTCCCCCAATTTCCTGTAGTATCTAGGAGGGCTGTCAATAGATTAGAATATTTAATCGTGATTAATCGCATGTTTGTCCATAGTTAATTGTGATTAATTACACATTTTTTATCTGTTCAAAATGTACCATCAAGGGAGATTTGTCAAGTATTTAATACTCTTATCAACGTGGGAGTGGGTAAATATGATTGCTTTATGCAAATGTATTTATATATTTATTATTAGAAATCAATTAACAACACAAAACAATGACAAATATTGTCCAGAAACCCTCACAGGTACTGCATTTAGCGTAAAAAATCTGCTCAAATCATAACATGGCAAACTCAAGCCCGACAGGCAACAACAGCTGTCAGTGTGTCAGTGTGCTGACTTGACTATGACTTGCCCCAGAGGTCAGAGGTCAAGGGACCCCTTTGAAAATGGCAATGCCAGTTTTTCCTCGCCAAAATTTAGCACAGGTTTGGAGCATTATTTAACATCCTTCACTACAAGCTAGTATGACATGGTTGGAACCAATGGATTCCTTAGTATTTTTAGTTTCATATGATACCGGTATCTTCACTCTAGCTTTAACTGAGCCCGTTACAACCTAAAAAACACAAGTTACGTTAATGCGTTAAAGAAATTAGTGGCCTTAAAACGAAGTTGGATTAATGTGTTATTATCGTGTTCTCAGCCCTAGTATCTAGTCATGCTGGTAAGTTCAGTTTTATTTACCCAGTGGAGTTCAATGGAATTTTATGTATTTGTGGTGCTCGAAGCATTGTGATATTAGTCTCCGGGTCGATCCACCGACCTTTCTTTTTGCCGTTTTCAATGAGAACTATTTTGTACTGGAATTATTTTACTTCTTTTTTTTACATTTTTCTGCAGCCATTGAATCACAACTTTCATATCAGGATTTTTTTGATTTTGGTGGTTATGCAAATTCAGCCAAGAGAGGGGGAAGTGTTGCCTCAGATAAGCGTAAAGAGTCGAAGTCAACCTTGACTACATGGTAATCATGTTTTTCCTCTGGTTACTCTTTCATTCCCTGAAAGAAAATAAATTTTAGGTTTGGATACATTTACAATGCAGGCTGTTGTGTGGTGCGTCCATCTTGATTGGCTTAACAAGTGCATGTAAATTTCAGTGCCCTGCTCCACAGGGGTGAGTGTGCAAAGCGTATTAGAGGGTAAGACCTGTGTGAAATAGAAATAAAGTGCCTCCCCGATTCACTCTGACTACACACCTTCTTGGTAATGTCCTCTCGACACACAGTATTAAACTGCTTGACTTAAAGGTTACCAAATAAATAGCTTGTTCGACTATTTACCTATAAAAGAATAGTTAAAATGCTGCCGTATTTAAAAGCACAACCGATTATAAAGCTAAGCCCTATTTTAAAGATCCTCTCCCTTTATCCCCATTATATTTACACTTTTATCACTTTACTAGCATAGTCCCTGACATTTAAAGCCAGACACTGTAGAGGAAGATTCATTCCGGTGAATGTCCATACTATGCTGTAAGGCGTATTTAAATATAGGAAAAGGGATAAAATGGGTCATAATAATAAAAGCAGAGCTTCTGCTTTTGCAGAGTTCAGCACTATGGTATATTATCGCTTCTATGAATGGGATTATTTACAAATTCCGTATATATATTCTGTACAAAAGCACATTTGAAATCCCGCTTCATTCATTCATCAATAAATTGACAGTCATAAATTGTTTAATTTGTCATTTGCAGTTCTCTGAGTGGTGAATGCAGGATCATAAAGCCAAGCACTCCAAACCAAATGGTCCGATGTTTGTGAATTAGCCTCCAGTAAATACTTGCCTCGACAGTACCTTTTGCTCAAAGCAAACATTCACACCCTTTGTACGGTTTTCATTTAACAGCAGAGCCTTGAACAGAATGCAAAGCATGAAATATGTTGTAGTGTTTTGCTGTGTTCAGTGTTTGGTCTGGTTAACTGATCAATAACTGCATCAGTGTTGGAATTCAGGCTGAGCCTTTTTTTCTTTCCCTCGGTTGCTGAGAAACAAGGAGCCACTGTAGTAAATGCTGTACCTTCAAGCCATTATTATAATGCGTAACATTTAAGCTTACCTTGCACTTGTACTACAGAAAAAAATGTTTCTGTGGGTAAAGTGGAGAAGCTGAGCTTTGGTCAATTATGTATATGTTTAGTTTACGTGTACCAAATGGTCATATTTGAAGAATTCTGACTCATTGCCCCATTAGCAATGATTGAAAGTGAACCTCATCTATTAGCTTTGCATTTTCTGCTGCTTGTTGAACCAAAGCCAATGTGTCAACAAACACTTCATGAATATCACAGTATACACTCTAAACTTTGCTCCAAGACTGGTATTGTTGTCGATAAGGAACTGTTAATAACCCTCAGTAGCCGCTGACACCCCACACGGGTGATTAATGACCTCGCTCGCCGTGATCAAGTGAACCATCAAAAGGTGCCATTGCCAATAATTCAACGCACCTGCACAAAGTTGACACCAGGAAAAACATTAAATCCTCTTCCTCTTACTCCAAATATCCATCAAAATGTGTTCTACAACTAAAAGAATTCACATATCAGATTTTATTTTATCACTTAGATTTACCTGCTTCTTTCACCCACCAGATCTCTCCTCAGTGATTACAGCAAGCTTAAAGAAAATGCACTCTATTCAATGACGAAAGTGCCTGATGAGAGTCAGCATATTTCGCGGGGAGCTGGAACAAGAGCATTAATCAAGTGCAGGGGCAGACCAATAACGGGCTCTGTAATCATGCTGGAGCAGCGCTCTAACTTTGGGCAGCGTCGCCCGGCCATTCATCATCTGGAAAAGCAAGAGGCAGAGAGGGAGATTAATAACAAGTACATTAGTCAGTGTTTAGATGCAACCAATGTGCTTCTGGGTCAAGCCCCGGAGTCGCGGTGCCAAAAGAGATGATCTTGATCAGCTAATGATTTGGGAAAGAAACATTATCAGGACATAAGTCTGTTGTTGATTTTGTTAGCAAATAAATTCTGTATTCTAGCGAAATACAGTTGTTTGCTCTTCTGTAGACCTTTATGGATCAGTTATCAGGCTCGTGTTAATTAAACAACGAGAGGCAAACTCTGCCAGTATTTAATATGTTTTGTAACATTATAAGAAACTTTCCATTATCCTTATTTTTTTTTTTTTTTTATATCCTTCGGCCATTTGTTTTCCCCCTTCTGGACTGTCTTGCAACAAGGATCTTGGAATTGATTGTTTTCTTCATCTTTTACTCACTCTTCCCTCTATCCAGAAGGAGAGAGGCCTGTTAGCATGCACCACACAGCTGAGGCAAACCATTATTTTTGTCTGCCTCACCTTCCCCACCATGTGTTTTCCTCTGAATTAAGGAGTCATTTGTCAATGCTTTGAGTGGCTGCCAGAATGAACTGATGCACAGAATGCCATGTGTTGCCTGTCTAATTCAGAAAAAATTGAGTTGCCAAATAAAGAGAAGAAGAAGAATAAGACATGGGAGGCCGAGACAGATGAATGAACCTTTTTTTTAGATTGTGTCACAATGCAATGACATTATTCAGCGCAATATTCCTTTGTGGCTGTGCTAAGCAAGAGGGCGAGCCAGAAGCAGTGTTACTAAACCATAGCGAGGAAGTTTGCGATCTACAGAAGTAAACAAACCAAACACATCAATTGCAGCCTGACCCCTTACCCTACCCACTCTTCCTACACTTGTGCATTTGTGTGAAGGGATCGCCATAGAAAGGGCCATTCCAAACCAGCTAGTGCAGAAGGAAAGTGGGCAATAAAACCCTTCAACAGCGGGCCCCCAGTGGTGCTATAAGTTCCCACTACCACCTGCATGCCCTGTCCTTCTCTTAGTAGCAGAGCGATTGCAGGGGCAGAGGGGTTGTTAGTTGAATATGTTAGTCTAGTCTGCCTGACTCATTGATCCTTTATCTGGGTTTTTGCAAGTCAGAATCTATGACCGACCGACCATGGCTCTGACATATCAGTAGCCCAACTGTGTTGTGTATTGATGAAACCATGGTGCTGTCCGTGGTGCTGAAGTAGCAGACGGATTGTAATTGTGACTTTTATTTCTATGAGTCCCTCCTTGTCTTAGACGTACCTGCCAACCCTCTGGATTTTCCCGGGAGACTCCTGTTTTTCATTGCCCTCTCCCGGTTTCCTTACGGGATCACAATTCTCCCGTATTGCTCCCAATTTTTGACAAATTTTCACACTTTTTTTCTTTTTCATTATCTTAACCTGTTTCTAGAACTGAACAGTGTGTATAATCCCTACTGTTTCCACCCGGGTGACAATAGAGCTACACCAACTGTTGTTTCCCTGCGCAGCGTGCAACGCCCAAAGTTGGGCTTTGCTTGACGCAGCGAAAAGCCGTCGTGGCGCGGTGCAAGCCATTGGAAATAATGAGTTTCAGAGTGCAGTGGTGCCATTGTCGCATTGTGTCTGAAAGGGCCTTCAGTGGGTGAGAGAAGGAGAGAGAAATGGAGAGTACAAAGAGAAATAATTACTCAAGCAGGAGCAAAAACAAATAAAAACGGATGAATATTAGTTTACGCCAGAGATTCACATGCCAAGTTCACACCCGAGGGACGAATTATTCAGTTTTCTGTCCTGGGAGTTAAAGGTAAAATCAAAAGTTTAACATTAAAATGCTGTAACAGTGTACTTATTATTTTGTTATTATCACTCTTTTAAAGTCACCAGAATGCAGGACACAAAAGTTTCTTTGGGGAGGACCCCCAGACCTCCGCTTTGGTTTTGAAATCCTCCCTTTTTTTAAGGTCTCAAGGTTGGCAAGTATGGGCTTAGATATGGGCCGGGGGCCCATTGGACCCTTTAGATATTAAATATTTAAATGTGCTCAAGAATTTTTTATTCACATAAAAAAAACATATTAATTAAAACAAAGCATAATTTCAGTGACCAGTTAAGTTTGAATATCACCACGCCAGTCATGACACGTCATCAGGTAGAGACAAACCTGTTTTACCACTGTTAGCTAGCTAACGTTCCCTCGGATGCAGTGACACAAAAAAGCCCAGTTTACTTTTTCTCCTTTTTTGTCTTGTTATGATTTTTTTTTCTCATTTATTTGGGAAGGTGGTCCTCGGAAATGTTTTAACAATCAGAAGTGGGCCTTAAGTTACAAAAGGTTGAGAACCCCTGTTGTAAACTATATATATGGGGGTATTAAAAATACAGACCTAAAACAATAATTCATGGGACGGTTCACTAGTCGAGGGTGGTCCGTCCCTCCTGTTAAAAATTAACAAATCGCCTACAGACTACCCCTAACCTCTTGCTAATTCAGGCACATAAACGTACAGCTACACCTTCCTAAATAGCCTTTTCATGGTGGGTTTAAAAATCCTGGAATGTGCAGTCAATTGTCTTTTAACCAATCAGAATCAAGTATTAAACAAAGCTGTGTAATAATCACATATATGCACCATCTACTTTGTAGCACATGCTGATTGTGGTAGGGATGCTACACATTTACAATTGAACAGTACATATATGTATACAGAAACTCAGCAGTTGAACAATCAAAGCATCTTTCAATATTCAGGGTGACTGATGCTTCCCGTGTGCGTGTGGAGAGAGCATCCCACAGTTTAGCTGTTTATTGATCATCCCCCTTAATGCAGAGTGTCCTCCAAAGACACTTCAGGGGTCTTGGGTCTAGTGGACAGGGATCAGTTTGAGAAGTCTTCACAGACCTTTATAAAAAGCAGATACTATGGCGATTATCCTCTCAAATACTACAGCTTTTTGCTACGAGATTATATAGTACAGTGTTCTGACAAATCAACCCAAGTAGATAATGGGCCCAATCAGCAAGAGTGTTCTGATTATCCGTGACTCATTGCTTCACGACACTCTCAATCCGTAGTAATCATTTAAACTAGGTGTCCTAAAATCAAGCATGATTCAGAAATTACAGAATGGATTCATAACATAAAGCTTGTCCCATTTCTAACATGCATTTATCAACAATCAAAATAAATAAGCACACTTTGTTGAATAAACGTACAATTCAGCTACTGTCAAAATTTAGGCGTATAGTTTTTGTAGCTGTGGGAATCTTCCGTGACCCGGGCCGCTGAGCGTGACAGCTTACCAGACATTGTTGCCTAGCAGAACAACAATAATAGTTTTTGTCTCTGCATTACGCAGCAACATGATGGTGACCCTCTCATCCACCGGGAGAAAGTCCAACTGTGCAGCAGCCAGCCGGTCATTTGTCAGTAGTTCCACAACTGCCTGGCACGTCTCGCCATGTGCAATCCCTGAGTAGGAGAGTACTGTCTTTCAAGGAGTTTGGTTCCAGAGCCAAAGCCGTGCATAGAGGTGAGCCCGACTGCATTGTGTTGGTACCTCTCGACTCCACACACCAAACCCGACACCTTCCCCAAAAAGCGATTACATCCCGTGTTCTAAGGGCAAGTTTCTGTTGCCGAGGTCCGCAATGAGCAAATCTGTTCCACCCCTGGCCTTTGCCCAATGGGTATCGCACCGATCTCTACCTTTTGGCTTGAAGGGTCCTTGGCTTTGGAACAGTTTACCAGCTTGTTTGTCCCAAGAAGATAATCATTCAGTTCCAATGCACTGGGGAAACGTGTTTCCCTTTTTTTGCATGAAGTCAAGCACATCGAATGTGGGCATCAGACTCTGACAAGAATACCCTGTCCCCTCTGCTGTTTTTGATATTCATCAAGGCTCAGCTGAGGTCTTGGGACTGTCCAGTTTGGCGCTGCATTTGCTGGTTTTAGGCTTCTACTCCTCCACACTGAGCCCGATGAGGTGGTTCAGGATTAAGAATGACCCCTCAGTCTGTCTGTTTTGGAGGTGTACAACAACAGAAGACCAGACCTTGCGGTAGACCCATGATGACTTAATTTCTCAGTTAACTTGGGAGCACTTGGTGATTCTCCAGGTGGACAAAGTTGCAGCAGAAAAGGATTTAGACATTACTAGTCTTCTATTGCCCAGAGGATTCAATTTTAGGCTAATCCATGTTGTGTTTGTAAACCGAGTAAAGGGACTTGTAATTATTGTAACTGCTTTCATTCTGACCTATGTTTCATGAGAACATTGTACTAAAACTAGATGGTTGAATTTATGGGTCCAATTTGCAACAATGATCATCAACTCAACCAACTATCAAAGTAAATATGGAAGAACAAACAAATGTGAACTCTCTATTAGTTTTGGGGCATTCTCACTTTATGTGTTTGGAGAGTTCAGTTCACATATCCTGCAGCTATTTTAGAAATGCTAACCCAAACAAGGCTGAATAAATATAATTAAATACATGAATATGAGATATCCTCCAGCAGCTGTGACTGGTTGACCAAAAGGTTAATTTCCCATCCTGTTTACAAATGCTGCTTATTTGGCCTTAAGTAAGGCGAGCTTGGCTACAGCAGAGCTGCTCCGCGTGGCCAACAAAACAGTAATATATTGCCAGAGAAAAATGTGTCTTTGAAGGGTTGCATTTATGTATTGATCTTGAGTACTGGGAATTAATGGGCGACATCAATACTGCTAATGCATAATGGGTCTGCCATAACCACATCACCAGTTCCTATTAGGGACCATAAACCATTTCTTAGTCCGCTGCATACAGAAGCCGACACTTTAATTATCTTGAACTAATTTAGTATCTTCAGTATCATTCTCCGGTCTAACAGTATTGTTCAAACCAGGGGTAACCAAACTTTTTCACTTGGAGGGCCAATTTTAATGATGTAAAATGGTGCTAGGATCCTAACTTCCCCTAATTGTCTATTTTCCGTGTACCACTGTCTCTGCCTCGCGCCAAACTGACTTCCTGCCCAAGTTCACTCTTCCCACCGTGCTCAGATTATGAAACATAATTAATAATGAGGGATCCTACATATTTAAGGAGCATTTTACCTCACAAAAAAATAAAACCACATAAAGTGATTTTTTTATTATACCTTATAAAATTATTTTTTTGGGCCAAATCAAACCTTATGGAGGGCCAAATTTGGCCTGCGGGCCCCATTTTGAGCAGCCCAGGTTTAAACAAAGGGGTTGTTATCTATATTGATTTGAATATTGTAATTGTTAATATTTCACGCTCTCTCTTGTGCTCAACAGACTAAAAGCGTTTCAAAATACGTTTTTTTCCTGATTAGTTGATGTCATTCATATCCCCATTTGAATGAATGCTCAAATCAGATAGACCATAAACATAGTTAATTAGATGGCATTAATAACGCAAAGCGCACATAGCCAGAGGGCTACCATATACTTTGATTACAACAAAACAAACAAACTTCTGACTCCATTAATCAAATGGAAGAATATCCATTTAATCTTGGACTGATGGATTATTTGTCTGTATGGGCTCTTTTGGTAGCCATTTTTTTTATATTCAGAGTGTGTGACAGTGAGTGATTTGCCATCAGCACAGCACTGTGTCAAGAAAAGGTTTGATTTTGCAAAGTGGACAGTTCCGAGGGGTAATACTTCACTGCGCTCACACAAGGAAAATGTGCCAATTATGGACCGGTGTGCCATAAATCTAACACGAAAACCAAATATTTAAAGTAAAGAATCCCTTGCTGAAAACAGTGTGAGGTGTTAAACAGCATTACAAATGCTGATCACACATGGGCACACACTATGAAGCAGAAAAACAAGATAGTATTTTGTAATTGAAAAGGGAGGTAGGTGTCTACCCACATCTACCTCCCTGCTTATATTAATAAGATATGAATTTTTAAGTTTTTATTGTCAATGCCGTGCACAGAGCATTCCTACCTTTTCTGATGAATTGTAATGCTTTGCCTTTCATCTTTGCCTAAATCCAAGGGCAAGGTCATTGCACGATTCTTTTCACAAACATATTTGACAATGAATAGAATAATAGAAACGGCTTTGCCATCTTTGCTCAAACAACTCAACTTTGCAAGATATATGACTTTGTGATGGTTTATGTCATAGACTGTATATAAAGATGGATGACATGACAGCCCCCAAAAGTGAAGCCAAAACATCTGGATCGCCCCCTGGTGGCTGGCTGCAGTATAGGTCATAAATCCTTAGTCATTTGATGCTATAAAAAAGGGGGTGAGACGTCATGATTGACAGCTTTGGTTCTCTCATCACTAGCAAGCTGCGGCAGTGCTCGGCTCGTGATTGGCTCGGGCGGGTGTGTGGGCGGGACCTCGATACTGTGGCTCCACCGCCCGATCACTGCTGCGCAGACTCTGGCTCCAAATGATGTTAAAATCTCAATGGCAGCTCCCGTATCTGGAATATTTTGGCTTCACGATTGTACAGTGGGAGGAAGTGGAGACGCATCTTCCATCTACATCTACAGTCTATGGTTTATATCCACTTTGAAGAGAGGTAACCTTTTTAACATTTGAATCAAACTAAAAACAACATCAATACATACAGTATATTACTGGTTTCAGTGGCCCTACTCTACCATTGCCACATAAGCACCCGGGTACACATTGATGAAGACAAACAAAACCAGTGACAGTGACAATACTCCAATGTCCCGCTCGCTCAGCAGGGCATCTGTCTTCCCATCATTCAAGAGCTTGTTGCTGTTTGTCGAGTCGAGTCACCATCACACAGCACACTGCGGTCCCCGCGGTCCCATTGCAAGAGACAGTGCTTTTGTTTCTTTGCAAAGAAAAACACAGGGGTTGCTTACCCCTTTCGTTCACTCTGACAGCAGGCATGTAGAGCTCAGTGTATGGGCATGGCTCAGCATGCTGCAGTGAACACAGCAGCTGAGCTATACAGCACTGGTCAAGCTGACTTTTTTTTCTCAGAAGAAAGCACAAAGATCCAGCGTTTGGAAATGATAGATTCCTCCTTTGTTTAGAATGATTCATGTGAAACAGAAGTGGCCCTGGCAGTGACAGAATGACTGACACGCAGACTGAAAGACTGAAATAGACTGAAAGATCTAAAAAACTGTCCATTCCATTCTTTATCCCCAGAAGCTGATACCACTGACTTTGGTAATCCTCTGACTTTCCCTACAGGGCTACCACAAGGTTGACATTTGTGGTTTTGAGGGAAATGTCTCAGAAACTATTGGCTGGATTGCCATGACATTTGGTTCACACATTCATGTCCCTTCCAGGATTAATTGTAATCACTTTGGTGATCCCCTGATTTTTTTTTTTAATCTAACCCTATCATCAGGTCAAATTTTCATTCGTCCAATACTTTGGTTTATGACTAAATACCTGCAAAACTAATGATATTCCCATTAGCCTCAGCTGTGCCTCGTGTTTAGTGCTAATTAGCAAATGTTAGCATACTAACACGCTAATCTAAGATGGTGAACATGATAAACATTATACCTGCTAAACATCAACATGTTAACATAGTAATTGTGTGCATGTTAGCAAGCTGATGTTAGCATTGAGCACACTGCAATGATGTGCCTAAATACAGCCTCACAGAGCCTGTAGACTCTTAGGGGTGAATTCACAAAATGATTTCGTGGCTTTTGCAGCCGCCAAACCTGTGCAAATAAGACAACAATAAACAGTGTAATTCTAAAAGCTCCAAAAAAGGGTGAAATGCACCCCTAACTGCGCTGCCAAGCAAATAGCATCCCGGTGCTCCTGTGCTATTGGCACATATTTAAATGAGGTAATATGCTGACATTGAGCGCAAAACCGGCCCCTTTCTATGCAAATGAGCCTCATTGCAAAAACAGCCCAATTCACAAAGATCAACACTAATAGCCACACGTGGCTACAGTGAAATTGTTAGCCTCTTCAGGGAGTTGGTGGTAACTGAAGTGGATAAGGGGTGTCCACTCAAACTCATTTATTTTGGGATGCAGTGACAGGATTCAATGACAGTTGTCATGAAAAATAAATGAATAAAGCTCCCCCACATATCATTTGTGAAAATGCAAGAAAAAAATGAGATTTAAATAATCAATGAGGTTAGGCTGCTGTGCCTGGTGTGTAAATGTGCTCAGCGTCTCTTGATAGAGAGACACACTTATTTTTTCTGCTGCGGAGAAATCGCTGCAGGTATTTAATAAACTCAAAAGTGTCTCAAATGTCTCAAAAAACTCTTAACATAAGAGAATGTAATTAATATTTTCCTCATTAACGATGTATTCGTTTACCCACCCGCATACATATTGCATATACAGTATAGGCATAATGAAAGGAGAGAAGTTAAAAGAGCCCGAGTGAGACCCGAGCCCGGTCTATACGGCCCGCGCCCAGGCCCAAATCGATACAGGGTGTCTTCTGGCTCAGGCTGACTCTCGCCCCTCACAGCCAACGTGTTGGCCTCAAGTGCATTCATCCTTTGCCACATGGATGATTGCGATCAGATGCAAAAAAAAAGGACAAATTGCACTCAGCTGCAAAACACTATTTCGCGTGTCTGCGCTGTAATATCATTAGCGCTATATCTTTTGTGAATCGGACCTTGAGACGGGGCAGATAGCGGTTGCTAATGATGCGCAATTCATGGTGCTATCAGCGGCCGCAATCCATTCGCCCTTTAGTCTTGTTATAAATATAATTGGTATAACATTTTATTATTATGCAGATCTAATAAAATGCAGGCACAACCAGCCCTCTATGGAATTCCACAAATGAAAAATTACATTATTAATGCTATCCTTTATGTCAAAAACAAAATTAAATACATAAATAAAATAAATTGAATTAAATAAAGAAATGAGGAATAAATTAATTTGACCTCTTATTGCCTCTGTTGGCATTTGTCTGTGCTTTTCCTTTTTTGTTCTCCTGCTGTCTCCTTCAACATTGCCAGCTAGGGCGGGCCTGGATGCCTCGGCCTTGGATGAGGGTTTATCGATGCAGAGTGATGATTCCCTAGGCTCTCCATCAACACACCGTGACAAACATGTCCAATTAATGCTAATGCACCGATTAGTCCCGGACATGACCCATCGTGAGCCAGAACGAACCCCTGCATGCATTACTCCAGTGAAACTTTTAAAAGTGCTATTTTAAAAACGCTGGTAAAGCCTGGTACGGCACAACACAAGCCCTAGGATGCATCAGTTTTAATCTACTATTGGATTGAGTTTAGTAAGGTTCGCTTTTGTGCAGCCAGTCACATAATGAAGCTAAAGCTCACAGAGGAGACCTGTCATGTATTCAATAACAGCTCTATTATTGTTAATGTTCATTTTCAACAATGTATTAGTATTTTAGCCATTAAAGCTGCAGTGGGTAGAATTGGAGCAAATATGATGAAAGTTATTTTTATAAAACGGTCACTATATCCTGACAGTAGTGCATGAGACGGGTAATCAGAAAAAAATCATGTGCCTCTGTGTCCTCCGGTGTCCTCCGGTGTCCTCCGGTGTCCTCCGGTGTCCTCCGGTGCTCCTAATGGCATCTGCAAGATTTCACAGACCGGAGGAAAACAACCAATCGGATCCAAGCTGGAGCCTTGCCGTCTCTGAGCAGCTGTCAATCACTCACGAACTCCGATCAGACGGTCAAACTAGGCAGCGCTGATCAAATATTAATCAATATTCTGTTACTCTAATGCCTATTTCTCGCCTCAAATGTTTTCAGAAACATCTTTCAGTGTACTGTTTAGCTGTAACATGAGAAAGTTTGTAACCTGGCAGCCATGTTCAGATCAGTTGAGGAAATACCAAGCAGTCTAGTTATCTCTAAGAACACTTGAATTACAATATGCTGAAAGGTCATTATGGAATGTTTCCCCAATGATGCCAAAAACATTCGGCCTACTGCAGGTTTAAGTTGAGTTTTATACCCTTTTGCGAAATAAAAGAGTTGCAAACATTACAAGTAGTCATTAATTGCAGGTGAAAGGGTAAAAGCCACCAACACCGCAATGTTGTCACATTATGTACAAGCATGCATAACTTCTTAATAAAAACAACTTTCCAGATGGTGAGGTTGTCCAGCTGCTCAAGCATTCTTTGCCATTACTTGTACTGGTGTCTCCTTATTTAGACTGTGAAAACATATGCGAAGGTATGTTCTTGTTTTTTTTTTTTAACCTTTTTTCTTTTTTCTTCCATTCCAGGGAAGAGGCCATGATGTCCACTTACTTTGAGACAGTGGAGGACCTCCTGGCATCTTTCGGGCCCGCCCGTGACTGCTCCAAAGATAATGGTGGTTGCAAGAAGAACTTCAAGTGTGTGACTGACAGACAGTTGGAGTCATCCGGCTGCAAGGTAAGCAGATGTCGTGCTGGTTTTGTTTCTAGATGACTATGCTGACATGAACATATTGCTGTACGTAGTAAGCGAATATTCTTTACGGGTTCAACCAGGGTTAATTAAATTAACTGTGTTAATACAAGGCCAGGGTTTATAGAATTGCTTATGTATACCATTTAAAGAGTACCTATTATGCTTTTGTGATTTTTCCCTTTTCTTTAGTGTGTTATTTAGTTTTTTGTGCATGTAAAAGATCTGCAAAGTTACAAAGCCCAAGGTCCACACCAAAGGGAGTTACTCTCCTCCACAGAAACACTGCTCCTCAACTGCCTGAAAAGCCTTGCTTGAAGTCCCGCGTTTTCCTCCATAAGGTGATGATGTCACCAAGTAATGCATTTGCATAATACCTGCCTAGCGGCTAGTTTGGCACGCTCTCATACAAGGCTAGTTAGAGCGGAGCTGGAGCGGAATCCGAAGAGTTTGGTTGGGTTGACCAATCACAGCAGAGTGGGCCAGCTAACCAATCAGAACAGAGTGGGCTTTTCGGGGGGGGGGAGCTCAAACAAAGCGTTTCTGACAGAGGGTGAAAAGAGGTGCTGCAGCACAGCCGGTATGAGAAAATAAAACATGTCCTAGTTGAAACCCAAAATACAAGTATGCACCTGGAAATAACCATAATAGGTCCTCTTTAATAATTGTTTGGTTCAGAGGTATAATATCTGTAATAAATAAGTGCACAGTAAATACATTGCTATTGAGAGTAAGGGGCTCTGTGTGTGCTTGCCAATGATAGACCTACTTACTGATAAAAGACCTAGTAGTTACACGTTTCATCCATCAGCCTGCTGTCAGCTGAACTGGCACTGAGCTGTAGCTAACTAGCAAGCAGAGCTCAGAGGGTGCAGACAACCGATTTTCAGCAGACCGGAGCCACACCAGTGATGCTGGATTCAAGCCTTTAGTCTGCCTAGACACGCAGGAGCTACAGATATGCTGTCCGGGCATGCTAGCATTCAAGCTTGTCACGTTCCATGTATTGTAGTCATAACTGCCCATAGGTTTCAGGCACATTAGAAAATCCAGGAATCAGAATAATAAGACCCATAAATATCGCCTCAAAACAGTTAAAGAAACAAACAACAAATAAAGCGTGCCAACATGTATTGATTGAGCTGTTCAAATAATGGCCAGTGCTTGTGCTGCTCTGTAGTTAATGCAGGACTTTGCAGCTAAAAGACTGATTAAGCACTGGATGTATTCTAAAATTCATTCATTTACATAATCACCTCGTTTTTAATGTTTCTTTCCCAAGATAATGCCACTCATTAAATTTGCATGCCATCTGCTACATCCTAATATGGCTTTTTGTAATATTTGCAAGCAATCTATAATATTTTATGTGCTGTTTACAGCCATAATTAGTATGCTTTGGTGTTAGGCTCTTTAGTGTATGTATGGACACTATGGGGCCTATGGTTAGAGGCAGTTATGACTCACGCTTCTGCAGTGTGTGCCCCTGTATTCATTGTACACAGACTCTGACAGCATGATGCTTTAGTGAGACACAATTGGCTGGCCCACACTAAAATATTTGTCAAATCTTAACAGATTTTGAAAATGAGAGAGACCCCACACATAACGACGTGTTATGTTGAATTCAACAGTTTTGTTCCTGTGTGTGGTGAGCAATGATTTGGCCAAAACAGCCACCACATGCTAACAGATTCATTCATGAACAACAAGAGAAGATAAAGCGTTTTTTGAAAACCTAAAATACAAGTATGCACCTGAAAATAACTATAATAGGTCCTCTGTCCTCTTTAATTATTGGTTGGTTTAGAGGTATGATATCTGTAATAAATAAGTGTAAATATTGAAAATATTGTAAATATTGAACATGTTTAATATTTACGATGTGAAAACGGTGCGGCGCACAATCAAGATTTGGCTGCAATTCAGGAAACAACATGGTCTACACAGAGAGATTGGTCAAACAATGGTCTTAAACCACCTATACAAAGATGGGGTCTTTTCATCTTTTGCTTCACTGTCAGTTAAATTCAACTTGCCAAATGGCCACTTCTTCCGTTTTTTTCAAATAAGTCACTCAAAACAGTTCCCCAATTTCCCCAATCGCCCCCCCAGTATTGAAAATTGATCAGTTTCTCACCTTGGATTTAGAGCAAAAAAGGTTAATATCCATCATGTACAGCAAAATCGATTCCCTGAATCCGGCCCCCACCACACCCCTTAAAGACTCCTGGGAGCACGATCTTGAGACTGACATATCAGACAGTCAGTGGAGTGACATTATTGGTCTAGTGCACTCCTCATCTTTATGTGCCAGGCACGGCCTGATGCAGTGTATGGTGCTCCATAAAGCCTGTTATACCAACGCCAAATTGGCAAAAATATACCCTGACAAAAGTGACTCCTGTAATAGATAGTAATAATAAATAGTAAGTATTCCCCTGCTGACCATTTTCATATGTTCTGGACATGCCCGAGACCGACCTACCTTTGGTTCAAGGTTTTTTTTTTTTAAACCATTGAGCAGGCCTACAACATAAATATAGAGCCCTACCCCCTGACTGCTTTATTTGGCCTCCCCACATCTCAGAATTTGCCCACTACGATGCCAGCACGTCATTGTTTTTACAACCCTCCTAGCCAGACGATCCATCCTTCTCAAATGGAAACATGCCTCCCCTCCAGCACATAACAGCTGGATACAGAAAGTCGTATATTGCCTTCAATTGGAAAAGTTAAGATTCTCTCTGAAAGGATCTCTGGAATCCTTCTACGAAAAGATAAAGAATGATAGAACCATCAAAAAATCTGAGCTTTGCTGACGATCGTCGGGAGGAGGAAACAGGCCTAAAATCGGCTTCTCGTATAGTGTGTACCCGGCATTACAGTGACTTCTACCCATTTGGAATTTATGGAAAACACCTAACTTCCCTTTTGAAAAGGATTAACAACATAAGGTGCATCAGTTCATTGTTGGCGACTACGATGGGGCTGTTATTCACAATATAATGCGGATCAATACAACTCGTCCAGTGGCAACAGCAGCAAAGTAGAAGCAGTGATAATAATACCATTTGCAATATGCTTCTTTGGATACTACTATTATATGTAGAAAATGCATTGCGAATAACATGTATTGATGGAGCTTCTTCTTGATACATAAACCCTAGTTTGATTTTAGATGAGGCACTGTAAACGGCAGCATAAAATAGCTTTTCTCCTGGCATATTTACAAGTACAGAGTGACAGGAAACTTCGGATGCGAGGGTTTTGACAGCACGGGGCGGGCCTGGGTTGTAAAGTAATTAAATTGATGAGCCATCTCAATTGCTGGAGGACGGTTGCTGGTCATTAAGAGCTTGGACAGGGCTATAAATTGACTGGTCTTTTTGTTGTTCGTGTCGACCAAAGACAAACACTGATGAGGCAATTTTCTTGTTTTTTTTTCCTTTGTCCTTATCTTTTAACTGAAATAAAACCTTCTATTTACAATATTCATGAATTGGTCTGACACTGATCACACATGATGAATAGCGTTCCTGACACTGTTGTCCAACAATAATGTGCACCAAAACTGATAGCCTTTGTAGAATAAACTAAAGTAGCGCTTGTAACACTTTCAGCATTTTCTACAGATAAAGTTATTCTGCACATGCCCTCTGCAACTCATCCCCCACGATTTACCTCCCACTGTGTTACCATGACGACTAGTCCATATTAATAAACCTGACTCATATTCCCCATCTTTCATCACAACCAAAACAATTTCCACCCCTTGACATATTTAGTAGCTTGTGGCTGTTTTTTTATGACTAAGACATGTTTTTGTCTACATATAGTGGTAATTACCTTTTGCCCCAAACTTGTTGACACTATGTTCATCATTTTGTCTCTGATAATACTAGTAATAACCCAAGGTCTCTGCAGTTGTTTGGCGTTCCTCTGCCGTGGCACCCGAGCACCCGCAATATGGATAATTTATTAAAAATATGCATGAACAGGGATGGCACACTGTGTCACTCAGACACAGCTTCCCATGCCTTGTTCTGGCTGTTTTTGGACATTTTAAAGGCTGCGAAGCTTTAGTTTATTCTCCCAGTAAAGAAGAATGACTTGCATAAGTGGCATCATTTAATTTTCTCACCGATATGGTAAATGCAACATTTAAATAGGAATATTTGAATTAACGATGTGCTACAACCTACTTTTTATGCTCCCATATAAAAGTGTTATGCCTAATTAAACTCATTCCATAGTATGTTAGCATTTATTCAAATATTTCACATGGGGGTTTGTTGTACTACTGTAAATACACATGTAGTCGTGTTTGTGTGCATGCGTTGCATAGCGTGAAATATCTGTAAAAAATCATTACAGTGACATCCCTAACAGTGCTCCCAACCATGTTTTATGTATTTTCACAGTGGTACAGTAGTAGTATTTGCATCCTATCGAGGGCCTGGAGACTAAAATTGAACAACTAGTTTCTCATACTAAACCAAAATGAATCCTACTCCTTCCCTCCAGAGGTGGGAAGTAGTAGACCTGGGAGAGAGTGTGTTTAATACATGACTGAGTATTATGCTAATACGCCTTTGGATTGTTTATCAGACTCTATTCCATGTCAAGCCCCTGGACATATTTTGGCATTTTTAATTAACAGTTTTCACACACACGCGTAAGCGAACACACACGGACGCCACACGTTGTTTTTTCTTCTCCCTCAGCTGACCATTAGCGCATCAGAAGCATGTCAAAGAACTGCCTGGAATTAGCTCCCTTAATAAAGAAAAGGAAAGAGAGAGAATACATGCATACTCGCTCGCTTAATAGTCAGATTTAGTTTCAGCTCACACTTTGAGAAAGTCTAAATGTTAGATGAAATATTACTCTAAAATGATTCAGAGCAGTCTCACACCTCCGTGTGCGGGGCTGATTAATACGCAGACAAAAAGACTGACAAAGCCTTCCAGTCTTCAAAGATTAACTCAGAGGATCACAGACACAGTGGTATTATTTTCTTTTGGGTTGGTGTTATTTTAAACACCCCTGTCAGAGTGGGTGCTAACACAGAGCAGCGACATGCCACGCGGAGGGCTTAAAAATCCATTATCAGAGTCAGTCCCTCAAGGCTGTCTGCCGCTCTTAAGACAGTTGAAATGCATTTGCAATGAATTTAATTTTAGTCCGAGCCGGTGCTGAAGTTTTTTGAGACATTGCTTATTCCATTTTTAGTTGCCTGCGTTCCCTTTCTTGCTTGCTTCTGCTGAGCCGGAGAGAATGACAGGTGTTTTTTTTTTTTTGTATTTGCGTTCTTGCTAACCTCAGTTTATAACAACAGCTGTTGTAAGTGCAGGTTAGCGATTTCAGACAGGTAATGTTTTTGTACCTGTGCCTTCCTTTTTCATCGCTTGGCTCATCAAACATCAGTTGGTCTTATTATGCATTGCAGTAGAAATGTGCTGGGTAAAACTTGTTTTGCTGCTTACATCACAGCCTGTGTTGCTGTTTCCATTATCACACTCGCTGTTTTCACCAGTGTGAAATGGATAGTGGTGACTGTAAGTGTGTCTAATGGTTGTGACTGAATTGCTTAAGAGGGAAGAGAGAAGGCAATAATATATTGAGTCTCACTGAGGTTGTGATCTTTTAAAAACAAGACTCGGTCAAAACCGAGTATATGGCTGGACCGTATGGTCAAGTCTTTGAATTTGTAGCTAAATTCTTACACAAATAGTCAGTGGTCATATCTATAATATTTTGTGAACAGTTTTTTTCACTTATATCTTAATGTTTGATTGAAAGCCAACTTATAATGAAGCAAATGGCATTCAGTAATGTAAATGGTAACATTTACTAGTCAGTATATTATACATTGTATACAAGGTGAAAAGGTATTATCATGACATACATTATGCAAGGTTAAAATTAATTCAGATTTTTATGAAAGCATGTGTATCAAAAGCATTCATCATATAAGTGATGTGTAACAATATATACAAACGTTGCAAAAGTTTATCAGCGTTGAGATATTCCAGCTGTCATCACTGACGTTGTTGTTGCTGTATTTATTCCTAGATGGAGTGTTAATGGAGCAGCTTGTTAACCTAGCCTGCCACTGATTGATCCGAACTCCATTCAGAAAACAAGCATTTTAAAAGTTGTTTGCCTGTCGTCATGGTAACAGACCCGACAAAGCATGAATTCAGACTTTTTACTAATCCGCATCATTATGTAGTTATTTTGGCACACTTTGATCCGTTTACAACAACGTCGCTGCCGTATTTATGCCTAGATGACATTATGTTGAGTGTTGACGGAGTAGCTGGTGTTATCACAGCCTGGCGTTGATCGATCCGAACTCCGTTCAGAAAACAAGCATTTTAAAAGTTGTTTGCTTGTTGTGTTGCGGACAGACTTGACAAAGAAGGAATTCGGTCTTTTTACAACTCGATATATTTATGTTGTTATTTCGGCATTATTTTGACCCGTTTATTGCAATTAAATCACAGCACAGTCTGTTTATTTTGGGTTCATACCGCAGTAGTGACGTGTGGCTGCTAGATAGTCAGTTCATGGCGGAAATGGAGGAAAGCGAGGCGAAAATTTGCGAACATAACGTAACTTAAACGAGCATAAACAATAACACAAGCACAACAACAGCGCTATGTAATGTTACATTGAACCGCTGACACGTAAAACATAAAAACAGAACTGTTCTCCGCCTTTTCATTTTGAAAGAGCAACGACCAATGAGGAAGCTCTAGCAACTCCAGCCGACCAATCCTGTAACTCTATCACTCAGTCACTCACTCACTCAGTGACAGACTTTTGCGTCTGTAGGGCTGGCCCTCTGTGGTCCAGCCAAAAAGAAAATAGTATAAAAGCACATGTAGGCAAACACAATTCGAACATGCATACACAGTAGGGAACTCAGATCCATGTTAAAGCAGATAAGTGGTAGTTACAACGTCAGTGATAATTTTTGTTAGAAGCATTTTAAAACAGGGTACCACTATATTAAAAAAAAAAAAAAAGTTCTATGACTTGACTTTATAATTGCATGCTTTAACATGAACAGAGAGCAGAGGTAATGAGCACCCGATTCGGCTGTTATCAGGCCATTAGATAGGCGTTATCGGTTGCTATAAGCACCATACATGTGGTTCAGTAGGGGCCTACTACGTTGCAAAAGTGAAAGCAAAACTTAAAAGCAACACATTCTAACATGTTTGTAAAATTGAATGAAACGTTTTGAGCACAAACAAGAAGGATTCTTTAGGTTTAGGCAACAAAACCACTTGGTTACGTTTAGGGGAAAACATTGCGTTTTAGCTTAAAATAACTACGTTTCGAAAGTGAAAGCGAAACTTAACGCTTGTGAACACAAAGACAACTACATGTGGTGGCTTCACACATGATGCAAACCACGGCCTCCCTGTGTTTTGTGTCCCATCCATGGGCCCCCAAACTCCAACCCATATGGAGTTTCATGCTGTCTGTACTACTTCCACTTCTGCTCCTGTCATAATTACTTCGGTCACTAGATGTTGCTGTCGTGTTCTTTTGTACCTTCTTTCGGTGATCTACCATGTGCATGGATGATAAAACCTTCTAGTGGGTGTATAGGCCCCTATTGACCCAAATCTATGGTGCTTATAGCGATTAATGATGCCTAATAAACTGACAACAGTCTTATCAGCTGTGATGAGGCAGTTTTGTTTTGTTTTTTCAAGTAGAGCCTTATTGTTTACTAGATACATGTTGATAATGCACGATACAATTCCCTTTTGTTGCACAAAAATATACCAGACAACTGTCTAGACAGATTAAAATGCATTATGGGAGCATGATATGTATCTCAACTAACCCAGCCGGTGGCTCCTTAACTTCCAATTTTTGCGAATCAAACTCTCTGTTGCTCAAGCATACAAAAACTTGACAATAATTTGCCATAGTTATTACATTGCAAGAAATCTTTCTTCCGTGGTTCTCTCTTGATCAAAAAAATGCTTGATACTGGAGTTAAAGTTTTTAATTATGTTGCAACACAGCAGCATAGCAGTGGAGGGAACCTCATTGGACAGATGTGGCCTGTGTGAACAGCAACAATCTAGCATTTACTCAGCGGTTTGGAATGAATGGTCAAATCCTCGTTGAACCTGTGGTCAATGTACCGTGTCATCCGCTGTGTTTGTGTGAGAAAGGGGTATTACTGATGCACCCTGTGAACTCTCCTGGGGCTGCTTGGTGAAGTTCAAAACTCTGTGTAAACATGGCTTTTCCTGGTAGCTTGCCATTTTTAAAGTTTAAGCTTGACAACCGCGGCACATTGTGGTTTCTGTGCTTTACGTGAACGGTGGAATGTTTGTCTTCATGGCACATTATTGTATCCGGCTACAGTATCAGTCTTCCTAATGGACGTACTCGGAGGCTGAGCAGATGGTAGGATATTAGTGCCATATTTTTCATCAAGTTGATATCCCTTTTGGGACATATCCGTTAAAGTTGTTTGGATGCAGGGTTGGCAAAGATGTATTTTTTTAACACCAACCATCATCCAAAAGTTTAATTTTGGCCCGTCAAACTCCAGTGGTTTGTAGCAGTTTAGAGAAGACAGATACCGTTGTCTCCAATCTCATTTTAAGGCGCTTGCACGGTGTCCCAGTATGCACGAGTTTATTAAAATGTGTGGCACACTCCAAAAGTCAGGAATTAAATGATGAGTTGTCAGTGTGGAGCCAGATTTCCGCTCGGTTGCCTCTGGTTTGCATAAAGAGTCATCAGGGAGGAAAAAAATGGCAACTTCACCCAAACAAAAGTTTTGCGCAAACCCTCGTCACCCTAAGCCCTCTACCCAGCACCCCCTGCATCTCCCCCCAGCCCTGCGCTCCTGACATCTGAGCGCCATGACTCCCCCCCTGCTCCGCTACACAGCACAGCACAGCACAGCTCAGTTTACCTCATTACCATTGAATTTCGACGCTCTATGGTTTAAAGCGAATCATGATAATTCTTTCATCCTTTCACTCTCACACCGTTGGCTAAATGCCGGATCAAGTGTGTCATTTGGTGCACCACAGAGATGCAAGTTAACACTGCTGAGGCCAAGGGTAGGAGGAAAGATCTGTTTACAATGAAATACAGTTCAGTAAGCGGCCTTCAGAGGTGAATATTAGCAAGCATTTGCAAAATAACAGTAAAACTAAAACACATAATAGTCAATAAATTACTATTGTCTAATCTAATGTGCAGTGCTCAAATCATAACATGGCAAACTCAAGCTCAACAGGCAACAACAGCTGTCAGTGTGTCTGTGTGCTGACTTAACGTTGACTTCTCCCAAAACTGCATGTGATTATCATAAAGTGGGCATGTCTGTAAAGGGGAGACTCGTGGGTACCCATAGAACCCATTTTCATTCACATATCTTAAGGTCAGGGGTCAAGGGACCCCTTTGAAAATGGCCTTGCCAGTTTTTCCACGCAAAAATTTAGCGCAAGTTTGGTGCGTTATTTAACCTCCTTCACGACAAGCTAGCATGACATGGTTGGTAACAATGGATTCCTTATGTTTTCTAGTTTCATATGATACCAGTATCTGAACTCTAGCTTGCCCACTACAGAGGTCAAGGGACCCCTTCGAAAATGGCAACAACAGCTTTTCCTTTGGAGTTTGGAGCGTTATTTAACCTCCTTCGCTACAAGCTAGTATGACATGGTTGGTACCAATGGATTCCTTTCTAGTTTAATATGATGCCAGTATCTTCACTCTAGCTTTAAAACCATAAAAATCACAAGTTGCCTTAATGCTTTAAAGACATTTGTGGCGTTAAAACAAATTTGCGTTAACACGTTATTAGCGCGTTAACTGTGACAGCCTTAATTTACATTGAAGTCAATACAGACTACATGGCTTACAAATGACACGCCTAAAGCAAGAACGGTGTTCTTATTGCACACAAAATGACTTGAGAATTACTGTGTCATTCATACGCCATTTAATGCGACCGGGCTGGTAAATACAGTATGAGCAACATCAGTGAACAACTGAAGCTATAGTTAAGGCGACACTCACTCATGGGGGGGGGGGGGGCCCGATATTTAATAATATGTTATTTGAGAAGGCAATGTTGAATTGAAATCAATTTCAGTCAATTCAACCCGGCTCAGTTCCAAACCCAAGCAAACATTAAGTGGATTAAGAAAAAGAGTATTAAATCACACAGGCTTTATTCCCGAGTAACAGGTTAGATACCCAGAGAAAGATTAGTCTTTCAATTTCCTCTCCCTTCTGATAATTCAATAGACATGGGTGGACTGGTTTTTGACATGAAATACAGATAATATCTGTTTTTCTTTGTGGCAAGATTGAGATATCAAGAGGAGCAGAAAATAGTTATTGCTCGCCTGCTGCAGTGAATTGTTGTATATTGCGGCTATTTGAGTAATAACCTTCAGTGAAATCTGCAAGGAGGTGCATTTGTACATCTGTCTCTCTCTCTTTCTCTCTTTCTCACATATAGATATATATATGTGTGTGTGTATCTCTGCCTCAGAGGCTAATATCATAAAATTCATAAGTATAGATTTTCTGAATTAAAATGATCCATCCATTCATCCAGAAGCGACCACTTTTCATCAATATGTCAACTACTAAAAGCAGTGTTTATATTTGCTTTCCTGACATAAACAAACTCATCATTAACAGAACACGTCTCTGTTGTCTTCGGCATCAAAGGAAGCACATAACAGCGGCTCTTTAAGTGTCTTTGGCGATCAAGCTGAGCTGGGAGCAGCCGAGTCTGGAACAAAGCTATCCTTCACTCTCATAGGGGTTGCACAGTCATCTGTTGTGTTGTCACCACTAAATAAAAGGTGGAGGAGCAATCGAGGCAACACGGCTTTTAAATACAGTCGGTCCCCGTAGTGTGTAGGATAGAAAATGCAGATTTTGCAGACGTGTGAAGACGAGTGCTTAAGATTAAATCTGTTAGAGAGATTCTGAGATAAATGTTTTTATGTATATCCGTCCAGATATACTGTATGTATGTAAACAAGAAAACAAATAAGAGGATCAAAATCAAAGAAGACGAGCTGAATCTATTTTAAATTGTCTATTTTTTGCCTTGGGGCGACACCATTCCCAAAGCTGATAAATAACTGTGTGTTTTCTCACTGACGATTAAGTATGAATTCACATGAATGTGAGGAACAAACAGCTGGGTTGAGACTTCTCGTTTCTCACCGGGGGACCGCATTGCACCCTCACAAGTTTTTTTTGCTCTCGCAGCAATAAAACTGTTGTGCCTAATTTAACCCGTTTGAGCAGCGTCGGAGCTGCAGGGCATGCATCTCTGCCGCCTCTCAACCAGATTAGGCTGTCAAATATGCTTTTAGAATATTTGATTCTTCCCACACCTGTCAGTTTGATTTAGAGCTCTGCCGTTATGAGCACTTTTTTTCCGGTATTTTTTGTTGTTTTGTGAAATAGTCGCGCACATCTTCCTCATATTGTTTCCTTATTATCCAGATTTTTATCACTGAAAAAAAATCCTCTCTAATCTGGACAGTTTACAGCCTTTCCCCGGCCACGTTCTGTTGTTAATTCCAACCGCTGCAGTGGGAATATTAAAGGTACATACGTCCTTGGTCACTATTCACACTTCTCTCACTCTTCTCTTCTCTCTTCTGAAATGTGTAATGGCCACTAAGTACGAACATCTGCGCATCTTAATTTTGACAAGATCATTAAGAGACAGAGTTCTCAATAGATTATGCTCAGTCCCTGATTAAAGCTGAGGGCAGTAATGGGTAATTAGGAGAATGAATAGCGTTCATTCAGAATGTCTGGACTTTAATTCGTAGGGGTGATCTATGCGCAGTATATAACGTGTAAGAGAAGATGTATGTGCGGTTATATTTCATGCATACTTACTTTTTCTTCATTTTTCTTTAATTCTTTCAAACCTGCCTTATATTTCTAACCCCATATACAGGAGTGAAATATCATCGATCTGCTACTTACAGTAATGGGGTCATAAAATTCTCATTTGTGATTGCCGCCCAGAGAACACGTACACATTCAATCCTTAGTGTTGTATGTAAAGCAGATATACAGTTGTAAAAGAGAGGAAATGTATAAAAACACACACAGCCAAACGTGTGTCCAGTGCATCCTTTTTGCTGGTTCTTTTAAACATTTATGATATTCAATATTAAGTAATTACTCAATTGCCAGAATCTAATGTTTTTTTTAATGTATTTTAAATTACTTATAACAAAGTTTCAGTCAATAAAGTTGTTTCCAGGGCAATTCATCAAATTCCAATTACAACTTTGGATAATCAACATAAAACGATTATTGCGCCGCATTCCGTTTTGCAATGACGCGCTCGTTTTGTCTTGTGTCATAAATCCAGCACACCCCCTACCTTTACGTGGCGCACAACCACGGGGCACCGCATATAGGAAAGGGGTTATCGGCTCTAAGTCGGCTTGGAAAGGCCCGGGGTGAAGGTGGTGCTTTACAGCACCCCTCACCTGCTTAGTGCTTGCCCTCTCTGCCCATAGTTAATCATGATTGATCGCAAATTAATTGCACATTTTTTATCCGTTCAACATTTACCTTAAAGGGAGATTTGTCAAGTATTTAATACCCTTATCAACATGGGATTGGGCAAATATGCTTGCTTTATGCAAATGTATGTATATCACAAAACAATGAAAAATATTGTCCAGAAACCCTCACAGGTTCTGCATTTAGCATAAAAAATATGCTCAAATCACAACATGGCAAACTGCAGCAAAACAGGCAACAACATCTGTCAGTGTGCTGACTTGACTATGACTTGCCCCAAACTGCATGTGATTATCATAAAGTGGGCATGTCGGTAATGACCATGATAGACTCATGGGTACCCATAGAACCCATTTTCATTCACATATCTTGAGGTCAGAGGTCAAAGGACCCTTTTGAAAATGGCCATGACAGTTTTTCCACGCAGAAATTAAGCGCAAGTTTGGAGCGTTATTTAACCTCCTTCACGACGAGCTAGTATGACATGACCAATGGATTCCTTATGTTTCTAGTTTCATATGACACCAGTATCTTAACTCTAGCTTGCCCACTACAACCAAAAAAAATAACAAATTGCGTTAATGCGTTAAAGAAATTAGCGTTTTTGAATTTGCGTTAAACTTTAACTTTGACAGCCTTAATATCTATACAACCAATGTGTTTATGATTAAATTGTTTACTAGATCATCAAGTTCCTCACAGTTCTAGCCTTTTACATGTAGCTCTCAAAGTGCACCAGATTAATGCATTTAACTTTAAAAATGGTAGCTGCTAAATTTTCTTTCTAAATGCGTGTTTACAAGTCAACAAGTAATCATGTTAAATAATCATGATCTTAATAATGACTATGATTGTGATTTTTGCCATAATCGAGTAGCACTGGTTGTTCAAAAGGCTGTAGCAGATCTCTCGGCCTGTTCTCATTGTGCTGCCATCACAGAATCACCACAGAATAAATGCAAATCCCACCACCTCCCTCCCCAGCCCCTGTGTCTTTGGAGAGTGGTCCGAGCAGAAAGAGCAAGTAGCTAGTGGCCAGCGCTAATGGCTAACCTTAAGTCCTTTCCATTCAACCGAGGAGTGATGCATGACAGTTGTGAATTACAGGCAGCAATTCCCACCGCTCTGCCTCCGTGTGATGAATGGCTCCAATCTCGTTGTGCCGAGGAAGTTAGCATTACATTCATGAGATACAGTAAATGGATCTGAGACTGCAGAGCTTTCCACTGAATGTTGAACATGTGGGACTTTGTCCAGAACGCACGTGTGAACAAGGCACAAAGTTTGTTGCGCATCTGTCCTTTATTAGTGTTTGACAGAAGAGATAGAAAATGCTATCGCTCATTTTTTTTTTTTTTTGTAGAGCTGACGTAACCTTATTTCAGGATTTGCTTGTCCCCTTTGTGTGAAAGCTGCCTTTATTCAATCTTATGAGATAGCGATCTGAATAGAATAACACAATCTTGCAATTATGAAAAGGCTAATTGAAAGAGAGAAATCTCATAATTAGAAGAAAATAGCCCCTGATTGAGTCGAGTCACTACTGGTGGTGGATTTGTAAATCATTCTGGTGATCGGGAAATTGCTTTTGGGCAAACACTTAGCAGTCCCATGACCTGTCCCCCCTTCCTTTGACATATATCTATTCCATAATTGCTTTGGCAATTGTTATTGTGTAAAATGGAGAGGTCCAAATGTCAAAACACTTAATGACAAAAACTGTTTCTCTCCAGTTTGTCCCCCCGTCTGCATTCAAAACTTATGCTTGATGTTTTTTTTTTCACAATATCCTTGATAACTGGAGAGCAGCTGCTGCTCTGAAGGCTTTCAAGGCTTTGCTGGTATCCCATTTAGCAGTGGTGTGCTTTCCGGTTTGACATTTTATTGCTTATGAGATGACGCACAACGGTGGAGAAAGTATGCTCTACGCAAGTGTCAAGCAACAGTTTTTGTCGAGTCCAGAGCTCTTCTTGCAATTTATCTGACAGAAAAGCTTTTTCAAAATAGTGTTTTTTTTTTCCGCTTAACTACTGTAGCTTTAAAAGTGTTGAATGGAACTGGAACTAGCTGTTTATTAGAACTGTCATTGAGGCTAGCGTCCCTATTTCTCTTCTTCTCGGAAATAATAATCTTTCATGCTTTCCCAAACATCCCTCGCATTGTTGAGCTCCGGCTCTCTCTGTATCTCGGTTGGCCTCGTCTGATTTCTGACTAGATTTCCCTCCTAATTTCCCTGTCCTGCATTACATAACCGTTATTAAAACCCACCAAATGAGGCCTTTAATTGCTTTCGTGGTTTATTATAAAGGAAATTATTGTTTACTGCTGGCCAGGGACCTTGCAGAACAAGATGTATTGACAGTCAAGATCCGTTAGTTGAGCAACACTGGAGGGCGAGAGAGAAAAAAATTAAAAAAATAAAAATCACCCAGGTTTTCTATGTTTTTGTGTCTTTCGGCACAGTCTGGGTAAAAGAGGAAAACAACATTGTCATTAGTATGAGTGGTCCCACCAGACAGCCTTTATTTCAATGGTGTCTATGACATGTGACATGGCCTGATGAAACTATTAATCACTGATCATAAGTCACACACAGTAAAATGCTGGGGGGATATGGTGACTGCAGATATTGACAAGCTGCAGATATAAAGCCAGCAGCAGATTAAGTGTTTGCTTTAGGGTGTGTATACCATATATACTGTATCTCCCACAGTGATAAACAACTGTGGGAGATAAGAGTGAGATGTTCAATGCCTCTGTGGAGGAGGCAGAAATGTTCAGTTATGTTACTGAACTGGCAACAACATACTAGGGCTGCAGCAAATGTTTATTTTCATTGTAGATTAATCTGTCGATTACTTTTCTCGATTAATTGATTAGTTGTTTGGTCTATAAAATGTCAGAAAATGGTGATAAATGTTGATCAGTGTTTCCCAAAGCCCAAGTTGACGTCCTCAAATGTCTTGTTTTGTCCACAACTCAAAGATATTCAGTTTACTGTCATAGAGGAGTAAAGAAACAAGAAATATTCACATTTAAAACGCTGGATTCAGAGAATTTTGACTTTTTTTTTCTTAAAAAGTTGCTCAAATCGATTAATCGATTATCAAAGTGGTTGCCGATTAATTTAATAGTTGACAACTAATCGATTAATCGTTGCAGCTCTACAACATACACCACCTCCCCATAATTCCCCCTCTTTACCTGACGACTCCAATCCAGTGCATATGAGCTGCAAAAGCCACCTCTGGGTATGGCTGGGAAATATGACGATATATATCATATAAACGATATAAAAATGTCTGTCATATATTTTTTTCTATTGCGGTATAGGCTAGGCCTATATTTATTTATTTTTTCTCTATAATTTCCCTAAAAACTGTTATGTTCATTTTGCACTCAATTTCTTAAAATGAGAAAATACGCAGGATTTTTCATTTGTCAAGTATTTAATTCACACAGGAGTATACAACAATGCCACGTGGTTATTTCATATAGTCTATTTATTTATTGAATTACCAGGAAATACGCTATATCGTCATATATATCGTTATCGAGAGATGAAATGACTTATATCGTGATAGATTTTGGCAATACACCCAGCCCTACCTCAAATTCAATTAATTTCAGTTTCAATTAATGGCAAGACACAGGCTTCCCTGTAACTGGTATATCTGAAGTCATTTGACTACTGAGAGTAGGGGAAACACTTCTTCTAGAGCTCTTTTAACACTAACACAACCCCTTTTTTTTGTTTCCCAATTCATATTTTTTTCTCCCACAAAAAAATAATAAATACAACACGCTTGTTAAACGGTCTGAACCTTGAGCAACGGTAGGCCGACTTTATTTTTGTAAGTAGCAGAAATACACCAACACCTACTGTTCAGACAGCATCTTGTGTCATCACGCCTCGCACACCCACAATCAATCCCACGTGCACAGGCACACACGGAACACGAGGAAGCGCAGATGAGTCAGAGCGGCCGTCAGTGAAAGTGGTGAACAGTGATCTGCAAACTGCGAAACACTTTCAGAGTCTCTCGTCGTCCTCGTTTTAAACCAGCAGAGCCGTTACATCAATACTCGCGAAGGACAAATTACAGCAGCACCTGTAGCTCTGAGAAAAGTGATGTGCTGAGTGTCAACAGATTGTTGGGATTTGAGCTCCAGCACATATGAGCATTTTTTCCATAATGATTATAAAATGTCTACCGTTCAAGCGACTGGTAAATAAGTGCTGTTTTCTAGCATCCAATGTCTCACTCGGTAGGATAGAATATATGACATGACAGTCACAGCAATGACACGTTGCCAAACTGTGAATCTCAGATGCGCTTGCAAGGGGAGAAATTTACTTTAAAGCTTCTTGATGTGGCTTCTCTGTACACGGTTGTCTTTCCTCTTTTCTTTCAAGACACTACTGCGCCATCAACACTTGAACGCATCTTCTAGGTATAATTGTTTCACACTCGGGCCTCTACTTTAATGGTGGTAAACTGGCACAATCGACAATAACACTACAGAGCAATTTTTTTTAAATGGAATTTCTCATTAGTGCAATACTGTATACTGCTGTGTTGGGTGTGGGAACTTTGATGTTATAGTAATATGAATATTACGCTGACAGTCTGAGGTTGTAGTAGTGTATTACCACATGTGATGTCCAACTGGCAAACAGATGCTTCACTTTATTTAGAGATCCTCTGACAGTAACGCTTAAAGCTGCAGTATGTAACTTTTGGCCTATTATGATAAAAAGTATTTTTTATGAAACCGTCACTATATCCTGACAGTGGTGCATGAGACAGATCATATTTGCTCAAAGTTAGCGACTGCAGCTTTAAAGCGATACCTATCCACCTTATTCTCGGGGGTGTTACTGTAGAAATGATAATGTGCTAACTAACCATAGTGGCTAACCGCCAACGGTGCTTGTTTTGAAAAGTAATTTGCCTTCAATTTAGCAAATCCTGCTTTATTTTTAACAGATATTTAACCAACGTTAAATTTGATTTTTCTAAAATGTCCTTGCGGAGCTGTGGTACGGTGTTCAGTACACTTTTCGCCCTTCAGTGCCACGCCAGGCAGCACTCCTCTGTAGTTGAGAGCCTGACAATATACCGGGGGAATATCCATTAGACAGTCTACACTCTGACTGATGTCTTTTGGACTTTTGTTTTTTGAGAAAAGTGGTGAAAAGTAACCCCTCCGTCTGTGTGCAGAAGATCATTATAATCATATAGATCATTACATCATAGGATGGGCGATTAATACAAATTTTAAATGTCAAAATATTCAATTGATGTAATAAACGTTAACTTTATTGACCTTTTATTTAATAACACTGCTGTGACATCAATATTGGGTGCATGATTACGTGAAAACAGCATCTGTGTTGAAAAAGTTGCTGGTGGAGTGCCAAGCAGTCAGTGCGCACCATTGATGTTAAAAATGCGCATTTCAAAGCATTTATTCAACAAAGGGTAATATATTTAACAACTTGTGATAGCATAATAATCATTTCATACAGACTACAGTACTGTTAGAAGCATAAATTAAGTTGAAATGTACATTTTCGCTGCTCTAGTCATCTCCCCTCTCAAGCCGCTGTGGGTGCAACTCACAAACTTACTGAAATCTCACAGGAACAAATGGACTGAAAGAGGGGGAACTGAAGATGGCACCCATATACTGTACATTATATGCACGATCTGGAAGTATTTATTCAGCGATCGGCGGAAAATGTCATCTGTACGGAATATCGTTACTGTACAGAATGTAGTTAGTGTACGTTAGTTGGGCTACGAAAGAGAAGCGGAGAAGAGACGTCGGGTCCTTAAAAGGACTGACAGCAGTGCCAGGAGAACATCAGGTACAATTTCATGTGTAGGGAGGACACAGCATTGTAGCATTGGTTTAATGACAGCCAGTTACTTTCACTATTTTCTACACAGTTTAAAATAAAAGGCAGTGTATGGCAGGGAGTGCAGGGCAGCATTAGTACTGTGGAAGTACTGATATGCCTCAGAACTTTTCAGTTTGTTCATCGCTTCACCGTCTGTAGCAACGGAGTCAATAACGTAGCTAAATATGCTAGTGTACATAATCTGAGGCCACTTCTTCAGGTCATCCTCCCATCCTGCGATAGTAGAATGCAGCGGTATGATCACATTATCCCGTTTGAGCTGTAATAGGTGGTGTTCACATGTTTTACTATACCGTAAAATCACTAAATGAGTCTGATGAAGCGCTGAGCACAACATGCTGCTCTTGTCAGTGTCAATAAAAGATCCTTGATCATATCTTTACAGGTTGAGTGCGCTGTCTCTACCGCAAACACTTATGGTTTATTTATTATATATATATATATATATATATTTATTTTTTTCTGATTGCATGTTCATCTTGCAGCTGCCAGCATGAAGGAGTAGTTACTTTATGATAAAATAAAGAAAAAAATATTTATATGTCATGTCATGAGGCATAAACCTAATCCTAAGTGACGAAGAAGATCATGGCTCACTAAAGAAACAATTCAAAACAATACAGCAATTTAAGTATTTAAAATGCACTAAATCATATGCAAATTGCTTATAAGGATATTAAATAAATATTACCATTAACAGCATTTTGCCTGCCTCTACCACATAAGCAGAGTCAGCAGAAAAGTTCCCCAAGTGTGACCTCTTTGTTTTGTTTACGTAACAATCGTTTGTGTACATCCGAGATGGATAATGCAACCCGAATCATGAACAGTAGGCTATTAAGTCTACAAGTTTTTAATGTTTTGTAAAATTAAATTTTTAATGGAGTCCAGCTTTGTTATAGAATGCATCTGCTGTTGATGCATTCATGCTTAATTAGTATTTCTAAAGCTGGGGGAAATATAATTGATTAAAAAAGAAAAAACACCTCTTAAATTTAATGCTGTAAAGTAAATTAGCCAATCGGAAGTAAGTATATTGGACCCAGTGTTCCCCTTCAGATTTCTGTCCAGTGTGTGTGTGTGTGTGCTCAGGTGAATGTGATTTGTTTTGTGTGCTGGTAAAGCTAAATGACGAACGGTAACAGAAGGCTCATTAGAATTTACCACCCACGGCTTGAGAAATACGTTTGCAAAGGTGCACCATATTTTTTCTCGCAAGCCAATAAGAGCAGACTGGGCTTTTTCAGGAGGGGCTCTTAAAGAGACAGGCTCTAAAACGGAGCGTTTCCGACAGAGGGTGAATACAGGTATATTAAGCTGGACAGTGAAAAAAATAATGTGTTTTCTTTAGGGCTGTCAATCAATTAAAATATTTAATCGCGATTAATCGCACGATTGTCCATGATTAATCGCGATTAATCACAAATTAATGGCATATTTTTTATCTGTTCAAAATGCACCTTTGTCAAGTATTTAATACTCTTATATCAACATGGGAGTGGAAAAATATGAATGCTTCATGCAAATGTATGTATATATTTATTATTGGAAATCAGTTAACAACACAAAACAATGAAAAATATTGTCCAGAAACCCTCACAGGTACTGCTTTTAGCAATAAAAAAATATGATCAAATCATAACATGGCAAACTGCAGCCCAACAGGCAACAACAGCTGTCAGTGTGCTGACTTGACTATGCCTTGCCCCAAACTGCATGTGATTATCATAAAGTGGGCATGTCTGTAAAGGTGAAACTCGTGGCTACCCATAGAACCCATTTTCATTCACGTATCTTGAGGTCAGAGGTCAAGGGACCCCTTTGAAAATGGGCATGCCAGTTTTTCCTAAACTTAAGTGCAAGTTTGGAGCGTTATTTAACCTCTTTTGCGATAAGCTAGTATGACATGGTTGGTACCAATGGATTCCTTAGGTTTTTCTAGTTTCATATGATACCAGTATCTTCACTCTCTTAATGCGTTAAAGAAATTAGTGGCGTTTAAACAAATTTGCGTTGACAGTCCTCGTTTTTTTTTTTTTAATTTAAAGCGCGTAAACATGTTCTAATAGAAAACTCAAAATACAAGTATTAACCTGAAAATTAGTATGATATGTCCCTTTAATTACCCAACCTTCACCAACGACTACACCGATCAGTCTCAAAATGCCCACATTTTGAGGTTCTGAGTATGAATATTATATCATAATATCTAACACCACTAATTTACTATGCTTTTTACATTGATTGTTCCCATTTTTTTTTCTCCGATTTTGAATGGACAATTCCCCACATACTAAATTCTTTTTCATTGCTTGCGTCCTTGTTGGACTTGAGAAGGTGTAGACATCCCATGTCTCCTCCGATAAACACGGAGTCCCACGCCACTCTTTCCACCTGTCAGTGTGAAGTCTCACCAGGAGAGCCTAACACGTGTTGAGTTGTGTTTGGTATGAAAAAAAAAAAGCAGACCTCAAGTAGTGAGACGCGCTGCGAGGATGATTCCAAGCTGCCAGTTCGCAGTGTCTCATATCTTTAATCACATAAAGACCTCTGTGTTTTCTGTATCCTATCAAAAAAAGATAATTGCCATCTTTCATTCTTCTATCTGAATATGAACTCCTCTATATCCCACTGCCCAGTTCTCCTCTCTCATATTACTATCTTCGCCTCCTCGGTGCCACCTCATCCTGATTAAAATGCACACGCTGACCTCTGCGCCTTATACTCTTCTTCTCTCTCCCTAATTTATGCCTTCCTCTTCACCCTCTCTCCACATCTCCCTCCCACCTCCTCTCCTCCTTTCTCCGTCTCTCGTTTTCTCTTGCAGTGTCCTGAGGGGCTGAGGCCAATGAAGGATGGCTCAGGTTGCTATGACTACTCTAGGGGCATTGACTGCACGGATGGCTTCAATGGAGGCTGCGAACAGCTGTGTCTCCAGCAGCTCGTGCCCCTTGAAGATGACCCCAGCTCCAGCAACGTGCTCATGTTTTGCGGGTGAGAATAACAGTAAATAAATTGAAAGGTGTCTGCGGGGCAGGAAAAAAAGCGTCCTCATGAAATAGGCTCCGTGAGTGATATTTCAATCAAGAAATTCTTCCTCAGGCAAATACCCACATGAAGGAAATGAGATATGCAAATGGCAAATAACCAGTGTGTAATCACCAGATCACATCTATATATGATGAAAGACATTTGCCCAGGATTACATATGAAAAAGTATTGTTTTAATATAATTACATATCTTATTAATGTTTTACAATATCAATTAGTCACAATTTTGCAGTATTACCTGGCAGGGGTGGGGATCACCAGAGGCCCCACGATACGATTTTATCACGATACTCAAGTCACGATACGATCTTATTGCGATTTTAAACATATTGTGATTTATTATCTTTTTTCAACTGCAAATTATGCAGTTTGTCAACATCTGTTTTATCTAATAAGATACAATTTTCACTCTGTTCATCTCAGAGGTTTCATTCACATATCTTGAGGTCAGAGGTCAAGGGACCCCTTTGAAAATGGCCATGCCAGTTATTCCTCGCCAAAATTTAGCGTAACTTTGGAGCGTTATTTAGCGTTCTTCCCGACAAGCGAACAAGAGTTATTAAGAGGTTAATAGTTTATATGAAAAAAGATTGATACTTGAAGTCCATGTATCGATACAATATTGCGATACTATGCTTTATCGATTTCTCCCCCCACCCCTATCACCTGGCTGGCCAACTCTGATGGAAAGCTTTTATGCTGTGTTCAGACTAAGAGCGGAGCGAATTTTTGCCTCGCTTTACTTGCGCGAATTGGACCGCCGCTGTCATTTGTGTTTATTCGCACTAGACGCGATACCAACAACTTTCTTTCTTCCAACAACAGTGCCTTGGCGCTGAATGTATCTAGCAAGCCGCACGTCGTTACTGTGGTATGAACCCAAAACACACAGATTGTGCTGTGTTTTTCATTGCAATAAACAGATCAAAAAAGATGCCGAAATAACTACATAATAATGCCGATTTGTAAAGAGTCTGAATTCATGCTTCGTCTGGTCTGTCCGAAAGACGACAAGCAAACAACTTTAAAATTGCTTGTTTTCTGAATGGAGTTCTGATCGATCACTGCCAGGCTATGCAGCTGCTCCATCAACACTCAACATAACGTCATCTAGGCATTAAGAATCTCAACGTGATACGCTTTCGCGGCACAGTGTCACGTGAATTTCTCGCTCGAGTTGAAATATTTCAACTCCCAAGAATACACGAATGGCGCGAATTTTGCATGTTCGCGGTGCGTCGTTCGCGTCGCTCAGTGCGACTTCTATTCACCTCTTTGCATTGACTTTGTACGTAGTCGCGCTGCCCGAAAAGTTTGCTTACAAATGCTTTCATATATACATGTATACAGTTTAAATAGTACAAATACAAGTATTATCTACGTCAATTATTACAGTGTATCAGGGTACCCCATTTGTCTGTAGAGAAGCTTGAATTTATCAATGGAGGTATTCAAAAGGTGCATCAGGGATTAAATCGGAATCTTGAACCATGCTGACTACTTCCTGTAAATTATTCAGCGATACATTCACTGTACAAACGCCCTCTTCCTCACCCCACACATGTTCCACGGAGCTGACACACTGTACTGTACTGTATGTGGACTGGGGGGAAGCTTTTTGAGCACCTTCCTGGGAACATGTGTCACATGGCAAAGTAATCTCCAGGGAGTTACCATGTGAAAATGGTTATACTTTGACCAGGAAGCTGGTCACCAGCAGTGTTACACCGTGGCATTCCAACAGTTCCCATTTTTCTTTCACTAATGTGTGGCAAGAAATCATGTTCCACGCCATTATACCAACACTACCTTTTATCCCTTATACACCAAGTGGGATGGATCAATGGGTTCAGGCTGTTTGTGCCATGCTTGTCAGTGGAATTTCACAGCAGAAATCTTCTAAGCACTACTGCAACACGTTTTCTACTTTCTCTCCCATCGCGTCTGTCATCTTCGAGGAGTTTTCTACTTCTGCTAGTAAGACTGTAGTGTAGAAAAGTCCAAGTGGAATTTGGAGATATAGTACTGATCTGGTAACCAGATGCTGATCTAGTAACATTGATCATGCCACGTTGCAGCAAGGTTATACTATTTTCGAATTTTCCAATTATTTTTCATCATTCATTTTGTTAATTTTTGCTAGTTTTAGTATAGTGTCATTTTTTCAGAAAGGTTTAGTTTTAGTTTTACAGTAGTTTTAGTTTATTTTTGTTAGGGACCAGGTATAATGTCTCAGAAGTATGTAGCTATATACTGTACATACAAGATACATGGTTGGAGAACTGTGTAGGAATGGCCATAGTGTTTATTGTTTAATCTTTAGTGAAGCAACTTCGGCATAGCGACGTCTCCTGGAAGGTCAAGTCCGTCCCGTTTCTGTGGTTCAGTGTCACGAGAGTTGACGGAAATTCATGCTGTCTCCTTTTTTCGGTAGTGATAAAACTGAAATGAATTGAGGTTCATTTTTATTTTATTTTTACTAGTTTTTTCTACCCAGGCAATATCGTTTCAGTTTAGTTTTTCCTTAAGGATATAGTTTTTATTTATTTTACAGTTTACTTAAAATATTTTTCACCGCTTATTTTCGTTTTAGTTTCACTTTTAATTTACTATAATAACCCTGGTTGCAAGTCACTTTATTCATATGTCATTGTGGGCCCACTTTTGGGTTTCTGGCAAGTGGGAACTCAACAGAGGGGACAGGCTGACAGGTGAAGGATATCCTAATTCTCCTTGAGATGTGTCAGGTCTACAGTGTGAGATGGGTTTTTTTGTTTTCCTCCCAGAACATTAAGCTCCCTTACACTATGGGTGAAAAGGCCAACAACAAAATGCAATTTGCAGCAACCTCCACTTTCCCTAATGCCATCGGTACAATTGATTTGGACTCACTTTACAGTGAGGGCGCCTCGGGAGGATGAATTTGTTTTTGTCAATCAAGAATATTGTCATCCCATCAGTGTGCACACCCTCTGTGATATGCAAATGGATCTAACAATCGCTGTTGCACAATTGCGTGGGTCAAGCCATTCTAAAACTGGCCTGTGAGATTAATAGATGACGTTAATACAGCATGCTGCGTGGCATAGTTAGTGATGGTCTGCGGTGGAGCAAACCTTTGGTTTATAGAAGGAGAAATGACTTTACCTTCATGCAACAGGAAGACGCAGCTCCACCAGGTCTGCTGCATTTTCAGGACAGCGTTGCCAATAACGACAGTGTCCTCATTCCCGCTGAGGTGCTGAGACCTGACCGACTGCATGAGGCCAAACTTCAGCGCCAGCCAACAGCAGCAGATACCCAGATAAATGGAGGAGATTATGATAATTGTGACTGATTGCACAGTCTGCTGAATTTGCCATCGGAATGTGTTTCCAGCTTGTGTCCACAATCGCTACAATGACAATGGCAAGTTCACTGCTGCACTGCCAAAGCTTGCAACAGTAAAAGCCAGATTGTTTTTGACAACCTTGCTTTTGCACAGCCAGGATAGATTCTGACCAGGGCTGTCAATCAATTAATCGCACATTTTTTTTATATGTTCAAAATGTACCTTGATTTGTCAAGTATTTAATACTCTTATCAACATGGGAGTGAACAAATATGCTTGCTTTGTGCAAATGTATGTATATATTTATTATTGGAAATCCATTAGCAATACAAAACAATGACAAATATTGTCCAGAAACCCTCACAGGTACTGCATTTAGCATAACAATTATGCTCAAATCATAATATGGCAAACTCAAGCCCAACAGGCAACAACAGCTGTCAGTGTGTCAGTGTGCTGACTTGACTATGATTTGCCCAAAACTGCATGTGATTATCATAAAGTGGGCATTGAACCCATGAACCCATTTTCATTCACATATATCGAGGTCAGAGGTCAAGGGACCCCTTTCAAAACGGCCATGCCAGTTTTTCTACGCAATTTTGGAACGTTTTTTAGCCTCGTTCCCGACAAGTTAGTATGACATTGGTACCTTAGGTTTTCTAGTTTCATATGATGCCAGTATCTTCGCTCTAGCTTTAAAACTGAGCCCACTACAACATACAAATTGCAAGTTGCGTTAATGTGTTAAAGAAATTAGCAGCGTAACTTAAAATAGATTTGCGAGTTATTATCGCGTTAACTTTGACAGCCCTAATTCTGACTGCTAGTGTTTGTTTTTAGCTGGGTCGGTGCGGTCCATAGATCGGTGGTAAGTTTCTCTACAGATGTCAGGAATGCTGAAGAAAGGGGCTAAAATATTGGCATGATATAGTTTTCTGTTCCTGAATCTGTAATTTGTAGATTAAAGTCATAAAATGGGAACACCTATAGTATGTAGGTGTTCATGCAGTGCAACATTCATGCCACAATTCATCTTCTAATGCTCTTGCCATCAACTATGCATATGTATCCTTTCATTTATTACATATTGTACATTACATTAACAGCGTTTTCCTCCTCGTCAGGTGTGTGCAGGAGTACAAACTGGCAGGGGACGGGCGCTCCTGCCTCCTGCTGTCAGACAACTGTGAGGGACCAAAATGCCCAAGGCAGGATGTTCGCTTCAATGACACCCTGTTTGGTGAGATGCTGCATGGATACAACAACAAAACCCAGCAAGTCAACTTGGGACAGATATTCCAAATGACCTTCCGGTAACTAGTGTACACACATTTACACTTTGCACAGATGCACGCTCGTCGTCAGAGCACATTTTCCTATTGTACAAATATATTGTTCTTTCCTTTTCTTTAATCTGATTTAGATTCTTGTCTTGTGTTATGAATCATTTTTGTTCTTTCTATTCTTTTGTCTTTTTTTGTCTCAACTCTGTCTGAAAAGCATTATTTTATTATTTCTGCTGGTGTAGATTACACCGACAATCTTCCTTTGAGACCTGTTGTTTTCACATCTTAACATCTTTCTGCGTCTCCGAAGACACACCGCATCAGGAGCAGCGGTCGTCTTTTATCAGTTTTGGGCTGCCGGAGAGATAGAAAAGGCTCGAGAGCTCAACGGGGCAGCTCTGAGAATCAGTAGTCGGGGGTTTGCCGTCGGGGAGCCGCATCTGTGTTTGCACAGATGTGTGTGCTTGTGTGTGAGAGAGAGAGAGAGTGAGGAGGGGATGAGACAGTGATGGCTGAGTGAGGATTGAGACTTATCCCATTGCGGTTCTCCCTAAACTGTCAGCCCTCTGAAAACCTGGCTCACTCTGATAACTCACATGCTGTTTGTGGAGAAATGCGCCTGTAATCACAGAGAGATGATGAGGGTCTATCTATGCACGAATGCAGCACACACGCACAAAAACACACTCAGCCAGCTGTCTCTTTGTCTGTCTTTTATTTGTTCACACATACACACACACACACACAGTTTTTCAAGTAACCATGAAATGCTTTTCATCTGTTCTGACCTACAGGTCACAGTAGTTGTGCTTGGCTAAACGCAGCCACTTGATGTGTCCGCTGTAGGTCCTCAGGGTCCTTTTGTGATGTATATTGTTTTGATTCAGGATTTCTACAGCATACATGGCACACTGGATACAACTTGCATTGAAACAGAGAACAAGTTAACTTAGTTTTTCCTCTCAGAAATTTGTGTTAATGATCATTTAAAATCTAGATGGATTTTATCCATATACTGTATATAAGAAGTGGACTTAGTCACCATGACGTCACCCATTGGTTTGTGGTCTGCCGTTTTGAAGCCTTGGGTTCGCCATCTTGGTTGTTGGCCGTAGCCGCGATGTTTTTTTGCAACCAGAAGTGACATGAGAGGGTAACACAACCGAATGCTGCGTGAGACATTGTCTGGCGACCAAAATGTTGATATTAACTTTCATGAACTGAAAACACACAATGAAAGTGTTCAAGTTGTTAGACGAGAACACGGACGACTCCCAGACCTGACAACGCCGTGGTAGCGACCTGTCACTCACAAGGTAGCCACGCCCTAAAGTATACCCTGCTTTATGGTCTATTTGACTCTAAACGGGACCATAATTTACTAAATGAACATCATGCTGTATTGAAGAAGACTTCAAACTAGCAATTGAGACCATTAGGGCTGTCCTGAATAACATTTTTTGGGCTTCGAAGCTTCGCTGAATAATATTCAAGGGTATTTGAAGCTTCGCTTTACGGCGCGGCGCAGCAGGCTGACATGTTTTTCTTTCTGTCTGTCTCCATCTCCCCCGTTTCAGTGCCCGAGACAGTGCCGCTCTCGCACTACTGTACAAACACGTACCTCTACACACAACAAACAGCGACACTCGTCTGAGAATAACTAATAATAATTAATGTTGAATATGAATAATGAACAATGTGGTGGGATTATTCCTTATTTCATGGGCTATTTGGGGATTTATACATTATTATAACATACTATATTATATATATTTTTGTTTTGTTTTTAAAAACTAAAAAGCTAAGCATTTGAATACTGATTTGAAGGTTGATTACCATGGCAACGGTCGAAACTTCGAAGCATTCGGGTCAGCCCTAGAGACCATAAACTCATGTTTTCAATGTTTACTGAGGTAACAAATCAAGTGAGAAGTAGGCTCATTTTCTCAGACTTCTATGCAATCAGATTTTGCAACCAGAGGAGTCGCCCCCTGCTGGCTTTTAGACAAAATGCAAGTTTAAAGCACTTCCGCATTGGCTTCACTTTTCAGAACCGGAGGTTGCCCACTGATTTTATATGAATGCATGGTGAATTTCTTTGGGTGTAACCAAATGATATTGAGATATCCTTATGCACAGAGAGGTGTTTTGTAAGTGTTTTCTTGTCTACAGTACTGCGCCGTGACTTTTATCATAAGACGTCCACATTTATTATTCAAAGGAGCCACAAAAAAACAAAACAGTAATGCAAGTGATTAAAATCACTCTTTGAATCCACTGGAAAGCTGCTTTTGTGAAGTGTTCTCTCAGAAATGTACGATAAGTCAGGTACAGTAACTTCACATATTTCCTCATAGTAGCATTCGGTGTTGAAAAGTGCACTTCTGCCTTCATATTATTTTATTCTTCATATCAATGTCTGTCAGGTGAAGTAGTTCTCGATGACATTAAGTTGAATTTATTTACTAGTACACAGTTGTGTCTGCGTCTGTCCTTGAAGATGCCTTTGTGAAGCGGGTAAACTACCTCCCACCTCTTAGTAGTAGGAAGCTTCTGGCTGCTGAATGTTTTGAGTTATTGACCAAGATGACCAATGAACACAGGTCATTCTCATAGAATAAAATAGTATTTGCACAAGATGGGAATGCGTCGGAGAGAATTTCAACCGTTTAGCAGGGCATACAGCACCTCTCTGACTTGTCTCCGCATGGGTTTGTACTGAAGAACCGCAAGTCGTGAGGTGGAACACTTTGGAGCCAGGACTGACATAAAGAGCTATAGCATTTAAAGGGGGATTACTAACTTTGATCACCAACAGAGCTATGAGCTAAAAGGGGCTTAAAATCCATCTTAAGAGAATTTGTACAAATGACTGACACGTCTAATATGGGAAAGAGACTAAGAGCATCATTCTCCCCAAAGGTTCAAGAGGCTAAACCAGTTGGGGAGTACCCGTTAATACACCAAACAGAGCACAGTTTGACAGATAAAACAAAGGCACACTTTGAGTATTTTTGAAACCAGAGGGAAGCTGACAGTCTTGATCCATTTGCCCTCAAGCTGTAGAGAGCCCAGCGGGTCTTCTGCCTCTAGACTCCAGCTCTACACACTGGGTTACATCAAACTAAGGCCAGTAAAGGGATTTGCACTCAAGCCAGGGCTCTGGTGGGGTAATATACACACACGACAGGTTTAAACTAGTCAAACACCTTGGCAGCCCTGAGACAAGCAATGAAAGATCAGAGCTTCTTTATAAGGGGGAAAGTACACAGAGTGCATGGCACTCTGGGGAAAAAATATCAGTTAATGTCATTGTGAATTGACAGACATGTTTTGGCTCTTGCAGTTTGTTTTTTTTTTGCTTAAAAACTTGCCCCTAAAAAATGAGTATACATCAGCCTGTAAAATGGAGGGAAAAGTCACTAGAGCTTAACTTTTCTGTTTTCAGCATTTTAGTGATTGCCCCACTTTGGTCCAGCCTTGAACTGTTTAGCGAGGTCTCGGTCAACACCCAGCATCTCTCTGGTCCAATCCACACTTTGCCAACTCCCTTCATCCTTCTGCTGCAAGATTCACAGTTCAATACATGCACATGGAATTTAGAAATAGTGTTGATTACTAACAAAAAAGCTGCTGTTTCATTTTGTTCTTTGACAGACACACATTGTGTATCACACAAAAGATGCCGTTGGTGGTTGGATAGGTTGTACATATAGACTGTATATAAGAAGTGGACGTAGTCACCGTGACGTCACCCATTGGTTTGTGGACTGCTGTTTTGAAGCCTCGAGTTAAGCATTTTGACTGTCGCCATCTTGGTTTTTGGGACACAAAACACAGGGTTTTCACCCAGGAGACCAGAGTTTACATCCCATGTGAAACCAACAATGTGTAGTTGTCTTTGTGTTCACAAGTGTTAAGTTTCACTTTCACTTTTGAAATGTAGTTATTTTAAGCCAAAACACGATGTTTTTCCCTAAACCTTACTAAATGTTTTTGTTGCCTAAAACGAAAGAATTTGTAGTTTTGTTGCCTACACTTAAAGTGTTAGAATATGTTGCTGTTGCGTTTCACTTTCACTTTTACAATGTAGTAGGCGTAGCAGGCCCCTACTGACCCACATCTAGGTTGCTTATAGCGACCAATTACGCCTATTTAATGGCCTGATAACAGTTGAATCGGGTGCAGCGACAGGAGAGGGTGGAGCTAAGCACAACCGAACGCTGAATAAGACATTTTTAGGCGACCGAAATGTTACAATTAAGTTTCATGAAGTGAAAACACACTGTGAAAGGGTTAAAGTTGTAAGACGAAAACACGGACAACTCCCAGACCGGACAACGCCGTGGTAGCGACCTCTAAATCACAAGGTAGCCACGCCCTAAAGCATACCCCGCTTTATGGTCCATTTGACTCTAAATGGGACCATAATTTATTAAATGAACATCATGCTGTATTGAAGAAGACTTAAAACTAGCGATTGAGACCATAAACTCATGTTTATAATGTTTACTGAGGTAATAAATCAAGTGAGAAGTATAGGCTCATTTTCTCATAGATTTCTATACAATCTGACTTCTTTTGCAACCAGAGGACTTACCCCCTGCTGGCTATTAGCAAGAATGCAAGTTTAAGGCACTTCAGCATTGGCTTCACTTCTCAGACCCGGAGGTTGCCCACTGATCATACATACATCACCAATCTACGTCAAAATGCTGTAATGCTGCAAAATGAATACTCACTAACTAAGTAACAAGATTACAAAACATTTAATTAAGCTCCGTCTGAGAAATTGGATTTGTTTTGTCTGTTAGACTTCTCATAAAATTGTAATAGGGCTAATTTTATAATCTTTATAGATAGATTTGTCCCCCTACAATCTCAAGGTAACTGCAGTCAAATGCACTCAATAAATATTTTATAAGAAGGGCAATACTCCCACTCACTGAACACCAAGTTTAAATGTAATGACCACTCAGCTACAGCTCTCCATCCACCCTTTGTCTGGCTTCATAAATTGGTCAGATATTGTGGCTATTTATCTCCCTAAGAAGGTAAATCAGTGCTGCTGCCTTGCATCTGCTTTTTGCGGTGCACTTAACACTTTGTCTGCCCTGAGATTCCTGTAAAATACAAGACGCCAAAGCACATTTCCTCTCCCCCACCTCAACCTTCATTTTATTACACCTGTGCAATTTGCACCTGCTCCTGGAAGCTAGAAAAATTTCCATGCTAATTGCGAGATGCATACTCCGTCGCACTTATCCTGTTCCCCGGAGTTAGGGGCACACTTCACTGATTACATGCAGATGACAGGCGAAGTGCACTTCCCGGCTGATGCGCCTCTTTGGATAAATAACACGTGTGTCTGTGGGTGCAGAGTGCATCCGAAAGGGAGCGCGGAAAAGCATTTACCGACCTACTGTACAAACTTCGACAGTTATTGGAGAAGGCGGGATGAGAAAGGAAAAGAAAACTTACTCTCTGAATCCATGATTGAACTGAACGCAAAATTGGGGGGAAAAAAAAGCTGTTTATTGTTCACCAGAAGGTATTTAGTATGCATCACCCTTCCATCTTTGATCAAATTTATTTCACTTAACGTTTTGAAAGTCACTTTTTTCTTGAGCTATTCATCACACTAAGTCTAACCAGACAAGCTAAGCACACAGGAGTATTATACTTGACTCCCCGCGCCTCTAATTAAACATGTGTATTACTGCATGTCATCTCTCCAAAGTACCCGCTCCGCTTATCGAATCCACTGTGTCTTTTGTCAAAAGAAAGGTATTTTTTGTCCCCTGAATGACTTGCTCCCATAAGATTCTACATCACACTCAGTATATGCATACATTCTATGTATTTTACAGTTTTTATTCTCATCATTTTCTCCACGGCGTCTTTGATATGCAGATGCTGTTTTATCCCACAGCCCTGAACCCCTTTCATTCTCACACCTCCACTGTCTACTGATTCCTTCTCACTCACACACACACACACACATATCCTATTCCCTTGCATCAGCAGCTCAAAGTGAAATATTAGATGATTAAGATAAATTATTATTTGAGTTACAGCATCGCAGATAGTGTTTTAATATGAACCTGTGATGTATGGCTGTATTGCAGACATTTTGTTGTAAATTGATTTGCCCAGCCTCTTGCAGAAGCAGACCAGGGGAATGAATTTTGCAATTTGCCGTTATGAAATCAAAGTGTAATGCAATGTTAAGCAAGCGTGTGTGATAAAGTGACATGTGTTAATGTGAACATTGCGGCTGAGAACGATTCCATTACAATGTGATTGCGATGTCGCTATGGAAAGGTATGAGTCCGCCCAACAGAGAATGTATCTGTAGTTTCCGTGAACTGACAGGCGGATGCAGGCTCATTACGAGATACCGTTTTTTTTTCTTTTCTTCTTCTTCTTGACAGCACTTTATATCCTTCAGATCTCTAACAGCATACCAGCCTCTCCATCCAATTATCAAATCAGTGCGATGAAAAACACTTACTTCTCCTACAGTTCCATCCTTTTGTTATTTATAGTCCGTGTTCAATTTAGTGCTTTGTGCTCTCGTATGTACAGTAATAGCATCTTGCCACTCACGGAGGCATGTGGACACAGACACGCCAAATGAATAGGAGGAGAGTAGAGGATGTGGACGAGTGAAGGCTGGTGAGGCTGTGATCATGGCCGTCCATCAGTCCTGAAGAGTACATTTTTCTCTCTCTGTCAAATAAATTACCACATATGGCTTGTGCTATATGGGGATGTAAATTGAGACTGGGGAAAATAGCAGACGGGCAGCATTCAATGATGGTCATTCAGTGGAGAGAGACAAATAACCAGACACATAAAGTACATTGACACACTGATGGACAGCGTAGTACTCAGCAATTTGAAGCATGTAGTGAAGGAACAAATACTCCAGCTGTGTATTGGACTGTAAGCAAGGCGATATATTGCGATTTTATCTAATTTTAGGAAACTGTCATAGTATAAAGAACACACCACAATATGCATAAAATCAGAGTAAAAAAAATTTATTTTTTTTGTGCAATCAGAACAGTGGGATTTGCAATTATCACAGTTCCTGTAACATCCAACATCATAGCACGACTTTGAGAGGGCACATACACTGAGAGGGCGCATCACTTTGCAAATAATATAAAGTATTGACTGACTTAATCTCTGCATGTTAACTATTAATTAAAAATCAATACAGTGTTTTTGAGAATTGATACAGTATCACAAATCATAATATCGTGATACTCGATATTTTCGATATTTTTTCTTACACCCCTAACAAATACAAAAGGCTGGTTCCTCCAGGGTCAGGCAAATTTGAACTTTTGAAGTGCCCACAGTAGAGGTCTTTGGACCTGATCTGAAATTAGCCCTTTTTCGGGAAACCCAACTGAACCCGACAGGCATAAATTATTTTTTTTATTAAATGGGGACCTGATCCAAAAAGACCAATTCATCCTGAACAGACCCTAACAGAGAGAGAATACAAATGACAGCAGCGCGATGCACTACCACCACCTAATGAGCAGCGGCGGTCGGAAAGAGTAGCAACACATATCATCTTTCCCCGCACTTCACTGCTCGCACTCACTGTCTCACCTCAAGAAACACATTCTTTTCCTGCAGTCACCACATGATCTGAGCTGAGTGTGCTTGGATCCACTTGGATGTTCAACATATTGGCACAGGGACCTGCTGCAACAGGGCAGAACTATACCCGGAATCGATAATTAATAATAATGATAATTGTATTCCTATCTAACACGTACAATTAGCTGTAATGCCATAATGAGAAACAAGCCCTGTTATTATGTAGATATATATAAGACAATCACATTTGTCTTCTGTAATGTTGAAAGCAAAATTGAGTGACGTTGCTTAGGATAAATATTTAATCACAAGCAGCGCTCTGAGAAATCAATACTTGTCCTGAGCGTCTTCTCCCTCCCCCCCCGTTCTCCAAACAGTTGCACGGCGAGAGTGCACCGCGGTGAACCACTGTTAGAAGTTTAAGTTGTGAAACATTATTGAGAAGGAGAAGAAAAAGAGGCTTCACCTGCTTTGTGAAGGTGAAGCTGCCACCGTTGTCACTCTGATGCCGAAGACGCTTTTCACACAAAAAGGAAGGGATACAGTAAAGAAGAAAAGAGACAAAACCGCTTTTGATAGGCACTCCGTGCTAACTCCTCATCACCGCTCACCTCTCAAACTAAGACGACACCACAACATGAATAATTTGTGAATCTGGCAGCCCACAAGGCTCACAGGCATGAGCACACCCACGTTTCCTTGTTTCTCGGTAATTTCCAGTAATTATCTCCTTGGTGCACACACGGTAGCTCCTGCCGGGTAGTTGAGTCAACAGACATTATAAGGCAATGTATTCCCACATAATGAGTAGCCATGAGACGGTAAGAGAGACTGTTGAGGTGAAGGGTTAAGCTACTCCAGGTTGATGACAAGCTTCTTAATTCTCTTCCCAAAATAAGTGTTCCGCTTGCTCCTTCTTTTTTTAAGCTACAAACATTGAATTTAATGATCCCCTTTTTATTCTTTCCTGCGCATATGTTGTGTGGGTGTGCGGGGCAGATCTGTGAACTCGTGCAGACGTATGTGTGTTTCTGTGTTTCAAAACAGTTTAAAAATAAAAACTTTGCAAAGACATATTGGCATTGAAACACTGATGGTTATTCAGATACTCTGAATGCTTTCTGTCTGTATGTCCTTTGCATATCTCGGGAATCGTTCATCCGATCGACTTCACACTTGGCAGGTGTATTGCTCAGAACCAAAGGGATTGCATTGTCGAATTTGGTGCAGTTTGGCCAGATGGTGGCGCTGTAACAATGAACTTTGTGTTTTGGCTTGTAACTTATGTCCCGTAACTCTCAGATCTAAATCTATCCATATAAGCCACGCCCACTGGTGTCAGACTGTTTTTACACCATTTTGAATTGTGTCCTAATCAGATTTTTTGCCACTACTCCTACAAATTGATCACCAAATTTGGTTCTTTTTTGGATTGTTGATGTTCCATACAGTTTTGCTGTAGCTGGCCCTCAAAGTTAGCTCAAATGCTGAGGGCAGGGCTTATATTACAAAAAAAATGGCATATCTCCTGATTACTTTGTGCTATTAGGACCACATTTGGTGGACATTTGTAGACATGATGTGTGAGTGACCATGATAGATTTGGTGCCATTTCGCCAATAGGTGGCGCTGTAGCAGCATCATCTAACTATAAAGGAAGGAATCTCCGTCTGTGTATGTACAGTATGTATGACTGCCCTTCGCATATCTCGAGAACCGTGCATCCAATCAACTTCACACTTGGCGGGTGCAAACATTTTTATGCATGAATGGCAGTTTACAATTACTACTCAACCTGCAAAAATGGTTGGAGTGGCTCTGGAGTGGAGGTTTTATAGCTGAGATAACCCCTAATGATGCCATCAGTGTAAGGGCTTTGAGTCTATAAATTATTTACAGACGGCCTGCGTTGCAAACTGGGGTCATGGCATTTGAGAGACGTGGGCGTTTACCAGGTTGGGAGGATCTCTTGATAAGATGCTATCAAGTTGCATTGTGGAAATCGTAGGAGCTCATACTAAGACTAAGACCCTTTTTACACCTACTTGTATTGTATCCTGTATCTGGATATCATCCGGGAGGAAAAATAGCCTGTTATTGCAGCTGTAAATGTAGAGAATGTATTACGATAGGGATGCTACTGGACGGAACAGGCCACATGTGGAGGTGGTTGGATCTCAGCCAGGTGTTAATGCAGTCTACAGTCTGGCCACATACTAGATATAGCCTCTTCCCACTATCTTTAGTGCAGACTCGGAAAAATCTACAGACAGCCCCATCCTTGGCAAAGTAAGAATAAGTAGAGCCTACTGTATACAGCTATAGAAAGCTTATTAAGACCAAATTGTAAATGCAAAGCCCCATAATCAGATGTCATTGCCCAGATACAGTAACATATCCAGATTCAGATTGTATGTCAGTACCAGGTGTAAATGGGGTCTAAAACTCAGGTTATCTCAACATCTGCTGCACTGACGTTGACTTTTTTTATTTCCTTTTTTAAAAAAAAAAAATATTATTCTTTATGTGGATCCCCATTAGCTTCCAGAAAGTGCTTGCTAGTCTAACTTTAGAACTAACTTGAATTGCAATACTAAATTGCTGGAGCCCCCCCGCCCCACCCACCAAAAATACGATTTCATATCAGCCTCATGTGACGCTTGCAAAAACGCACTGTGGTTAACGTTGTGAAATGACTGCTTAGGTTTAGACAGCAAAACTACTTGGTTATGGTTAGAAAAAAGATCATGGTTTGTGTTAAAATAATAATACTAGCATAAATATATAACAACTGCCCTTAGCGGACATTCTAATCTTCAAGCGTAATAACGTTACGTAACATCCGTAAAGTCAACCTTTACTTTTGATTACACACGGGACACGAACAGCGGCCTCCTGGGTGAAAGTCCTGCGTTTGAACCATCCACCACAACCACTCCCAACCACCCTTAGTGGACTTCCTCGCTTGTCATAGTTGTTGTTATTATACAACCCGTTCTCATTCCCAGGGTGTCGAATACCAAGGCTTTGTCACGGCCACCTGCGTGTGTTACCGCCGCACAAGGCACCCTTTAGCGCTGCTATGAAATGCACTGGGCGTTCCATTAACTATAATGTCAAACCATCCGCGGCAACAGTAAATGCTCCGAGAAAGTGCACCGGGAGTGTGGTGACGTAGTTTTAAGAGCGAAAAGACACGGCGGGCGGGAGGGAGGAGAGGTGGATGAGTCCAACAAACACAAGGCTTTCATCCAGGAGACCGCTGTTCATGTCCCGTGCGTTAAAGTCCGTGTAAAGCAAAAATAAATATGTATTCTGGGTTTGTCACACCACATAAAAGGGAAATGGGGGCTTAGTCCTTCTGATCGAGGTTCAGCCCGTGGACGGTGTGACGCCGGTAACGGCCCCCGTCGCGCTGTCTGCCCGGGGGATTCAATTCGGCGGGTTAGGGACGGCCGCTCGGTGTGGGAGGACCTCGCCGCCGGGGCCTTGGACAAAGTGCTTGCTTTTGTGGTCCTGGTAGTCTCAAAGACATTCGTGACCCTGGTACTCCATACTGACTATTCATTTTTTACAAGTTTACAGAAAAAGAATAAATATACATAGGACATGGGATGGATTACAATCATAAAAATACAATACAAAACAAAAACAGTTATGAAAATGCCAATGCCTATGGTAAGGCATGAACCCACGACCCTGCCATCATGAATCACATGCTCTACCGACTGAGCTAGCTGACATAACCTTTGATGACATTCTGGGTTTCTATTTTGGCTTTCAAAAACCACGTTTGTGAAGAGGGATGGAGTTATGTTAAGGATGGCTCCAGTGCGTCATTGAGCCATGATTTCAGCCCTGCCTAAAAAATCCTGAACACGAAACTGGTGAAAAACAGTTTAACGGTCTAACTCCACAATCCAGTACTACAATGTTCACAGCCTTGGCACATGTTTTCAGGAATAATTTTCCAACATTTACAATGTGTTTAGAAACAAAACTCTGAATTTCCTTTACACGGCCTTCAAGTTTCACTTTCACGTTACAATCAGCTGTTCGTTCGCATCCCGTGTTCACAACGTTCAGTGTCATTTTCACTGTACAAATGTAGTAGTTTTAAGCCCAACCATGTAGTTCTTTCCTAAACCTAACTATAGTGGTATTGTTGCCTAATCCTAGACCCCAAGGGTGACTAAAAAAAGTGTTATGCCAAAAATAAAGTGACGCGAAGGGGATGTGACAAGTTGGGATGACAACGTGTAGTATTATACCACGTAACTTTCAATAATGGGCACTCAATGTACTACGTCACTTGCTCTGACCAAATGCAAAAATGTCGACATTCAACGTATCCGTGGTTTGCAGAGACATACAGTACAATGCCAACATTTTTTTCCTGGCGACCTTTTCCTGGGCTTATCTCAGCAGAAGGAATTTAGCAAAAAGGATGCCTGTGTAAGAGGAGGTTCTGAAAGCCTCAGTGATTCCTCCATCTTTGCGACTTAGTAGACATAAGGTGAGCATATTTGGGAGATTGCAGAGGCTTTGCATGTGTGGGCTCTGACATTCCTGTGGGTTTGTGTTTACCTTTGTGTGGGGGTATGTGTTTGCTGGTTTGAGTCAGTGCACATGCATACACGAGTGCGATCCCTCCCGAGGCAGTCGCTCTCTGCTCAATAACTCACATGGCAAGGCAGGACCTAATAGACCCTAGCCTAATATCAGCTAATGTCAGAGAGGCTTATAGCTGACATACCTGCTGTTTGACTGGAGAGAGAGAGAGAGAGAGAGAGAGAGAGAGAGGTGCATTGGTATAGGCAGCGATAAGGCTTGAGAAGGAAAATGAATAGGAAAATAAATGGAAAGAGAAAAGGCTAAACCAAAAGAGCAAAGCTGAGCAAAAGTTAGAGAGCGAGACACTAGAGTAACTGTGAGAGAAATGCAAACGAGGGAAAAACAGATAGCAGTTGGGCACCAAATGAGGCTTCTTAAGCATGCTGCACTGTGAGGCAGTAGTCAGACATTGAGTGAATGGATGCAAGGTCTAAGAACAATTTAAAGTCTGTAAACCAAAACTCCTTTCACATCTTCATTTAACATCAAACGACACTGTTTTAATCCATGATGGATCTTTGGCAGGCCGAACAATCACCACTGTGCTCACCCTTACAGAATATATTGACAGCAAATATTAGTTTGCCTGATGTGGGTCATCTGGTGTCTGTGGGCATTTCCTTAAAGGAACAGTGTGTAACATTTCGGGAAAACTATTAGCAGAAGTGGAATATAATATTCACAAGTATGTTTCCATTAGTGTATAATCACCTGAAACTAAGAATCGTAGTGTTTTCGTTAGCTTAGAATGAGTCCTTCATATCTACATAGGGGAGCGGGTCCTCTTCACGGAGTCCGCCATGTTGCTCCGTCATGTTTCCACAGTAGCCCAGAACAGACAAACCAAACACTGGCCCTAGAGAGAGCCTTTTGCCTTTTTACGTTACCTGAAGGCCACCGTACTTCTCTGACACGCTTGTTAAACTGCAGTAATGTAGTAATGTGAGCTGCAGAGTGCAAAACCGTGGTACCGCCAGCCGCCGTCTGACCTCCTTTGCTCCTAAAGTAGTGTTATTATGGTAAGGATAGCCTCTGAGTGAGGCAAACGGCGTTACCACGGTTTTGCACTCTAGGAGATAAATCCTGGTCTCATTATTATCTATATTTGTGGATGATGTCCTCTTGGCCAGAGAAAGTGCTTTTTTGGAATTTTACACACATCTGAATTCAGGCTGTTCTCATACACTGTTTGTAGCTCTACCTACGAAAAGTAATGCACTGTAATTCGTGTATATCCCACAAAATTAATCTCTGCGTAATTAACCTGGAAATATAAAGAGCGGCGAACGCTGTGTAGGGAGGAGGTCGGGCTGGATGGGTGGTCAAAAAATACCACACATTCAACCAGGAGACCGGTGTTCGTACCCTGTGTGGAACCAGAAGTCAACGTTGATTTATTTGTCATGTAACTGACGTACTTACATATCGGCACTTCCGGAGTTATTTTAAGCCAAACCACCATCTTCTCTAAGATCTACCACTACTAAGTAGTTTTGTTGCCTAAACCTAACTAAGTAGTTTTGTTGCCTAAACCTAACTAAGTAGTTTTGTTGCCTGATCGTTTGAAATTAACTATGTGTTGTACCTTTAAAGAAACACATTTTTTAGACATTTTGATAACAAGATAAGTCCAGGATCCTGCTACTAACTTGTAAAAGAAGACAGATGTCCTTGTTTATATGCAAGCTCGTTCTGTCCCATACATTTAAAAATAGCTTTTAACCTATCAGTCAATATCGCCACATTCATTAGTTATCTGGTATGTCATGTTTTTTGAAAAGAGACAGCAAACGATCGTGGGAAATATTCCTTTGTCCAGAATGTAGTCCCGTCCTCGACCTCATTCTGAAAGGCAATTATAGGAGTGGATCCTGTACTCAGTGCAACTTTACAACTAGTAGTATTATTCCCCATCCACAGCCAATGTTTCTAAAGTGTTCTCCAAACCCTTGCTGTTTTATGTTTGCCACCTGTGGTCCTGCTGAAGTAGTCTCACATAGTCTAGTTCAACTAAAGGGCTAATTCATCATTAAAATGAAAGTGTATTTGCTATTGATTAAACAGCCTCTTCATTTCTCCACTTTGGAGACTTTGCCATTACACTGAAAACTTGACAGCGTACTCAATTTATCTCTCTCAGGCCAACCTTTACCTTATGAAAGTCTAAATTTCACATAAATTAGGCTTTTATAGGAGCGACCAGAAATGAGGACAATGATTTTGTGCATTTAATTAGCTCATAGCTGGCGATGCTGTTGTGCACTCGTGCTAGACTGATAAAAATCACTTGCATGTGCAGCAGCCAGTGAATCAATAGTAGACCGGAGGGTGAAAAATGAGAATATGCTGCATAAAGCATTAAACCCTCAGCCCCCAGAATGAGATGGAGTCGCATCACGGGGGGGTGGCTAACAATGCCAGTCCTCCAAAATGGCTTCAGCTGCCTCTGAAAGAAAACCGCATGGAGTAATTTGTGGACCGGGGCTAAACCCTGAATTAGTGGCTAGATGTTTTTAGTATTGATTAATGAACTACCGCTGCAGCAGGGAACTGCAGGGTGGCGGCACTTGTAATTTTGTATCCCCTCCGGACTACTATCTGTCTTAACTCTTCCCCTTCCACATCCTTCTCCCCCTATCACTGTATGCCCTGCGCTTCCGCGTGCTGTAAATGCACCATTCATAAATTATTCATAAATATCAATTCATAAATAGACGCCAGCTTCGAGCTTGAATTTGTCAACTGTGTGGAGTTTGTTGCATTTAGGATTCGCCCACACTCACCTCTGCGAAGGCCATTCTATAAAGCTGTTAATTACCACCTCTGTGATGTGATTCGCAGAGCCTGCGTTTCAAGATGGGTCTTCAAAAAAAAAAACAGCTCTACTTCAGTTAGTCATATCACATTGATAGACAGAATAGCAGATAACATAATAACATTTAATCGCGCCTTCATGTCAGTCACATCGCTCTGTAATTACACTGTAAAATGAAAGAATACAAAGACCGCCTCGCTGTCTCGGCCCATTACTGCTGATCAAATACAAGACGATAGTGCTGAGAAAAATGTGTGATGAGACTCTTACGTATCTTTTATGTATCAGGTTGGCAGAAAATAAACTAGGCCTTGATAAAAAAATGGTCTTTCTTTTGGTTGATGTTGGCTTTAGTGATGGATGCGTGCGGCTTGTACTCACTCACACACTTGCTTAAGTAAACCCGTGCAAATAAATACATCAATGTCGAAGTTCGAGAGCTAGTTCTTGTTTTATGCTTTTGTCATTGGGTAAAGACTCCCAGCTGTGGATTCCTCAATCACCGTTCTGGCAGCGTAAAAATTGAAGAGCTATAGGCACTTTATTCTATTGTCTTTGTCAAGAAAAAAAGATTATTTGTTCTGTCTTTTGACTGCCTGTTAAACCTGCAGTTGGCAGAATATTTTTGGCATCATTCGGCAAACATTCCATAATAACCTTTCAGCATATTATAATACAGGTGTTCTGAGAGAAAACTAGACTTCTGCACCTCCTCATGGCTCTGTTTTCAGGCTTTAAAAAAATCTACCCCACGACGGAAGACTTTGGCCAATCACAGGTCATTTAAGAGAGAGAACGTTCCTATTGGCTGTTCGTTCAACAGAGGCAGCTGTAAATCACTCGGATCAAACGGTCAAACTTGGCAGCGCTGATCAAGTATCTGTTACTGTAATGTCTATTCTCGCCTCAGATGTTTTCAGAAACATCTTTTAGTGTACTGTTTAGCTGTAAAATGAGAAACTTTGCTCCGGCTGGTGGGCGGTGCTTGGAATTTCCTCAACTGATCTCAACTTGGCTGCCGGGTCACAAACTTTCTCATTTTACAGCTAAACAGTGCACTACAAGATGTTTCTGAAAACATTTGAGGCGAGAAATAGGCATTACAGTAACAGAATATTGATTCATATTTGATCAGCGCTGCCTAGTTTGACCATTTGATCGGAGTTTGCGAGTGATTGACAGCTGCTAATAGACGGCAGGCTCCAGCTCAGCTCTGATTGGTTGTTTTCCATTAGGAGCACCGGAGGATACAGGGGCACGTGATTTTTTTCAGATTACCTGTCTCATGCACTACTGTCACGATATAGTTTTTTAATCATATTTGCTCCAATTCTACCCAATGCAGCTTTAAGTAAACCCATAAATACTTCAATGTCCAAGTTCCAGAGCTAGTTCTTGTTTTATGAATTTGTTGCTGGGTAAAGACTCCCAGCTGTGGATTTCTCAATCATCATTCTGACAGCGTGAAATTTCAAGAGCTATAGGCAGTTTATTTTATTGACTTTGTCAAAAAAACTGAAGAAGAAGATTATTTGTTCTGTCTTTTGACTGCCTGTTAAGACGTCTTTATTTGTCAGAATAGACGATGGTCAAACTGCCTCCCGATTGTTGTGCCAAGTAAGGAGAGATAACCCCCCGGTCGTAGTCTGTTGTCCTCTATCAAATTCTCGGAAGTGCTGCTGCGCTGTCAGTGCGATGACATGAGAGGAACAGAGCTGCTGGTAAGGGGCTCCTCGTAGCGCTGTGGTGTTTGTGTGTGTGAGCGAATGAGAGAACAGCGAGAGAGTGTGTGGGGGGGAGATAGAGAGAGACAGAAGTTTGTTAGGACGGATAGACACAAATGGAGCGTTTAGAGGAAGGGGAAAAAGTGCAAGTGGAGTAATACAAAGTAGAAAAGCAATGGCTCTAATCAGTTCTGCAACTAGCTGGCCTGCATTCCCTCCCCCCCCCCCCCCCAACCCCCCATCCTCACTCTGCATTACCGAGCTTCATCTCTATGGTAATGCTCCCAGCCACCGAGTTCATTTCCACAATTCGTCTAAGGCCAACAGAGATATCAAGGTACAAAAAAAAACATGTCTATGCACACTCACGTTGTATTTAAAATGTACCCCATGACCCAGGGGAATAAAAGTGAGGTTGAGTTGTTTTTAGGTGTGTGTGAGTGAGTATTTTTAAGGGACAGAGTGACAAAAAAATGTGTTGGGTAATATTGTAGAACAATAACGTGTCTCTGTATCCCTGCACCAAGACATATTTTAACCCCCTGAGACCAATAGACCTGTTTTTGTCTTTTTTAGGGGGGTACAGGGGGTCTTTAGGAGGAGATAGCAGGTCAACAGTAGATGTCACATAGAATTGGTGTACATCATCTGAAAGCTGGGAACCTGAAGATTAATTTGAGATGCAGCTCAGCATTGTTTGTCAAGTTCTTCTAGTCATGAATCAGAAATAAACATTAATTCATGAATTAATTAATTACAGATAACAGATCAGCATTAGAAATAAAAATAAAAATAAGAATAATAATAATAATAATAATAATAATAATAATAATAATATTAATAATAATACATCAAAACAAAAACAAAATGTTAAAAAATAAGATAAATAAATAAAAATGTTGCAGCATTTTTTGGGTTGATACCATTTGTTACACAGATTTAGTGCTAAATTGAACCATTTTTTACCACTGGAGAATTAATAAAAATGATCAATAATCCCTCCAAATTACCGCATTAAGACACCAAGACCTTGAGGAACACCATAGCAAAAGCCTTGCTGTGATTTGGTATCAAACACTTTTGACATTTTGAGATTTCTGCAAGAATTGCATTTTTCGGCGATTGAATGGCGAGCACTTCTGTTCTGGAAACTGCTCAGAAATCCCCTTATTGTCAATCTACCTAGGAAAGCAATCCATCCTCTGTATGCCCTAGGTCTCTAGTTTGTGGCTGTAAAGTTTCATGAGGCTGTGATTATCCTAGAGGTCACCACAGGTATACAGTGAGGTCAGGTTTCAAAAACTGGTCTCACTACAATGAAATGGCTACTATGGAGACTAACATTATCACACATGAATACAATTGGGCTCATTGGATCCACAAGAGTCTCAACTTTTCAGTGATACCCAATTTTATGTAACTCCAAGACTGTTGGGACCCAAGTATGCAGAAATATTCAAATATACCATTTTAGAATAGGCGAAAATAACACATTTATACCGCATGAAAAAAACTGCATGGTTTTTGTCCAAAAACTGCATGTGATTATCATAAAGTGGGCATGTCTGTAAAGGGGAGACTTGTGGAAACTCATAGAACCCATTTTCATCGACATATCTTGAGGTCAGAGGTCAAGGGACCCTTTGAAAATGGCCATGCCAATTTTTCCTCGCTAAAATTTAGCCCAACTTTGGAGCGTTATTCAGCCTCTTTCCCGGTGTGGTAGCATGACATGGTTGGTAGTAATGGATTCCCTAGGTTTTCTAGTTTGATATGATATCTGTAGCTTCACTCTAGCCCTAAAACTGCGCGGGTCTCAGAGGGTTAAAAGTTGTGGCTGAATTAGATTTTGTGTGAAAAATGCTCTGATAGGGACGACCGTTAATGACCACTGATTCTGATTGGCTGGGCACTTATAGATCAGTCAGGTGAAGCTCGCATACGAACACGAATGCACATGCGCCCAATCGGTCTTGCACAGGGACACAAACTCCACAGCGTACTCTCCATCAGAGGCGGTTTCATTGACAGCATCTCCCTCCCAAGCTTAATCAATAGTGGCCATGAAGAGTCACCACATCTCCTCCTCTCAGTGGAATCATTCATCAACCGAGCGGTGGCTGCGGCTATAATGAGAGATTGCAACGCAAGTCTCAAGGTAAACATCCCTGATTGTTTTATTACGCTACGAATTAGCCTGTTTTCGGATGCTGTCCTTTAATAACTCTTTAATCCTTCATCCGGGGCCCGTGCCCTGGGTGACAGGGGGTGCTTTATCTTTGTTACGGCTCATCCGACAGGGCCCCACTCCCACCGAGCGTTTGTTCAAATATCAGATATTACAGCTATTAAGCATATTACATGCAATCAGATCGGCCACACGCCGCAGCTCTCGTAAATCTTTGATTGTGCAGTCCCCAACAAATTGGTGGTCAAGTTTTCAAGGGCAAGTGTGACAACATTTTTAAAGGGACGGGGGGAAACGACAGGAGTGATTGATAATGTGATAGGATGTTTAACTCCGAGATTATATGGCGTAGTGTAAAATATTCGTTTCATAATGAATGTGAATGTCTTACATTTGAAATTTTATCCCTCTTCCTTTTATTATTAAAGGAACAGTGTGTAATATTCCGGGGGATCTATTAGCATAAATCCATCAATCCATCCATTCTCTGTAACAGCTTATCCTATTCAGGGTCGTGGGGGGGGCTGGAGCCAATCCCAGCTGGGCGAAGGCAGGGTACACCCTGGACAGGTCACCAGACTATCACAGGGCTGACACACAGAGACAGACTATCATTCATGCTCACATTCACACTTACGGGCAATTTAGAGTCAACAACCTAACCTGCATGTCTTTGGACTGTGGGAGGAAATCGGATAACTCGGAGAAAACCCACGCTAACACGGCGAGAACACGCAAACTCCACAAAGAAAGGCCCCAAGCCATATTCATAACTATGTTTTCATTAGTGTGTCACTTGAATCTAAGAAGCATCGTGCTTTCGTTACCTTAGAATGAGCACTTCATATCTACGTAGGGAGCGGATCCTCTTCACGGAGTCCGCCATGATTCTACAGTAGCCCAGAACGGACAAACCAAACTCTGGCTCTAGAGTGAGCCTTTCGCGTTTTTAAGTTACCTGAAGGCCACCGTAGTTCTCCGACACACTTTTGAAACTGCGGTAACGTGAGCGGCAGAGTGCAAAACCGTGGTACCGCCAGCCGCCGTCTGACCTCCGTTGCTCCTAAAGTAGTATTATCATGGTAAGGACGGCCTCTGAGAGAGGCGAACGGCGTTAACACGGTTTTGCACTCTGCAGCTCGCGTTACAGCAGTCTTGGAAAGGGACGAGTGAGTGGAGGGGTACTCAGTTGGTTGCAATCTGCAACCACACCACTAGATGTTGCCAAATTCTACACACTGCACCTTTAAATCATGGTTTCAGCCAAATTGCACCCAAATTACAAAAAAAAACCTACAACACAGTTTTTCACAGGGACTACTTTTTCTGTATAGTTCCACCAAAAGCTATGCACAGGAGGTAACGAAGATACTGTATCTAAAGTAATAAGGGTTTTGTTTTTGGCACAAATTCAATTCAATTCACCAAAGTACAAACTGTCTGCATGGGTACTGTACCACCAGAGGTAGTATGTTTTAGGTGAGAAGACCCTTTAAATAATTGAGTCATTTGAGATGTACCGTAGCAGCTGACTATAAACTTTTGCCAAAACCTGAAGGCATTTTGAGAAATTTTACATTAATACACAGCCTGAGTATTCCACACAGCCAGTTGGCCTTTGCATGATGCTGAATAACAATAACTTTGGATTCAAACTCAAGCGAGCGTTGTTTTTAGTTTGACCGTGCGGTGGCCATTTTTTTGCATATTGTGTATATTTTGTGGTGTTTTGAACGAGGCCCTATTTTCATTTGTCTGTGCTGCCTTTTGTTGCACGCTTCTCTTTCAAACGCTGTGTAATTATCCCATTTAGGGATGAATCCAAACAGCATGGCAGCCATGGAAATTACAACCACGCTGTGTCGTGCTGGATGTCACATTTTCCGTTGGTTGTTTTCCGCCTCTCTTGTGTATGTGGAAGGAGAAGATTGGGAGACCACTGATGAATGCACACCACGTGAGCATTAGTGGCATTATCCACTTGCAGCTGCGCCATGGTATATTCTAAAAAAAACAACAACTATCAAACCCTTGGTAGAACAGCAGGGTTTTTTTTTTGCTTTTCTCATTTTATTTTCATTGTGTTGGCAAATCAGTGAGGCAGCCTTTGCCAGCGTAATTTTCTTCAGTTGTTTTCTTCCAGTCATGTCATAAGCAGAAACGAGATCTTGTCAAGGGCAGCCAGCTCCAGCCAAAAGTTTTTGAACGTGAAAGATTGACATCGCTCAGAAAGATGTTTCCCTTGTCAATCCAGAACGGCATCTCCCTGAATATTTCAAGCAAAGACATTTCTTCCTCCCTCTTGGTCTTTGTGCATCCGCTCAGAGTGCTGCAGCCCTGCTTGTCTTCAGCCTCCATAAATTCTCCAACACAACCACCACCACCCCCCCCACCCCCCCTCCTATCCGCACTGCACTGGCACCCGGTGGCTGCTCACGCACAGTTCAAAACGCTGTTGTGAGCCTACAACGGCTGCCAAGGGCACAGCACCCCCAATGTCTCCAGATCATGATTCAACCTCGCAGTCTCAGCTTCTGCTTCGCCGTCCCTCCCTTCTCTGTGGTAAACTGGCCATCGCTCTGCCCTGTCCTGACTCTTCAACCCCTTCCACGGTTCGGACTCTTCTCCCCTCTGGCATCCCAGTGGAGAAGCAATCTTTCCACCTCAGTCACAACTGCAAATCACTTCCACATTCTGGAAACTCTGCCTCCAGCTCACCTCTGAACTCCAGCTCTGTTCCCAACCTGACACCTCGTACGCCGCATCTCTGTCACACAATAGCTAGACTTTTATTGTTGTTGATAATGCATAATTTAATCATTATGTGCGCACCTGTTTATTAACTGAACGTAATTGCTGAGAGATCAACACGTCTTGCGGTTAATGATTTTCTTCATACCATTTTGTGCAGTCTCGCACACCTCCTTTGAGTCCGACAGAGCAAAAACAAGAGACCCTGCAGGCTGCACATAAAGTGCAGTGACATAAACACACAGAAGCACCGATGTTCCTGGACTGATCCTGATGCCATTTAGTCTTTCCTTTGGCACAGAGAGAGAGCAGCCTCTAGTGGTGAAGATTGTGGTTGTGCTTCTTCTCCTTTCCCTACCGTTCAGTTCCTCATTAGAGGAAGTGCAGAATCTTTTGATTTCACACACGCTCCCAGTGTCATAACTTCTGCACTCTAGTGCTATTGTGTAAGTGGTCATTAAAGTGTGGCAGGATGCAGTTGCGTGGAAATGGAGCATGACTATTAAAAAGTGATAGACTGAAATGAAAATTTGGATGGGGAAATATATTTCCTGCCTTCAACTCCAACAACCTTGGTTCACAATCGCCAGCTCATATCTATAATAAAGTAAGCATTATATGTCAACCTTACTCTTAAAGGGGGGTTCATTTTTTATTTAATTTTTTATTGTGGTTTTTATGTCATTCTCTAGCTTCCCAGTGGTGTTCCTTACAGCATGTATTCAAATCCAAAAATTCAAATTTTGGTCAAAGTACGTATGTTTCAGTGTCAAAATGCTATTTTCCCAAGCCCTTCTAAAAACTTTTTCCCATGTGACCTGACGTAGGTTTCTGCATGATGAAGCTGCTACATGTACAGTATATATACATCCTCATAGTAAGTGTATTAACGTTACATACAGTAACTTAGATAGTGGTCGGTAGTGATGATCGGGTCGACCCATAGCTGAGTGGGCGGAACAGAACGCAGATGGACCCGCACTTGAAGACTTGAACACTGAAGTTGCCTAACCTCAACTCAACGTATTTTGTTTGACATTGCATAGCTTAAAGGGGCTATATGTAAGAATCAGAAATTGCTTGTTCACAGCGACACCTGTGGCCGCAATGTCAACGAAAGTCAGCTCGCGCTCGCGCTACATTGACATGAACGAGCACCGGTCTAAACAGTGAGGCGACACACGTCAGCTAACACACAATATCACTCTATATTTCACCTGCTTGGCAGTAATGTTAGCTGACCAGAGGAAGGTCTTTTAGTGTTGGCTTTCCCTCCCGATCCGGAGGGAAGGGGGGGAGGGGGGAGACGGGGGGGGGGGGGAGACACCGACACCCGGTCGAGACGATAACGTAACTCTCTGCGGAGCCCCGTCACTTCACAAGACACAGAAAACCTCTGTTGGTCTGGAGGAGCTGCAGCAGTTATTTCTGCAAAAACGTCCACTGCACATTCACCAGATATTCTCAGAGCTAAACTAACTCTTCTGCAGTGTGTAGTGTGCGCGCGTTCACGTGGAGGTGGAGCGAGCCGAGCGGGGGAGAACGAGCGTGGCGTGCAAACAGGCAGGAGCAGACAGCAGGAGCAGAGCTGCTGCGCGCTCGCGTACCCACACGCGAGCGCGCATGGGATACCGACCCGTTAAGATTTATGCGCGTGATAAGTTACAAATAGTCCCTTTAAGTTAATGTTCTATAGAGTTTCTGCTCAAGTTCATATTGTCATATTTTCAGTATTTGCGAGAATATTTTACTTACCGTGTTAATTGCTGAGATATGGCATTACGGGGACTCATCGCAACACTACTTAACAGCACGTTTCATGAGGCATTACATACAAATTCATGCATTTTAATGCAGTTAAACTATTTATTTGGAAATTAATTCGCACATGAACATTGAAATTATCATCCAGACTGTCATCTGTTATTGTCTCTTACTTTATTGAAGAGCTACTTCCTTGTTCAGCCTTGACCTGAGAAGGTTACACGTGCCCAATTAGCCGCTGAGCCAGAACAGCGACTTTGATAATCAGAATATAGCCTTTGTAAGCTTGGCACCAAGGATTTGTATGTATATTCAATACTCGTTTCCTCTGGGAATTAGGGAGTCTTTGTTAGTGCTTGCATCGGTCCACAAAGGCAGCTTCTAAATTAGTGGGAAAAGAGCATCCTGCATGGCTTCCAGTCTGCTGAAACAGTTAGTTTTCCTCATTGTTTGGGGAAGCTGTTCCGAGCCAGGAGGTACAGTCATCTCTGGAAACTGTGGATGCACGTATAATTCATTTACTGAATGGGTTGGCTGCCCCACAATTGTTTTTTAGAAATCGGATTTTTGAATGTCAGAGTGTGCTGTTTCAAACCTGCAGAGTAAGCCTACATCGAGTCTCCGGTAGTTAATACAATGCGTCCTCTAAATGGTCTATACTGTACGCTGCTATTTGGTTGATGAGTCGCAGTCTTTAAACAACGTGAAGGAAAATGTGACAGAGAAAAAACGAAGGAGCTCAGCGGCGGGTGTGATTTTCCAATCGAAGGCGCCACGTCTGAAAAGCACCAGCAGCCCGTATTGTTGTCACGTCTTGAGGTTGTAGATAGAGATGTTGTTGAATGTAAGCGAGTACGGTTTAAACGTGTCCGATCAGTGCTGCGATGTGAGGACGAGGTTCCTACAGGGACGAGACACCGCAAGAGCCAATTACCTCAGACAACGTTTAGATAAGTACCACTCAATATCAGTTTCACAGTCACAAACTCCAATAGATATACTCACTGAAACCTATATGCTCTCACACAAACACAGACGCAGGGATTTGAAATTAGGTGACTTGTAGATAGCCCCCGCGCCTATTATAGACAGACACAGACACACAAAAACCTTTTTCCAAATTGACTTGTAGATAGCTCTTATCTGCGCCTATCACCAGAAAGCCTGTGATTTGGGAGTAGAGAGCAGCCGGGAGAGTGAATGAGAGGCTGAAGGAAAAAGGGATGCAGAGAGCAAAACGAGGAAGGGTTACCGCTGAGGACTGGGCTGAACAAACAGCGAACAATTTTAACACACTATCTAGGGAGGAATACTGACATTGACGACTGGCTGTGAAATACGCACAAAAAAAAACTATTTGCATGTGAGACATGAGCCTCAGTATGCTTTTTTTAATCAGATGCATCTGTACTGCGTTTGAATTGAAATAGTACACACAGAGGGAGAGGAGAGCTGGAGCTTAAATATATATGCATGAACTGGTCTTGAATATTTGTATCCCACCAGATATAATTTGTAAATCTTGTGTTTTGCATGTGGGAAGAGTTTGCAACTTGTGGACTCAAGTGGGATCGGAGGCCTGTTTGGCCAGAAGGGAGCCCAGTGTCCACTTCCCTTAATGAACACACATGGGTATTGAATGAAACATGAGTAAATACAAAAGTTTGCCAGCATTTCCCCGGCAAGTCCAGGCTCACCTGTGGTCTGGTGCACGGGAAGTTGTTATGTGTGGTAAGGCTGTGTAGGTGGTATGGGTGTAGAATAATACCTGGAAAGAGTATGATTAAACCAGGAGTAGGTCTTAATCTGGAAGAGCCAATCCTGTTTTGTTATTTAGATATCTTAAATTTGGCAAATGGAGTCCTGGATAACGTTTAATTGCGGTCAGTGAATTCCATCCACCTGTCTCAGTCCTCATTCGTGGCAGTATGAACACACACCTCTGGACTTGACTGCTTATGAGCACTAGAACAGATTAAAAAAAAAAAAAGCCCATAGTTAAACCTGTGAGACCCACAATAGACCAGTTTTTGTCTTTTTTAGGGGGGTGCAGGAGGTGTTAAGGGGGAGATAGCAGGTCAACAGTCACATAGAAGTGGTGTACGTCATCTGAAAGCTGGAAACCTGAAGATTAATTTGAGATGCAGCTTAGCATTGTGTGTCAAGTTGTTCTAGTCATAAATCTGTAATAAACATGAATGAATGAATGAATTATTTAAAATAAATTGTAAAAGTTTATAAGGGTTTAGAACATTATGATAGAAGTATATGATTTCCATTCCCATGCTCGCTTATGTCTCATAAGTTGTTGCAGCAGTTTTGGGGTTTGATACCATTTGTTACACAGAGAGAGATATGTTTGCCACGGCCAGCTAAATTGTAAACATTTGTATAAGATGGAGATGATCTTTCTTGAAAGACAAGGCTCAGTTTGTTAACCACATTGGTATGTTTGGGTTGTAGTGATACGGATAAATGTCTCCTCTTCTCATGAGCTGTCTGCAGAATAGATGCTTCAAGCTCCCTTCCAGCCACATACACGTATATACAAACAAACACAGTCCAAGGACCTGTTGTCTCACCGAGAACCAAGTAGACAGAAATCTTCAGGGTTGACACCGTGACTCTTCTGAATTTGCCGTCTCACCACAAAAATGGACAGATCCTACAACAATCTATGCTTGCCATAGATGTTTTTCCCCTCAAGGGTAGAAGAAGAAGAAGGTTAAGGACATTTAATGATTTTATGTGCACTCAGGCGCTGCAAAGACCTGAGGCACTAGTCTGTACACTTTTTATCCTCAAAATAGAGTCAGTTATGTTTTTGAGCAACTCTGCAGTGACCTGTGAGATACATCACCCTCTTATGCTCTATGTATTTCAACCCTAAAATGTGAATGGGAGCAAAGTGGCTGAAGAAACGGAGCTCCTTGCAGGGTGTCAAGGACAGTCCACATCTAGGCTTGAAAATCCATAAAGCTACATATCATCTCGGTCCACACGCCTCCAAAGGTTCTCAGAGCCTCAGCGTGAAGCCGGCTGATTTAATTTAGCAATCAATATGTTTTCTGTGAGCGTAAGCCACCGTAATCTTTTTACAGCACCTCTTCGCTCCCTCTCTCCTCTCATCCTCTGCCCTTGAGTCAATCCTTCCACCCCTGCATTGTAACACTAAGGCTGTCATTGCATCTAACAGGCTTTGTGGTTAGAGGAAGCAAAGAGAGAGAGAAAGAAGGAGAGGAATGGGACGAAATGAAATGATAGCAGGAAGAGACTCCGTGGCACAAGGTCTGCGCTCGGAGACTTGGTCCCATAAAAGTGGATTATGGGAAATAGGTTGCTGCTGCTCGCCGTGCTCTCAGAATGCAGCGAGACAACTCATCTTTTTTGACAGGAAATGAACTGCAGCTGCTCTGGTTCAACTAGAACGGTCCATCTACTGAGCAAAAATGGAGCGGAACATGCTCTATCTCTCTACTTGACTGCTGCTGTTTATTTTGCAAGTGATTTTTCCACTGATGAAGCAGGGAGGTGCAAATAGATGGAAAAATGAAAAACATATCACCTTCATGTGCATGGCTTTATTCGAAACTGCATACTATAGTAAGTACTGATTCGGAAAAAAATTCCAGTATGCATCGGACAAGTCTACCTCGCCTACTGTATCCCACAATGCAAAGCGCTGTAACGGTACAGGCTACGGTTACAACAGCAGCCAAAAACGGCCGGGTTTTTTTTAATTTTTCGTAGCTATTTCATCACTAAATTCACTTCTGAAAATTTTTGGGGCTTGAAATCAACTGTAGAATGTTGTATATTGACAGTTTTACGATATTTGATGGCGAATCGAAACATTTGCTCCAACGTTTCCGGAGTTTAGAAGCTCCACAAACTGCCGTGACAGCTAGATAGCGCCTGCCGGGGTCGCTACCTCGCCAGCCGGGCAGCCACGCTCACAGACCGCTATGAGTTGGCTGGAGCTCTCTCAAGAGACCGGTCTCATAGACAAAAGGCTTTTATTTCCTTGTTTAGATATCACAATACAAATGTCCATTATTAAAATTAACAGGAACCTGTAATTATCTGCCTTTTTGGAGCTGAAAAACTCCTCAATCGCCCGCGGGCATAGCTGTTAAAGCGTCCAATCAGGCTTTAACAGTTTGATTCTACATACTACTGAGGAACGCATTATACAGTATACTGCGTCCGTCAGTAGTATGTAATAGGCAGTTTCGAATACAGCCCATGTATGGGTGTTCTTTGTTACCTCTCACTATAGAGAGACAGTATGTGGGTCTTCTTCTTCTACCCTTCCCTCTCACATTACCATTCCTTCTTGTACTTATCGTCTCCAGCAGAGAGAAAAGGGGAGATTCCAGGGGGTCCGTCTTATCTTTGCCTGCAGCTGTCTGTTCTGCCCTCAAACTGGGGGACACAACTGTTTTCTTTATTTGTCCGCCAAGCATCACACACACACACACACACACACACACATGCTCACATGTTTTGGCTTTGTACCCCACTGTTACTGATGTTTCATTCTGTAACTTGTGGACGGAGCAAATCACAATGACGACAAGAAACGGCATCTACACCTTGATGTGTTTGAAAATTTTCTCTATAATTATGAGTTACCAATGAGCATATAGCGCCTTCATTCTAACCTCTGTGAAGCAGAGAGGAGAAATATCAACACATAAAACCTTATCATAGAAACAAATCTTGCAAGACAGAAAAACAGTGAAATCTCCAAATCCCTGTCTCTGAATGATTCAGGAGGCCAGGAGCTGGACGGGGCACTGGAACATGTCAGGATTGTAGATATTTATTGTTGTTGAGTTGTTTTCATGGAGTTCAGAATTTGTAGCTGCACCCCTGACTGTTAAACACAACCTTTAGATAAAGCAGAGGTGTGATGCTTGGTAGTCACGAAGGGTTGTTACCTTTTTTGGTACAAACCATAGACTGTATATAAAGATGGACGATGTGTCTCCACTTCCTCCAACTGCACACAGAAGTGAAGCCAACATATCGAGGATATGGGCGCTGCCATCTTGAGATTTTGGCGTCATTTGGAGCCAGAGTCTGCGCAGTAGTGATCAGGCGGTGGAGCCGCGGTATCGAGGTCCCGCCCACACACCCGCCCGAACCAAGCAGTTTGTTAGCGAGAGAGAATCACAGCTGCCAATCATGACGTCTCACCCCCTTTTTTTTAGCATCAAATAACTAATTAAAGTCAATTTTATCAGAAAAATGAACACTTGAACAAACATCAGCGTGATAAGAACTACCTAAAATGATAGAAACCATCTTTGGGAAAAATGTTTTTGACGTGTACTTTGACTTTTTTTTAGTCTGGCCCATGTCCCATCCACTAACATGGAGGGGGTGGGGTTTATGACCTATACTGCAGCCAGCCACCAGGGGGCGATCCAGATGTTTTGGCTTCACTTTTGGGGAGCTGTCATGTCGTCCATCTTTATATACAGTCTATGGTACAAACAGCTACTGGACAATGACCTTGTAAATACTCGGCAATGTAGGTGTTAGCATGACGTGTCTAAATGTACCAAAATGTGAACCAAAACTACCACATGAAAACCTGGTTAATATTAAATTAGTTGATTGTAAAGTGAACCTTTACCTCTAGTTTGATGAACTAAATGTAAATGTTCCACTTTTCTGTCTTTCTTTGTTCTTTCTCAGGGACAACAACTTCATCAAGGACTTCCCCCAGCTGGCGGACGGCCTCATGGTCATCCCCTTACCAGTAGAGGAACAATGCCGAGGGGTGTTGTCCGAGCCGCTGCCCAACCTGCTGCTCCTCACAGGTGAGAGGGAGTTTGTGAGTTTTGGGACATGGCCTTTTTCTCTCTCCTGTTGAGAGTAAAAGACAAATAGATGTGATTCATTGCATTTTTGTTAGATGGCAGCTCTGTTATCTCTCTATGAACCATTCACGGTCACTGACTAAATTAATTAACAACTGACTACAGCCAATATGACTCTGAAGAAGAGAAAAAAGCACAGCAGCATATTAAACAAATATGTCTGTGAAATTTCGGGCTATTTTGCTTCCATAACGTGTCTTCTTTCAGACTAGCGGAAATAAAACAAACAAAATACACATTTAGGTCCTTATGTTAGTACTTTGTCCATTTGCGTCTGTAGATTTCTCCTAAATTCACCAAAAGTTAGCATTAGATAATGCCTCATTTACATATTTAAACTAAACTTCAGAAAACTTGTAATACAAAAAAATACTTGGCTTAATGTAAGTAATAAACTGGGGAATTTTCATGCTGATATGTATTAGTTAAAAAAATTAACCTATTCAAAAATATTCAAAATTTATGAAATTGTACCACCCATTTTTTTAAAGGCTTTCTTAAAATGAGTTTGTTCTCATACTCTGAGCCAGAAATCTCCACTTCAGTAGCACTAACATATACCAAACTTTCCAATTTCATTCCTATCTATATTCTGAAGTTTTTTTACAGAGGGCTTTGTTCATATATCATTCATAGCCTGATTTATGGAACATTTTATTCCTATAAACATGGCAAAATAGATTTTTTTGTATGGCTGTTGACAGCATTTTCTGATTTATGGAGTGATAAAAAGAGTTATATCCAAAATTTCTTCTGTGAAAAACTTTGACTGTAATATTTCAACAAAATGAGACCAGAATTTTGAACCTGGCTTTATCCAATATTCAGATTTTTGTTCTGGTGATGCAAATTATTTAAACATATTTAAACATAAAATTTCAGAAAACTTGTGATACAAAACCTAATTGGTTATTAGTTCAAATTTTGTAGCGTCTCCCCTTAACATTTATCCTTTCCTGAGAGAAGTGACAACATGTGTTATATAGAGAAATATTAAGTGAATTTTGTGAAATGCAGAGTGCAAGATCATTTAAAAAGATACGGGCTTATCCTCTAGTAGGCCTATTTTTCTGTGGCATTGTGCTGTTAAACCCCATCTCAAAATGCTTTCATAAACACAAAGTAGTATACACATATACATGCCCACACACATACATGTGTACCGGACCCATTTCATCCTTTTATCCTTTCCTCGACTGTTCCACCCGATCTTGTGGGGGGACAGAGTCACTTAGACACTTTGGCTTGAAACCTGCACCCCCACCTCTGCTCCCTAATCCCTCCATTAGCTAAATTGGCATTTGATCCACATTGACCCCTGAGATTTTTACTTGGGTTCTGCTTTCACCAGAATTGGACACACACACGCACGCACACACACACAAACACACACAAACTAAATTGCTCTTTTTTCACCGTGCGTGAATGTCTCAGGTGTAAAACATTTTCCAGAGGCACAGGATCAAGGTTCCCGTAAGCAGTTTCTTTTTCTTTTTTTTTCCCCTTGCTCTTCACTTTTGTGGGTTTAGTTCTAAACTGGTGTGAAAGTTTGATAATTGAATTGCAGAGAAAGGCGAGATTGCTCCCACTTCTAATGCCAGCAATCCAATTGGAGTTCAGGTTGCACTATATATCTGCCATTGATCCGGGAGCAGCTGGGATATGGGCTGTGATAATGAATGATGTTAAGGCAATAACGGATAGACAATAGAGCTGCAATAAACGGTTCAAATGAAATGATGGATTTCATTTATGTATTCATTTATTTTGAATCTGAGCTGCTCTTTATGAACCTGAGTTTGGTAATTTGTTTTAAATTGTTGTTGTGTTTCTTGTCTCTCTCAGGGCCGGCTTAAGGCATCGGCCATATAGGCAGTCGCCTAGGGCGCAACCTTCTGGGGGGCACTGGTCGCCCTCTAAAAAAATAAAATAAAATAAAATAAATGATTAAATAAATAAAAATAAAAATGCCGGTGGGCGCCCCTCCTCATTTTCTGTATTGAGGTAAAAAATGAATAAAGAAAGAAAGAAATAGACTTTTCACTCCTATAACTCTCTGTTGTAGTGAAGCTGACTAAACACTTTTAAGCCAACAATATCAGGGACCAACTGTTTATTTATATTATAATAAATACAGTTATTTATGAAAATAAAAATCTTTAATTTTTGTCCTTAAACCATTGTGATGTCTGATGTGTGTTGCGGATTACGGGGCTAGGAACCCTAACCCTAGAGCAGTGCCTCCAGTGGCCGCGGGGTATGGGGGGGGGGCTCCAAATCCGAATTTCGCCTCGGGCACCAAAAGCACTAGAGCCGGCCCTGGTCTCTCTCCTATCTTAAATTCTCCTTGTTCCCTTTTTGTCTTGTGTCTCTCAGGGGAAGCCCAGTTCAGCGAGGCGGTTGGCTATCCTATGGTTCAACAGTGGAGAGTGCGCAGCAATCTGTACAAAGTCAAACTCAGCTCCATCACGTTATCTGCAGGTCAGTGCCTGGATAATTTGTGATTTCTTAACATCACAAAGCACCACACAGATAAACATAACTCTGAGTCTCTTTCGATCTCTCTATTTGTGTATCTGTCTGCCCTTGATGGGTCTTAATTTTGACATGAATTGCACATTAAAACAACACGTTTACACCATACGGCTGACCTTAATATCCAACCCATCCTTCTGGATACAAAGTCACTACTCTTCCATCTCCTCCTTGACCTGTTAGGCTTCTCTAAGGTGCTGAAGACGCTGTCGGAGGAGAGCACACGCGAGGAGCTGCTGGCTTTCCTCCAGCAGTATGGCAGCCACTACGTGTCCGAGGCCCTGTACGGCTCCGAGCTCAGCTGCAGCATCTACTTCCCCAGCAAGAAGGCCCAGCAGCAGCTCTGGCTGCAGTACCAGAAAGGTGAGCGTGCTGACAGACAGGGAGGAAGGCCAAAAATGAATAAAGGTGGGATGAATAGAGATAGAGGTAGAGAGATGAATCTTTCAAAGGCAGAGAGATTTTAAATTTTAACAAGTGTGTATGGAGGCGAGTAGATGGTATTTTTGAGAAAATAGTGGTAACTTCAGGAGTGATGGGGCTATAATCAAATGTAATAACATAACCTTTTATATTTCAAAGCAAGCAACCTAATACAAATGATACTGTAGTTTAACAGGGGGTATACTTTGTCTGACTATAAATTAAACTGGGTTATGTTTGAAGACCTCACCCTGCCTTAATTCGCCTCCTGGTTAAAAGGCAGCATAAGCTGCATGAATTGAATTAAACATCAGTGTGACTTAACATCCCCAAAGCATCTTGCAGCACTGTTCCATTTAAATGGTGTTTTTTTAATCCTGTTTATTTGTGATCCAAAAAAGTGCTGATTTTCAGTCGAGCCATTCAGTGCGGTTGACTGGCACCTGGGTTTCAAAATAAATGCTGTTACATACCTTGTAGGAAAAAGATTTTGGGTGAAGGAGGACCAGAGTTGAACACCCACACCCCCCTTAAAACGAGTAAATCTGTTTTAAATGCCAACATGCTTTAAGGCAGGGACAGGATCCATGTGCCACAGAGGAATACGATTTAATTTCAACCAAACTCCACACTGGGTGGTTTTAATGATGAGCATTCATCCGGACTGAAACACATCAGTTAACCTGAAAAAAATGCTATTTTCAGTAATACACTTCAAGCAGTGGTGGGAAGTAATTGATTAAGTTTACAACTTTGAGCTACTTGTGCATTACTTTATTATATCCATTTTTTACTCCTTTCTCCCTAGTTATTTATTTTTGCATATAATATAATAAAACAAAAGAGATATACAAGACCATAAATAAATGTACAGGTGGGTTGAAAAAAAACCCTGAGGGCTTGTAAAAGGAACCCACCTAACATTGAAATCAAAGACCGCTGTATTACAGTTTACGGACATAATTATTTTTAGAATATCTAAAAGAAAGAAAAGAATACTATTTCCAAACAAGAAAAAAAAAAAATCCATGTGTTACTATATATATATATATATATATATATATATATATATATATATATATATATATATATATATATATATATATAAAAATAAATAAAAAACAGGATGACAATAACAAATGTTTTCATTTGTTACACTTACGGTGGGTATTGTAGTCTATATATTTAGCTGCTAGTTACTTAAGAGATTAAGATTTCACATACAAAACATATGATTCTCTTAAAAAAAGACACATTGTTGTAGATCAAACTATCCAACTATAGATAAAGTAGTTACAATTTGATCCACTACATTACAATGCTTACATGTTGATGCCTCAATATTATTCCAATAATATAATACGTATATAATAATGCCAGGGACCATCCTGCTGCGTGAATACTTTTATTTTTGATACGTTTAAGTACATGTTGCTGGTAATGCTTATGTACTTTTATTTGTAACGGTCTATATATTGTAGTAAAGGATCTGAATACCTCTTCCACCACTGGCTTTAAGACATGACAAGGCTATAAAGTGAGCTTCCTGCTTTAGAAAATTACACTCATGGGTTTCAAAAGCCTACATTATTCTATCATTATTTTTTTTGTCCTTATCGCCCACCGCTACTTTCAGCATAAATCAAAATATGTTTAAATGGAACTCGACAGCCAGCCAATTATGGTGACAAAAGAGGTCTGCTTCGACTGCGGTCGCACAGAAAATTGTATGAATACGAATATTTGATAAACGAGAACACAGATGTTAGAATGGTGTGAAGAAAAGAAATGATATTTTAGTTGTTTCGTAAATGTTTATTGCACTCAGATAATCAACAATACAAACATGAATTTGACTACACAGAGATGTCTGTACTGTGTTCAACACACTGTGAAATCCACAGCCTACAAAGGACAGAACACCTTAAAACACACGGGAGTTTGGTTCATGGACATATTGTGGTATTACCATCCAATGGTATAAATTAATAAACTATGAAGAAGAAGTGTGCAAGGAAATAACTTCTCTCCTACGACATAGAATAAAACAAATGATGTGAGATGTTCAGCACACTGACACAAGGACACTTGATTTTTATAGCATTTTATGCATTTTTCTGTCACTGCTAAAGTCTGAATATTCTCTAGTGATAACTACTTCTAGTGACCATGAATAAAGTGAAAGCACTGAGGAAAATGTTTTTTTCTTATGGCAAGGTTGACATGCAGCTGAGAATGGCAATCTATTAGTTTAGTGTTGAGCTATAACATGGCCTAACAATAAAACAAATACAGCATGTAAAATAAAAAAAAAAGCACAAGGAAATGACTAAAAGATTTCAACTGATGCTTAAATTCAATTCTACTTTTTTTTCTACCTTATCGCTTTGCTTATGTAGAAATATTAAAAACACTTATTGTTTACGACACAGTTTGATTCTCAGATATGTATATTTGCATGTTAATAGGGCTCCAGGTGCAGAGTTAAGGTCAGCTTTGTGAAATAATTTATTTTTAAGGCTGAAACTGAGTCAGTACGTGATATGCTCTCATGAGCGTACCTCGACTGGAAGATACGTATTGGCGGGAAGGCATATTTACTATTTACTACGACTTTATAGACACGGAATATGTTGCATACATAGACGGGTTTCAATGATTAACTTGATTCCCCATATGTAGGCCACCAAATATTTTGATTAAAGGTGTCTTTTATCGTTATTTTACCTGAAAGCATCACCTTTCTAATGCTTCATATGAATTCAGTAAAGCTACATGATAAAATAATGAATGAAATGCATGCGGATATAGATGAATTTAATGTTGACTACCACTGCTAACTTCCAAAACACTACATATGGCTGTTGTCTTTACCACATCTGCCAACACTGGAGAACTTGCAAGCTGTCTAGTGTTGAATAAAAACCTGAGGGGAGACATAGCAACACGGGAACCAACATCCCAGTGCAACAAAGCCAGGTTTGGTGTGAGTTTTCGCTCGTCATTATCCTAGCAGCGCTATTCTGAACACTCCTGCCAGTGATCCTGAAAAAAGATTGTGTAACCACAGCCCAGGCGTGAGGAAACAATTGCATGGAATAAGTTCTCTGGAAGGACTAAATTCAGGTTTGAACAACGTTTGTAAACATTATCCAAGTTGTAGATGCCTGCTGCACCTAATGTGGTCTGGAGCTATTTAGTGTTGGCTATATTGGCATTGAAACAGCAAGTAATGTATAAATTGTATGATGTCACTGTAGGTAAGCCCATAAGGAATAGAAAGCCTTGAAATTTTAAGAGCCTCCCAGGTTACAAAGGTCATCTAGAACCATTGCTACTCTAATCATAATAGACACTGTTCTGTCTGCAAAGTAGGACTAAAACTAGACTAAACTTTAATGGTGCAGGTTAAAAAAAAAGGCAAGCAGAAGGGGATGTAGAGGCCTGAAGCTGTAGTGAGATGTATGACTGAGCAGAACAGCTAGAATAGGATCCAGAGTAGGGCTGCACGATTTTGAAAAAAATATCTAATAATTGCGGTTATTTTGACTGATATTGTGATTTGCAATATTAGAGTATTATAATTTTGACATCATTATACTCAGTTTCACTGAGAAACATATTTTGATTATGGTGTGATCTGTGGGGATCTGTGCCAAACAAAGATGTTTTCTTAAGTCTGTACAATATGATGTGTAGGCCAGGACATCTCTGCAGCACCACAGTATTTAATTTAAAATCATATTTTGACACACATTTCGCCTTCAACAAATATTTCCTCCTCATCCTGTGATTTGAAAATTGCAGTAGGCCATATTGCGATTTCGATAAAACTAATTGTGCAGACCTAATCCGGAGCAGATGGCAATAATGTTATCTTGCAGATGGTTAGCTCAACCTGCCTCCTGGTGACAAAAGTGAGGCCGTGACTGGGATGTCACTAGGAGAGGGCTGAATGAAAGAACATACAGAGAGAATAGGGGTTTGTAGATCAGACCGTAGATTTTAGTAACTGAAAAAGTCATTTAAGCTGCTCCAAAATCCACAGCACACAGGCTAGCTAGGCAGTATTAATAAATACCTGGACCAAATGATAATAATAATAATGTGGTCTACTAGTTAAACATCAGGAACCCTAATTCTGATCGCATTAACTCAGCTACCCTCAAAGAAGCTTTAACCCACAGAACCCCAGTAAATAACATATCACCATCGCCCCATATTACCCATCATGTTGTGATTTTATTGTTCAACCCCCTTCTTAATATTCTACACTTAATGTTCCCTGAATGTTACTGAATGCAATTCAGCGAGCGCTGATACTTGGTTACTGTTTTTGCCAACTGCACAGTAAACTTTTAAAGCTGCGTTCGGCAACATCAATGTCAGTCTGTGCTACTAAAACCCTATCACTAGGAAACAGTGTTGTGTCAATAATAAAGTGCTTCTCAGGCCAAAGGCCTTAGGTATGATTTATTTCTCATGTAATTACACGTGTTAGATTTCAGCTCTTCTTCCTCCCTGTTTTTCTTTGTTGCAAAGCCAAGCCAGATCAGTGATAGCCATGCTTCACACACAGTTAGGCTGAATGGTGGATATACTGTAGCAGTGTGACAGAGGAAGAGAAATCATCTGTACATTGTGCCGGCATGAGCTTCGACATCAATGGCTTCTTTCGCTTGTTTTAACGTGACAACTTGTGCCAGTATTCTTTGATGTAAAAAAATGCTGCATGATCTGTTTTAAATGTTGTGATCCATTCAAATAATAAGGTAAGAGGCAACTTAAGCAGCGTATTTTTAATTTGAGGTATTAAATCAAAATCCGGTGGGTTTTTGAAACTCAACCAAACCGACTAAAACATTCATTTAATAACCCAATGAAAGCTGGAGTGAGACTTATTTGGACTGCAGCCAAAGTAAAGTGACGGATAACAGTGTGATTCTACCTTTTTCCAAACACACCCACCCACTAAAACACACCTACTAAACCTCTTATGCTCATGTGCAGATAGACTGGGTTGTTCCTCTAGGAAGTGGAGGAGTGCCTCCTCTGAATGTACGTGTAGACTTTGACACAGTGGTCCCAACAATCCAGCACTAGCAGCTGTCCTTTCTGGGTGGTGGCCACTCCCACAGGGCACGTCAGCCCGTCCTGGATGAGAATTTTGAATCCACCCTCTTTGGGAAACTGGAGGATCTCTTTCCTGCCGCTGTCCGTTACCAGCAAATCCCCGTTGGCGTCCACGCACATGCCGGTGATGCAGCGGAAGTCCTCTGCCTCTGAAAAGAAGTGGCTGAGCTGCTTGCCTAGCTTGCCGTCTGTGTCCACCGAGCCGATGGAGAAGCCACCTTCCAGGTGGGGCTCATTGTGACGTTTCTCAAAGTTCAGGGCGAGGCCCTGGGTGAAATAGACCGTTCCAGCTGCATCACACGTCACAAACTTTGGCCGCACAGCAGAGCACAGTCGGTTGTAGCTCACCACGCCTTCGCTGCGGTCCACTACTAGACACCACAGCTTGCCACCTTCCACATCTGACACCACGAACTGACCTGATGGCATGGCGGTGATGCCCCAGGGTTTAATAAGCTGGTTCTTATGGCAAGCCACGCAGTGTCCGTCCATGGTGTAGACTTTAACTGAGTTATCGTAGTTGTCAGTGATCCCGATCAGGCCTTGAGGCGTGACGGCGATGGATAAGGGGATGAGGTTAGGCAGATCAGCCCCGAGGAAGCTCAGGACAAAGTTGTCGATGCTACTGGCGTTGCGGCGGATTTCGCGCTGGAAACCTTTGCGGTTAAAGATCTGGATGCGGTAGTTGCCGCGGTCGGCCACCAGGACCTCACCTTGTGCCGTGACACAGATACTGACTGGTAAGTTGAACATGCCGGGTAGAGTTCCCTTGCAGCCCATCTTCTTCACAAACTGGCAGACTGGTGGCCCGGCGCTCGCCCCGGCTCCTCCAGGTGATCCCCCGCCTTCATCCATGGACTTTGACTTAAAGCTGCCTGGTGAACCACACACCGCCTCCTCTACAGCTGCAACCAGGTTAATGTCTCGGTAAAGATCCGCCGGAGACCCCCTTCCAACACGCGTAGCCCCTATCGCCCCAGTTGCACTCGCTACATCACCCTCCAGTGCGACCTCCAATCCACTCTGCTCATCCTCTGTGTAGACGGTGTAAGTATTTGTGTTAACCTGGCCCACTACTACAGGTTTAGTGTGCTCTGTTCTGACCAGCTCTGGCTCTTGCAGCTGAAACATGGTGGGCAGGCTGCTCCTCAAATCCAGCTCTTCATCATCATCACCGCCTTCGCCGTCGTCCTTTAGCAAAGCGAAGTCACTCTGCCTCACCAGCATTGTCAGATAATCACAGCGCGACACCACTTTTACCTCTGCAATGTTGAGGAAATAGGTCTGCTCCTCCAGGACCTGCCCGTTTAGCTTCTCCACTTCTGCCATGGAGGCTGTGAATGTCCTTCGAGACCTGCCGAGTTCCTCTTGAAGACGCAGCTCGGCTGAAGTATAGTCCTGCTGCACCGCCTGATACTTTAATCTCAAGGACTTGGAAATGTTGTCAATAGCCATCTTTTTCTTCTGAATTTCGCCCATGACATCACGCAGGGAAGTCAGCTTGCCGCCCAGTTCCTTACGACGCTGCTCAGCAGCCACCCTAATCGGCTGGACCGAATGGCCTTGACGCAGGTGGCCCTCCTCTTTACAGAGCTCACAGAGGACTGTGGCACAATCGTGGCAGTACTGTCGCGGCAGGCGGTTGCAGCAGGACTTGCACATCAGGGCGGCACTGCAGGACGTGGTGCAGTCTAGGATCTTTAGCACAGTGAGATTATCGGCCAGCTGGGAGATGCTGCTCATACGGGACACCTTGCTACAGAAGGGGCAGCGCACGCCATTTATAGTATTCGCCAACAGCTTCTCTAGACACTGCCGGCACACCGTGTGACCACACTGCAGGAGTTTGGGTCTCATTTGATCCTGGTTGTAGGTCTCCAGGCAGATGGGGCATTCAAGAACCTCCCTCAAGAGATCTGGGTCGAGTGGGGGAGCTGATGCCTCCATTATGGTGCTTTCCTTGAGTGAGAAAAAAAAAAAAAAAATTGTAACAGTTTACCACTCTGTGTGAAATTCTACTGACAGTAAAAACACAATGCCACTAATTCAAGTGAGGAAATGACTATGTATTATGTTCAATTCCTGATGCCTCACAGTTGTGTATTATATTGCATGCAACAGTATTTTGTAGCATAGAAAACTGAAACTCAAATTACACACCAAGTCTGACAGCAGTCACTGTGACTTTGCAACAATAAATAATACAGCAAAACATTGCCACAAACCTCATGTTAGTGGAGCTAGTTTGAAGGTTATTTGCTAGCAAATGAATAAATATGTGGCTAGCAGTTACAGCTAGCACAGTAAGCTAGCTCTTCTATATTTTCAAAGTAGCTGGTTGTAGCAGTGTAGCGTTAGCTTATATAACGTTAAACATATGGTCAAATGACTTATTGGGTGACCACCAGTCAAACAGGGAAACCATTCACTTATCTATTGTTAGTCAACAGGATGTGTTAGCAGCGCTAGCATTACTTACAACTGACTACTTTTGCTGCTAAAGTAAATAAGCTTCCACAATAGCCACATTGTCTACAGTGGTTATAAGGTAAGCTAACGCTAATTGTTTGTTGATATCACCGACACATGATCTTTCCACGCCATAATTACTGTACAAGCAATGTTATAAGCAAGCTAACTGCTAGGTTATAGCCTATCTAAGGCCACGACCGTGCTCTCTCGAAGCCTTAAAAATAAGTTGACCTTGCAGTCCAGGATTTATAAAACGAATTGCATTGATAATTCTCTAATTTTAGACTAGTAAATGGGAGGCCTCTCGACAGAAACAACAAACGTTAACGCTGTCCCTTGACAACGCGACAGTGTTATTCAACATTATCACAGGGCTGGTTGTGGTGAAAGTGTATTCGTAAAATAAGATATGCGGTTCATCGTAATGTTTTCTCTTTTGACATTTCTAAATGTCTAAAACATTACCTTTATCTTCAATGTTAGCTGGTTGGAAGTTCGGAGGTTTGGATGGGTGTTGCTGTGGTTCTTCTGCTACTGCAGCTGCTAGTGAGAGAGAGACTGCAGTGTTGACGTGACGACGTCACGTACGCAGTGACGCGCATTACGCACAGCTCTGAGCCTGACGTTTGTTTTGATTGGCTGCCGTGTGGGCTTGCTCACAGGCACACTCTCTGTACTGGTGCTGATGCAGTTCATGGGAATTTTCTGATATTTGACTTCCAGCATGAGCGGAATACCTTTTATTTGCCTTTTTCACAACATTCCCACGCACAACAGGGGGCAAAAGAGTTTGTCTGGCAAAGTGTTTTTTTTTTTTTATTATTATTGTTGATTTTCATACACAGTACCTACTCTAAATAATTCTCCCAGCAAGACTGCAATTTGTTTTAACACAAACTATAAACGAATATACTATAACTTGTTCTGACTTATAATGTAACTTATCCTGAAATGACAGTGGTCCTTTTAGTGTTCACCAGGATTTTTGTACCAGTCTATGCTTAAAAGCAGTAGTTTTCAAAGTAGGGTCCAGGGGTTTTTGAGGGGGTTCCAGGGGGTCCCCATCAAAAAGGGATTTTTTTTTTCACTATAATGACATCCATAAGTAACACAAAGACAGAATCTATGACTATTTTGGTCATGGGTTTCATACACTTTCTGTAATTAATCATCAAAAAGCAAAAATCCTAACAGATGGAGGACCCTGTGACAAAATCAAATGGGGGTCTGTGGTCTTATTTGTGTCAGTTTAGGGGTCCTTGACGTTAAGGAAGTTTGGGAACCACTGCTTTAAAGAACAAACATATAAGATTAGTGAACTTTTAGTGAACAAGTAAACAGACCTGTAACTGAGAAATTAAGTCACAGAGAGAACCTGAAGTAGCTACTGCCCACAGGCTACAAATGCATTTGAAAATGTCCAGATGTGGTGACATGTTTCAGTTTTTAGACGTGAGTCAGTAATTCTATAAAGAAGCCACTAGATGTCAGCATATGTCTTTGAGAAGATGTCCATGCAACACCTGGAAGGAGGAAGAGTGAATGTGGGAATTAGGACTGTCCAAGAAACTGCTTTTCTTTGGGCAATATGTTCTAAAGATGTGGAATATGCATTTTGATTGTCATTTAACATATTTAATAAGTGATCTTATATTGTGGCCTGCTATTAACACACCATTGTAGAGTAACTGCTGCTCAAATAGTTGATATAGCAAGATATAACAACGTTTAATTGGAATGGTAGTTTGTAGACTTCTCACACATGCACATTTTATTAGCATGTGTCACTTGCCATCAATATTGTGAGACTGTAAAATTAATATGGAATATGAGCTACTGCAGATAACAAGGGTGTGTTAAAATCAGAGGACTGTGGTAGATGTAGCACTAGCAGCTGTTTTAATAAAGCAAACACGACAGTGCCAACAGTAACCACATCTAACAACATCTGTATAAAATCGCTACGGAAGATATCTGACACCTTTGCTGTTGTTGCCTGGGCAACATAACCCTGGCCAGAGGGGATGTGTCCCTCATGAGTAATTATACCGCAACCAGTCTACAAAGACATTTTAATTAACAAAGGCAGTGCAAGATCAATGGCTAGGAAATTCACTCCATTTATCTCCTCGCTATGTTTGATGACAGGCAAGTGTTGCATAAGCATCACATTCATTCCACACAGCAAAGAGATGTCAATGAAGTGCCACTCCTTTTAACTGCACAAAAAATACATGTGGTCCTATTTAATTTATCCTCATGAAGGGTGTCACCACTGGTCAGATGTCAGTAAAGCTGTACATTGCACAAACACAAATAAACAGACAGTATACTTTAGTGATCCCAGATGGGAATTGTTAGACCAGTTCGCTACTTGTCTCAAAACAAGACAGTAAAGAGTCTTAAAGAAAACAAGAAGAAGTTGTAAAAGTCCAAAAGTAAATAAAAGATAAAGGGGAAACAAGATTGTGCAGGTAGAAATCCACTGTGCACTATTAATGTCAGTTATGACTCTGAAAATCACATTACCTCAGCTATGTTTTCTCCTGGCTGTTTACTCCGCCAATACGTGACAGTGCCAAATCTTTCATCAGATGCATTTGTTTCCATAGATATAAACAGTTCTATTGAGTTAAAGGGGGTGGGGGGTGGGAAGGGGGGGGTGAGAGTGAATTAGCCTGGCACAGCCAACCTGAGCCACAGGGCTTTATTGTGAGAGCTGGCGTGGTGACGACAGCTCTTTTCTGTGTCTGTGTTGCCTCAAGAAGTGCATGTAATTGGGCTCTTGGGCCACCCCTTGAGCCTGTTTACATACTGTTGCACATGAAGTTACCACCCACCCTTTCAACTGCTCGCCAGTGTCTCGCAGACGCGCACAGGGAGTAAGCTGCAGAGACATACATAAATAAGTAAATGTATGTACAGACTCAGCTCTCTCTCACACACATCAGGGTCATGGCTACAATTGAGGACACGAGGGTCGTGTCCTTGGTGTTCTTTCTGGGGATTTGGAAGTTTCAGTGACCTGACGTGCAGGTTGCATGTAAAACTGTAATATTATAATAATATAGCCTATTAGTCTATTATTATTTTCTTCTGGTTTTCTTCTTGCATTTCTAGCCAGTATTATGTACTTTTAATAGTAAGTCACATGTTGTTCTGCCAAAAAACTCCTCAGTTATGCCAAAGCAGCTTTACTTTAATGTTTTTATCATCCGTAATGGACAAAACATTCCAATTTGCTAAAGCATGGAAATGCTTTGTCAACATTCTATGCACATGTTAATTATTAATGTAAAGACAATTCATTATTATATTAGGCTTTTATGAAAAATGTAAAAGAGGGTCCACACACTGTAGCTCCCTTTAAGTGCAATTTATTGGCACATCTTAGTTAGTAATGTTTCGAGCAGATGCTCTTCTTCAGACTTAATAAATCAGCACAGAGACGCCATCTTAAAAAATACATATACAAACGTATCAATCAATAATATAGGTAAGAACCTATTCTGTTCTTAAGTTCTTATATATGTTTGTATATGTATTTTTGTATATATTGTTGTATAACATGTATATATATGTTTTTCTTAATATACATGTAACATTACTTGTGATCGGGTCACCGGCAGTATCGTGACTGTCATGTGACCAGAGCGTTTACTTTTTAAGATCTCTGTGCAGATTTATTAAGTCTGAAGAAGAGCATCTGCTCGAAACGTTACTAAGAATATATAATATACAATAAATTGCACATAAAAGGAGCATAATGTGCGGACCTTCTTTTACATTTTTCATTGCTGTCTTCTACTGGTCCAGCACTGGCCTACTACGGTTTTGGATGTGCATGACCACTTTACATTATTAGGCTTTTAATAATACAACATAACACAGACTTTTTACAGTGCATGCTCTGCTTGTTACCTTTACATTGTCAAAAGTACAACAGAAAACAAAACCTTTTGCAGCTTTGAGTTACATCAAGGCATTTTAGTCTCCATTACTTGGTTCGAAATTAAAAACTAATTTGAGATATATTATGATATGAATATTTTTCAAAATGATCGCCAAATAGGCGCTAAATATTAAAAAATGCTTAAATCAGATATCAGAAGATCACAGACAGGTTTTTTTTCTCTGTTTATTTTTAAGGGTGCTTTTTAAAAGCTTTTTACCTGAGAAAAACGTGAAAACCAAATAAAAGGAGCATGGTCACTTCAGGGTCAAACTTCAGGGTCAACACACAACACAAAGCTTAAATAAAAACACATAACAACACATAGCTTAGATAAAAACACAAAGCAACACACAGCTTTCATAAAAACACAACAACACATAGCTTAAATACAAACACATAACAACACATAGCTTAAATAAAAACATAACACATAGCTTAAATAAAAACACATAGCAACACATAGCTTATATAAAAACACATAGCAACACATAGCTTCATAAAAACACATAGCAACCCATAGCTTCATAGCAACACATAGCTTCATGAAAACACATAACAACACATAGCTTAAATAAAAACACATAACACATAGCTTAAATGAAAACACATAGCTTCATAGCAACACATAGTAACGCATCATAACAACAAACAATTGAGCAATTTATGACGATTTTCTCCTTTAGTTGGGCATATACAGCTAGTTAGCAATACAACCAAAAGATCTGCCAAAGCATCGCTTTAACTGTGATTAGAGGTTACTGGAGACGCAGAACTTTATCCAGCGATATCACTGTCAATTTTACTGCTAAAGATAAATGTACCAATGGAAAGCTGAAGATCTTGCCGTTCTATAGTTGTATTGTTTGTTATTCTATCATGAAGGCAAGGGGGTGAAGTTTGACCCTGAAGTGACCATGCTCCTCTTATTTGGTTTTCACGTTTTTCTCAGGTTAAAAGCTTTTAAAAAGCATCCTTAACAAACAAAGAGGGAAAAAAAACACGTCTGTGATCTTCTGACATCTGATCTAATCAGCTTGAAAAAAATCACCAAGAGTCATAAAATCAGTTTTCTGCAACACTTTGGAATATTAAGTGCCTGTTTGGTGGCCATTTTTAAAAATGGCTGCCACGGCCCTCAGGCCCCAAATTAGTAGCGCCCCGATATCTATATCTTTTCATAACATATAACCCTACATCTTAGCCAAATGTGTTGCTTTTATCGCAAAATGCACAGTCTATTTGAAAACATCTCCAGCCGTGTCCTTTTTTTCTCGGAGCTGTCACATGCCTGCTGGTGAAGCACATGTGTCTGCATGTGTTTGTGCTTGAGAAATGAACGGTTGGAAGTTTACACGCCCTTTTCATGTCTCGGGTTAACTTATTCAACACTGTTGATATTACAGGAGTCCAAGTGAAATTACACATGCAGACACAATTTAGACGTGTCTCGCTCCGTCTCTCACACAAACACATTTTGGTTCATGCACTGTATGTTGTCTTTTTGCCACTGATAATAGTTTGAAGGATTCCACTGTCATTAAAATGGGAAAACAGGAAGTAAGTCCTTTAAAATATTAACCCTAATTGGTCCCAATTACCCCACCTTGAATAATGGCAGGGCTTTTCCTTCTGGTTTGGGGTTTCCCTTGTTTTTTTTCTTGGTCTGTGTTGTCTGTTTTGCGTGCGTGCATTTGTGCACTTATGTAATACTGTATACATTGGTAATCCCCTCCATCCATCGATGTCCCTCTGTATGTACGTAAATGGGGGTGTGTGATTGTAACTTAAACATTTGCACATTTGTGTGTTTATAGTCTCGTGTCAGGGTCCGATGCTCTTTTTTTCATGAGGACAAAACAGCCTCATCAATCTGCATTGGGTGAAAGTTACTCAATACTCTGACAACCTACGCCTAAGTATTATACATATTCAGTGTTTTTATGCCCAATATCAAGGGTTTGATGAGTGACATTATACATTGGCAGATATATATTCCTCATGCATTGTGGTCTGCAGTGACTGATGATGAATCATGTCTCAAAGCTGCATCATAAGCCAGTAATTCCAACTTTAACCCTCTGAGACCCACGATCCCGACCAACTTTACTGTCTTTCAGAGGCTGTAGCAGGTTCAGTTTTAGAGCTAGAGTGAAGGTACAGATATCATATGAAACAACAATCATAACATAACAATCATGTCATTTCCCTTGACTTCTGACCTCAAGATATGTGATAAAAATGGGTTCTATGAGAACCCAGGAGTCTCCCCTTTACAGACATGCCCACTTTATGATAATCACATGCAGTTTTTTCATGCGGTATAAATGTGTTATTTTCACCTATTCTAAAATGGTGTATTTGAATATATCTACTGGGGTCCCTAAACAGTCTTGGAATTACATACTTTGGGTATGACTGGAAAGCTGAGACTCTTGTGGATCCAATGAGCCCAATTGTATTCATCTGTAATTATGCTTGTCCCCATAGTAGCCAATTCATCGTAGTGAGACCATTTTTTGAAACTTGATCTCACTGTATAAAATGACCTGTGTTGACCTCTAGGATAATCACAGCCTCATGGAACTTTACAGCCACAAACTAGAGACCTAGGGCATTATTTCTAGGCATGGCTTTCCTAGGTAGATTGACAATAAAGGGATTTCTGAGCAGTTTCCAGAACAGAAGTGCTCGCTTTTCAGTCACCAAAAAATGCAATTCTTGCAGAAATCTCCAAATATCAAAAGTTTTTGATTCCAAATTATTGATTGATTTGATTATTGATCATTTTTATCAATTCTCGAGTTGTAAAAAATGGTTAAATTTAGCACCAAATCTGTGTAACAAATGGTATCAACCCAAAAATTGCTGCAACAATTTATGAGACATAATAGAGCATGGGAATGACCATCACAAACTTATATCATCATTTTCTACGCTCTCATACACTTTCACAATTTATTAATTCATGTTTATTTCTGATTTCTGATTAGAACAATTTGACACAGTGCTGAGCTGCATCTTAAATTAATCTTCAGGTTCCCAGCTTTCAGATGATGTACACCACTTCTATGTGACATCTACTGTTGACCTGCTATCTCCCCCTTAAAAAAAAAACCTGTACCTCCCTAAAAATGGGTCTATTGTGGGTCTCAGAGGGTTAATATACTTTTTTGTCACTGGAAAGAACACCTTATCACTCATTTGGAAAACTCACACATGTGCCTGTCCTTGTAAAGCAAATAGACACTGAAGCACATCTGCACAGATGGCAAATCTGCTCCACTGAAACATGTGGCCTGATGATGTATCCTCCAAATGAAACACTCAACACCCAAGTAGCATTCTCTCCTCGTCTCTGCTCCTCCCCTGCTTCTGTCGCTGCCTCTTCTTTCCGCATGGTGTGTGTTGCTGTCACTAAAAGAGGAAATGATGAGAAAGAATCCCCCCCCCCCCAACTCCAGTGAGAACATCAAATAGTGGTAATTGACACTCAGGAGAAGAAGCCAGTGACACCCCCTCCTCCCTCCCCACTCCCATTCATCCTTTGTCTATGAAAGCTGATGACAGTAAGGGATTAGTTGTTTTTTCTTCTTTTCCTTGGCAGCAAGTAAAAGTAAATCCAGATGTGGACACTTTGTGTAACTGAGGGACTGTGAATGTTCTTTGCTACTCCAAGTCAAGATTCTTAAATTGTTTTATGGAAATAGAGATGAGAGAAAGTTATGGAAGAGGGGATTTATTTTACACTTTGGAAAGAGTGAAGGAGATGACTGTTCTCCTTCCTCTTCCTATGTGAATAATAATTGTTAACTTTGTCTATCTTTATCTACCCCCCTCCTCCTACCCATACCCTCCCTCCCTCTCCTGACTACCCCTCCAGAGGCAACAGACCAGGGGGTCGGCGGAGGCGGGCGGCGTGAGCTGAAGTCGGTTCCCTTCATCAGCTACCTGTCGGCGCTGCAGAAGAGCCAGCTGCTGTCTGACGACATGGTGAACGGCGTGGAGATCCGCTGCGAGGAGAAGGGCAGCTGTCCGGCCGGCTGCCACCTGTGCCACCACCAGGCCACGATGGGGGGCGTGTCGGGGAGAGGCCGCGCCGGTAACAGCAGGAGCGGAGAGCAGCCTTCCCCCATCCCTGTGCTGCTGGAAGTCAGCCGCGTGGTGCCCCTCTACAGCCTGGTCCAGGACAACGTCACCAAAGAGGTGAGAAAGCAGCATGGGGGTAGGAAGTCTACTGTATGTGTGTGAGTGTGGATGTGTTTGTAGAAGGAGAGGCTGGGGAAAGTGGCCGTAAAACCAGAAAGAGAATCAAGACAAGAGATGTGATGCGTCAACACACCCACTGGATTTGGAAGAAAAAAGCAAAAATAATGAAAACATCCAGGAATGAAGTATATAATAACATCAAACCGTTTTAACGCCATTAGGTTTTTAGGTTGTAGTTGGCTCAGTTTTAAAGCTAGAGTGAAGATACATCATATGAAACTAGAAAACCTGTACTTGTAGCTTGTAGCAGTTTGGGGCAAGTCATAGTCAAGTCAGCACACTGACACACTGACAGCTGTTGTTGCCTGCTGGGCTTGATTTTGCCATGTTATGATTTGAGCATATTTGTATGCTAAATGGAGTACCTGTGAGGGTTTCTGGACAATATTTGTCATTGTTTTGTGTTGTTAATTGATTTCCAATAATAAATATATACATACATTTGCATAAAGCAAGCATATTTGCCCACTCCCATGTTGATAAGAGTATTAAATACTTGACAAATCTCCCTTTAAGGTGCATTTTTAACAGATAAAAAATGGGCAATTAATTTGCAATTAATCGTGATTAACTATGGACAATCATGCGATTAATCGCACTTAAATATTTTAATCGATTGACAGCCCATATATGGATTTAAACTGTGTCAACTCATTGTTAGACTAATTACATTTGGTTGGCATTATATCACCACTTCGGAAGTTCCTTGTAAATGTTGTGCTGTGTTGTGACTAAAGGTGCAAATCTGTTCTGCAAGTGTAGGAGGCGTGTGTTAATTGTTCAGTATGTTTCACACATATACAATCTCATGCCATGCGGTGGTGGCGTAATGCTTTCATACTGTACATACCCATTGTCCTCCGGAAGCCTTTTAACTGAGGCAGTTGTAACAAATCGCCTCTAGGTGGCATTAGTTGGTTAACTTTGACCACTGGAAATGAGCACTGTAATACAGAGGGCATAAAAAGATGACATCATGGTTTTCTCCTCTTGTGGGGAAGTCGATGTGTGAGATATATATGTGTGTGTGCGTGCGTCTAAACAAGTTGCAGGATATCAGCCTAATGGCCACATGTTGTGTTTATGATTCATCCTGCATGAAAGTCGTTGGTGCAGTGAAAGTGAATCATATCAGATTTCTTTTTCTGTAAGGTAATTTAGGAGGGGGGCTCTGGCTTCACTTGATATTTTAGTTTACCACGCTTCGCTCTGTTTGGGCTTCGTCTTGACGTCTTGCTACCTGACATCCGGCGCATGTCATTCTCTGTGCGCGTGTGAGCCGACGCAGTTTGCGGGTGACTCACGCGCCATAGGGAGCAGACTGGTTCACGCTCTCCGCCCCAATCAAGCATCTAATTACCTCACCTTCAGACATTACTGCACAATACCAGAGGCAAAAAGACACACACATATATATTTCCACTCGCAAACACACACACAACAAAGCCCCCATGTACGTGCCGCCCATAACAAGCGCCACAGCCCCAAAGAAAAGAAGGCACAATCGATATCAGACGATCCCTAGCGGGCCTCATCGATAGCTAAGCGTGAGGAAGAGCAAAAATGTCTCTTTTCCCCTCTCCTCCAAAACACCTCGCTATCCATCCTTCTCTCTCTCCCCCTACCCAACCCCGTGGTCTTCTGGGGGATGTGGAGAGTGAGATGTATGAGGAGGAGGAGGAGAAGGGGTAGACTGCAGTGGATCGCTCTGGCAAGCCCTTCTGAGGTAGCTTGAGGCAGGATTATTAGCTTCTTATTGATGTCATCGACCTCTTGGGAGGGAGGGGAGTCCATCACTCCGCTCCTCTTTTCCTCCTCTTCTCTTGGCCGCAACTGCTGCTGCTGCTAGTCTGAAAGACACATATTGCATTAGAGACGAGCGACACAACAACCTGCCCCACACACACACAACTGCTCATTCTCTCTCTCTCTCTCCGTCTTTGTGTGTGTGTCTTTCTCACACACACTTTGGCTTTCTACTTGGCTGGGTCTATCTGGGAAGACAGCTGCCATGTTGCAAAAGCTTTCTCAGAAATGAAGTTGTTTTTTTTTAACCTTAAACCCCCTTAAGCCATCAAAATAGAGGCTTAGTTGTCCAGTTTATGATTAGATGTACTGAGGTAATACCTATACGTGTATACCTATTTGTATGCATGTGTCTGCGTGTGCCCAATACTGGGTTTACATGGACCTGTCACTCTTCTTCTTCTTCGGCCCCTCTTCCTCCCTCCTTTCTCGACCTACCTGCGTCTTTCACTGGCCTCTCCCTGGCAGCCTGACTGTTTGACAGGACATGTCACGTCCCTTTCGCATCAATCTCCTCATTATTAAGCCAGAGGGGGATTTTGTTACAATGTGAAATTACCCCATTCATGGAGAAGGCCACGACCAGGACTGAAAAGAAGCAGAATTAAACAGTAGAAATAGCTTGCTCTGCGTGGCTTTGCCGAAGAGGAGAATGGGGAATAAAGTACTTTTTGTGTACATGTGCCCAGTACTGATGTTACTAATGACTAGTTAAGGATGTGGGGAAAGTAATACCTGTAACTAACTATCCAGTATCGGCTGATAGGATCAGAGTATTTCCTAAAAACATGTTAAAGGTGCAATGTGTAAGATATGGCCACATGCTCCGAACAAATAGGGGGCAGCATTTCACCTCTACTACTGGGTACATACAATCTAAATTTACAGTCATCAGTTATAAAAGAAAGTAACTAACAGCAGCAAGAATACACAAAATTCAACCAAACTGCTAAAACACCGAGAGCCGGTCAAAATAACACTGGCTATCTTATAATCTTCATGTGTAGGCCTATATTGTGTTTACAGACACTAACCGGGAGCTGTACGGTCCTAATATGTTTTGGTAGTTTGTTTATTGGATTAAAGCCATAGTGGCAGAAACAAGAAAACAACTTTTTTCGTTTCGTCCTACACGCCACCAGAGGACTAGCTCGCCAGGAGGAGAGCGGGTAGAAGCTCCAGGAAATGGACCTTCGCTGGGAGATGGGGCTGGGGTTTGCATTGGCTGAATTTGAGCTAACTGCTAACTGAAGGTCCATCTCCTGGAGCTCGAGGTACAAGTGGTATTACAAGACATGATAGGCTGGGGGGCTAGCTGGTTAGCATGCTCATTTCAGTAGATATCTCTGCAACACAATACATAGATGTCTTTGACATAACATCAACACCGTAACCCCTTCGTATTCTGTTGATAATGTCGGTTAATTTATTTTTATGTTTTAAACTAAAATTCTGGCCAGATCTGACACATTGCACCTTTAAAGAGCTGGTGTACTCAAATAGAGAGAAGAAAGGATTTTGTCTCATTTACCTCTTGTGGTATCTGTCCAGGCTGGTATTTTCAAGTGTCCAGATTCTATGATGTCCGTCCCTGATATTTGCCTTCATGGAGCTCACAGCACTGAAATGTGACATTTAAAAAAAAAAAAAACAACAACATCTCTTTGGCCTCACTGTCCAACAGTTGCTATAAGGACTATTTCTTCAGTGAGAAGAACTTCCAATGAAAACTGCTTACAGTGAGGTCTGTAGATTCTGCAGAGTAATGGGGACACTATACAAATACATGTTTTAAGTTTTTAAGTGTAGTGTTTGTAGTGTAGTGCAATTCCCTTCACCTCCATTGTATTTTTATGTATTGTATTTTTGCCTCAAAACCTTAGCAAATAATGGCAGAATTAGCCTATCTGCATGGCTAAATAGTGGGGGCATGTGAGATTTTTTTTGTCTTTTCAAATTTGCAGATACTTGAACTACTATGAAATGTAATGATTATGTTTTGAATTTGGAAAGAGAGGTTTGAGGTTTACTCCCTCATTGTCTTGGTATTGAATACTTCTCAAGTTGCTCTGTTCTCGGGCTTGGCTTGCTTGAAACCTGGTCTTGACTTGAATTCGACTGGAACCGGTCTTGGAATTGGCTTGGACTCGACTAAGGTGGTCTTGCTTACAGGCCTGGTGTGTGCACGCAAATGCACACACGCACATAGATACTCCCCTGTTTTAGTGCCAGAGAAAAATACCTCAGTGGATAAATAAATAAGCTAACGCCTGTGGAGCTTGCCAGTGGTCCTATGTCCTGTGATGCTGTGACTGAATTATGGCAAACCTCTTGAACAAATTGGTTGTGAGTCTAATGGGTCAGAATGCTCTATATCTTGCCCGAGTGGCCGCTGTCATGCTCTCACCGTAACGCACTGTTGCAGCCCCTCGCAGGGGCGTGTCCAGAACATTCTCAGTGGGGGCAGGAAGGGGCAAAAGAAGAAGCAAAAGAGCGACAACATATTTGCACCAAAATGAAAGCAGTAGCAGCATTATACACAAGAGCAGGACAGGTATACTTGCAACGGGTGGTGTCATAATCTAATGCACACATAGGAAGAACAAAATGCAAGTTTTGATCCCAGGAACATCACTTCAGTACCAAGGAGAGCTCATATAGATCATCGAACAGATTCTTAGAAACTCTCTATGGCTAGTACATACTACACTCAATTTCCAGTTTATTAGGTACACTAAAACTAATGCAGTATACAACAGTCCTGAAAAAAATCCTTCTGTCCTTGTGTTAGAGATGCGAGCTGTATTTCATTATACAGAGAGATGTTTCTGTTATTTAGCCTACCCTCATTGATATAAATGCTGTGGACAAAATAATAGAAACATCTGCCAAAAAAAAAACACAACATTATAACTTTCCTGAAGTTAGTTTTGCAAGGTCGTTGTATTAGACTGCATTAGTTTTAGCTAGGTGCACCTAATAAACTGGCAACTGAGTCAACATTTGGTCCAACAAGCATTATTTACATCAGCAATAGTTCAGACTTGTCCTTTATGCGACAGGCAGTTAAAACCTGCAGTAGGTAGAATGTTTTTTGGCATCATTGGGCGAAATAACCTTTCAGCATATTGTTATATAAGTGCTCTGAGAGAAAATTAGACTTCTGCACCTCCTCATAGCTCTGTTTTCAGGCTTCAAAAAATCTAGCCCGTGACGGACTTTGGCCAATCACAGGTCATTTCAGAGAGACAGCGTGCCTATTGGCTGTTCATTCAACGGAGGCAACTATAAATCACTCACGAACTCCGATCAAACGGTCAAACTAGGCAGCGCTGATCAAATATGAGTCAATATTATGTTACTGTAATGCTTATTTCTCACCACAAATGATTTATAGAAACATCTTGTAGTGTTCTATTTAGCTGTAAAATGAGAAAGTTTGCTCCGGCTGGTGTGCGGTGCTTGCTGATCTCAGCATGGCTGCGCGGTCACAAACTTCCTCAGTACACTACAAGATGTTTCTGAAAACATTTGAGGCGAGAAATAGGCATTAAAGCAACAGAATCTTGATTCATATTTGATCAGCGCTGCCTCGTTTGACCGTTTTAATTGGAGTTCGCGAGTGATTGACAGCTGCTCAGAGACGGCAAGGCTCCAACTCCGCTCTGATTGGTTGTTTTCCTCCGGTCTGTGAAATCTTGCAGATGCCATTACGAGCACCAGAGGACACAGAGGCACATGATTTTTTTCAGATTACCTGTCCCACGCACTACTGTCATGATATAGTTGTATAAAAATAACTTTTTTTAATCCTATTTGCTCCAATTCTACCTACTGCAGCATTAATTGCAGGGGTTTTCTATTAGACTGCATTCGTTTTAACTAGGTGCACCTAATAAACTGGCAACTGTGTTTGTTGTAGTCAACATTTGATCCATAAAGCTTTAATTACATCAGCAGTAGCTCAGACATGCTACAGACAAAACAGTTTAACAGCCAAATTGACCACAATAGCCATGTCTCCATTCAATTGTCAAGCGAATTTTAAGCAAACTTTTGAAATGTCACAAAAAAAAAAATGCGAATTAGCTTTGTTTCCATCAACTGGTTTGGAGCAAATAAACTGTGCTACAGCGTGATTTAGTCAGATGGTGGCGCTATAGGCTATGCGTGTTGTCGCTGTAATCCGCAGCAAACAGAGAAGAAGAAGAGGTCGCGAACCGGAAGCAAAACATGTCTCCATCTTCTTTGGCCCGCTTTGGCCCCCAATGCTTTGGCCAGCTAACCTTCTACGAGAGAAAAAATGTCGAGAGATCTTCAGGAATTAGTTTCAGTTAGGCAAGTTTTAATAGTTTGTTCACGCCAGCTAGTACTGGTCAGCTTTCATGTTGTCCTGAGACGAAGACGAGCATTCACACGTTATGGGAACGTCCGGGAAGAAGACGCCCACAGCGGAAACAGCTGATCAATCAACGTGAGTTAAATGTTTGCTAGCTACGTCAGAGTTTATTCGGCAAAGTTGTTTCTATAATTCACTTAGCGCTTCAATTCTTTCTCGAAAAAGGAAAAAAAACTACATCAAGCCAACGTAAAACCTTTATTTTCGCAATAGACGAAGTTTATTATATTAAACTTCTTATATTATAGCTTAAAATTCCAATTCGGTGTAGGGTATAAATACACTTCGGAACGAACTTCCCTCTCTATGAAACTATGAATAAATATCAGAATCAGAAATAATTAATTGATATCCAGGGGAAATTATTTACTTATTAGTTAAGTTTTGCTCTCAATCTAGAATTGGAAAAAATAAATAAATAAATATAAACATAGAGAAATCATAATATATGTATATATATATATGTATGTATATATATATATATATATGTATATATATACGTATGTGTATATATATATATATATATATGTATATATATATACATATATATATGTATATATGTATATATATATATAGCAGTTTATGAGTAAAAGTTTGTACCGGTAGTCATACAAAACTTACATTAGAGTGTGTTCCATGACGAACACACAGCGGCGTTGCACGTCGTCAGTAAGGGCAGCTGATTAAGTCGGCATCGATGCAGGCTCGCTGGAGGAGGGTTTTATATTTAGATTGTTATTATGACACATAATACGATGGCACACTAACAAACAAGTCAATTTACTTTGCTGGAAAGGTCAGATTAGCTTATTCATCCTCAGACATAGTTGGCACACTTAAAATCCAATACCTGCTGTTTGAGGGTCCTCCAGTGACACGGCAACCCCCCCATCAACCTCTGGGTGAACCAACCCTCCGGCCGCCCCCAGTGTCCAATTTCCTGGAAGTACTACTTCTGATAAGGTTCCTTGAAGCAGCCCATTGGTTCCTTTGTTAACACCATTAGCCCTGAATGATTGGAAATGCTACAGAAACGCATTCGCGTGCGCACACACACACACACGGTGACACACACACACTTAGGTCACCATTGATGGTGTCCTGTGTGTGCTGACTTAGACTCTTTGCCACCACTGGTGATCATCTTATAAATCAATACTGTGGGCCAGCTGGCCAGTGTTTTCGTGTATTAGCCTCTGAAAACGGACAGTAATATGGTCAGCTTAGACTAGACAAACAGATTAATACATTAAAGAGGTCACAATGGCCTTTCTTGCCTTCTTGTAAGTCACGACAGGCTTCTACGAAAGTGAAAGGTCCAGTAGTGTTTTGGTGCCAGTGAGTCTGATGATGTCAAAGCTTGGAATTTGCGGCTGGAGTTGTTGCTGCTGATGCTCGGTAGCCTTTGCTGTTCTGATCTTGTCTTCTGGTTGCAGGGGGGGTGGTGATTACATTTCAGCTCAATTTGTTCAGTATCGATAAGGTCAATGGAGATGAATTGTGGCATATTTGTGAAACGGTAGAACCATGTGTTATTGTAACCATCGCGGTATTGCCGGTTCCTGAAAGCAAATCAGTCATGACCGCACAGAAACTGTCTTACACTGTTACAGTCAGATAGGACCATCTTTGTCAAAACACTTGGTTTATATGAAGCATATTGGATACGGTTTGTTTTTTGACCCCTATCTGGCCAACACAGAATGTATATGGATCTATAGTGTTCTGGGAAATGCATGTTCTGTGGTCAATCAATACAGTATAGGGTATCCTCCTCTCTTCAGCCATGACTATCTCTGCATTGAACACAGAAGTACTCTAAGTAAGAATTTTCCTCATCGACCCAAGCCTTTTTTTTTTTTTTTTTACTTGCACCAGCCAGACATACTGCTGTCTTCACGGCCCAAACCACTTGACATATTATCACTTTACGTGTATTTTCCAACACTTTATCTTGCTTTCTATCTAAATCCTCATCTCTGCTTTACCTCCCGTGCCCCCCACCCAACCCCCCCACTCTCATTCTCTAAACCACAATTAGATTCCCTGTTTACCCAGTGGAGACTGGCTTGCATTACTCTTCAAACATAAACACGGCGGTAATCGCTTTGTCTATTTTTCACATGTGCAGCCATGCAATCAAGTGCGCAGACCCATATGGGGTTTTTCTAGGAATCTGCTGGTGGTAAACGCATGGCGGTCCTGTGGTCTTCTCTGTCTTTTGCCCCCTAGCAGCGGAGGTCATTTCTCATTTCCCATATTTGTCTTGTCTGCGTGCGTGCATGGACCTCGGGTCCAGGTTTTTCTTGTTGCCTTTGTCTGTGGCCTGCTTCCCATTGACATGAGGTGGCAAGACCCCTGCTGCTGTTGTTTTCTGGCAGCAGTTAGCCACATGGGTTCAGGCGAGGGGGGAGAAATGTAATTACCTTTTTCCCCTTTTTGGTTTTCCAAGGGGTTATTATATGGCCATGGATTACAGTGCTTTCCTACCCCCTATAATAACCGCTCATTCAGCACGCTCATTTAGAGGGGCTTGTATTGGAGGATAAATAACGGGAAAGCCTTCACTGTTGAAGGATCCTGATCCTGTTCCACAGTAAGATGGGGAACGCTTTAAGAGTTGGGAGTCACACCTTTGTTTCCTTGTTGATTTTTTTGCTGTCGTTTTGTCTCTCCAGCCTCTCTTTCCTTACTCGGCTGCTCATTTAGGTCACTTTCACTCTCAAGATCCTTTGCCCTGAGTGAAAGTAAAGTGGTATTGGAAGAAGTCAGTTCCCATGAAAGACCGAGTCTCCTTTACAGCTAACAATGCAGTGTTGTGGAAATGCTAACATCAGCTTCTGAGTGCATACCCTGACTCCTTTTTTTGGGCCAAGCCGTCTGCCTTTCTGGTCAGGAGGACTATGCCCAGAGTCATCTCAAATGTCACTAAAAAACACACTGCAGAAATCTCTCTCTCTTTGTGTGCATGTTTGCATGTCCCCCGCGTGTTTGCAGTTGTCTCAAAGACGTGTGTGGTCTCATCAGTTCCTTTGCCTTCGGATAAGTGAATGTCATGGTGTATCGGAACAAAAGGAGTGGCTCCTCTCTGCTTTTCGTTGGACTGCCTGGTACCCAGTGATAATGTTTCCGCATGTCCTATTTTTGTGACCATGATCGAGCACATCTCCAAAGTTGTCTGCATGAGGCAGCACTGCCAACCAGTTAGAGAGCACATAAATAACCGAGTGCTCCATTGATCCATAGTGTGACAGGGGGAACCACAGTGCTTGCGAACTCCCTTGAACTCACTCTCTATCATGCCTGTGGCTTTAGGGAAAGCCCTGACATTATACTTTATTGCTTTGACGGTTATATTGGCATTTTGCTGCCTTTTAGAGGATGACTGAGCTTCTGCCTTTGATTTTTTCCCCTTCGCCCGTTAATGAAGCAGCACGAGGAGATGTTAGGAGATGATGTCATCTCCTAGCGCACACCCCCCTCCCCTCCTCTCCCCTCTTCCCCATCCCCTTCACCGACAGACCGACATCGACAGATCCTCCGCACACAAACATACGCATAGAAACGGAGGAGGTGGGGAGTGTCACAGCTTTCACACCTCCATCATAAAAGTCACAGTGCATCTATGATATCACAGCGTAAGCTTGTCGATGTTAGTGAGATGTTCCTGCCTTCCGGTAATTGGGAACGGTGGGGTATGAAAAGGTCACTCTGTGTGTGTGTGTGTGTGTGGGTGTGTGCGTGTCTACCTGTACTTCTATCTTTGTGAGACCTGATCTGAGTTTTAGACATTCAGAAAGAAGACATTTTTTGCAAAGTGAGTACGCTTTGGAGGGTCCTCTCTTCGTCACGGTGAGGCTACGGTTTGATACGTTAGTGGTTAATTTTAGGGGGATGGGGAAAAGAAAATGAATGTAGTTAATGGAGAGTCATCATATGGACGTAAGTATGAGGATGTGTGTGTGTGTGCTGGGATATGGTGGAGAGGGTGGTCGGGATGGGGGTGGGGTACACATAGATGGATGGGGAGCGCATGTACCAAGAGATAATTGCATTTCTCTCACCTGTTACCCTTTACAGGCCTTCAAGAGCGCCACGATGAGCTCATACTGGTGTGCTGGAAAGGGCGATGTCATTGATAACTGGTGTCGCTGTGACCTGAGTGCCTTCAGCAAAGACGGCCTGCCTAACTGCAGTCCCCTCAGGCAGCCAATGTAAGTGTGAGGGGACACCACGACACCTAGGAATTCATGCACAAGAGAGATTTCATGGATGCATGCACCGATGCACCGCAGGCACACTCGCATATGCACACGGACATCATGCACACACACATACCTGTCTCCACCGACTCCTGGGCGCACTCGAGAAAGTTGTAGAGACAAGCACAGTCCCAAAAGTTCTAATAGCTGTCAGTCGGCCCTTACACTCCTCCGAAAAGAACATGCTCTCATTCAAGGTGTCCTAATAATACTCTCGAGCCATCCACCCCCAGCTGTTGTTGCCCTGAGAACTTTTAAAGAGAAACAGGAAGTTGAAAGGGCAATAACTCAGATGATAAGGCTACAATGAAAGCATTTAATTAAAGAATGAAAATAAAATATGCCTCATAGTACATTATATTCCAGAGTGAATTAGGGCTGGCCTTTATTGGCACTCTAATAAAGGCCACTCTAAAATACCAATAAAAGGATAAAATATGGTGTAGCTGCAAGAGAGGATTCTGGTCCAAGTCCTAATGATATTTGCACCCAATGTGACGATTCTTTTGCCAAGTAAAAGTAGCAATAACACAGTGTAAAAATACTCTTGTTACAAGTAAAAGTGCTGCATTCAAAATCTTCTGAAGTAAAAGTACAAAAGTATCAGCATCTAAAAATACTTGAAGTACAAAAAGTACAAATTTTGCAGAATGGCCCATTTCAGAATCCTATATATTATATTACTGGATTATAATTAGTGATGCATTGATGTGCTCATCACTTTAATGTTGCAGCTGGTAAAGGTGGAGCTTATTTTTTATTATTTTATATATTGCTGGGTAGTTTATGTAAGGGATAATGTACAGCGATCCGGTCACTGCTGTGAAATAAACCCTGACAGGGTGATGCGGAGGGATCTTGCATCGCCTCGACGGGGTTTATTTCACAACAATGACCCGCTAGCTGTACATTAACACAATAATATATCATTACACAATAATCTATAATAATACATATTATTACACGGCTTTGTTGAATACTCGATTTCTGATTGGTCAATCACAGCGTTCTACGGTCCGTTATTTCTTTATAGCAGACCGTTGCGATGTATAACAGACCGTTGCTATGGACGCAGTTCTGATCACTGACTCTGGAGGACTATTTTTGTGTCAAATTATTGATTCCTTAAGTAAGTAGCCGTGTAATAAGCGGGATAATGTACAGCTAGCGAGTCATTGTTGTGACATATACCCCTTCAGGGTGATGCAAGACCCCTCCACGTGCCGCATCGCCTTGTCAGGGGCTTATTTCACAAGTGTGCGTTGGTATATTGTAATACCGTCTGTGGCCACACCAGCTTTGCTGTACATTATCCTTTAATTAATGTATTAGTTGATTTCGATTTTGTATTGTTAATCTGAATCTGCAAAGTAATTAAAACTGTCAGATAAATGCAGTGAAGTAAAAAGTACAATATTTGCCTCTGAGTAGCAGAAAATGGAAATACTCAAGTAAAGTACAAATATTGCAAAATCGTACTTAAGTACAGTGCTTGAGTAAATATAGTTAGTTACATTCCACCACTGCTCCCCACATTGTCAACTACAACCAAATGTTAAACCAAATAATTTAAGGTGCATATTTAGGGCGGAGATTTCCTCTTGGTGAGCCCGCTGACTTCCTCTTAGCTAATGGCACACATGAATGGCATGAAAATAATTAACTGATTCGGCTCTTTGTGTCGTTTCAAATTTTATTGGACCCAATAGATCCACTCCTAATGTCATTTTGTGAAAAATTTGATTCCTCATTTACATCTGTTCCTTTTTTATGATTGTGCAAGAGAAAAAGTCTTTGTATGCCAGTGTGCGTTGGTATATTGCAATACCGACTGACAAAGTCACCTCTAGGGATGCACCGATTACGATACCGGATCGGATATCGGGCTGATACTGACTCAAAAAGCTGGATCGGGTATCGGTGATAATGAGGTCGATCTATTCAATTCAATTATATTTTTATATACTATATACATTATATACTGTAATTTGAATTCCTGTTTAAGTTCAAGGCCTATTGAAAGAGGCCGGGGACACGGGCGGACATGGGTCTTGGGGTATGGGGTATAACACATGCGCAATGTAACTGGAGCTGCGGTCGTGCGTTGCAATCGGCTCAATTCCGGCGAGTGCAGACCAGGTTTTACTGCGCATTTGTTGTAACCCAAAGATATGACACGTTGATGAAGCGTGACCCAGCCTCTTTCAATAGGCCTTGTTTAAGTTTTGACCAATATGTTGCTGCATTAAAAAGGTTTACGCTTGAATTGCAATTCCTGTTAATTTTAAAGATGTTTTTTTACCAAGTTGCTGGTGTATGATTTATTATTTTAATAATAAATAACAATTCTGTAAATTTATATCTGTGTATTTATTTGTTCCATTTTGTTTTACAAAGTTAGGAAAGCAAGGTTTTAGTCACGCCTGATGTTGCCTTACACATAAAAGAATGATCCCAGTCCCTTCCACACAGTGAGGCACACAGCTTATTAATTAGACACTGGTATCCGATTGGTACTCTGTATCGGCCGATACCCAAAGCCCAGGTATCGCTATCGGTATCGGGACTGAAAAAGTTGGATCGGTGCATCCCTAATGGCCGCCTAGTCCAACACTGTTCCTGAGGGCTTGAAAACATAGTGTTACAATACATAGTGTTCCCAGTTCAAGAATAAACATTCAAAATCTACAATTACCCCAAAATTGGGCAAACTCCATCTGCTGATAAACTCCAGAACAGCTACTAAATGGACCTTGTGATGAGACTGGTCTCAACTCTTTAGCAATACTTTACCAGAAATATGTGTATTGCACAAGCAGTTTGAGACGCTTTTATGGCGGTTTTGGTATTGTTTTGTTTGTGGATTGTGGTTGTGGTCGTGGAATTGGAGAGGACGGGCGTGGGGCCACAACCAAAGTTTTGGTCAGGCTTTCCCTGGGTCCATGCCTGCTGGCACGAAGGGGCCAGCGGAGAGTCGCTGAAGAAGCCAAATCTCAGACTCTCCGGCCAGTGCCAGAGTGTAAGGCCAGTAAAAACCTGCAGTGGTTGTTATTATTGTCTGTGAGGATGAATCTGAGCGGCTGTCTTTTTATTAAAGAGGGATAACCTACCTCTCTCAGCCATTGTCACAGACACAGCTGGAGGGCAGACAAAATGGAAATATGGTTCTTTTATGTCTTTTGAGGGATTAAAGTGTGAAAACTGCACGGGGAGCACTTCTGGAGAACAGGTGGCATCGGAATGCTGTTTTGTTCAAAGCTGCTGTTTGCCATCCTGTTGTCCAATGAGATGCTGTATAGGCAGAGGTGTGACAGTAACATAACAATGACCACATGGGATTCCTACTTATCCATTCGAGGTTTAAGTCCATACTTTAGGCATTGCACACGCACACAGTTTCATTTGAAATTCCAGATTAGGGCGATAAAGTGTTGTGGTAACCTTTTGAACTCATTGTTAATATTTATCTTATTTCCATGTGTTAAAACATGTCCTCTCCGTGTTGCTCCATTAGTTTTCGCCTAGCCCCTTACCTGGAGCCCTCAAGCACAATGGTGGCCCTGGAGTGGATGGATGTGGAGCCCCTGATTGGCTGCAAAGTTTCCGACTACATCATCCAGCATAAGCGAGTGGAGGATCCCTCGGAGGCAGAGGTCTACACAGGTAGGATTCAAATACTGAGATATGAAGTGAGCTTGTCTGTTGACTGGATTGATTTTATGAGGGTGATTGAAAAAATATCTGATTGTGATTATTTAGACTGATATTGCAATTGCGATATGATTTGCGATATTAGAGGGAATGCTAATTTTACATCGTTATTCTCATTTTCATTGAAAACATATTAAAATGATTGTGGTATGATTTTTGCAGGGATCTGAACCAAACAAAGATGTTTTCATAAGTTGAATATGATATGTAGGTCGGGACATCTCTGAGGCACCACAATATTTAATTTAAAATGGTATTTTGACACACATTTCCCCTTTTAACAAATATTGTGCCTCCTGTGATTTGAACATTGCAGTAGGCCAAATTGCAATTTCGATAAAATTTATTAATTTTGCAGCCCTAGAATTTATTTACTATCAGACAAAGAAACAAAAAATATCCAAAGGATAACTTGTTAAAGTGAGAACTCTTATTCCCAACATGGTCCCAAGATGTTAGAAGACAAAAAAATACAACAAATCAATACATTCAGCATAAAGATTAAACAAAAACAATCCTGAATTCCCAAAACACGTCGCCACAATTAAAGAAAAATACAAAATAGCTGCAAAGTTTTGCAAGTTTTGCAAGCTGCCATTTTTTAAAATCTGGGTCGAGTGAATTAAAAATTGCGGTAGCTGTTGACGGCAGCTTGGCTATTTAAGAAATTGCAGGCTCTCCCGTGTCGCACTAGTGACAATTCTCCCTGACCAATCAGTGGCCTGCAGTGTTTTAACTCAACCTTCTAGTATCGGCTCAGCTCGCTTGAAACCTCGACCGAGGTGGTACCAAAAATGGAGTGGTTATTTGGTACCATCCACAACTTTTGGCAATGGTAACGCAGAAATAACTATTTCTAATGTGTAACAAACTGAACTGAACTGGACAAAAGACGTTATGTTTTTTCAATGCGTGCTGTAGAACTTTCTCCTCCATCCCATAACCGTGCTCATACCCATACAAACATACAAAAAGTTACACACACAAATACCGCGAAAGAGAATACTTTCTTAATGTTTATCATTTTGGTGGTTTCATTAGCTCGTTTGGGTGACGGTGGTTAGCACTGTTGCTCTGTGTGGAGTCTGTTTTCTGTGTCCATATGGGTTTCCCTCCAATGTCCACAGATGTGGAAATTAGGCGAATTAGAGGCTCTAAATTGTCTAATTGTGTTAGTCCTGCGATAGCCTTGTGACTAGCTGAATTTGGGAAAGTTTCGTAAGATCCCACAGCATGTTTTTAACTGCAAGTAGAAGGGAAAATTACATTGTTCGGAGTATCTGCTAAGCTGTTAGATAGGTTAATAATGTTTGATGAGTTGATAGAAGGGGTTCAAGTTGCAATTGGAGGGAGTGAGGGTATAGTTTTGGTCTGGATACAGAACAGAAGGAAGGTGACGTAAGGGGCAATTTATCAAGTGCCATAAATGGTGCTGACCATTGTGCCGTAGGGCTAGGGAAGTGGTCATGGTTGCGACGAGGGGCTGGGGTGAGTCAGAGGAAGGGTGATAGGAAGGAATTTAATAATATTGGAGAAATGATGCGGTCTGGAAGAAGCTGGCTTTAGTCATTGGGAAGTATGGACAGGCCATCCATCACCCCTGGGAGGAGTGCTGATGAAGCGTGGGCACCAGCGAGCGGGGAGAGGGTACAGACAGCTAGACACAGGCATGCTGGCAGAGGTGAGGTAGGAAGGGGCAGATGGTGCGGGTGACTCACTCCGCTATGTGCCAGTCACCACTATAAATCATGTCGTAACAGACAGTATAATACAGATTAGAAGTCATTGTCTTCGTATTTTGTCTTTTTTTTTCCTCTCCCATTTATGTCTGTCACTGTTTATCTATAACTCTTAGTCACGTGTGACTTGTTTACTCTCAGCTTTCTGTAAGTATCTGGACAAAGAACTTTGGTGAGTGTTGTAGTAGTAGTAGTAGTAGTAGTATATGACCCCCCTTATAGGAGTGGCTGATGTTAATTTGCAGGAAACTCTGGCAGACTATGGTTCCCCTTCAGTGGAAACATCATGTATTATGAACTGTATAGGCATCTGGATAGCTCCCACTTCCAATGCAAATACCGAAAAACTGCAGCTACTCAAAACCCTCATTGTTCTCCGAAAACGGGGGGGGGGGAATCAAGATTGCTGATACAAACTTGGAAGGCATTGCCGGGATCGATTTATGAAATAATAGGTGCCTCTTAAAATGAGATCTTGTTCTCTGGACTCAGCAAATAAAAGCCATAGTGTCATTTTCTCACACTTACTCGGACTTATTTTGAAATTATTGGATTTGTACTCCCCGTACCCACTGCTGGCTTCTTATTTAAGGAGTGTTTTTTAAGGCACTTTCTAGGAAGATGGAAGTCTGTATAATAAAACCATAAGCTAGAAGATAAGTGAGAAGTCCAGTTTAGCCTTGCACCCTGCTCACCTTGTGGATACCAAGTAGCAAACTCATCTCATGCTTCCAAGCTCAGTCATTCCTCGATGCTTTTCTTCTCAGCAGTGTTCTTCTTGACTTTCACAGACACACACACACACACACACACACACACACACACATTCCCCCGTTGAAGCTGCCAGTGAAACCAGTCTTCTACCGTTGGCCACTGAGCAGCTCTAATGGAGCAGTTTGGGGATAAATACTTTGCTCGAGGGCATCTTGGTGGTTTTCGTGTTTCTCCTCCATTTTCCCTGTTCATATTTTCCAAGACTGTGTGATGATTTGAACCAGTGAGCTTGCAGTCAAGCCTTCTTCTCCGACATCTAAGGGTGGGTACACACTAAAGGATTATTCGGCTGATTTACAGTAAACTGCATTTGACAATCTAGACAATCGTAGGGAAAAATCCTGATCCAAAGCTTAGTTGGGGCTGATATTTGGCAATATAGAGCAGTGTGAGGTGTTCAGACTTCATTTTAAAGAGAGGATATTATGGCAAACAAGACGTTTTGCATGTTAAGTGAAGCACAAAGATGGTACTTTACTTGATCAAATTGCACCATTTAAGGCCCTGACACACCAAGCTGGTGCCGTCAGTGAGCGTCTGTTGGCCTAGTTTTTGCAGTGTGTCCCGCACTGTCGGCTCTATTCTGCCCGCGTCTGAGGCTTTTTGGCCGATTCAGCACGTTGAATCTGTGGCGGAGCTCATCGGTGAGAGAAATCACTCTGATTGAGACATGGAAGTGAGGAAAGCAAGCCAACAAGTAAAGTCAAGAGGGCACGCACAGAAGGCTCTTCTCATTTTTCAGTTGGCAAGTGCTGCTTTATTTCATATGCGTATCATATCAACAGCTTGTATATCCACAGTCCTCGGTCTTCCGGTTTCCCTTTTTGAATGACGAATACATACTACCTCCACCTGCTGGTATGGAGAGTTATCACTCAGGAAACCGCTGTTCATGTCCCGTGTGAAACCAAGTCAATGTTAACTTATTTTACTGTACCGTACTGTACTAACACCGTTTATGTAACAAACATACTTATTTTAAGCCAAACCATGTTCTTTTCCTAGGCCTAATACTTTTGTTGCCTAATCCTAACTAAGTAATTTTGTTGCGTAAGTAAACCTTTATTTTGAAAAGAGACTGTATGCATGTAACAAGAGGAAGCTGTACACTTCCTGTGAACACAGAAGTTTATTTTGAAAAGACACTATGCATGTAACGATCGGAAACTGTATGTTTCCTGTGAACACAGAAGTTTATTTTGAAAAGAGACTGTATGCATGTAACGATCGGAAACTGTATGTTTCCTGTAAACACAGAAATGTATTTTGAAAATACACTATGCATGTAACGATTGGAAGCTGATGCACCGTCCATGACACGTCCAAACCTGACGCTAGAGGGGTACCTAGAGCGTCTGAAGCGTAGGGCCACTGACCAAGCGCCGGTATTTGACGAGTTGGGAGTGAGAATGTGTTGCAACCACAAACAACATCTTTCAGAACTGGATCTGGAGCATTTGATAGATTAGCCTATTAGCCTAAGAGGAAAATATCAAATCAGCAAAAATAGCTGAGTAGCCTAAATATAAAAAGGAAAACAAAATGGCCAGGCCAGGTCAAAGAGAGATGCCTGGGCTGCAATATGTGCTCTGGGGTACAAAGGACAGTTACATAGACAGTGCCATTGAAACTAGAAGGCAGATGAGACACAGATATACACGGTGTGGTGGAGGGATGGTATACTTTGACCATCGGCGACATCATCAGCAGTAAGGGCAGCACCTGCATCCAGGGGATGGGATTCGGCCGGCGCCGGCATCCACAGAAGCCGAGGCTGCATCCACATCCGTTGCCAAGTTTGAAACACTGCTTCGGGCTGGTGTCTGAGAGAGAGGAAAGATAAACAGACAGCCACACACAGACACTCAGCCATGCTTGAGCATGAGTCACACACTCAGAGCACACACATTCAGCCATGTGCACACTCATACAGATGGCAGACAGAGAGTGGAGAGTGGAGATGCAGACACTTGGATGCAGCTCTCGCCGGGTTCCCGAAGCCATGTTTCTATGTCAGTGCTGTCTAGACTAGGATGGGAGATGATACTGTATCCCTCCTGAGGTATATAATGGTAAGGTCAGTCATTTGACAATGAGAATAAATCGTTTTTTAGATTTTTTTTGGCTTGATGGTGGTTTCCACAGTTTTGGTTTCTCTAATTGCAAGAGGGATTCCAGAGATTCATATCATTGAGAGACCACTGTCTGTGTGCTACCTGCTCTTATCCGGTCGCAGGTTTTTTTTCCAGGGCTATCCAAGCAGCCTGATTTAAGTTTCAGTAGGCAACAATTTTTTGGCATCATTGGGCACAAATTCCATAATAACCTTTCAGCATATTGTAATTCAAGTGCTCTGAGAGATAACTAGACTTCTGTACCTCCTCATGGCTCTGTTTTCAGGCTTTAAAAAATCTAGCCTGCGACGGAAGACTTTGACCAATCACAGGTTATTTCAGAGAGAAAGCGCTCCTATTGGCTGTGCTCCGGCTGGTGGGCGGTGTTTGGTATTTCCTCAAGAGATCTCAACATGGTTGCCGGGTCACAAACTTTCTCATTTTACAGCTAAACAGCACACTACGAGATGAGTCTGAAAACATTTGAGGAGAGAAATAGGCATTACAGTAACAGAATATTGATTCATATTCAAGATCAGAGTTTGCGAGTGATTGACTCGTGGCTCTCATAGACAGAAGATGGACGGCAGACTCCAGATCAGTTCTGACTGGTTGTTTTCCTCCGGTCTGTGAAATCCTGCAGATGCCATTAGGAGCACCGGAGGACACAGAGTCACATGATTTTTTTTCTGATTACGTGTCTCATGCACTACTGTCAGGATATAGTAACCGTTTTATAAAAGAATACTTTTTTTTAATCATATTTGCTCGATTTCTACCCACTGCAGCTTTAAAATAGTAGTCAATTAAATTAGTAGTTTAGTGGCACAAAAATGCCCAAGTTTAGCCATATAAGTATATAAAGCTATACCATTTTATTAAATTTATGTAGACCTTAAAAACTCCCCAGCAACGTCAGCAGCACAGGGGTCATTCACAAATTCCATCACCTTAAACCTCTAAATCCCCCATCGTCACTCCAGTTATCACTGCAGATGAGGAGTTCTATCTGTTTTGGAATGCTTTTGGAGTTTTTCCACAAGCTGGGTGACAGTTTTTTTCCATGTTAATAAGCTGATTCAAATGATGTAATACGCCACCCTTTTGGCTCGGGTTTTTCATCCGTACCAGCTTCCTGCATGAATGGATGCAATCATAGGGTCCTTGAAAATCTCGACAGTGAATGGTATCTTCTTCTAAGCTAATATCCATAAATGTTGCTAATGTGACTCCCTCTTGTTTTATGTAAATTATAAAAATGATACTATGCCTCTGCTGCGCATTTTCTTGCAGTTTGCGTCAGTACTTGTCAGAGTTTGAGTGTGTTGTTTGGAGGTGCCCTCTTAAGTTATAAACCCTCCATCATTCTGGTGGGTGGTGTAAGGATCAACCATGTTAGCTCACTGACTGTTTCTAATACTCCCGAGGCATCTCCTTGCAATTTGTCAATGTCTTGCTCAGTGTACTGTGGCTTACATCTGACTCACTGCACACACAAATGCATCATCATTCATTACATCACATTTTTCTGCAGTCATGGTCTTGACTGAAGTTAGCTACGTATTTGGCTTTAACAGAAAAAGGACAACATTATGCCCACAGTTTGCACTTCTACCTGTGTATTCACCTTGATACAAAGACATAAGGACCTGAAAATAAAAGCAGGAACAAAATAAATAATGAAGAAGAGTTTAAAGGTGCTCTATACAATATCGAGAGCAGTAATATAGCAGCAAACAACTCTTTGCTATATAAAGATATAGAGGAGTAATGTTTACCTGAGCAGAGAATGAAGTCCCCCACTGTGTGTGTTGTAAACCGAGCTTCTCTGTGCTTTGTTGACATCGCCGGGCTGGCCGCGTGTGCTTTTAGTGCATGTTCGTGCATGTGATCGTGCCCCACTGGCTGACCGCCGCTGTTCTGCACTGCTCTCATATGGCGGTTACAGCTGATAACGCCGTCAGTCGGGACTGTTGCAGAAACGTAGCACCCACCCTTTGTCAGCAGTGTTGCCTTGTTTTCACTATTAGCGCTGTTAGCACCGTTTGCTGCGAGCCATCGCCATGTTGAGAGCCGTGCAGAGGCAATAGAAATGCTCCCAGTCTCGCATTTGACACCTTTAATGTGTTAAGGTCCTGACACACCAAGCCGACAGTTGGCCGACGGCCAATTTGGGGCCTTCGATGAGCGTCTGTCGGCCTACTTTTTGCGGTGTATCCCGCACCGTTGGCTCTAGTCTGCCCATGTCGGAGGCTTTTCGGTCGATTCAGCATGTTGAATCGGCGGCGGAGCTCATTGGTGAGAGAAATCACTCTGATTGGCTGTTCAGCTTAAGCGAATCAGTGGTAGTTGGCCGTTAACTGTAGTCTTTGAAGTGTGTTCGAGTGCAACTTTTTGGCCAAGACACAGGCTTTGCTGCTAGTTCTTTGATGTCCGTTTGGTGTGTCTGGGCCTTTAGGATCTCATGCTCTTTTTTTCCACCATCATGGAACAACCTGCAGCATTTCCAACGTCCTTCATACGGCCTCTGAAACCAGGCCCCACTAGGTTACATTTTTCACTTTTTACATCCTTTGTTGACATCTCCGTGCTCTCTCTTAAATTGTCTTTGTCCCTCTTTTGGTGTACCAGGAAGGCTTTAGAGGGGTCAGCTCGTTTTTTTTTAAGCATCACCCCGTTTCTTCTTCTTCTTCTCTCACATCTGTACAAACCATCAGGCCCCTGACTCCGATCCCCTTAGATCATCCCACTTATCAGTGCTGTTTGGGGGGAAAAAAAGTAATCTTTCCTTGAAGGCTTCTTGCTGGTCCCTCACAAATCTTCCCTCTGAGGTCAACAGTGACTGCGAGATAGACTCGCTGCTTTGATATGCAAGGAGAGCAGCTGAGGCCTTAGTTCATATATCTTGTTGTTTTATATGGACGTGATGCGTTACTGGCAGCCCAGGTCTGGACCCATACATGCATGGTTGTAAAGCATGGCGAGCATGAGAGAATCATGTGCTACCAATGATTATATGCAACACCTGAACCATCCCCAATTGTTCATCTTTTTTTAAGTGGATGCGTTCATATATATCATCGTTTTGAATCGAAAAGATACCTTTTGGTGAAATGGAACAACTAGCTACAGCTTGGCCTGACAGGAAACCCTGAGAACAACAAAGAATCCGTTCAGTGGGTGTTGTTTTCCATGGCTGTTTCAAGGCTGTTTAAAGGCTGCCAGTGCCAAATAGTAACACCTAACAGTGCATATGCAGCGTCAACAGGCTCCAGTATATCGTTAACTTATGTGAGAGTGCTCGTGTCCTCTCGTAAGTGCTCTGACATACACCAGGTTTGATCTTACGGCTCACATTGGCAGTAAATCACAAGGGGTTGTCGGCCTGCTGGCACTTAAAGAAAAAAGAAAATCCCATGTCAGTTCAGTTGAAGATGCCCCTCCCTTCTGTCCTTGAATGCCTCTCATTTCCACATAAGAAGGCCAGGGCTTTCCTTTGCCAGGAATGTGAGCACAAATGTACCTGGTCAACTTTGTTACCTGCTAACAGCCGCTTGAACTCTATTACTGCTTGAACCCTCATCATGAGAAATGCTGCTATTCAGTCCGATCTGTCGTCTACATGATACCATAGAAGCTGGGAAGTGTATAGATTTCTTAAATAACTTGAGAATGTAAGGCACTGCTTACAGAAATGTTTTTTTTTTTTCATTGATGTTCTGACCCTTGACCTCCTGCATACAAGCATCGATGGGAGACCCATTAATAGATTTTTTTTTTTAGGCATTATGTTTTCGGGTTGTCCTTCCGTCGATCTGTCCATGCGTTCGTATTTTTGTGAACGCGATATCAGGAACGCCTGGAGGGAATTTCATCAAATTTGGCACAAACATCCAATTGGACTCAAGGATGACCTGATTGGATTTTGGCGGTCAAAGGTCAACGTCACTGTGAACTCACAAAACACTTTTTTGGCCATAACTCAAGAGTTCATATGCTAATTCAGCACATTCTCATCCCAATTCGTCACATAATGCCGCTTTGTGATGCCCGTTGGCGTCATTTTAGGTTCAGGGCAACAAAACCACTAAGTTGGGTTTAAGAAAAAACTACATGGTTGGGCTTGAAACTTGGGTTTCAAGGTGAAACGTGACGCACGGGACACAAACAGCAGTCTCCTGGATGAAAGCCTTGTGTTCGTTGGACCCATCCACCACTTCTCCTGCCCACCCTGTTTGTCTCTTTCACTCTTTAAACTACGTCACCACAGCGCTTTTTCTGATCATTTACTGTTGCTGCGGATGGCTTAGAAAGCCAGTGCCTTGTTTACCGGTATCGCATGCCGACGGCTGTGACAAAGCCTCGGTATTTTACACCCTGAGAATGAGAATGGGCTGGCTAATTATGACAATTTCACACAAATGTCTAATAGGATAAAATGAAGAAGTGATGACGTTTTGGACAAACATGGATGTAAACTGCAACTTCCCTGTTAGGCGAAAGCATACAACCGCGAGCCGTTAATTCTAGTTTTATTATTATTATTCATAGGAATCACTGAAATATGTGCCGTTTGATTTGTGGAAAAAATACAAAAGTTATGGTTCAGCCTTGTAATTTTTCCATTTTTTCCTTGTTAAAAGGGTTTTTCTTGGTCAAGTTTTTCCTTATCCGATGAGAGGTCATACTGTGAAGGACAGAGGGTGTCGTATCCTGTACAGATTGTAAAGCCCCCCTGAGGCAAATTTGTGATTTGTGATAAAAAAAATTGACTTGACTTGACTCAATCTTGGTTATGTGAGCAAAAGTGTAACCCCATAACAGGTGATTTACCACTCTCCTTTGAAATTTGTACATGGAAAATACTAGGAAATAGGGGGAAGCCCTGCCATCAGAGACAGGAACACTAAGGCAACTCATCCCTATAAGAAGGGGCCCACTCTAAACCTTGATTGATAACAATGGTTGAGGATAACAACTCTCAACCTTACCCTGTAGAGCACAGGAATGCTGCCAACCACTCCTTCTGGTCTCTGAAGAGACTCTAGCATTGTTCCACACACACTGTCCATTTGTCGATGCAGTAGGCCCACGGGGGAATCAGGCACGCACAACTGCGACCTGAGCCATACACGGTCAGCAATCATGAACACGGCAACCAAATGAAGGTTGGGGCAAACGCCCAGGGCAGGTCCACGGAGAGGCCGTGATCTTCTCGGCTCAGAACAATCGACCCATCCTTGCAGCAAAGTTGAAGGTGGGGACACCGTGACATAAAATAGTCTCCTGAATAGATAAAACAGAACCATAAAACGAGAGAGAGGGAGTGCAGTGAAACTATCATCTAGTTTTGGGGAAGTTAGAGATCCCTGCCCAGGAACGTGCACCTGTATAGACCAAGATGCAGCCATACAAACTGTCTTTAAAAAAAAATACCATTTTGGAGTTGGAAGGAAGAGTATCCTGCTTGTGAGATACAATTCTAATTTGCTTTGATAGGGGGGTTCCCAAGAACTCTGTCGCCATAGCAGATAAACACCTGCTGTTAGCTCACCGAGTCTGTGTGCTCAACATAGCATGTCAGCATGTGCGCAGGACGTGAGCGACGCAGGGAGTTGAGAACAGCCGCCGCGTCAGTGGAGGGTGTCTCATTCGCAACATCCATCCTGTCTTTGTCACGAAAAACTAACAGTGAGGATGAGGGTATTGCAGACACTGTTGTATACTGCCAAGATCCAGGTCCTGGGGGTTCGCATAGAAGGAGTCTGAGCACGGCTAGTGCCAGATGTACAGATGGAGCAGACAGAGAGGGATCACCTGTTCCTACAAGGCCAGTAAGGCAAGAGGGGGCACTGACTCACTGAGATGAAGCGTAGGTGAAAATGAGGTCATCCCAGATTGTAGTTAATTGTCTCAATGGGGTGTATTCGAGTGCTGGAAAAAAAAAAGCAGATGCAAAGGTGAGATTTAATGGCCATACACAGCCTCCAAATATGATAACTCATCCCGATTGGCAGGCAAATTCAAACATAAGTTTTGGTGCCCTGCTTCGCAGAGGAGATTAATTAAGCTCGAAGACCCCGTTAGAGGGCACTGCCTGTGTGAAACGAAACTAAAAGCAAAGGAAACCCTTATCAGTGGTTTTTGAATTCCTTAGCAAACGATTTATTTTCTCTCCCTGTCTCCTTACTCCTCATGTTTCAAGATATGAAGCAAAAGTCAAAGGAAACCCTGCTGCTGGTATGACTGCCCGCCAATATGATTCAACCGGGTGACCACCACTATAGGGAAAAGCATATCATATTCTGGAAACCCTATCTGTAAACAGTATTTACTTGTGTATGGTATGATTCACAGAAAGCTACGTCTATACATTTAGCAGCAAATAAGCAAATAAAAAGGTTTATGGTTGCTTTAATTACTGCATTGTACTCACCACTAGAAAAAAAATAAATCAAAACAATTCATTAACTACAGTGGTTTTAATTATATAACATTACTGGAGAAGGGAATGTCTGCAGAAAGTAGCATGTATTGCTACAGGGGCTGGGCAATATATAGATCGGTATTGTGATATGGGACTAGATATCGTCATAGATTGGCATTAGTGTTCTCTTTTCCTGGTTTTAAAGGCTGCATTACAGTAAAGTGATGTAATTTTCTGAACTTACCAGACTGTTCCAGCTGCTCTATTATTTGCCTTTACCTACTTAGTCATTATATTCACATTATTGGAGATTATTTATCAAAAATCTCATTTTGTAAATATTTTAGTCAACCCTGCAATATCGTCTCAATATCGATATTGAGGTATTTGGTAAAAAATATTGTGATATTTGATTTTTCTCCATATCGCCGAGCCCTAACTGCTATTACTATGTCCCACATTTAGTCTCTCATTTTCTTAGTGTTTTTATTTCCTACGGAGTTTTGCGTATTATACTCAAACTTACATACTACTCATTCCTACCCTCAGGGCCTCGGACCCATGTGTAGTTTATTTAACAAGCCTCTTTTCCTTCTCTGATTTCAGTCATTTTCATCAGTGATGGATGTGAGTGATCCACTCCACTGGGCCTCACACACAGGCCTCTAGATGGCACACCAAGGCAGAGACAGCATTCATAGTGTTAGGCAGTGCTGATGTATTAGTGTGGGGCTCAGCATTCCTCTACAGCAATAGGTCAAAGCAACTGTGATATGTAAGAAGATATTGAGGATCACAGATTATATTAAGAAATTTGATAAGAGCAGTAAAATGGACAAATGCTAGAAAATCTCCAGAGTTGGCTTTAATACCTACCAACAGCCCAAAATAAGTGACGAAGCAAAAAAGAATTAGCAACTGTAAGTTGTTTAAATGATATTAACATTTAGGGGCATGTCCTTTTAACCTATGCTTTAAACCTGTGATCAGATTACTAAAACATACTCTATTTTGATTTGGCATTTGTAACTGGGCCAATAATACGGAACTCACCTGGTTTCACTTAAACAAACTATAGCCAGGTAATCAACCTTTACCAATAAAACTGAGCGAACACCTTATTCAGTGGCCGCAACTGCGGATTGTTTTTGTGTGTAATTTGACTGTATGGGAATAATTAGTGGCTTACCTACACTATAATGTCAGACATCCTTATAAGCTCCGTTTCCTGTCTATCTCACTGGGAGTTCCCAGAAGAAGTAAAAAAATGGAAGGCGCCAAAAATGTTATGAAATTAGTCTATTAAAAGCTTAACCAAAAGTACCCCTTATTGGCTGAATTCAGAATGCTTCTGGGTTCATCACATTTTTTACCATCCCTCTATTGTCTCGTCAGCTGCCAATTCGTCCTTAAATCACAGTTATGCTGAGGTGACACTTTTTTGTGAATGCGCTCATCTGCGCTTCCCACAACCCTCACACAAAATGCACACACTTAGCGCTAATTAAAAACCCGTGAGTCTCCGTGTTGCGTCACCGCTCTATGATACCTGGTTTCGTGGCGCGAAGAACGACCGAAGGCAGGGGGAGAGCATTCCAAGAATTGGCAGGAATGAGAAAATGTGAAGAGATTGTAGGAGAGACACAGTAAAGTGAGAGAGAAAAAAATGTGCAGAAAAGATAAAGAGGAGAGGAAAGAGAGATCACAATGTAGGGGAGTGGAAGAGAGAGACGCAGACAGCAGCGGAGGGTTACACAGCGATGATGTCACCTCACGCTGGCACTGTTGGACTGAGAAACAGATTAGCCATTTGATCTTTGCCCTTATTTTAGTTCCAATTTCCTCCTCCCGGCTCACACAGCCAGCTTAGTGGGATACATGGCATGTGGATCTTCCTCTGTTTTACTCTCCTCTTCTGTCACATACCTCTCCACCATCCTCATGTCCCCCCTTTTTCTTCTGCCGATCAGCGGTATCCCCCCACCCCTGTTTATGTAACAGCTCCATTATTGGTTGAGACCAAGAATGCCCCCCAATGCGTCGATAAGCCCTCATTCAAAGAGATTGAATTATATGGAGATAAACGGTGTCCTTGAGCATGGGTGCAGATAACAGATTGGAGTGACACAGCTGACTCTCTTTGTTTTGTTAATTAAAGATGACCTCATCGCTAAAAATGGACGCTGTGCACCTCCTCGTCACGAGCCTCGCCATCAGCAGATTGCAGATTGCAGGCAGGGGGCCAAGGGCTTTCTGCATTCCCTTTCCCTTTTTGCTTCCTTTCCCGTTTTTGCCTCTTCACACACACATCGTTAGTCTCTCTCTCTTCGCCATAGGTCTAGACTTTTCATTTTTTTTTCGTCTCTCCATCTCTCAGTCACCATAACACTCCCTCTGCGTCCCTTATGTAGGTATGGACACGTAATGTGTGCTCATGGAACCTCTAATTCACATTGATGGATGTGTGCCGGGGTTGTAATTAAGACAAGATGAGGATGCTGCCCCTCAGTGCCTTCCTTTTCATTCGTCATAGTGTGTTGTTGGGCATTTTTTCCCTATCAGTCATGAGGATAACGATGAGATCTTTGTGTGTTATGAAACATTGGCACAACTCATGGTGGCCTGGACTTGATCTTTGTTGGATTTGGTGCTAGCCAGCAATCGATTTAAAAGCATTTAAGCATTAAATAGGGATTGATTACATCTCACGTCGCAATTCAGGGCATTGCAAACATTTAAAGTGGTAGAAATAAATATTTACTCATGATGTAATGGCTCTCTGCATTAATGGTGCCTATGTCGTATTCACGACCTCGTAAGTGGAAAGTTTCTGAAAGCTCAGAGTTCATAAGTTGTGACGTGTTTGTTGACGTTGTCAGAAATGGCGGAGGCCATGGAAGTTCATTTTTCGGTGCATAATAAGTTAATATATTGTAATTTTAGCCGTGTATTGCTTTTCTTCATAGCTTTATAATAGGTCTGAGGATAATGTTGATATTCCCAATGGCCTCATCTTTCTCCTCTGTCATTATGCCTTTGCATTTACTGCATTATGTTACCCACTTGCTAACTTGCTAAATTGTTAGCTTCTGTGGCTTCTAGACACCGACAGTAATGTTAAAATTGCCGTTACTTAGCAGCGGTGTTCTCATGACTTAACCACTTGAACGCGAAGCCTATCGTGTACACGACTTCCCATGTTGTAAACACATGCTCACGAGTTTCATTTGAAAGCACCATAATAAACAGGAAAGTACCGACAACCATGCAAAGATTTATTGCAATGCACAAAAACCAGAACCTGAGTCATAGCTGCCCAAAATCCTTAGCTATTGCTCATGTCATGTATTGTCCCATCCTGTGTGTTCTCTCTTCTGTTTCCTATGGACGTAAACATGTTGGGTATTAGAAACTAGTAAGAGTAGTTTGTTGTGTTGTTGAATAGCACTGCATTATAATGAAAGGTCTTTTCTAATACTTTATCCACCCATCAAGTGAACATATTAACTTGATACATCACCATTATAATTTGTTTTCAATAGCTAACGTGACAGACGTTTAATAAAGAAGCCCACCATCTGACTTTTTGGATGTGAGGGGTCGCGCCGCTTCCCAGCATCGGATGCTTGATGGGCTGCCACTAGGTACTAGATTGGACAAACACTTTCACTCGTGGGCTGCTGCTCCCAGCTTTCAAACTGGAACCAACATTGCAGCTTGTTTGGGAACTTTTTTCTTGTATATTATGAAAAGTGTTCACTGAAGTGGGTTTCTGAAAACATTTGAGGCAAGAAATAAGCCATGCAGATACTGAATCTGTCTTAATTTTAGATTGACAACGGTTAGTTTAAAAGTTTTTCTGAGGCTTCCAGAGGTGGCAAGCTGCACTGGACGCCCCTGATTTGCATAAATCAGCCTCGATCCTGATTTAATGCAAATGAGGAGCGGCCAATGTGTTGGCCAACGTGATGGCTGTAACTCAGTTGGTAGAGTGGTCGTCCTTTAACTGCAAGGTTGGCGGTTCAATCCCCAGTTCCTCCTGTCTGCATGTCGAAGTGTCCCTGAACAAGACACTGAACCCCAAATTGCTCCCTGGGCGCTTTACAGCAGCCCACTACTCCTAAGGATGGGTTAAATGCATAGGTCAAATTTCATGTATGTACCTGTATCTATATGATGAATCTGATGAAAGTTATGTTGTTTTTTTAAAAAGTTTTTTAAGTTAAGTCCGTCCCTTGAAATGCAACACTACGCTACCAGATTGCATTGCACTGCTGCTTCCATAGACATGGACACGTACCTTAAAGGATGCCATTTGCACCAACCCTGAGAAAAGCCATCCAAAAAATTTGATTAAAAAAGTATTAACATAAACTATATAAGGAGAAAGCCTTATTTCATGGGCAAAACGGACCATGAGAACTGAGTTCTATGGGAGCTCCACCGGTAGCCTCAGAACTAGAGTTATAATGTATAACCACATATGCTTTCGAACTTTATGTGAGGGGAAAATTCAGCGTACTCCCGGTTACACACCTGACAGACTGTCACTGCACAGAAAAATCACCCAGAGTGACCACCACACAACACATACTGTATACTAGCCGGCATACCGGGGAAGTTAGCTGGCGCACGCTGGTCTCGGTGTAAGAAACGAGCAACAATTGCTCACCCAGCTGAAGCCATCAGAGCCAGCTGAAGCTATCAGAGCCCACCAGTCTTACATTAGGTGGAGGATGGCAGTGCACATCAACCAGTCAATACAGCGCAGCATCACAGTAAGACACAAGCCAACAGCCTGTCATCACCCACAGGTCTATTCTTAGTGCTAAGTACAGACTCTGGGGGAGACAGAGCCACAGTAAAAGGAGCCGGGGGCAGTAAAAACAGACCACACACGGGTCACATCAAAATGGTAGACATGGACCCAGGGGGCCATTAGTCCGTGACGAACCACCACACCTGACGCAATTTCTTGCTATGCCGAGAGGGCAGGGGCAGCGTTGTCAAACAGCGTGTCATTCTCAGGTTCTCAGAGCCAGTGAAGTTCTGACGGAACAGACAGGGCATCGACCGTGCTGCCAGTAAGACGGGGCTGTCGAATGTGGAGAATTGTGGAGAATTGTTCAATACATTTATATTTCATGAGGACGAAATTAAGCCTCGCTTGCATGATAAAACCCTCCGTTTGACTATCAACGAGGAACTGCAGATTTTCCATTCATGGTTATTGTTGTTCAGCTATGACCTCATTTGACCTCATGCCTGTAATATCATCAATCTACAAAGCTGCAGAAACATTGCAGTTCTGTGTATGATTGACAGGTTGATTAAACATCAAATTTGTCCGAAGGGATGATTAAATAATTGATACATTTTTTTTGAACTTCGTGAACTTGTTTTACTGTGTTTTCGCTCAGACCCATATGCTACTTTATCTTCAAATATCACTTCTTATCTTTGATTATAACATGGCCTGGATGAAAACTCAATTATTATTAGCTGGAGGGAAGTTGATTCATTTCAGATAACTGTAAGGCTCTGACGTATATACAGTATACTCTTAATACTTTTGCAAATGAACGCGGTATCAAGATGTAAGAGTTCCACCGAACTGTCCATTGTATGACTTACAGTAGTGCTCAACAACAGTATGCAATCTCATCAGTCAATACGTTCAGTAAATTTTGTAAAGCATTTGTTGAATACATTAGTAAAAGACACAGCTAATAGATAGGTGTGATGTTGCAATGTTTATTGACTTTCGGAAAGCAACATTGACATATGGTTGTCAATATGTTGGGGAAAATTCAGGGTAATATAACTTGTATAACTATCACTTATAATATTGCGTGTTGTGCTTTCTATATATTTTGGATTTGTTAACATTTCTCTCAGACACTATAGATATAGTAGGACCCAGCTTGCTATCAAATGCAGATGCCTGCTCAGTGTTAATATCGCAGAATTCATATATCATGGTATCTTAATTGATGGATTGAGGCAGGGGATTGTTATCTCTGGACTTGTGCCACGTGTACCAAAGGTTCAGTTCTTGAAGCAATACACTTCTACTGGCTACTGGTTCAGGGGATGGCAATTTCGGCCGTTGGTTAGTCCGCCAGATTGGTCCAGACTGAAATATTTCAACAACTATTGGATGGATTGCCATGATATTTGGTACAGATATCCACGGCGCCCAGAGGATGAATCTTATTGACTGTTGATCCCCTGACTTTTCTATCTCTCTAGCGCCACCAGCAGGTAAAAGTTTTCACTAATCAAGTGAAATATTTTCTACATGGATTGGCACAAAATGTTGTATTGCACAGACATTCATTGTTCCCAGACAATTATCCTGATGACCTTAATGATCCCCTGACATTTCCTCTATGGCCACCATGACACTGACGTATGTGGTTTTGAATGATATGTCTGGACAAATAATGGATGGATTGCCATGATATTTAGTACAGACATTCATGTTGCCATCAAGATGGCTTGTAACAACTTTGGCGATCCTTTAACATTTCATCTAGAGTCGTCAACAGGTCAATTATTTTATTTGTCTAATACGCTATGACCGAATACCTACGAAACTGCCATTCCCTACAATATTGTGTTCCATGCTAATTAGCAAATGTTAGCATGTTAGCACGCTAAACTAAAACGATAGATATGGCATACATTATACCTGCTAATGATCAGCATGTTAGCATTGTCACTGTGCGCATGTTAGCAAACCAATTTTAGCATTAAGCTCAGTATAGCATCACAGTACCGTTAGAATGACTTTAGACTCTTTGTCTTGTTCATGTACAGTACATGCTACTTCTGAGACACAGCATCAGAGAACAAGTAGTGGGCTGCCTTGTTCTGTGGTTATGCAGATGTACCTTTCGGTCAAGTGAAACAAGCCATTGTTCTGAGCAGTGGTTAGGATAGCAAAATGTGCAAGAAACATCTGTCCAACATCTTTTCTCAAGACTTTGACTTTGTTCTCTTTGCATTCCCATTGTTTTGATATTTATTCATTTATGCATATATATAACAACCAGCAATATATCTGCAATGAGTACTACACTTAAAGTGTAATGGCAAAAGTACAGTTCGAATTGAGTTTATGTCTGCATAAGGGCAATGCAGAATGCACTTTTAATACATGATCCTGCATCACAGTTTAAGCTCGCAGTTCCATTCCAATCTATTTTAGCCTTCTCTCTCAAACCATGAAAAAAAATGGTTTTCATAAATAAATGATGTATCTTTCTGCCAGCACAATGCCTCAGCAGGGTTGTCCAAACGGATGTCCCTCTACCTGATCAGAAAAACTTGGACAATTATGCTCAACCTGCTTGGAGGAATCTATTTCCCACAGTGCTTTGTTCCTAGCCCGGATGACGTTAGTAAATCCCCGCAACTCAATTGCAATCCCCTCCCACACTTTTTTTTTTTTTATTTTACCTTAAATGTCTTGCCATAGGTGGCATTGTCTGACATTAGGTTCCATGTGACAGTTTGTGTGTACCTGTGTAATGTCTACTGTGCGTGTGTGAGAGAGAGAGAGAGGAAGGGAAGGGAGGAAGGTGACGTTGTGGAGGCTCAGTGTGGGGAGTGGAGCGTTGAGTGCTGACAGTTTAACAGAAGAGGCCCCTAGCAGTTTTGGCAGCCCACCGGAAATATAAAGCGTGTGATTTGTTTGTTAATATGAAGCTTGTGTTTTGTTTGTTAATATGAAGCTTGTGTTTTGTTTGTTTAAAAAGAGTCCACTGTTCAGTTGTCTGGGCTGATATTAGGTCGACATCGAGAGAGAGAGAGAGAGAGAGAGAGAGAGAGACAGTAAAACAGAAGGGAGAAAGAAGGTAGTCTGAGGACAAACAGAAATGTAATTTGAGAAAAAGAACGAGAGGATGAACAGAAAAAACACGTTAGACCGGCACATACTGTACACTGTGGATATGCAGCACTTCAGATTTGAATTTATTAAAATTATTACAATATGTGATCATCATTGGGTCGTCCTTAGACGGGCTTTCCAGCGGAGCTTCCAGCTATCTCGGTCCTCAATACAGCAGGCTAGCTCGCCAGCACTCTCCACTCCTGCATCTCTCCTCAGTACGTCCATGTATGTTGGAAGTGTGGAACGTCCCCGTGATCGATGCCTGTGCGTTGGCTCCCACAGCACAAGCATGCTTGCTGGGAGTTGTTGATGTCTTTGGCAGTGACCGGCAAGTCTCATTCTCCTGGCTGCCACTTTCTCACTTAGCCTTGGTAGTCCCTCGTACGGATGCTTGTTGGTAACATGCTCGTTCTGGTTGATATTTAGTACCACACGCAGCATTCTGGTGTAGCACCCATCCAGAGACTTCTGTAGGGTGGGCTTCAGGGTCCAGCTTTCGCAGCCATACAGGAGAACAGACTCCACAGTCGCGTAGAAGAAGCTTAGCTTGATGTGAACTTATTACATAATTTAAATTGCCAGTAAAATGATAATCCTCTAGTCATGAAATTGCCGAAATTGTCACTGATTGTACCCAATTTTAGGAAATTAGCAATCTGTGAGATGTTCTTTTCATTATTATGTGTCATTATATGCAGTTATTGTATGTACAGTAAAGCCCACAGGCACAAAACTTATAAAAAAAAAATTTTTGAACACAAAAATATGAATTATTTATTACCAAGATGTAATATCAGATCAAACTTAAAACTTTTTCATTAAATTAAATTAAATTAAATTAAATTAAATTAATTTGAGCTGTTATAATGGAAATAATGTACAAAAATACCTTGAAAATGTGTGTATTTTATCATTACCAACTAACATTTTACAGTATAGCAGTTATTATTATTCTTTGTCTATTGGTAACTGATTTACAGTATGAATGAAAGGATAGGGAAATGTAATTATTCTGAAAAAATAACCCCAGTAACGCGTTACATGTTTTAAATGCACTGACAACTGTAATTTGTGCATACATTATGTAACAATTACATTACTGCATTCATTCACTGTACAGAAATGTAGATACATTCATACATTATCCATAAATCTAAGAAAGTGAAAGAACAGTTACTACATTGTTTTTTCTTCAGCCACTTTCCTTCAAACTTCCTCTTTGAGCAGAAAAAAGTTTTAATGTGTGAACCGACTGACCTTGAGGATTTATATGTACACTCTCTCTCTAACACACTCGCACACGTATACACACACACACACACTCACACACACACAGTTAATGGCTAAGGCAATTACACTGTGCCTGAATTCAGTGGTGTAATTGAAAAGGTATGTCGGGGATAACAGTATAGCAAGTCTGGCTTCCAACATCAGACGAAATTCCACCATGTACACACCTGTCTCCACATCCTGCCACAGAAGGACCAATAAGTCGAAGGTGTTTATGTTCATTGTGTATGCACAGCCTGGTCTCCTAAAAATTACGTTCCCAGACAATAAAACTGCATTGTCAATTACGTTTCGAGGGAAACGTATTTTCTCCCAGATTACAGGGATTTCTTTTTGACGTATTACAAATATGTTTCTAATCATAGTCCGCGGAAGTCTGCGTAGGAGGAGGTCAGGGTGGATGGATGGGTCAAACAAACATGGGACTTTCACCCAGGACGCCGCTGCTCGTGTCCCGTGTGAAACCAAAAGTCAAAGTTGACTTATTTTGATTTATGTCCGTAACGTAAATAACGTAACAAACACTTATTTTAAGCTAGGGCTGTCAAAGTTAACGCGATAATAACCAACCCACGGTGTCATGTTATTTTATTTAGGTATTTCTCTTATTTTGCACTTGTACCTCCATTTTATGTACGGGCTCAGTGCTGCTTGATATATGTGCTCTCATGTTCCTAATTTTTATATGTCATATAGGGGGGGGGGGCTTACATGGGATTCAGATTTTTTAAATTTTTATTCTGGAAATCTTTTAATCTGGAAATCACTCTGCACTTAAGTTTGACAAGTGTTATGTAAATGATTATTATTACTGAAAAATTAAGCAGTAAAACATGGTTTATAAGATTTCCTAAAAACAATCGCGAGCCCGAGCAGCGGTGCTCTCTCCATTTACTCCCCGGCGGGTTTGCGACTCCAGCCGCTGTCCCGCGCCCCAGGCAGCCTCGGCCCTTGCTCAGCTGTCCGGACTGACCCACGGGGGAATTACGGTGGCGCACAGCAGTCCGACGTGCTGATATACACCGGTACTGGATCCCGGTATGGGCGACAGACTGCTGCACCGGGTCCTTCAGGGCTGCTACAACAAGCGAACTGTTGCATTGGCTAACACTGGTAGCTAGCTACAGCTCAGTAAAAAGTCCTAAATAAACAGAATTGTTTTGTTATGGTATTAAAAGTAGTTCACAATTTGCATGTACTTTATTTCCTAGTATGCTGCTGTATTACACTTTACTGACAGTTCATCACGTACAGTACAGTGGTAAAGTTTGAAGATGACATTTGGAAATCATCATTGGACCAACACGCTGTCAATCTTGTATTCTGCTGGTTGTTGATTGGTTATCTATGATTGGCCAAAACACGTAAAAGAAATGAAGTGAAATGCATTGAATTGATAGGAGATGTCCCGCCCTAAGGGAGGACGGGGACCTGCCGTCCTCCTCTACCCCCCACGATGCCCACAACCACTTCACACACACAGGCTGCCCTGCATGTGTCGCTGTTGAAGCATTTTAATCACGATTTGAATAATGGATTTTTTCCAAAGAAGAAAGAACAAAATATTTTATAAATGACAATTAGATTTGGTAATGGTTTATTTCAACAAATTACTTTTTTTTTCATATTTTGATCTCCCTCTTGCCTCTCAAAAATAGAGGAGGAGCAACCTCCCTTGCCTCTATGGCCCAACCTCCACTGGCATAAAGCAAGCATATTTGCCCACTCCCATGTTGATAAGAGTATTTAACACTTGACAAATCCCCCTTTAAGGTACATTTTGAACACATAAAAAAAAAATTGCAGTAAATCACGATTAACTATAGACAATCACGTGATTAATCGTGATTAAATATTTTAATCGATTGACAGCCCTAATTTCTACTGAACCTAACAAAGTAGCTTTGTTGCGTTTTTGTTTTGTTTCAATTTACAACGTTAACCACGTGTCTGCGATTGCAAACGTAATCTGAGAGAAAATATGTTTCCCTCAAAACGTAACTGAGAATGCAGTTTAGTTGTATGGGAAGGCAATTTTGTAGGAGACAGGGTTGGTATGCATGTGTTAGTTTATAATCCCACTCTTGTGTTTCAATTCAATTCAATTCAATACTGTTGCAACTTTCTGTTCACTCTTCGTTATTGCCCTTTCCCCGCCTACGGCTACTATTCACCCCATGCTGCCCACAGAGGAAGGAGCTCTCTTTGAATTTCCCCACCCGTGCCCTTTTTTTTTGTGTTTTGTTATGTGCCAAGGCTTTTTGAGAGGGGTTTTCCTTGTCTTCTTAGAGAGTTTGGGTGAGTCTGGGTCAGGGACTGTTGCTGTTGTGCGCCCGCAAAGCCCTTGGAGACATATGATATTGGGTCTGTACAAATAAACTTGACTTGACTTGTTTGCGACTACATCATAGTTACGAGGCCCGTGCGTGTTTGAATCCGAGCGGTTCTCTCTGCATGCCGTCCGTCAGCCCGTCTCGTCGTGTTCCCGTGATTTGCTATTATTTGTTCCCCTTTCTGCTTACTAAAAAAGGTCACCTGGCATTTACCATGAGGTTTTAATCGCCATGTAAGCTGGAGAACACGCAAAATGGCTTTTACCGTAATAGAATTTCGGGGGCCTTAATTTTTGCCAGCTGTGTGCTGTTTTGGCTTTGGTATTGACAGAAATGTTGACGGACCACAGGCCTACCCGTGAGGAACCCCTCAGAAGGGCAGAACCGTTAATGCTGCTTCTGGGTGGGTTTTGATATCTTATTCCGGAGTTAAAGGATTAGATTTTGAGTATTATTAGCTAATTCTAGACTGGTATGCGAGCGCTTAAAAGCTCCCACCTTGGAGGCAGCGGATGATTGAAGGTCCTCGGTAGAAATTAGCAAACTTCCACAGACTATACATGTGTGCCAACGGCTTGTAAAAACACTTCCAGTTTTGCAGTTGAGTCATACCACCATTTTGCACGTGTGAACACTCCACGTTCAATGCATCACCCTGTGTCATTTCCTCACCCCACAGTCTCAACTCTCTCTTATACGCACACACAGCACCCCTCTTCCTCACCTCTCCTTTCCTGTGATACTGAATGAAAGCAGGTATCTTCTTTGTACTCTCTCGAACAGAAGACTGTAGTAAGCAGGAGGGGCAAGGTGTTAATAAAGGGAGCATGTTCAAGTAAACCAGGGCTTCACCATATCCAGGGATATGTTTTTGAGGCAGTTAGTGTCAAATAAATAAAAATGTATTAGTAAGTTCATTGTGTTTTCGCATATTGTCTGTCAGGGTTTATAAGAACATGTGCTGCTGATTCATTAACAGTTATACAGCAAGTGTTGCAGGAATTTCCTCTTCCTCCACTTTGAATCTAGCAGCGGCTTGATTGGGAGAGATATAGAGTGCGAGACCGCTGCCACATGTTCAAAGCTGAAAGCCAAGTTTTAAAAGATTAACACATTGTTCTAGTTCAGCTCAAATCTTGAGAATGAATTTTGGACTTTTGTGTTTAAAGGGATTGTTCGGGTGTTTAGAAGTGGGGTTGTGTGAGGTACTTATCCATAGCAGGTCTATTACTTACAGTAGACGACGGTCGGCGTGCCCCCAGGATCGAGAACCAGACAGGAGCACCGGAGCAAAGCAATACAGTGCTGTGGACGGGGATGGCAGAAAAATGTATTTTAGCCACCCAAAAGAAAGGCTCACCTAAATAAAATGATATCAGTTTAAGTGTATGCTATATTTACAATATTTTTCGACGGCAAACTGAACTGAAAGTGAAACGTATCGATACTGTTTTGGTCATCTGAGCCTGCTGGCTTTGAAGAAAATATAGATAAATTTCACTTTCAGTTTGGTTCTCCGTAGGAAAGGAGAACGAAAGGGTTGTCTGACGGCAAGATAAGGCGGTGAAAATATTGTAAATATAGCGTACATGTATGCGGATATCGTTTTTTTTGTTGTTGTTTTTTTTAGGTGAGCCTTTCTTTTAGGTGGCTAAAATAAGTTTTTCTGCCGTCCTCGTCCACAGCACTGTATTGCTTTGCTCCGTTGACGGTACTCCGGTCTGTTTCTCGATGCTGGGGGAGTGCCAGTAACACACCTACTATGGATAAGTACCTCATACAACCTCACTTCAAAACACCCGACCTATCCCTTTTTAAGTTTCTGCAGAAACAAAAATCTGTCTTCTAGTTTGACAGCTTCTTCTTGACAAAAATGAATGCTTGCTTGCTTTGCTTGGTAATGGTTACATGCAGTGAACCGTATTTATGCCATTCACCGCTCTCAAGGTACCAGCACGTCTTTCTGTGTTCTCCTCTAGGATCAGTTTGCAGGTGGTGTCACCTTGTATTTGATGTCTCTTAAATCAGTAGTGAGAGAGGGCAGGGCCATTGATTTGACTATTTCATAAAGTTTCTTGTGCTGCATTTCGTATAGAAACTGCTGTTATTTCCTTGTATGTAATGCAAATGTGCATGTTTTTTTTTTATATAATGACATTTTATATAATTCCTTGTGAAATTACTGTCCTATTTTCTATTTAGAATGTTTCAGTATTTCATTTTCATCACTTACAGTTGTTTGCTTCTTACACATTAGACATCGAAAAGGCCGATATCAGCCTCTTAACTGTGTGCACATGATGGTACAGTGCGTACCCCCACTAAGCCTGTGTACTGGTCTTATATTTATGTAATTGCATAACAGTTTATAGCTTTCAGATGGCTCTGTTTAAAGAGGGATTGACCCATGGAATGTGTGGTAGAGTTTGCTAGGTAAGGGTATATGATTGTTAAAAGAACTAAAACACACTGTGTTCTCCTGCTGAGTCCTTAAATTGATAATTATACAGTGAGCCGCTCGAGAGCAACCAAAGACATTTGACTTTTGTTTAGTCTTCCAGATGGAGCAAAGTTCCTTAAGCGCTTCCTCGTGCTGTCAGTGACATAAGCGGTCTATTCGCACCGTACGCGTAATGTCCAATTATGACACGTTGCCTCATATCGCTAAGCTAAAGCCAAGCCCATAATGCTCCTCTCTATTAATGCCTATGGGAGACATCAACATCTTGCTAACTCTGTTAGTACACATGGATATTGTCATGGCAAGTCTATTTTAAGTGTTTGTTTTGGACCCGAACTGTTATAGAATGGTGTTGCAAATTAGCTGCAATATAAACACTATGATCAACACATTATAATGGCATAATCAGTGCTTTGTGTGTGGACTTTTGACCACGAGGGGATATTTTGGAAAGATGCAAATAGAGACTCAGTAACTGAAGTTGTTATTATCTCGTCTTTGTCACATGCGGGGTCATAAGTTAGTGGTATAGGGTTAAAGTAGCAGTGGGTAGAAATGGAGCAAATATGATTGAAAAAAAGTTTGTTTTATAAAACGGTCGCTATATCCTGACAGTAGTGCATGAGACAGGTAAATTGAAAAAAATCATGTGCCTCTGTGTCCTCCGGTGTCCCCCGGTGCTCCTAATGGCATCTGCAAGATTTCACAGACTGGAGGAAAACTGTCTATGAGAGCCACGAGTCAATCACTCGCGAACTCCGATCAGACGGTCAAACTAGGCAGTGCTGATCAAATATGAATCAATATTCTGTTACTGTAATGCCTATTTCTCTCCTCAAATGTTTTCAGAAACGTCTTGTAGTGTACTGTTTAGCTGTAAAATGACAAAAGTTCGTTACCCGGCAGCCAAGTTGAGAACAGTTGAGGAAATACCAAGCACCGCCCACCAGGCCACAGCCAATGGCCTATAGGAACGCTTTCTCTCTGAAATGACCTGTGATTGGCCAAAGTCCGTCCCGGGCTAGATTTTTTAAAGCCTGAAAACAGAGCCATGAGGAGGTGCAGAAGTCTAGTTTTCTCTAAGAACACTTGAATTACAATTTGCTAAAAGGTTATGTCATTTTTGCCCAATGATGCCAAAAACTTGTTGCCTACTGAAGCTTTAAATAAATAGAATTTTAGCTAAAAACTATCCTGGCCGTTTTCAAAGGGGTTCCCTGACCTCTGACCTCAAGATATATGAATGATGAAATGGGTTCTTAGGGTACCCACGAGTCTCCTCTTTACGGACATGCCCACTTTATGATAATCACATGCAGTTTGGGGCAAGTCATAGTCAAGTCAGCACACTGACACACTGACAGGTGTGACAGGAGTTTGCCATGTTATGATTTGAGCATATTTCTTATGTTAAATGCAGTACCTGTGAGGGTTTCTGGACAATATTTGTCATTTTTCTGTGTTGTTAATTGATTTCCAGTAATAAATATATACATACATTTGCCCACTCATGTTGATAAGAGTATTAAATACTTGACAAATCTCCCTTTAAGGTACATTTTGAACAGATAAAAAAATGTGTGATGAATCGCGATTAATCATGGATAATCATGCGATTAATTGCAATTCAATATTTTAATCGATTGATAGTGCATAAAAATGATATTAAACTCTAGGCACAACAGAAAACCTCTTTGCTTGAGTTGGGAGTTGAAGTCAGGTTGTCTAAATTTACAGTAAGACAAATGTATACACCTATTCAGCATCTTTGTCGCAACTTTCTTGCTTTCCATTGCGCTTCATCAAATCACTGCCGCTTTCCAGACATATCTCTTTCACGTAGCTCTTTACTTAGTCACTTATCACCCCTGGTGTAGATATGCCACATCTATCTGAACACATTTGAATACAGTTTCACTTTGAGCTAGCGATGCGTGCAGAAGCAGAACTCAGCTTGCCATACAATCTCTCCTTCCCTACTGTCGTTTTACAGTTCTTATGCCTCCTTTTTTTGTTGTTATTGTCTAAAGTCCTCTAGGAGACGTGTTCACTGTTCTGTGTGTTTATCCATTTACTGTATCTACGGGCTGCATTTTCAACGGGGCTGTAAGGGAGAAAGTTGCGATCCAGCCATGAAAGGGCAGCCATTGGTGAGCACACTCTCACGTCAGTGTGTCTGCCATATGATTTGTGCGAGTCGGGATTATGTTCTAATCACATACATCAACTCACCGCTACTAAAACACAAGTCACAAGTGGTTGCTTCTGACCTGTACTGTAGTCACGCATCAGCTCCTTGATTTATTCTGATTATCAAAACATCCATTGACATCATTCCTCTCCATGACCACATCCAAAATCATAAAACATCAGAGGACCCACTGTCCTTTTTCCTTTCCCTTCTCATTGTTTGTCTCATTCTCTCTTGCCTTTTTTTTTCCTCGTTCCGTCGTCTTTTACTCCTCGCTTTTGTCCACGCTGTATTCGGAGCGGCCTCTTTCTACTTTTATCCTTTGTGAAGTGGCAGAAATCTGGCATTCGATTGCCATTCCTCTCGTAGTTGCTTGCAATAAAAGGTGGGGGGATAAACTTGAAAGGCAGAATGAAACCAGGTCGAATCAGGTCAACAGTCAATCTTAAATAGAACATTACCAAATTACTTCTGCAAAAGATTAAGTTCTCTGCTAGGGATCATTTGTCGTTGAACCAAATATTTAAGAAACTCATCAGGGTAGTGAACATAGCACAAACGTTTGGTCAGTGAAGCTGGCACTAACCGAATAAAAAAAGTAGAGCTAAATAAAAACACTGAGCCAGGTTGCCCTTGCACAGAACCAGTTATAAGCAATAAGATACTGTTACAGTATCACAAATTTTATCACACCTAAACAGTTTTCAGTTAAGTGTAGCTGTATTGAGTGTCAGGAGCCTCCAGACAAATCAAATACCTGAGTGTGCAGCTCTTGGACAATAAAATCTGATGGCAAACACTGGATCCAATATCAACTTTTGAAATAAATATACCCTTCACCTTCAATTCAGCTCATTTTCTGCATTTCATTTTTCATGTGGGATTTTTATATAATTATGTTTCCTTCAGCATAAAAGTCAATTTATTAGGTGCAAACTTATTTATAGATTATTATATCTGTCTTACAAAGCCAAAACAAATGAATATTGTAGAATAAAAAGAAAAAGAACATTTGAGGTCATTTGTATAATGTGTAGAATAGTCCTCTATGATGCTATCCACACCTGTGGCAGAGCAGAGGACAGATGGAAAGTTTTACAACAGCCGTCCAAAGTCAGAGAGAAACTGATGTACTGTATGTGATCCTCTATTTGCAGATAGATGATTGTGCCCTCGGGCTATTATTGATCTCCAGAGCATGTAGGATTTTGGTCTTACTATTATTATTATTACAAAGAAGACAGAAGTTAGTCATCAACCTTCTTCAGCAAAACCCTTAAAGCTGTGATGCCTTACATTATAGCCAATTGAGAAACTTACTTACCTTGGCAGCACACTTTCCAGACAAGTGAACATCAGTGTGAAAGTTAGGAAAAAAGTCCAGATGGCTGTTCTGTGCTGCACTTTAAACACAGGCATACTGTACAAAGTGCAGGACATTGACACTGGAGACTCGGTTTCATGTCCCGAGTTCTGTGCGAGGTCAGGTTTGGACCACTAAAACACTTTGGTTAAGTTTAGGGGTAAAATTGTGGTTTTGGTTAAGTATTGAAAAAGTAAACGAAGTGTGCTTTAAGTCCGCATACGTTAAATATTTAATATTTAACCAATACCACAATATTAACTTAATCTTAATCAAGTGCTTTGAGTTGCGTAAACATCATTACAAGCTCAAATTGTAAGACAAGTGTTTGTCTGAACAGATATGTTCAGAATTTACATTTTGCAACTTTGCAGATTCATTGAACATTTTCCCTCATTATGTTGATAAAAAAAAAACATGATTGAGGCAGCATTACATTTCTCGCAAATTATATTTGCTTTTGCAAGTTGGTAGTTTATATATGTAATTTCTAGGAGACAGGGTTGTGTATAGCATCCAGTATATGAATTAGCCAGTTGCAAACCTTGCAAATCTTCATTGTCACTCCTGTTAAAAGCTAACACAAAGCAGATGGCACCACTGAAAGACAATTTAAATGAATAAGAACTGATGTCAGAAAGAACACGGTAAACATTTCAGGTTAAGGTTACTTTATTTGTACCCATAGGTGGGTTTAGTTTGCAGTGACAGGTGAGGCATCTTTCTTGACAATAGACAAACATGTTAAAATACTCAAGGCTCCAATAGGATAGGATAAGGTCTTCGTTATGGTTTTGTCAATGTGGAAATAGGAAAGTTTCCTCAAACAAAACTGCTATTATGGGCTGTGTTTGAATCCCAGTAATAGGAACACTCTATTGCTAAAGTTTAAATTCAGCAATGCTAAAACAATATGGACTTCGTTAATATGTTCCAATATTTAATTGAGCTCATTTGCACTGAGAGCGGTCGTTATGTAAAACGTCTGGCTTTTTAATTTCCTGTTAACAAACCAAGATAATCTGCCTGTGTAATAAATAGTTTTCACTTTGAGTAAGAATTTATCCCGAGATTAGCTAAACATAGGTAAACACTGTATGCCGGTGGTCTTGGGGTTTGAGACAGTTGAAAAATGAAGTATCAAAGTTTGTGCTGATGGAAGTTGTTTATAGTAAAAGGTAACAAATGGGAATTCCAGTTTGAAATATAAAGCACTAACCAAAAAAACAAAAACATTAAAATTGTTAATTTAGACATACTTCTTTTGCAGCTTCTAGCAGGTTTCAACAACAAAATAAAAGAATCTAATTTAAGATTCATGTTTAAAAACCTTCGAAAGAGCAACAGTGCAAGAATGTGTTTGGGGGGAAACCTCCTATACACAGAGCTCTTTCTGTGAAAAGGTCAAATCATTCATTCGTGCAGTTCTTTTTCCTCCCTTCTGCAACCTTTTCTTACCATCCCCTTGTGCCCCACCAGCCAGACTTACTCCCTGTGTTTATAAGTTGGCCCATGTATCATAAGCGAAAACTAAGCTGCCCTTTACCTCGTGTAGAAATAGTTGGGAATCCAACCGTTTGAGAGCTTTTAAACTATTTTGACAGCTCCCTCTTTTTTTCCATCACCCCCATGAGCACTGGAAACTGGCACCGTGTATGTGTGTGTCTAAATGAACAAGTGTGCGTCGCTCGCCTTTCCCGTAAGCTGACATGAAAGATATTTCACAACTTGTGAAGTAGTGTTTTGCGAGACGCCAGGGTGCTCAGAGAGATATCATTGTAACAGTACCATGTGCCCATAAAGGAAAGAAAATCCTGTTTTCTTACAGTCCTGTAATGTAGTGTGTTTGGGCCGCTGCCAGCAAAAAGTCATATTTAATTTAGCCTCGGGCTCGGTGCTGGCGAAATGGCTCCCGCCGGGCAGAGGTGAAACTCACAACACGAGAGTCAAATGGCACAATAATTGATAAGGAAAGAACTGCTTTCCGAAATGTAGAAATTCATTCATGACTAAGTTCAGGCCGTGCACCATTGTTTTCCCTGTGTTGAAACATGTGGTGGAACCAAAACATGTGGTATTGTTTTGTTTAACTAAGAACAATAGATGAAAGATAATGTTGAAAGATAAGTGCCTTTTTTTTCCCTCCTTTTTTGGCAAAATGTATGACAGATGGTAAAGCAGTACAAATAACATTTCCAAAGAAAGTGAGATTTTCTCTTTTTGTTTCCCTCTTTCTTCATTTCATCCTCCCTTCTTTTCTTTTTTTCCTTCCTTCCATCCATCTCTCTCTACCAGGTGAAATTCTGAGCTTGGTGGATGATCTGTTCTCCGGTTTGGGTTCATCCTGTGTTGTTGCCGGGAAGAGGACTGGAGATCATCCTCACTCTGTGCTATATTCAGTGGTCTTCAAGTGCCTGGAACCCGACAGTCTCTACAAGTAAGTCTGCCGATACCCTCTGCCAAGTTTTCCAAGTCAATTAAATAGCAGATTTATTGCGGCTGTTTATTTCTTCACCGTATGAATAAACATGAGTCATAAATCGTGTTGTGTTGTAGTTAATGCAGGCTTAGCTTCAGGGTTCCTGCACATGTCTGTGAAGAATGGAAAGGCCCTAATTATTTCCAGATCTCAATGGGTGTCAAAATTCATAGAAAATGGGTATTAAACTTACGGGGAAAATACGTTTCTAAATTTGTGTATTAATGAAGCAATATACAATGTATTAGAACCTGGAAGAGAATTTCCGTCTGATCGTGGTGGGGGGGTTTTGTATGCCCCCTGTGAGCTGTGTTGTGGAGCTGGGTCTACCAAGGCAGGTTGGTCCCAGGTGAGGGCCTAGACTAAGACTTTTAAATGTCTATAGTCAGCATCTTCAAAGCAGAGCATCCTCGCCCGGAGTAGGGAAACCAGGGTCCCATCCTGGAGCCAGGAGAACTTTCAGGCAAATGCTTGGAGGCCGGACCTGTACCCATGCGGTCTAATCAGCCTCAGCCAGAAGAAGGAACATGGGACCACCATGTGGCCCACCACCACCTTCAATTTTAGATGTAGGGCTCTGGTGCATTGCCAGTCTAACAAAAGCACTGTTGGGGGTCTAGGTGTGCTGACACCTGGCTCACTACTATGTCACCTTTGATATAACTACAAACTTGATCATGGATTTTTGAGAAAAAGCGTCCTTGTACAAGATCTAGCCCCCTCTTACGCTGGCAACTCAACAACAAGGAGTTCCATTCTAGTTCTGTAACTAGAATGGAACTCCTTGTTGTTGAGTTGCCAGCGTAAGAGGGGGCTAGATCTTGTACAAGGACGCTTTTTCTCAAAAATCCATGATCAAGTTTGTAGCTATGTCAAAGCCTCTACTTTTCTTTTAAGCCGGCCACTTGTAGTTGTGGCCAAAAAGGCAATTGTGGCAGCAACGGGAGATCCTGTCCGGTGAAGAAAGCGGTCAAGCCGAAGACTCTTGTATTAGACTCGGTTAGCCCAGGGGACTCCTTTATCATTGGTCAGGTTCTGGGAAGCCCGAGGTACCGCAGCTTCTGTGGTCTCGGAAGCAAATGTGTGGAAGGAGTTTGGCGAGGCCCCGGAGAAGGACTTTTGTTTGGCTTCGTAGAGGGTTATGGCAAATCATGACACAATTCGGGGAAGCAGAGGCAGGGCCTCACCAAGGCTGTTTTCAGCAGAGGAGAAGTGCTGACCTTGACTTTGAGTAACTCCTGAACCTGACTGACTCCCTGCTGTGGAGTAGGCAGACTTGGAGGATTCGGAGGAAGTCTCACCCATCTCGCAAAAAGCGCCCCACTGGCGGGGTGCCAGGGGCGGTGGAGGTTTTCCCTGAAATTCTAAAGGCTCTAGACATGTTTTGGCTGTCATAGCTAATACACCTCATACATCAGAGTCATGTGGTGGTTGGGGAACGTGCCTGTGAACTGGAAGAAGAAGGGTGGTGGTTCCCATTTTTGATAAAAGGGAACTGCGGGGTGTGCTCTATTTTTGCTATTTCTAAACATTTTTAACTAGAAAGTAATCAGAGAACGCATTACTTCACCAAAGCTGCACAATCCTGTCCTGACTCACCTACAGTATTCTGCGACATTGCTCTCGGCCTCGGCTCGCAATTTATTGCAGCCCAATTGACTTGATCGTTTTTCTGACCACATTTTTATGAGTTCAGTGTTTCCCATTACCATATAAAGACCTTTCATTATTAAACATTATGTTGTGGCCATGTTTGCATCTTTCCCAAACAAGAATGACTGGGCAAATATCAGCGATACCACATCCTCCCTTGGGTGTCTACAGTTCCCACTGCAAATGCTATTTTGTTTCAGGGGGTGAATTTTGTTACCTACAACAGCTGGGTCGAGTTAACCAGGGAAGCATACTTAGTCTCAACGTGGTGGAAGTGGTGGATGCTTCCGTTCTTTTATGTTCTCTTTGGTCAGAGCAGAACAGGGTTTTAGTGAATACAGAAGGGTTTCTGTTAGGAGGCGGTATTTGTTAAACTCAAAGAACAAATTGACCACTCTTTGTAGATTTTGGCGGGCATTTAGCTAACAGACAGACCTTGCCTTAAGGTCATTAAATGCACCCATAGCCATCACCCTAACACATCATGTATTTGCAACAGTAAGTCAAAATTTGACAATGTGTTACAAGGGCAGCCAAGTCTATTTGCTGTTGCTGATTGTGGGTTTGTTAGTGAATGGGATTACCCCATCCGCCATTAGAGTTGGTCTTCTGAATAACACATCATGTCCTACAAACATTGTTGAAATAACTGCGTGGTGGTGTGGTGCTGTACTGGACTGCATAACATTGAAACCTGTTTCTTATATTTTGTCCTTCTCATTTACATACATGGAGGAACAAGAATACAACATGGTGCATTTCAATAAAACAACACCACAAACTACAACCTCAAAAATGACTGGAGAGCCGACCCAATATGTCTCTCTGACAAAGCGTCAACATCAATTTGAAAAATAATTTGAAGTAATTACTGGACTCTTTTTTTTTTTGCAGTACACTGATCAGGGGCTTATGTTTTTCTGTTCAGTTTATGGCATGCTATTTAGAGGCACATTTCAGACTCAGCCTTTTGCACGAATAGACTATGAATGGAACGATAATGCGCAAGGCGTTCAGCGTGCAAAAGTACGACTTTCTTGATTTCTGCGTGTCATTTGTACGCCATGTATCGTGTATTTATCCACATATAAATGTTACAGTAAGAGTTAGTGACATAGTATAAAAAGCGAGAAAGACCGCTTATGGCGAGTTGGCGGGGAGGTGGCTGGGTCCAACAAACACCAGACTTGTAACCAGGAGGCCGGTGTTTGAGACCGGTTTTGACTGGTGTTTTGTTTTGTTACGTTAGTGACGTTTGTCACGTTTTTTAGTGACGTTTGTGACATGTTTTTCGTAGTTGTGTTAGGTTGTTTCCATACATATTTTACTTAGTATGTGTACTTATTTTAAGCCCAACCATTACGTTTTTCCTTGAAGCGAGGGTAGGCAGAACGTTTTTGGCATCATTAGGCAAACATTCCATAATAACCTTTCAGCATATTGTAATTCAAGTGTTCTGAGAGATAACTAGACTTCTGCAACTCCTCATGGCTCTGTTTTCAGGCTTTAAAAAATATAGCCCATGACGGAAGACTTTGGCCAATCACAGGTCATTTCAGAGAGAGAGCGTTCCTATTGGCTGTTCATTCGACGAAGGCAGCTGTCAATCAGCCATGTTGAGAACAGTTGAGGAAATACCAAGCACCGCCCACCAGCTGGAGCAAACTTTCTCATTTTACAGCTAAACAGTACACTGGAAGATGTGTCTGAAAACATTTGAGGTGAGAAATAGGCATTACAGTAACAGAATATTGATTCATATTTGATCAGCGCTGCCTAGTTTGACCATTTGATCGGAGATCGCGACTGATTGACAGCTGCTCAGAGACGGCAAGGCTCCAACTTGGCTCTGATTGGTTGGTTGTTTTTCTCCAGTCTGTGAAATCTTGCAGATGCCATTAGGAGCACCAGAGGACACCAGAGGCACATGATTTTTTTCAGATTACCCGTCTCATGCCCTACTATCAGGATAAAATGACCGTTTTATAAAAATAACTTTTTTAGTCATATTTGCTCCAATTCTACCCACTGCTGCTTTAATCTAACTAAGTGGTTTTGTTGCTTGAACCTAACTGCGGACGTTAACATAGTTTAGTTGCATTGCGTATAAATGAGGTGCAAAAAGGCTAAAATGAGTGCTCATGACATGCAGAATGTCCATGTAATGTCATGGTATTTATACGCCTTCCTGTGAGACCGGGTTATCACACTAGAAATATATTTTCCCTCAAATTGAGGCAAAGAAGTTTTTTTTTTTTTTTTTTTTTTTTTTATCCCACTGGGTATTGTGATGTGCATTTCCTATGAGCACTATTTGCCGTCTACATCTTGAATCAAAGTTGCAAGAGCAGCAGACAGTGAAACAGATAGGACCCAGATGTTGTTGTGGCTTTCATTGGACACATGAAACACACTGTCTTCTCAGCTATTGACTGTCTTCTCAGGTTTTGTAAAGTGTCTTCTGTTTATAATGCTCTTGCTCTTTGGTGGCCTTGGTTTGTTTTGGGAACCTCAACATTGGCATAAAAAGGCCTTGAAATTGCTGTTTGTGTGGGTTTGTATGTATATTTATGCCAGAGGGAAGGTGATGGATGGATTAATGTAAGAATGCCAACGAGCTATTTAATATTAATGTCTCCCAACGATACAGCTATAACAGTGAAATATGTGCCATGTGGGAAGAGCAGAGTAGTCAATGTTTGGAAAGAATTCACAAGTGTTCACAACTGATCATGTAAACAAGGAAATAAAGATGACAAAATAAATCAAATAAATGAGCCAGAAAGCAATGAACAGGCATTTCTAGAAGTTGAAGGCAACGCCAACAATACAAATACCATCTATTTAATTAAAAATTCACGATTTTGAGTTTCCTACAGGCTTTGACAGTGGATGAAGAATAGTGGGGTAATAACTATTAGTTTAATCTTTACAAGTCTGGCTTCCACTGACAAAAACCTGCAACAAGAGCGTAATTTCCAACTTTGTAGCAGTGTTATCTTTGTTTAGGCATTCCCCACAGTGTTGTTTTTCTCCGATAAGAGCCGAATTTACGTCGGAATTACGTCCGAGGGCACATCTGCTCGCAGCCAACCACGCTTGTCTTAATCAAGAGCCTGATAAGACCTCTACTGGTATTGGCTTTACACTTGATCATTACCAAGGCTGCTATTACGTTCCCTTGCAAACTTAAGGCTCTGTGCTCTGTGAAAAGTTACACACCTCATTTCAAAAGTGAATAGCCTACCGTTACTGGATACAATGCAACAGTCGAAATCAAGTATTAGAATTCTCTAGAGAACATCAGGCTACATATTAATATACTTGTTGGACTATCAGAGCTTTCAGCACCATTCACTAACCACAAACTTTAATGTGTTGACTTAACTTTTAGTGTTTTCTTTGTGCATCCAGACAGATAAGTGAGTTTATCAAATTGGATGTAAAGTAGAGTAAAGCTTCAATGTCCCTGTGGGGCAATATGGCTGATAAGACAGCAGTCAATGACAAGTAAATACAGACAAATAGGAGCTAGATCAAATTCATTTTTCGTAATTGATGTTATTTCATGCCTGGTCTTTGCTGAGTTCTCACTCAGCAAGGGTCCGCCATATTAAGTGCCATCCTAGACGAATTAGCGGTGAGTGGAAGTAGGTTGTATAACCCTCCAACAGCGAGCCTGCATCAATGCCGACTTACTGGCCACGTGCAACAGCGTTTTGTGCTCGTCACGGAACATGCTCTGTACAAATGTAGTTCCGTGCAACTACCTGTACAAATGTATACTGCTCAAACTAAGATAGACATTTAATATTGTCATACAGACGTTAACAACTTTAAGCAGCAGTAGGTAGAATTTGAGCAAACATGATTAAAAAAGTTATTTTTATAAAATGGTCACTATATCCTGACAGTAGTGCATGAAGCAGGTCATCTGAAAAAAATCATGTGCCTCTGTGTCCTCCGGTGTCCTCCAGTGCTTCTAATTAGATTTCACAGACCGGAGGGAAACAACCAATCAGAGCCAAGCTGGAGCCTTGCCGTCTCTGAGCAGCTGTCAATCACTCGCAAACTCCGATCAAACGGTCAAACTAGGCAGCGCTGATCAAATATGAATCGATATTCTGTTACTGTAATGCCTATTTCTCACATAAAATGGTGTCAGAAACATCTTTTAGTGTACTGTTTAGCTGTAAAATGACACAGTTGACCCGCCCACCATGTTGAGATCGGTTGAGGAAATACCAAGCACCGCCCACCAGCCGGAGCAAACTTTCAGCTAAACAGTACACTACAAGATGTTTCTGAAAACATTTGAGGAGAGAAATAGGCATTACGGTAACAGAATATTGATTCATATTTGATCAGCGCTGCCTAGTTTGACTGTTTGATCGTTGAATGAACAGCCAATAGGAACGCTCTCTCTCTGAAATGACCTGTGATTGGCCAAAGTCTTCCGTCATGGGCTAGATTTTGTAAAGCCTGAAAACAGAGCCATGAGGAGGTGCAGAAGTCTAGTTATATCTCAGAACACTTGAATTACAATATGCTGAAAGGTTATTATGGAATTTTTGCCCCAAAGATACTAAAAACATTCTGCCTACTGCAGCTTTGAGGTTACATTGTATTTAGGATCAAATCTACCCTTGTCTAGCCTAGAAAACGGTAGACATGCTCATTTGATTCTAAAGTGTTGTATATGCACAGGGACTTTTGCAAAAACCAAGCAGCTCATAAACATCGGAATTAAAAACGGGAAAATGTTTACAAAAAAGAACATGAATGCCACCAAAGAAATAAGTTTTATTTGTAATTTTTTCTGTATATTGCATATTCTTTTTATTCTTATAATACTGTGAACCTTTGCATACACCCCCCGCTTGATACGAAACCATGGCTACGAAATGTTACCACAGATTCCGTCAGAGAGCGGAATACTCGTCCCAAAACTTGCCGCTGTATTTATACCCTACAATTTAGAGAAGGGTGCTTCATTCAGCTGGGAGTGCGACTACAAACGGTGTTTACTCCGTCACAGAGTGGGAGTGGGGAGGGTCCGGTTTAAGGCTGCCCATTTTAATGCATATTTTACTTGAGTGTATTGTATCATTTCGATGTTATTTAACAGCTTTATATGATTGAAAATGGAGCAATGATGGCAGCGCATCCTGATACTGGTTCACCCAACATGCTAATCTCGCCTTGATTTTGGTAAATGTCGTTCAAAGTATTGTTGGAATGATGGTCGTGTCGATTTTCTCAAAATATCTCGGTTCCAGAAATATCTGGAGCGTACATTTAAACCTGTTGCATTACTTTTAATGAAGTGTTGTCATCACGAGTCTTGCTGATCTGCGAGTGAGATCATTCAGAGCTGAGCTAATTTTTCTAATTTACAATGAAAGGTGAAGCAATTTTTTATTTAGGGCTGTGATGCCACATAGATCTGAGGCTTTCAAAGTCATGAGATACTGTAAGCTGCCACAAATTCTTCAGGCAGTGAGAGACAATTCTGTGTGGCTTTGATTGATTCGTGGACCGGCTCTACTGATGTGTGTCCAAATGCTGATGTCATGGAAAAGGCATCCCCTACTGCCCCAGCTTCTCTCAGCATGCCAAAAATACTGCCCTAATTGACCCTCTCTCACTCTCGCTTTCTCTCGTTCCTCCTCCCTTGCTCCGTCTGCCTCCGAGCTTTCCGCCTTGTCATCCCTCGTTCCGCCATCTCTCCACTGTCTCATTAAATTAGAGGACAATGGTTACTTTAATGGCAACATTGTTAATTTACACAAACATTAATCTGCCATTTGCCCACTTCATTGTTTGCTGAGCTTTCAAAACTGTGGCACACGGACAGAACCGAGCCGCTTCCAGAGGAGCCGTGTGCAGCCAGACGGCCTTGGAATAGATGTGAGAGACGAGGAATTAGACGGAGGGATAGACGGGGCTGAGCTATATGCAAGCAATGTAGATAGAAAAATAGAGAGATAAAGGAAAGCGTATCAGCGTGTGCGTTTGTGTGGGTGGGTGGCCGGGGTTGGTTGTGTGTGTCTTGCCAATTTGATGTTTTGACATTCTCGTGGAAGGCCAGACTGTGGCCGGTTCTTTTGTTCTCTCAGGCGATCTTTATCATCAGTGAGTGGCTGTACTGAGCTCAGACACCACACTCTGTCCACCCAGCCCCCCCTTTTACCGCTACTATCTGTGTCCACGAATGAGATCCGAGCAGTACGAAGGGCCCCTGGCCAAGATTCCTTGGCATGACCGTGATCGAAAAAGTTGTAAAGTCTCTCATGTTTTCTGTAAAATGTCAAATTTCCTTTGCACATCGAGCACGTTATCCCTATTTCACCCAAACAAAAAAAAGCAGATCTCCAAAGTTTACTCTCTGAGAGGCGTAATCTCCTGGCAGAAAAAGGCGGCATTACTGTACATAACAATCTTGTAACTGCTGTAGAGGCTGTGGAAGGGGGGAACAGTACCTGTCATTGATGCCAACCGTTTAAACGACCAAAAAACAGCAATAAGAGGCTGGCTCACATCCTGCGTCCCAAAACAAAACTTTAACAAATTGCCTTGATAAAACTCCTGCCTCGTCGTCTTCGTCCCTCTCCCTTCTCCCACCTCATTGTATCCATCTGCACGTTATGTGGCCACATAATTTAAACAGTGTGACTGTTACATGCAGGCATTGTTTTGCTGGGCAGAGGAGCCAGTGAGGCCTGTGCGTCTTTTGTGAGGTTCTTGGGGAATACCACATCCACCCCGCTGAATAACAAGACCAGACAAACTATGTGAGCAATGTCCAAACAGGTCACGTTACAAACAAAACAATCATTTGACAGCATTGGGACGGCTCTCAAAAGACATTACACGAATACCCAAGGCAAATGGGTTTAGGAAGAAAAGCAAGTTTTGTCACAACAATAATATCCTAATTTCTTTATTTTCGTGTATTTCTCAAAGTATTTAGCATTGGAATGCCATTCCAGTCATTCATTTTGTCTCGCTGTGTTTTTTGCGGTTTCCTTGTTGTCATTCTGTTGTTTTTACAGTGGTAATTATGTGGAAATACTGCCCAAAGCTTACAGTTTTTCATAACTACTTACAAGCATTTCTCAATACTAAATTCACTTTTTCAAAACTTCCCCTGCAGTAAGAAAAACAGTGCATGTGGATGAGTCTTTTTATTTTTTCAGGGGAATTTCACTCAAAAAACAACCTTCGCCACAATGAATTATAGCATGCATCATTTAAAGCAGCGGTGGGTAGAATTGGAGCAAATATGATTAATAAAAAGTTATTTTTATAAAACGGTCACTATATCCTGACAGTAGTGCATGAGACAGGTAATCTGAAAAAAAATCATGTGCCTCTGTGTCCTCCGATGTCCTCCAGTGCTCCTAATGGCATCTGCAATGTTTCACAGACCGGAGGGAAAACAACCAATCAGAGCCGAGCTGGAGCCTTGCCGTCTCTGAGCAGCTGTCAATCACTCGCGAACTCCGATCAAAGGGTCAAACTAGGCAGCGCTGATCAAATATGAATCAATAATCTGTTACTGTAGTGCCTATTTCTCGCCTCAAATGTTTCCAGAAACGTCTTGTAGTGTACTGTTTAGCTGTAAAATGAGAGTTTGTGACGTCCCAATGATGCCAAAAATATTCGGCCTACTTCAGGTTTAACTGCTGCATTTAACATTCAATCTTTACAACCACACAGCTCTTTTCAGACGTTCTGATTAGACTTGTGCTCAGGTTACAGTTAGGTGGAGCTATGCTGGAAATGCGTAACCATGACTACATGTACTTATAGGGATGACAAAGGTGTAGCTTGTTGCCTTATAAGTGAAACAAAGCTGATAGTCTGTACTTCTATGCAGAGAATCGCGGAATTCGATACATTACTGTTTTTTTCACTTTGACTCGGCACCGATCAACTGTGCGCATGAATCCCTTCTCCTCCAGTTTATCTCGAATTAATGTGTAAACGTCACTATTTTTGTTGACTTTATTTAGTATATTTTGAATGTTGTCTTTGGCCCAGATGTCAAACAAACATCAGACTTCTGCAGAAGTCCTCTCCCACCCATCCATGTTGTTTACCTGTGTCCATCTCAACAAATGCTCGCGCAGGCAGCCTGCGTTTTGGTTCGCTTGGAAACGGTCCGAGCCCGCCTCTCACAAGCCGTCTCGGAACGATTATTTTGGTCTGCACCAGAGTACGATAACCGCATTCACAACCACCCAAATGAACCACACCTGGGGTTAAACTGCACCACAGTTTTGACAGACTAAATGTTAGCTTGTGAGTCAATTATTTTCCTAGAGTTTTTTTTTTTTGTAGGCTTTGCATTTTAGCTAGTTTTTATATTTGGGAGTAATGTAAGCTTTATCTAATGTTCTTAGTGTTATGTCTGTATTACAAAAATAGTCCGACATTTTTGTCAATACACTTATTCACTTTCTGGAGGAGAGTTAGATGGGAAGATTGATACCTGAGTGGTATTAGTTTTTTTTCATCGAAGTTTTCATCAGAAAATTTAAATGAAAACAATGAAAACTTTGATGAAAAAAGATGTTGAACATGTGCTTTAAAGGGATAGTTCAGGTGTTTTGAAGTGGGGTTGTATGAGGTACTTATCCATAGTAGGTGTATTACTTACAGTAGATGATGGTCGGCGTTCCCCCAGCATCGAGAAACAGACGGCAGCACCGGAGCAATGCAATACAATGCTGTGGACGAGGACGGCAAAAAAAAAGTACTTTAGCCACCTAAAAGAAAGGCTCAGTTAAAGAAAATTGATATCCGTTTAAGTGTACGCTCTATTTAGAATATTTTCCGACGGCGAACTGAACTGAAAGTGAAAAGTATCTATACGTTTTTTTGTCATCTGAGCCTGCTGGCTTTGGAGGGAGCATAGATAAGTTTCACTTTCAGTTCAGTTCTCTGTAAGAAAGGAGAAGGCGTACACTTAAACAGATATAGATTTTTATAGGTGAGCCTTCTTTTAGGTGCCGTCCCCGTCCACAGCACTGTATTGCTTTGCTGCGGTGTCGGTACTCCTGTCTTTTTCTCCAAGCTGGGGGAATACCCAGCCGTCATCTACTGTAGGTAATACACCTACTATGTCCTCATACAACCCTACTTCAAAACACCCAAACTATCCCTTTATGTTACCTCGGCAACTGCTGGCCGGCAACCTGTACTAGTATATGTTACAGGTTGCTGCTGTCCACTCTAATGTCATCACGTAGCCAAATAGGCCTTTTCTTATACATGTGCTTTCCTACTGCGACATGTCAGTCAAGTCCTCTGTGAAAAGGCTTCGACAGCTGGTTTTAACTTAATATGGAGGAAACGATTAGCAATATGACACATTTTTTTAAAGCAAGTTTGTCTAAACAAACATCAAAGCTATAATGACCATTTTTTTTTAATTGCGATGTTTGTCTACAATGTGGATAAGGGGTGTATAATTCAGGGAATTCAGAGACCAGTAAAAGTAGTCCCTGCGTTTCCCTTGGTGTGGTTCCTGTGGTTGCCATGGTCACACAGAGAGCCGCAGCGGCGAGTTAAAAGTTCAACCATCATCAAGACAGCAGAGGCAAATAGCCGTGCACGTTCATGAGAGCGCGCGCACTCTCTCTCTCTCTCTCTCTTTGCCGCTGCGAGGATATTGATGGCTTAATCTGTGATCCTTGATCCTGTTTTTTTTAGATTCAATATGACCAGTTCCTCCTTGTACTTCTTCTTATTCAGAAGTACACAGATTGGCATTTTCAAAAGGACACGTAAAGGTTATTTGTTTTCTATTCCGAGGCCGTGTGGCCCCTACATTACTTGGGATGCGTTGCATTTCCTCAGTGTGGCTCATCTCCTATTGCAATGTCTCACTGTGGTATCTTTATCGCGGTACTGGGTGGTCCTGAAATCTGTCATGGAAACCCCAAAAAATTCTGATGTTTGACATTTTCCGAGAGAGGAACTTTGTCCTCATAGAGTGCTTGGAGTCGAGCCAGATGCCCCTCTACTCCCGTCTCCCCTGCCGCTGTGGTACTGGCTGCACTCGTTTTCAGATATAATTAAATCCCACAATCCCTGGCTCCTTCGTCGCAAGACATTTTCTGAAAAAAGTATTTGATGTCAGTGTATGGTTATATATGATCAAATATATCACCTAGCAAGACCACCATCTCATCAAGCACATCACCCTGCAAACCTGTAAAAATGTCAGCATATGTCTGTGTCAGCATATCCAAAGTACCAATGTGTAGTTGAGAGTTTTAAGTGTCTTGGTCAAAGGGACACTGGTTTTTCAGGAGTATTTCTTGCTCACTTCTGCCACTGTTTCTTACCTGATCTTGGGATCACAAATAATAAACTTTCTTCTGTTTCTTTTTTGTCATTTTCAGGTTTACTCTCCATGCAGTGGATAGCCGAGGCAGCCACTCCGAGTCCAGCTTCGTCTCAGTACGGACATCCTGTCCAATGGTGGATGACAGCCGAGCTGAAGGTATCACTTTTTGATTTTTTTGTCTTCCTTGTACTTCTTCTTTTAATTCCATCTTTGGCACATCTCTCACATCGTTTCACATAATCACAATTTACCTAAATGGGTACTTACCCACAGTGCTCATTACTAAAATGCCTACATCTTTAAAATACAACCGTGTATACATTTTTGGCATCACAGCCTTTCATCTACTCAAACTCTTTTTTTTCCAATTATATTGTGTATTCTCCATGGTTGCAAGTCAGAGCCAAATATATAATGTCTACTGTAAATTCAAAATACACCGGTCATCATTTAGTATCAGGTTTTATCTCCACTCGTAAAGTAAAAAAGTCAAATTGCAGGATGGAGGTCAGGAATTACGTACAGTTCTCTTTGATCACAACTCTTAACTTCCCTCACAATGTGCACATGCTTGATTGCATATTACGGTTATTAAAACCAGCTGTGGCAAAATGTAAAGGGGCACTCCACCAGTTCCACATGTCAAATTCAATTTACTAATCATGTAGTCCAGTATATCATACTTCCATTTGCATTATGGGAAGTGTAGGATCCAGTGTATTTGAGGCTTGGCCTATGTTAGGGACTAAAAATCAGGGGCTGCGGTCGAATAGTCTTTTTTGCTTAGGAAGGTTCTTAATGGAGTGAAATGACCCGGAAGTACCTAAGTAGCAGCCACGATAAGAGCTGTTTGAATTCTCTAAATGTTAAGGAAATGCCTCCTTTCTTATCTACTTTAGCATAGGATACACTGGACCATCCTTTGCCAAAGGAAAGGAGATAATAACATCCCACAATTCCTTGCAACATTTAAAGCGACGCACCATTCTGCCGTTCATGAAAACAAACAATATGCTTATCTTGCATATCATTTTCATACAGTCATATAGTAATTGGGATTCATGTTGATAAATGAGTGGACAGTGACAACCATTTCGTTTGACCTTATTTTTAATTATTCATTTCAAACATGTAACAAATACCTAAGAAAAAAAATAAACAAGAATAACAAAGAAAATGAACAGTGAGCATATAGCAAACTGTCAATAAACAAATAATCAAAATAAATAAATATTACATGTCGGAAAAGGATTACGAAGAAGTACAGCCTACACCTATATGGTCCTACCCCTTCTCCATAACTCCAACAATTAACTCAATATTTATCATGCATTCCTTTTTTTATTTCAACTCTTCGGTAATGAAGTGATATTTTTCACCGGTTGTCCACGTTAGGTCAGATAATCCTTTATTATATGAAAAGTGTTAGATATGTCACTGAAAGACATATTTAAGAACGCATGGGGCGAGCGGGCGCCTTTTGTAGTCCATTTTCGGAACATTGTAGTTTCACAGTGGCAGACCCGTGTCACTAACACCCGCCGGCGTCGCATCATAAGGAAAAGTGGTTAGAAAAAGACATTAGGACGTGATCTTTTGACTTGTCGACCGCAGCCAGGATATCTCAGCCTCTTCTGCATTGATTGTCACCATCTTATCTCTACCTTACTGAGGTGCATTACAAAAAAATCACAAAAGTTCTATATAAGATTTTTGTCACACACTTTGATCTGCTTATTTGCTTTCCTCGGTCATGTTAAATCCCTCCTATCTCTGTGTCTCTCCTCTGTCTCTTACCTCCTCGCAGAGATAGCAGACAAGGTGTACAACTTGTATAATGGCTACACCAGTGGCAAGGAGCAGCAGATGGCCTACAACACACTGATGGAGATCACTCCGCCGCTGCTATACAGAGTCGAGCACCACTACAATTCCCACTATGAGAAGTTTGGAGACTTTGTCTGGCGTAGCGAGGATGAGCTCGGCCCCAGGTAAGAAGATCTCGGTTCAGTTTTCTCGTGCAGGCTTAGAAGATGCTTCAAATAGTTCAAATTTTACAGCCAGTCGTCTAAATATTTTAATGTATAACAGTTGTTTTCCCCCGGTCTGCCACTATTTATCCAAGCGCCTTTGTCATCTTGTTTGATGACGTTGTTGTGTTGTTCAGGATCAATTACAGTCACCCTGAGGTTTCTTGCATAACAAGAGCCAAAGCTGTCTGAACTGGTCCTGCCAGACTCAGACCATTAAGCCATTTCTCATGGCATTGTCTGCACCCCCTCTAAGCAGGAGCGCCATTACACAATTGCCCCGTCCCCCTCCCTTTCCCCCCCCCCCCACCCCCACTTTCCAAAGTGCTTCTACTGGAAAGCAAGTGGGCAAGGTCACCGTTAAAACTCTGGGGTTACAGTCGCTCCTCGCATTACCATGGTGACGCCAAAACAGTGTTTGACAGCCAAGCCAAACACTAAATTTGATAGTCAGCTAACACTAACTCAACTTCAAACTCTATTTCCTCTTCTTTCTCATAAAAAAAGAAGTTCCTCCGTGTCCACAACATGCCACCCCGACATCCCCTCACCCGTGACCCTCTTAACGGGGACACCCCCATTGATACTGAGACATTACGGCAACATAGAGAAGAAGGAAACATAAATACTTTTTTTATTTTTTTTAATACAAAGTATAGAAGAAAAACATTCATGTATGCAAGTCTGACAAGGAAGTTGGTCCAGCGCTGATGATAGCAACACGAGATCTTAAGTTACGGCCCAATGTTTTGGTTTGTCCACCCCCACTGCCTGGAAGCACTCCTTTCAAGCCATAAATAATATAATAATTGTGGAATAACTTTGGTCTGTAGGAAGATTATGCTTCTCTCTGATTGGTGAAGGGGGGTGGGAGGCACGGGTTGGCCATTGGGACTTAATATGGAGATCGGGGTGGTCGGATGGTGTGTGGGCAGCTATGAGGAGAGGGGGGGGGTGCTTTTGGATGAGCGAGCACGGATTATTTACTGCCTGATGTTGGCAGGGTTGAGCCTCGTTGTGGTAATTTACAAGCAGGCTCTATTGGTGGTGCCTTTTAAAAGGTAACAGAATGGCCAAGTGAAACGTAAGCACAGTCAGCACTCCTCCAGGAGCCCCCAAATGTCCACCAGCATTGTTACAACTGAACACTAGATCCTTTCATAATGATATTGTTCTCTGGACATGCTGTGATACGTGGCTTTATTTACCTTTACTGTAAACGCAACCATTATCTTGTACTGCCATGTACTTTTCTATTTCCACACATCAGTCTCTTCGATTTGATGTTGTTTTTAGTTATTTTCGCTGTGTTTGTGTCAAAATCAAATACTTAGGATACAGTTGCTTAAATCACATGAAGCCAAATCTTTGACTTAGTAGTTGCAACCTGAAAGGTTACGAAGAAATAATATTTTTTTTTTTTGTAATTTCCTTGTTTGTCGTCATGAATGGCATTGGGTGTGTTTAATTTGTCCATAGCTCACATGCTTGCAAGCCTCCCTTGATTATGTGTTTGGTATTCTGTTGTTTCAGACGTAAGAATTTAAGGGAAATGAGAAAATGCCCCCCCTTTTTCAGCAAATAAGTGAAAAGGATGTCTGTACTCCTTGCTTAACTAAAGACAGATGTTGATGCTCAGCAGACACTGCTTTTCAAAACAAATGGAATTTTGCCCTTCTCCATGTGTGTTTTCCTCGTTTCAGTATCCATATGAGCTTAACAACCTTGGATACTGTAGGTGTATTCTGTTGGTGTATTTCTGTTTTGCAAGTATGGAATAGATGTGCGTGTTGTCAGGTATCTTCTCTAAATTGAGCTGACCTGACATATGGCTCCTTCATGTTGTAAACAGCAGCTCCAGACTCTGAACCTTGAGACTAAATTCTTCTCTTCGCTCTAGACAGCTGTCTCTGGTGTAGTGTTAAACAGAATCAGTACCCGAAAAAATCTAAATGCAATTGCTTGTGGTGGTTTTGAACCAGACTGGCCATCCCATCAGAGTGATAGGAGAGACGCTGTTGCAATTCTTTCAGTCCTGGTATCAGGACAGAGGGAGAAAGCCAGAGACAAAGGGACAGAAACAGACGTACGTACATAGACAGACAGACAGAGATAGGCCAAGAGATATACTGACAGAGAGAGACGGACACATAGACAGACAGAAAGCGAGAGAGACAGACAGAAAGAGAAAGTGGGAGATAGACGGACACACAGAGAAACAGATCGACAGAGACGGAGAGTGAAAAAGGCAAACAGAGAGAGACAGACAGAGAAAGCAAGAGACACAGATGGAGAGAGACAAACAGAGAAAGAGACACAGATGGAGAAAGAGAGACAGACAGAGAAAGCAAGAGACAGAGGGACACACAAACAGACAGAGAAAGCGAGAGACGGACAGAGAGAGAGACAGACAGTGAGAGAAACAGAGGGAGAGAGACGGAGACAGAAAGAGGAAGTGAGAGACAGACAGGGAGAGAAAGACGAACAGAGAGAGAGACACAGATGGAGAAAGAGACAGACAGACAGAGAGAGAAAGCGAGAGAAAGCCAGAGGGACAGAAAGAGAGACAGCGAGAGAAAGTGAGAGACAAGGAGACAGAGGGACAGACAGAGAGAGACAAGGAGAAAGAGAGAGAAAGCGAGAGAGAGACACAGATGGAGAAAGAGAGACAGGTAGAGAAAGACGGACGGACAGAGAGAGAAAACAAGAAACAGACAGACAGGGAGAGAAAGCCAGAGACGGAGACAGAAAGAGGAAGTGAGAGACAAGGAGAAAGAGAGACAGAGAGAGAGACACAGATGGAGAAAGAGACAGAAAGAGGAAGTGAGAGACAAGGAGAAAGAGAGACAGCGAGAGAGACAGACAGACAGGGAGAGAAAGCGAGAGAAAGACGGACAGAGAGAGAGACAGAAACACAGAGGGAGAGAGACAAACAGAGACGGACACAGAAAGCCAGAGAGACAGAAAGAGGAAGTGAGAGACAAGGAGAAAGAGAGACAGAAAGAGGAAGTGAGAGACAAGGAGACACAAACAGACAGAGGAAGCGAGACTGAGAGAGACAGACAGCGAGAGAAACAGAGGGAGAGGGACAGACAGACAGGGAGAGAAAGACGGTCAGAGACACAGATGGAGAAAGAGACAGACAGCGAGAGAAAGAAAGAGGAAGTGAGAGACAAGGAGAAAGAGAGAGAGACAAGGAGAAAGCGAGAGAGAGAGGGACAGAAAGAGGAAGTGAGAGACAAGGAGACAGAGAGAGACGGACACACAAACAGACAAAGAAAACAAGAGACTGAGAGAAACAGAGGAGAGAGACAAACAGAGACGGAGACAGAAAGCCAGAGAGAGGAAGCGAGAGACAGACAGAAAGAGGAAGTGAGAGACAAGGAGACAGAGAGAGACGGACACACAAACAGACAAAGAAAACAAGAGACTGAGAGAAACAGAGGAGAGAGACAAACAGAGACGGAGACAGAAAGCCAGAGAGAGGAAGCGAGAGACAGACAGACAGAGGAAGTGAGAGACAAGGAGACAGAGAGAGACGGACACACAAACAGATAGAGAAAGCGAGAGACGGAGACAGAAAGCCAGAAAGAGGAAGTGAGAGACAAGGAGACAGAGGGACAGACAGAGAGAGACAGACAGACACACAAACAGACAGAGGAAGCGAGAGAATGAGAGAGACAGACAGCGAGAGAAACAGAGACGGAGACAGAAAGAGGAAGTGAGAGACAAGGAGAAAGAGAGACTGAGAGACAAAACAAGAGAGAGAGACAGACACAGATGGAGAAAGAAAGCCAGAGACAGAGACAGAAAGAGGAAGTGAGAGACAAGGAGAAAGAGAGACAGACAGACAGGGAGAGACAGAAACACAGACGGAGAAAGAGGGAGTGAGAGACAAAACAAGAGAGAGAGACAGACACAGATGGAGAAAGAGACAGACAGACAGTAAGAGGAAGTGAGAGACAAGGAGACAGAGGGACAGACAGAGAAAGCTAGAGACAGAGAGAGAGACACAGCGAGAGAAACAGAGACGGAGACAGAAAGAGGAAGTGAGAGACAAGGAGAAAGAGAGACAGCGAGAGAGACAGACAGACAGGGAGAGAAAGACGGACAGAGAGAGACAGAAACACAGACGGAGAAAGCCAGAGAGAGAGAAAGAGGAAGTGAGAGACAAGGAGAAAGAGAGAGAGACAGATAGGGAGAGAAAGACGGACGTGACAGACAGACAGGGAGAGACAGACAGACAGAGAGAGGAAGTGAGAGACAAGGAAAAAGAGAGAAAGACGGACGTGAGAGACAAGGAGACAGAGGGACAGACAGACACACAAACAGACAGAGGAAGCGAGAGAAACAGAGGGAGAGGGACAAACAGAAAGAGACAGAAACATAGACGGAGAAAGAGGGAGTGAGAGACAAGGAGACAGAGGGACAGAGAAAGCCAGAGAGGCAGAAAGAGGAAGTGAGAGACAAGGAGAAAGAGAGACAGACAGACAGGGAGAGACAGAAACACAGACGGAGAAAGAGGGAGTGAGAGACAAGGAGACAGAGAGAGAAAACAAGAGACAGAGAGAGAGAGACAGACACAGATGGAGAAAGAGACAGACAGACAGAAAGAGGAAGTGAGAGACAAGGAGACAGAGGGACAGACAGAAGAGAGAAGAGAGGAAAAAAAGAGAGAAAAAAAGAGACGACAGCGAGAGAAACAAGACAGACAGAGAGAAGAGAGAAGTGGAGACATAGGAGACAGCAGAGGACAGACAGAGAAAGCTAGAGACAGAGAGAGAGACACAGCGAGAGAAACAGAGACGGAGACAGAAAGAGGAAGTGAGAGACAAGGAGAAAGAGAGACAGAGCGAGAGAGAGAGACACAGATGGAGAAAGAGACAGAGACAGAAAGAGGAAGTGAGAGACAAGGAGAAAGAGAGACAGCGAGAGAGAGAGACAGACAGGGAGAGAAAGACGGACGGACAGAGAGAACACAAGAAACAGAGGGAGAGAGACAGAAAGAGGAAGAGAGAGACAGGGAGAGAGAGCCAGAGACGGAGACAGAAAGAGGAAGTGAGAGACAAGGAGAAAGAGAGACAGATAGACAGGGAGAGACAGAGAGAGAGAGACAGACACGAATGGAGAAAGAGACAGACAGACAGAAAGAGGAAGTGAGAGACAAGGAGACAGAGGGACAGACAGAGAAAGCTAGAGACAGAGAGAGAGACACAGCGAGAGAAACAGAGACGGAGACAGAAAGAGGAAGTGAGAGACAAGGAGAAAGAGAGACAGAGATGGAGAGAGAGACAAGGAGAAAGAGAGACAGCGAGAGAGACAGACAGACAGAGAAAGCGAGAGGAAGTGAGAGACAAGGAGAGACGGACACACAAACAGATAGAGAAAGCGAGAGACTGAGAGAGACGGAGACAGAAAGCCAGAAAGAGGAAGTGAGAGACAAGGAGACAGAGGGACAGACAGAGAGAGACAGACAGACACACAAACAGACAGAGGAAGCGAGAGAATGAGAGAGACAGACAGCGAGAGAAACAGAGGGAGAGGGACAAACAGAGAGACAGAAAGAGGAGGTGAGACAGAGAGAGAAAGACGGACAGAGAGAAAGAGACAGAGAGAGAATGAGGAAGTGAGAGACAAGGAGAAAGACAGACAGGGAGAGAAAGAAACACAGACGGAGAAAGAGGGAGTGAGACAAACAGAGACGGAGACAGAAAGCCAGAGAGAGGAAGTGAGAGACAAGGAGAAAGAGAGACAGAGAGAAACAGAAACACAGACGGAGAAAGCCAGAGAAAGCCAGAGAGAGACGGACACACAAACAGACAGAGAAAGCTAGAGACTGGGAGATAGACAGGGAGAGAAAGACGGACGGACAGAGAGAGAAAACAAGAAACAGAGGGAGAGAGACAAACAGAGACGGAGACAAAGACAGACGGAGAGAGAAAGCCAGAGACAGACAGACAGAGAAAGCGAGAGAAAGACGGACAGAGAGAGACAGAAACACAGAGGGAGAGAGAGACACAGAAAGAGACAGACAGCGAGAGAAAGAAAGAGGAAGTGAGAGACAAGGAGAAAGAGAGACAGCGAGAGACACAGACAGAGAGACACAAACAGAGACGGAGACAGAAAGCCTGAGAGACAGAGAGAGACAGACAGAGATACAGACGGACATAGACAGATGGAGAAAGAGATAGACAGACAGAGAGAGAAACAGAGATGGAGACAGAGGGACAGACTGAAAGAGACGGAGAGTGAAAAAGGCAGACAGAGAGAGAAAGCTAGAGAGACCGACACACAGACAGAGAAAGCAAGAGACAGAGGGACAGACGGAGAGAGAAAAAGGCAAACAGAGAGACGCCAAGAGATATATACTGACAGAGACGGACAGAAAGCCAGAGAGTAAGAAAGAGGAAGTGAGAGACAGCGAGAGAGACAGACAGACAAATACAGAAAGCGAGAGACAAACAGACAGAAAGAGAGTAAGACAGAGAGAGAGAGACGGACACACAAACAGACAGAGAAAGCGGGAGAAACAGAGGGAGAGAGACAAACAGGACATAAAGTGCCATTGTGGAAAATGTCATTATGAAAAAAAGAATGAAATGTCTACTATGAAATAAAATGAACCCTGAAAAAACTCTAAATATAAGAATGACTTTTAATTATTTCTTAAATTATTTAACAGATTGTTCCGTTTATATAGACAGAAAGCGAGAGAGACAGCAAGAGGAAGTGAGAGACAAGGAGACAGAGAGAGACGGACAGACAGGGAGAGAGACAAAAAGAGGAAGTGAGAGACAAGGAGACAGAGGGACAGACAGAGAGAGACAGACACACAAACAGACAGAGGAAGCGAGAGACAAGGAGAAAGAGAGACAGACAGACAGGGAGAGACAGAAACACAGACGGAGAAAGAGGGAGTGAGAGACAAGGAGACAGAGGGACAAACAGACAGACAGCGAGAGAAACAGAGGGAGACAGACAGCCAGAGAGAGGAAGTGAGAGACGGACTGACAGAGAGAGAAAACAAGAGAGAGACAGAAAGAGGAAGTGAGAGACAAGGAGAAAGAGAGACATACAGACAGGGAGAGAAAGACGGACAGAGAGAGAGAGACACAGATGGAGAAAGAGACAGACAGACAGAGAGAGACAGAAACACAGATGGAGAGACAGAAAGAGGAACTGAGAGACAAGGAGACAGAGGGACAGACAGAGAGAGAGACAGACACACAAACAGACAGAGGAAGCGAGAGACAGACAGCGAGAGAAACAGAGGGAGAGGGACAAACAGAGAGACAGAGAGAGAGAGACAGACAGACAGACAGAGAGAGAAAGCCAGAGACGGAGACAGAAAGCCAGAGAGACAGAAAGAGGAAGTGAGAGACAAGGAGAAAGAGAGACAGCGAGAGAGACAGACAGACAGGGAGAGAAAGAGACAGACAGACAAGGAGAGAAAGACGGATAGAGAGACAGAAAGAGGAAGTGAGAGACAAGGAGACAGAGGGACAAACAGAGAGAGACAGACAGAGGAAGCGAGAGACAGACAGCGAGAGAAACAGAGGGAGAGGGACAAACAGAGAGACAGAGAGAGACAGAAACACAGACGGAGAAAGAGGGAGTGAGAGACAAGGAGTCAGAGGGACAGACAGAGAGAAACGGACACACAAACAGACAGAGAAAGCTAGAGATAGAGAGAGACAGACAGCAAAAGAAACAGAGGGAGAGGGACAAACAGAGAGACAGAAAGAGGAAGTGGGAGACAAGGAGAAAGAGAGACAGAGAGAGACAGACAGACAGGGAGAGAAAGACGGACAGAGAGAGAGACACAGATGGAGAAAAAGACAAACAGAGGGAGAGACAAACAGAGACGGAGACAGAGAGAGAAAGCGAGACAGACGGACATAGACAGATGGAGAAAGAGATAGACAGACAGAGAGAGAAACAGATCGAAAGAGACGGAGAGTGAAAAAGGCAGACAGAGAGAGAAAGCTAGAGAGACCGACACACAGACAGAGAAAGCAAGAGACAGAGGGACAGACGGAGAGAGAAAAAGGCAAATAGAGAGACAGAGAGAGGCCAAGAGATATATACTGACAGAGACAGACAGGGAGAGAAAAACGGACAGAGAGAGACAGAAAAAACAAGAGACAGACAGAGAAAGCGAGAGACATACAGACAGAGAGACAAACAGAGACGGAGACAGAAAGTGAGAGAAAGCCAGAGAGTAAGAAAGAGGAAGTGAGAGACAAGGAGAAAGAGAGACAGCGAGACAAATACAGAAAGCGAGTAAGACAGAGAGAGAGAGACGGACACACAAACAGACAGAGAAAGCTAGAGACAGAAACAGAGGGAGAGACAGAAAGCTAGAGAGAGAGAGAGATGGAGACACAGACGGACATAGACAGACAGAGAGAGAAACAGAGACGGACACAGACAGAGAGAGGGAGAAAGAGCAAGCTAGAGAGAGACGGACACACAGAAAGACAGAGGGAGCAAGAGAATGAGAGAAACACAGACAGAGAAAAACAAAAAGAGAGACAGAGAGAGTCGGACACACAGACAGACAGAGAAAGTGAGAGACTGAGAGAGAGACAAGACAGCGAGAGAAAGACGGACAGAGAGAGACAGAAACACAAAGAGAGAGAGAAAACAAGAGACAGGGAGAGACAGACAGACAGACAAAGCGAGAGACACAGATGGAGAAAGAGACAGACAGACAGAGAGAGACAGAGGGACAGACAGAGAGAGAAACAGACCGACAGAGACGGAGAATGAAAAAGGCAAACAGAGAGAGACAGACAAATACTGAAAGCGAGAGACAGAGGCCAAGAGATACACTGACAGATAAAAGCAAGAGACATAGAGAGACAGACACACAGAAAGAGAGTGAAAAAGGCAAACGGAGAGAGAGACAGAGAGACAAAGCCAGAGACAGACAGACAGAGAGAGGCCAAGAGACAGACAGAGAAAACGAGAGACACAGATGGAGAAAGAGACAGAAAGCGAGAGGAAGCCAGAGACAGAGAGAGGCCAAGAGATATACAGAGAGAGAAAGCGAGAGACAGACAGACAGAGAGAGAGAGATACAGAGAAACAGACAATTAATTATAAATAACATTTGTGTGATGATGCTGAGCTTGGATTTGTTTTTCTTGTCTTCTCCTTCGATAGAAAAGCCAACCTGATACTTCATAGGGTGGAAAAGATCAGCCACTACTGCCGGTCCCTCCTGCGCAGCACCCACATCCAGAGCCGCACCGACACCATGGCGTATGTCTACTGCCGGAGTGAAGAGGGCCGACCTCCCAGTAACACGTGGCATGGCTCCTTACATGAAAGTCGCACCACCTGCATGGAGAAGCTCATTTCTGTACAGCGTAACACATACAGCAACACCAAACTCCGATGAGACACGAGTTTGGACACGGAGGTGCGCTTTTGCTTTTTTTCCCCTGCAAAATGACATCAATGATTGATGTACCTCGTCACCCACTCTGCAGCAGGTGTCTCTCAAGTGACTGGTGGATTTTGAAAACCAGGAGAGCCTAAAAAAACCTCAGAATACACTGGACATTGCGTTAAAGCTACCGAAAAACATTTGTGGGGCTTACTTTTATTGTAAGACAGAGGGAGAAAAAAAAAAACAACCTGGAACGAACATATTTCTCAACTGCAAAATGCCAGTGATTGCACATATCAATGAGAAACTACAGTGTGAACATGTAAAATATAATTCAGCCAAGAGAAAAACTGGTTGGTTTAAATACCTTGAATGTAATATTGTAGTTCCTTTTCGGTGCTTCGAAGCTTACCTGGAACACTTAAGAGAGAAAAAAAGGAAAAATCAATAGCATAACGTCTTTGCCTTTACTACCTTCATTTGAAAGAAGAAATTGAAATGTGTTAAAGCCATTTGAAAATCCCGTTGTTTTCAAGTTCCCATTAATTAAAAAATTAAAGCTTTTCTTCATGAATGAAATAAGTAAGTGAGAAACGATGTAGTTAGTCTTGTTTTACATTTGATAGATTCAACTGAAATAGCAAGGCTTTGTGTGGTAAAAGGATTGACTAATAGGCTACTACCAGCCAGTTGAAATTATGCAAAGAGAGGTGGCATTCAAACATCATATTCATTCATAGACTTTTAATTCAGCACTGATTTCAGTGCAGAAATCTAGGAATCCTTTTGTCAACTCTACGGAATATTAACTGATTTCAAGGACATTTATTTCTCAGACTAGAAATGGACCTGAACACAATGGATTATGCACCCAAGACAAAAAAGAAATGCAATGCTTTTGCCACACTGACGTCTTTAAAGTAAATGCTTTACATAATTTGTTGGTTTTTGGTATGTGACTAAACACACCAACTGTATTGTTATTGAAACAGAGAGATCAGATGCTAAAGCTAGATTTAACAATTTCTGCAAGATCACATAATATGTTTGTAAGATTAAAAATTATCAATGGAATGTGACTTTTGTCATCATGGCAGAAGTCATCTAGTTCTGCTAAAAAAAATAGGTTTGGCGTAATACAAAGTTAAGAGGCGCAGTATTAGACATGACATTACAGTCGCGATATGGTAATAATATGGTCATACAAGTGATTGAAAATCAGACCTAAAAGTGAATATGCTGAATGCATCTTTCAAAAGACACTCCCTCACAGGATAATATGATGTTTGCTAATTTATGTGCACTTAAAGACAATATGGCAGGATAATGTTTCAGGTGCCCGAACAGTGTGTGTTGAACCACTATAAACATGTGGTACTGTCCACTGAATGGTGAACTATCAGTGATTGTAGGGATCACCTGTGGTCCTTTTTAATCATCTTATTTTTCAGTCCAATGTCATATCTTCATCGCCATAGATATTGTTTTAATGAAGATAAACAATGCCTTTTTTTTCAATATTTACATCTCATGTTATATGAATTGTAAAATAATAATACAATAAATTATTATATTGTAAATTTTAAATTGTAAAAAAAAGTATGTAATATTATGTGGCTTTGGTTGTCTTTTTCTGAAGAATGTGAAATATTAAAAATGTATATTAAATCAGAAGATTTCTTTCATCACTACAATGAATTGATACAGTAATTAAAGTTTACTTTAAGTAAAAAAACTCAGTTTAAATTTTGGTCAATTTTCATGAAGTCATACTATACTATGACTTTTTCATGAAAATGTCGAAATTTTAAACTGAGTTTTTTTTCCACCAAATGAATCGACAGACTATACTATGCCTTTTTTCATTAAAATGTTCGACATTCTATACTATGACATTTTTTTACGAATATTTTCGACATGCTATAGTATGACTTTTTTCAAGAAAATTTTCGAAAAATATTCGTAAAAAAATGTCATAGTATAGAATGTCGAAAATTTTCATGAAAACAGGCATAGTATAGTCTGACGATTCATTTGGTGGAAAAAAAACTCAGTTTAAATTTTGGTCAATTTTCATGAAAAGTCATACTATACTATGTCTTTTTTCATGAAAATGTCGAAATTTTAAACTGAGTTTTTTTTCCACCAAATGAATCGACAGACTATACTATGCCTTTTTTCATTAAAATTTTCGACATTCTATACTATGACATTTTTTTACGAATATTTTCGACATGCTATAGTATGACTTTTTTCAAGAAAATTTTCGAAAAATATTCGTAAAAAAATGTCATAGTATAGAATGTCGAAAATTTTCATGAAAACAGGCATAGTATAGTCTGACGATTCATTTGGTGGAAAAAAAACTCAGTTTAAATTTTGGTCAATTTTCATGAAAAGTCATACTATACTATGTCTTTTTTCATGAAAATGTCGAAATTTTAAACTGAGTTTTTTTTCCACCAAATGAATCGACAGACTATACTATGCCTTTTTTCATTAAAATTTTCGACATTCTATACTATGACATTTTTTTACGAATATTTTCGACATGCTATAGTATGACTTTTTTCAAGAAAATTTTCAAAAAATATTCGTAAAAAAATGTCATAGTATAGAATGTCGAACATTTTCATGAAAACAGACATAGTATAGTCTGACGATTCATTTGGTGGAAAAAAAACTCAGTTTAAATTTTGGTCAATTTTCATGAAGTCATACTATACTATGACTTTTTTCATGAAAATGTCGAAATTTTAAACTGAGTTTTTTTTCCACCAAATGAATCGACAGACTATACTATGCCTTTTTTCATTAAAATTTTCGACATTCTATACTATGACATTTTTTTACGAATATTTTCGACATGCTATAGTATGACTTTTTTCAAGAAAATTTCCGAAAAATATTCGTAAAAAAATGTCATAGTATAGAATGTCGAAAATTTTCATGAAAACAGGCATAGTATAGTCTGACGATTCATTTGGTGGAAAAAAAACTCAGTTTAAATTTTGGTCAATTTTCATGAAAAGTCATACTATACTATGTCTTTTTTCATGAAAATGTCGAAATTTTAAACTGAGTTTTTTTTCCACCAAATGAATCGACAGACTATACTATGCCTTTTTTCATTAAAATTTTCGACATTCTATACTATGACATTTTTTTACGAATATTTTCGACATGCTATAGTATGACTTTTTTCAAGAAAATTTTCGAAAAATATTCGTAAAAAAATGTCATAGTATAGAATGTCGAAAATTTTCATGAAAACAGGCATAGTATAGTCTGACGATTCATTTGGTGGGAAAAAAACTCAGTTTAAATTTTGGTCAATTTTCATGAAAAGTCATACTATACTATGTCTTTTTTCATGAAAATGTCGAAATTTTAAACTGAGTTTTTTTTCCACCAAATGAATCGACAGACTATACTATGCCTTTTTTCATTAAAATTTTCGACATTCTATACTATGACATTTTTTCACGAATATTTTCGACATGCTATAGTATGACTTTTTTCAAGAAAATTTTCGAAAAATAATGACTTTTTTCATGAAAATGTCGAAATTTTAAACTGAGTTTTTTTTCCACCAAATGAATCGACAGACTATTTCGACATTTTCATGAAAAAAGACATAGTATAGTATGACTTTTCATGAAAATTGACCAAAATTTAAACTGAGTTTTTTTTCCACCAAATGAATCGTCAGACTATACTATAACTGTTTTCATGAAAATTTTCGACATTCTATACTATGACATTTTTTTACGAATATTTTCGACATGCTATAGTATGACTTTTTTCAAGAAAATTTTCGAAAAATATTCGTAAAAAAATGTCATAGTATAGAATGTCGAAAATTTTCATGAAAACAGTTATAGTATAGTCTGACGATTCATTTGGTGGAAAAAAAACTCAGTTTAAATTTTGGTCAATTTTCATGAAAAGTCATACTATACTGTCTTTTTTCATGAAAATGTCGAAATTTTAAACTGAGTTTTTTTTCCACCAAATGAATCGACAGACTATACTATGCCTTTTTTCATTAAAATTTTCGACATTCTATACTATGACATTTTTTTACGAATATTTTCGACATGCTATAGTATGACTTTTTTCAAGAAAATTTTCGAAAAATAATGACTTTTTTCATGAAAATGTCGAAATTTTAAACTGAGTTTTTTTTCCACCAAATGAATCGACAGACTATACTATGCCTTTTTTCATTAAAATTGTCGACATTCTATACTATGACATTTTTTTAAGAATATTTTCGACATGCTATAGTATGACTTTTTTCAAGAAAATTTTCGAAAAATATTCGTAAAAAAATGTCATAGTATAGAATGTCGAAAATTTTCATGAAAACAGGCATAGTATAGTCTGACGATTCATTTGGTGGAAAAAAAACTCAGTTTAAATTTTGGTCAATTTTCATGAAAAGTCATACTATACTATGACTTTTTTCATGAAAATGTCGAAATTTTAAACTGAGTTTTTTTTCCACCAAATGAATCGACAGACTATACTATGCCTTTTTTCATTAAAATTTTCGACATTCTATACTATGACATTTTTTTACGAATATTTTCGACATGCTATAGTATGACTTTTTTCAAGAAAATTTTCGAAAAATATTCGTAAAAAAATGTCATAGTATAGAATGTGGAACATTTTCATGAAAACAGGCATAGTATAGTCTGACGATTCATTTGGTGGGAAAAAAACTCAGTTTAAATTTTGGTCAATTTTCATGAAAAGTCATACTATACTATGACTTTTTTCATGAAAATGTCGAAATTTTAAACTGAGTTTTTTTTCCACCAAATGAATCGACAGACTATACTATGCCTTTTTTCATTAAAATTGTCGACATTCTATACTATGAAATTTTTTTAAGAATATTTTCGACATGCTATAGTATGACTTTTTTCAAGAAAATTTTCGAAAAATATTCGTAAAAAAATGTCATAGTATAGAATGTCGAAAATTTTCATGAAAACAGGCATAGTATAGTCTGACGATTCATTTGGTGGAAAAAAAACTCAGTTTAAATTTTGGTCAATTTTCATGAAAAGTCATACTATACTATGACTTTTTTCATGAAAATGTCGAAATTTTAAACTGAGTTTTTTTTCCACCAAATGAATCGACAGACTATACTATGCCTTTTTTCATTAAAATTTTCGACATTCTATACTATGACATTTTTTTACGAATATTTTCGACATGCTATAGTATGACTTTTTTCAAGAAAATTTTCGAAAAATATTCGTAAAAAAATGTCATAGTATAGAATGTCGAAAATTTTCATGAAAACAGGCATAGTATAGTCTGACGATTCATTTGGTGGAAAAAAAACTCAGTTTAAATTTTCGTCAATTTTCATGAAAAGTCATACTATACTATGACTTTTTTCATGAAAATGTCGAAATTTTAAACTGAGTTTTTTTTCCACCAAATGAATCGACAGACTATACTATGCCTTTTTTCATTAAAATTTTCGACATTCTATACTATGACATTTTTTTACGAATATTTTCGACATGCTATAGTATGACTTTTTTCAAGAAAATTTTCGAAAAATATTCGTAAAAAAATGTCATAGTATAGAATGTCGAAAATTTTCATGAAAACAGGCATAGTATAGTCTGACGATTCATTTGGTGGAAAAAAAACTCAGTTTAAATTTTGGTCAATTTTCATGAAAAGTCATACTATACTATGTCTTTTTTCATGAAAATGTCGAAATTTTAAACTGAGTTTTTTTTCCACCAAATGAATCGACAGACTATACTATGCCTTTTTTCATTAAAATTTTCGACATTCTATACTATGACATTTTTTTACGAATATTTTCGACATGCTATAGTATGACTTTTTTCAAGAAAATTTTCGAAAAATATTCGTAAAAAAATGTCATAGTATAGAATGTCGAAAATTTTCATGAAAACAGGCATAGTATAGTCTGACGATTCATTTGGTGGAAAAAAAACTCAGTTTAAATTTTGGTCAATTTTCATGAAAGTCATACTATACTATGACTTTTTTCATGAAAATGTCGAAATTTTAAACTGAGTTTTTTTTCCACCAAATGAATCGACAGACTATACTATGCCTTTTTTCATTAAAATTTTCGACATTCTATACTATGACATTTTTTTACGAATATTTTCGACATGCTATAGTATGACTTTTTTCAAGAAAATTTTCGAAAAATATTCGTAAAAAAATGTCATAGTATAGAATGTCGAAAATTTTCATGAAAACAGGCATAGTATAGTCTGACGATTCATTTGCGATTCATTTGGTGGAAAAAAAACTCAGTTTAAATTTTCGTCAATTTTCATGAAAGTCATGCTATAGTATGACTTTTTTGAAAATTGACGAAATTTTAAACTGAGTTTTTTTTCCACCAAATGAATCGACAGACTATACTATGCCTTTTTTCATTAAAATTTTCGACATTCTATACTATGACATTTTTTTACGAATATTTTCGACATGCTATAGTATGACTTTTTTCAAGAAAATTTTCGAAAAATATTCGTAAAAAAATGTCATAGTATAGAATGTCGAAAATTTTCATGAAAACAGGCATAGTATAGACTGACGATTCATTTGGTGGAAAAAAAACTCAGTTTAAATTTTCGAACAATTTTCATGAAAGTCATACTATAGTATGACTTTTTTCATGAAAATGTCGAAATTTTAAACTGAGTTTTTTTTCCACCAAATGAATCGACAGACTATACTATGCCTTTTTTCATTAAAATTTTCGACATTCTATACTATGACATTTTTTTACGAATATTTTCGACATGCTATAGTATGACTTTTTTCAAGAAAATTTTCGAAAAATATTCGTAAAAAAATGTCATAGTATAGAATGTCGAAAATTTTCATGAAAACAGGCATAGTATAGTCTGACGATTCATTTGGTGGAAAAAAAACTCAGTTTAAATTTTGGTCAATTTTCATGAAAAGTCATACTATACTATGACTTTTTTCATGAAAATGTCGAAATTTTAAACTGAGTTTTTTTTCCACCAAATGAATCGACAGACTATACTATGCCTTTTTTCATTAAAATTTTCGACATTCTATACTATGACATTTTTTTACGAATATTTTCGACATGCTATAGTATGACTTTTTTCAAGAAAATTTTCGAAAAATATTCGTAAAAAAATGTCATAGTATAGAATGTCGAAAATTTTCATGAAAACAGGCATAGTATAGTCTGACGATTCATTTGGTGGAAAAAAAACTCAGTTTAAATTTTGGTCAATTTTCATGAAAAGTCATACTATACTATGACTTTTTTCATGAAAATGTCGAAATTTTAAACTGAGTTTTTTTTCCACCAAATGAATCGACAGACTATACTATGCCTTTTTTCATTAAAATTTTCGACATTCTATACTATGACATTTTTTTACGAATATTTTCGACATGCTATAGTATGACTTTTTTCAAGAAAATTTTCTAAAAATATTCGTAAAAAAATGTCATAGTATAGAATGTCGAAAATTTTCATGAAAACAGGCATAGTATAGTCTGACGATTCATTTGGTGGAAAAAAAACTCAGTTTAAATTTTGGTCAATTTTCATGAAAAGTCATACTATACTATGACTTTTTTCATGAAAATGTCGAAATTTTAAACTGAGTTTTTTTTCCACCAAATGAATCGACAGACTATACTATGCCTTTTTTCATTAAAATTTTCGACATTCTATACTATGACATTTTTTTACGAATATTTTCGACATGCTATAGTATGACTTTTTTCAAGAAAATTTTCGAAAAATATTCGTAAAAAAATGTCATAGTATAGAATGTCGAACATTTTCATGAAAACAGGCATAGTATAGTCTGACGATTCATTTGGTGGAAAAAAAACTCAGTTTAAATTTTGGTCAATTTTCATGAAAAGTCATACTATACTATGACTTTTTTCATGAAAATGTCGAAATTTTAAACTGAGTTTTTTTTCCACCAAATGAATCGACAGACTATACTATGCCTTTTTTCATTAAAATTTTCGACATTCTATACTATGACATTTTTTTACGAATATTTTCGACATGCTATAGTATGACTTTTTTCAAGAAAATTTTCTAAAAATATTCGTAAAAAAATGTCATAGTATAGAATGTCGAACATTTTCATGAAAACAGGCATAGTATAGTCTGACGATTCATTTGGTGGAAAAAAAACTCAGTTTAAATTTTGGTCAATTTTCATGAAAAGTCATACTATACTATGTCTTTTTTCATGAAAATGTCGAAATTTTAAACTGAGTTTTTTTTCCACCAAATGAATCGAGAGACTATACTATGCCTTTTTTCATTAAAATTTTCGACATTCTATACTATGACATTTTTTTACGAATATTTTCGACATGCTATAGTATGACTTTTTTCAAGAAAATTTTCGAAAAATATTCGTAAAAAAATGTCATAGTATAGAATGTCGAAAATTTTCATGAAAACAGGCATAGTATAGTCTGACGATTCATTTGGTGGAAAAAAAACTCAGTTTAAATTTTGGTCAATTTTCATGAAAAGTCATACTATACTATGACTTTTTTCATGAAAATGTCGAAATTTTAAACTGAGTTTTTTTTCCACCAAATGAATCGACAGACTATACTATGCCTTTTTTCATTAAAATTTTCGACATTCTATACCAGGGGTGCCCACACTTTTTCAGCATGCGAGCTACTTATAAAATGACCAAGTCAAAATGATCTACCTACTATAAAAATGCAAAACATATATTTATTTATAAATATATTGAGTATTCTTTATATGTACAATATATGTTGGTGTACCTTGCATAACTGCATGAACCCATATTGTACAATATAACTCTGTACATTTTTTGTCATTACCTTACTCTGATGACTTGCACTGAATGGAATCAGCTAGGGATGCATAGTCCGGACAGTAGCTGCTGATAGCCAGCCTCAAGCACACTTCCAAATGATCATCAGTCAAGGTGGAACGGTATTTGGACTTAATAATCTTCATGTGGGAAAAGGCTGACTCGCATAAATAAGTGGAGCCGAATAATGCAGTCATGGAGGTAGCACATTTCCTCATGTTGGGGTACTTTTCCTCTGTGAGTAAGTTCCAGAACTGTCCATGAGCCCTGGACTTAAGCTGAATGTCAGTTTGTAGTGTCAAAATCTCATCCTCCACTCCAGATGAGTTCAGGTGAAACAGTGTTGCAATTTTTGATGCGAGTGAATCAACCTCAGCATCTTCCCGAAAAGGGTAGCACATGAATGTAGCGACTGGCTCCAGTAAAACAAAGTCTTGAAAGCGTCTGTCAAACTCTGACAGACAGTTCTCAATCTGCTCTGTGTATGTCAATCAAGTGACAAATTTCATAGTGAGGATGGATGATAGGCTGACGTCTATTTATTTTTTTAATTTTTTTTTTTTTTAATTTTTTTTTTTTTTAATTTTTTTTTTTTTTTTTTTTTTTAATGCCATGCGATCTACCCACACTACCTTCGCGATCGACCGGTAGATCGCGATCGACGTATTGGGCACCCCTGTTCTATACTATGACATTTTTTTATGAATATTTTCGACATGCTATAGTATGACTTTTTTCAAGAAAATTTTCGAAAAATATTCGTAAAAAAATGTCATAGTATAGAATGTCGAAAATTTTCATGAAAACAGGCATAGTATAGTCTGACGATTCATTTGGTGGGAAAAAAAACTCAGTTTAAATTTTGGTCAATTTTCATGAAAAGTCATACTATACTATGACTTTTTTCATGAAAATGTCGAAATTTTAAACTGAGTTTTTTTTCCACCAAATGAATCGACAGACTATACTATGCCTTTTTTCATTAAAATTTTCGACATTCTATACTATGACATTTTTTTACGAATATTTTCGACATGCTATAGTATGACTTTTTTCAAGAAAATTTTCGAAAAATATTCGTAAAAAAATGTCATAGTATAGAATGTCGAAAATTTTCATGAAAACAGGCATAGTACAGTCTGTCGATTAATTTGGTGGAAAAAAAACTCAGTTTAAATTTTCATCAATTTTCATGAAAGTCATACTATACTATGACTTTTTTCATGAAAATGTCGAAATTTTAAACTGAGTTTTTTTTCCACCAAATGAATCGACAGACTATACTATGCCTTTTTTCATTAAAATTTTCGACATTCTATACTATGACATTTTTTTACGAATATTTTCGACATGCTATAGTATGACTTTTTTCAAGAAAATTTTCGAAAAATATTCGTAAAAAAATGTCATAGTATAGAATGTCGAAAATTTTCATGAAAACAGGCATAGTATAGTCTGACGATTCATTTGGTGGAAAAAAAACTCAGTTTAAATTTTGGTCAATTTTCATGAAAGTCATACTATACTATGACTTTTTTCATGAAAATGTCGAAATTTTAAACTGAGTTTTTTTTCCACCAAATGAATCGACAGACTATACTATGCCTTTTTTCATTAAAATTTTCGACATTCTATACTATGACATTTTTTTACGAATATTTTCGACATGCTATAGTATGACTTTTTTCAAGAAAATTTTCGAAAAATATTCGTAAAAAAATGTCATAGTATAGAATGTCGAAAATTTTCATGAAAACAGGCATAGTATAGTCTGACGATTCATTTGGTGGAAAAAAAACTCAGTTTAAATTTTGGTCAATTTTCATGAAAAGTCATACTATACTATGACTTTTTTCATGAAAATGTCGAAATTTTAAACTGAGTTTTTTTTCCACCAAATGAATCGACAGACTATACTATGCCTTTTTTCATTAAAATTTTCGACATTCTATACTATGACATTTTTTTACGAATATTTTCGACATGCTATAGTATGACTTTTTTCAAGAAAATTTTCGAAAAATATTCGTAAAAAAATGTCATAGTATAGAATGTCGAAAATTTTCATGAAAACAGGCATAGTATAGTCTGACGATTCATTTGGTGGAAAAAAAACTCAGTTTAAATTTTGGTCAATTTTCATGAAAGTCATACTATACTATGACTTTTTTCATGAAAATGTCGAAATTTTAAACTGAGTTTTTTTTCCACCAAATGAATCGACAGACTATACTATGCCTTTTTTCATTAAAATTTTCGACATTCTATACTATGACATTTTTTTACGAATATTTTCGACATGCTATAGTATGACTTTTTTCAAGAAAATTTTCGAAAAATATTCGTAAAAAAATGTCATAGTATAGAATGTCGAAAATTTTCATGAAAACAGGCATAGTATAGTCTGACGATTCATTTGGTGGAAAAAAAACTCAGTTTAAATTTTGGTCAATTTTCATGAAAGTCATACTATACTATGACTTTTTTCATGAAAATGTCGAAATTTTAAACTGAGTTTTTTTTCCACCAAATGAATCGACAGACTATACTATGCCTTTTTTCATTAAAATTTTCGACATTCTATACTATGACATTTTTTTACGAATATTTTCGACATGCTATAGTATGACTTTTTTCAAGAAAATTTTCGAAAAATATTCGTAAAAAAATGTCATAGTATAGAATGTCGAAAATTTTCATGAAAACAGGCATAGTATAGTCTGACGATTCATTTGGTGGAAAAAAAACTCAGTTTAAATTTTGGTCAATTTTCATGAAAGTCATACTATACTATGACTTTTTTCATGAAAATGTCGAAATTTTAAACTGAGTTTTTTTTCCACCAAATGAATCGACAGACTATACTATGCCTTTTTTCATTAAAATTTTCGACATTCTATACTATGACATTTTTTTACGAATATTTTCGACATGCTATAGTATGACTTTTTTCAAGAAAATTTTCGAAAAATATTCGTAAAAAAATGTCATAGTATAGAATGTCGAAAATTTTCATGAAAACAGGCATAGTATAGTCTGACGATTCATTTGGTGGAAAAAAAACTCAGTTTAAATTTTGGTCAATTTTCATGAAAGTCATACTATACTATGACTTTTTTCATGAAAATGTCGAAATTTTAAACTGAGTTTTTTTTCCACCAAATGAATCGACAGACTATACTATGCCTTTTTTCATTAAAATTTTCGACATTCTATACTATGACATTTTTTTACGAATATTTTCGACATGCTATAGTATGACTTTTTTCAAGAAAATTTTCGAAAAATATTCGTAAAAAAATGTCATAGTATAGAATGTCGAAAATTTTCATGAAAACAGGCATAGTATAGTCTGACGATTCATTTGGTGGAAAAAAAACTCAGTTTAAATTTTGGTCAATTTTCATGAAAGTCATACTATACTATGACTTTTTTCATGAAAATGTCGAAATTTTAAACTGAGTTTTTTTTCCACCAAATGAATCGACAGACTATACTATGCCTTTTTTCATTAAAATTTTCGACATTCTATACTATGACATTTTTTTACGAATATTTTCGACATGCTATAGTATGACTTTTTTCAAGAAAATTTTCGAAAAATATTCGTAAAAAAATGTCATAGTATAGAATGTCGAAAATTTTCATGAAAACAGGCATAGTATAGTCTGACGATTCATTTGGTGGAAAAAAAACTCAGTTTAAATTTTGGTCAATTTTCATGAAAGTCATACTATACTATGACTTTTTTCATGAAAATGTCGAAATTTTAAACTGAGTTTTTTTTCCACCAAATGAATCGACAGACTATACTATGCCTTTTTTCATTAAAATTTTCGACATTCTATACTATGACATTTTTTTACGAATATTTTCGACATGCTATAGTATGACTTTTTTCAAGAAAATTTTCGAAAAATATTCGTAAAAAAATGTCATAGTATAGAATGTCGAAAATTTTCATGAAAACAGGCATAGTATAGTCTGACGATTCATTTGGTGGAAAAAAAACTCAGTTTAAATTTTGGTCAATTTTCATGAAAGTCATACTATACTATGACTTTTTTCATGAAAATGTCGAAATTTTAAACTGAGTTTTTTTTCCACCAAATGAATCGACAGACTATACTATGCCTTTTTTCATTAAAATTTTCGACATTCTATACTATGACATTTTTTTACGAATATTTTCGACATGCTATAGTATGACTTTTTTCAAGAAAATTTTCGAAAAATATTCGTAAAAAAATGTCATAGTATAGAATGTCGAAAATTTTCATGAAAACAGGCATAGTATAGTCTGACGATTCATTTGGTGGAAAAAAAACTCAGTTTAAATTTTGGTCAATTTTCATGAAAGTCATACTATACTATGACTTTTTTCATGAAAATGTCGAAATTTTAAACTGAGTTTTTTTTCCACCAAATGAATCGACAGACTATACTATGCCTTTTTTCATTAAAATTTTCGACATTCTATACTATGACATTTTTTTACGAATATTTTCGACATGCTATAGTATGACTTTTTTCAAGAAAATTTTCGAAAAATATTCGTAAAAAAATGTCATAGTATAGAATGTCGAAAATTTTCATGAAAACAGGCATAGTATAGTCTGACGATTCATTTGGTGGAAAAAAAACTCAGTTTAAATTTTGGTCAATTTTCATGAAAAGTCATACTATACTATGACTTTTTTCATGAAAATGTCGAAATTTTAAACTGAGTTTTTTTTCCACCAAATGAATCGACAGACTATACTATGCCTTTTTTCATTAAAATTTTCGACATTCTATACTATGACATTTTTTTACGAATATTTTCGACATGCTATAGTATGACTTTTTTCAAGAAAATTTTCGAAAAATATTCGTAAAAAAATGTCATAGTATAGAATGTCGAAAATTTTCATGAAAACAGGCATAGTATAGTCTGACGATTCATTTGGTGGAAAAAAAACTCAGTTTAAATTTTGGTCAATTTTCATGAAAGTCATACTATACTATGACTTTTTTCATGAAAATGTCGAAATTTTAAACTGAGTTTTTTTTCCACCAAATGAATCGACAGACTATACTATGCCTTTTTTCATTAAAATTTTCGACATTCTATACTATGACATTTTTTTACGAATATTTTCGACATGCTATAGTATGACTTTTTTCAAGAAAATTTTCGAAAAATATTCGTAAAAAAATGTCATAGTATAGAATGTCGAAAATTTTCATGAAAACAGGCATAGTATAGTCTGACGATTCATTTGGTGGAAAAAAAACTCAGTTTAAATTTTGGTCAATTTTCATGAAAGTCATACTATACTATGACTTTTTTCATGAAAATGTCGAAATTTTAAACTGAGTTTTTTTTCCACCAAATGAATCGACAGACTATACTATGCCTTTTTTCATTAAAATTTTCGACATTCTATACTATGACATTTTTTTACGAATATTTTCGACATGCTATAGTATGACTTTTTTCAAGAAAATTTTCGAAAAATATTCGTAAAAAAATGTCATAGTATAGAATGTCGAAAATTTTCATGAAAACAGGCATAGTATAGTCTGACGATTCATTTGGTGGAAAAAAAACTCAGTTTAAATTTTGGTCAATTTTCATGAAAGTCATACTATACTATGACTTTTTTCATGAAAATGTCGAAATTTTAAACTGAGTTTTTTTTCCACCAAATGAATCGACAGACTATACTATGCCTTTTTTCATTAAAATTTTCGACATTCTATACTATGACATTTTTTTACGAATATTTTCGACATGCTATAGTATGACTTTTTTCAAGAAAATTTTCGAAAAATATTCGTAAAAAAATGTCATAGTATAGAATGTCGAAAATTTTCATGAAAACAGGCATAGTATAGTCTGTCGATTCATTTGGTGGAAAAAAAACTCAGTTTAAATTTTCGGTCAATTTTCATGAAAGTCATACTATACTATGACTTTTTTCATGAAAATGTCGAAATTTTAAACTGAGTTTTTTTTCCACCAAATGAATCGACAGACTATACTATGCCTTTTTTCATTAAAATTTTCGACATTCTATACTATGACATTTTTTTACGAATATTTTCGACATGCTATAGTATGACTTTTTTCAAGAAAATTTTCGAAAAATATTCGTAAAAAAATGTCATAGTATAGAATGTCGAAAATTTTCATGAAAACAGGCATAGTATAGTCTGACGATTCATTTGGTGGAAAAAAAACTCAGTTTAAATTTTCGTCAATTTTCATGAAAGTCATACTATACTATGACTTTTTTCATGAAAATGTCGAAATTTTAAACTGAGTTTTTTTTCCACCAAATGAATCGACAGACTATACTATGCCTTTTTTCATTAAAATTTTCGACATTCTATACTATGACATTTTTTTACGAATATTTTCGACATGCTATAGTATGACTTTTTTCAAGAAAATTTTCGAAAAATATTCGTAAAAAAATGTCATAGTATAGAATGTCGAAAATTTTCATGAAAACAGGCATAGTATAGTCTGACGATTCATTTGGTGGAAAAAAAACTCAGTTTAAATTTTGGTCAATTTTCATGAAAGTCATACTATACTATGACTTTTTTCATGAAAATGTCGAAATTTTAAACTGAGTTTTTTTTCCACCAAATGAATCGACAGACTATACTATGCCTTTTTTCATTAAAATTTTCGACATTCTATACTATGACATTTTTTTACGAATATTTTCGACATGCTATAGTATGACTTTTTTCAAGAAAATTTTCGAAAAATATTCGTAAAAAAATGTCATAGTATAGAATGTCGAAAATTTTCATGAAAACAGGCATAGTATAGTCTGACGATTCATTTGGTGGAAAAAAAACTCAGTTTAAATTTTGGTCAATTTTCATGAAAGTCATACTATACTATGACTTTTTTCATGAAAATGTCGAAATTTTAAACTGAGTTTTTTTTCCACCAAATGAATCGACAGACTATACTATGCCTTTTTTCATTAAAATTTTCGACATTCTATACTATGACATTTTTTTACGAATATTTTCGACATGCTATAGTATGACTTTTTTCAAGAAAATTTTCGAAAAATATTCGTAAAAAAATGTCATAGTATAGAATGTCGAAAATTTTCATGAAAACAGGCATAGTATAGTCTGACGATTCATTTGGTGGAAAAAAAACTCAGTTTAAATTTTGGTCAATTTTCATGAAAGTCATACTATACTATGACTTTTTTCATGAAAATGTCGAAATTTTAAACTGAGTTTTTTTTCCACCAAATGAATCGACAGACTATACTATGCCTTTTTTCATTAAAATTTTCGACATTCTATACTATGACATTTTTTTACGAATATTTTCGACATGCTATAGTATGACTTTTTTCAAGAAAATTTTCGAAAAATATTCGTAAAAAAATGTCATAGTATAGAATGTCGAAAATTTTCATGAAAACAGGCATAGTATAGTCTGACGATTCATTTGGTGGAAAAAAAACTCAGTTTAAATTTTGGTCAATTTTCATGAAAAGTCATACTATACTATGACTTTTTTCATGAAAATGTCGAAATTTTAAACTGAGTTTTTTTTCCACCAAATGAATCGACAGACTATACTATGCCTTTTTTCATTAAAATTTTCGACATTCTATACTATGACATTTTTTTACGAATATTTTCGACATGCTATAGTATGACTTTTTTCAAGAAAATTTTCGAAAAATATTCGTAAAAAAATGTCATAGTATAGAATGTCGAAAATTTTCATGAAAACAGGCATAGTATAGTCTGACGATTCATTTGGTGGAAAAAAAACTCAGTTTAAATTTTGGTCAATTTTCATGAAAGTCATACTATACTATGACTTTTTTCATGAAAATGTCGAAATTTTAAACTGAGTTTTTTTTCCACCAAATGAATCGACAGACTATACTATGCCTTTTTTCATTAAAATTTTCGACATTCTATACTATGACATTTTTTTACGAATATTTTCGACATGCTATAGTATGACTTTTTTCAAGAAAATTTTCGAAAAATATTCGTAAAAAAATGTCATAGTATAGAATGTCGAAAATTTTCATGAAAACAGGCATAGTATAGTCTGACGATTCATTTGGTGGAAAAAAAACTCAGTTTAAATTTTGGTCAATTTTCATGAAAGTCATACTATACTATGACTTTTTTCATGAAAATGTCGAAATTTTAAACTGAGTTTTTTTTCCACCAAATGAATCGACAGACTATACTATGCCTTTTTTCATTAAAATTTTCGACATTCTATACTATGACATTTTTTTACGAATATTTTCGACATGCTATAGTATGACTTTTTTCAAGAAAATTTTCGAAAAATATTCGTAAAAAAATGTCATAGTATAGAATGTCGAAAATTTTCATGAAAACAGGCATAGTATAGTCTGACGATTCATTTGGTGGAAAAAAAACTCAGTTTAAATTTTGGTCAATTTTCATGAAAAGTCATACTATACTATGACTTTTTTCATGAAAATGTCGAAATTTTAAACTGAGTTTTTTTTCCACCAAATGAATCGACAGACTATACTATGCCTTTTTTCATTAAAATTTTCGACATTCTATACTATGACATTTTTTTACGAATATTTTCGACATGCTATAGTATGACTTTTTTCATGAAAATTTTCGAAAAATATTCGTAAAAAAATGTCATAGTATAGAATGTCGAAAATTTTCATGAAAACAGGCATAGTATAGTCTGACGATTCATTTGGTGGAAAAAAAACTCAGTTTAAATTTTGGTCAATTTTCATGAAAGTCATACTATACTATGACTTTTTTCATGAAAATGTCGAAATTTTAAACTGAGTTTTTTTTCCACCAAATGAATCGACAGACTATACTATGCCTTTTTTCATTAAAATTTTCGACATTCTATACTATGACATTTTTTTACGAATATTTTCGACATGCTATAGTATGACTTTTTTCAAGAAAATTTTCGAAAAATATTCGTAAAAAAATGTCATAGTATAGAATGTCGAAAATTTTCATGAAAACAGGCATAGTATAGTCTGACGATTCATTTGGTGGAAAAAAAACTCAGTTTAAATTTTGGTCAATTTTCATGAAAAGTCATACTATACTATGACTTTTTTCATGAAAATGTCGAAATTTTAAACTGAGTTTTTTTTCCACCAAATGAATCGACAGACTATACTATGCCTTTTTTCATTAAAATTTTCGACATTCTATACTATGACATTTTTTTACGAATATTTTCGACATGCTATAGTATGACTTTTTTCATGAAAATTTTCGAAAAATATTCGTAAAAAAATGTCATAGTATAGAATGTCGAAAATTTTCATGAAAACAGGCATAGTATAGTCTGACGATTCATTTGGTGGAAAAAAAACTCAGTTTAAATTTTGGTCAATTTTCATGAAAGTCATACTATACTATGACTTTTTTCATGAAAATGTCGAAATTTTAAACTGAGTTTTTTTTCCACCAAATGAATCGACAGACTATACTATGCCTTTTTTCATTAAAATTTTCGACATTCTATACTATGACATTTTTTTACGAATATTTTCGACATGCTATAGTATGACTTTTTTCATGAAAATTTTCGAAAATATTCGTAAAAAAATGTCATAGTATAGAATGTCGAAAATGTTCATGAAAACAGGCATAGTATAGTCTGTCGATTCATTTGGTGGAAAAAAAAACTCAGTTTAAATTTTCGTCAATTTTCATGAAAAGTCATACTATACTATGACTTTTTTCATGAAAATGTCGAAATTTTAAACTGAGTTTTTTTTCCACCAAATGAATCGACAGACTATACTATGCCTTTTTTCATTTAAATTTTCGACATTCTATACTATGACATTTTTTTACGAATATTTTCGACATGCTATAGTATGACTTTTTTCATGAAAATATTCGTAAAAAAATGTCATAGTATAGAATGTCGAAAATTTTAATGAAAACAGGCATAGTATAGTCTGTCGATTCATTTGGTGGAAAGAAAACTCAGTTTAAATTTTCGTCAATTTCATGAAAAGTCATACTATACTATGACTTTTTTCATGAAAATGGTCAAATTTTAAACTGAGTTTTTTTTCCACCAAATGAATCGACAGACTATACTATGCCTGTTTTTCATTAAAATTTCGACATTCTATACTATGACATTTTTTTACGAATATTTTCGACATGCTATAGTATGACTTTTTTCATGAAAATTTCGAAAATATTCGTAAAAAAATGTCATAGTATAGAATGTCGAAAATGTTCATGAAAACAGGCATAGTATAGTCTGTCGATTAATTTGGTGGAAAAAAAACTCAGTTTAAATTTTCGTCAATTTTCATGAAAAGTCATACTATAGTATGACTTTTTTTCATGAAAATGTCGAAATTTTAAACTGAGTTTTTTTCCACCAAATGAATCGACAGACTATACTATGCCTTTTTTCATGAAAATGTTCGACATTCTATACTATGACATTTTTTTACGAATATTTTCGACATGCTATAGTATGACTTTTTTCATTAAAATTTTCGAAAATATTCGTAAAAAAATGTCATAGTATAGAATGTCGAAAATGTTCATGAAAACAGGCATAGTATAGTCTGTCGATTAATTTGGTGGAAAAAAAACTCAGTTTAAATTTTCGTCAATTTTCATGAAAAGTCATACTATAGTATGACTTTTTTCATGAAAATGTCGAATTTTAAACTGAGTTTTTTTTCCACCAAATGAATCGACAGACTATACTATGCCTTTTTTCATTAAAATTTTCGACATTCTATACTATGACATTTTATTACGAATATTTTTGACATGCTATAGTATGACTTTTTTCAAGAAAATTTTCGAAAAATATTCGTAAAAAAATGTCATAGTATAGAATGTCGAAAATTTTCATGAAAACAGGCATAGTATAGTCTGACGATTCATTTGGTGGAAAAAAAACTCAGTTTAAATTTTGGTCAATTTTCATGAAAAGTCATACTATACTATGACTTTTTTCATGAAAATGTCAAAATTTTAAACTGAGGTTTTTTTCCAACAAATGACTCGACAGACTATACTATAGCTTTTTTCATTAAAATTTTCGACATTCTATACTATGACATTTTTTTACGAATATTTTCGACATGCTATAGTATGACTTTTTTCATGAAAATTTTCGAAAAATATTCGTAAAAAAATGTCATAGTATAGAATGTCGAAAATGTTCATGAAAACAGGCATAGTATAGTCTGACGATTCATTTGGTGGAAAAAAAACTCAGTTTAAATTTTGGTCAATTTTCATGAAAAGTCATACTATACTATGACTTTTTTCATGAAAATGTCGAAATTTTAAACTGAGTTTTTTTTCCACCAAATGAATCGACAGACTATACTATGCCTTTTTTCATTAAAATTTTCGACATTCTATACTATGACATTTTTTTACGAATATTTTCGACATGCTATACTATGACTTTTTTCATGAAAATGTCGAAATTTTAAAATGAGTTTTTTTTTAGATCACCGTATGACCCTGTAAGATGGCAAACATCTCACTTGTAGGTCCATAACTGCACAAGCAAAAAAAATAATAACCCATAAAGATCATCTCCAATAAAACAATGTTTAAATCATAAGTTTACGAAGGAAGGAAAAAGTATATATAATGGTGCAGATACATGTATTTTCACATTCAACATCAATAATGAAATATAGAAATCACACTGTACCGAGCTGGAAAATAGATCTAAAAACATCAGGACCAACTCAACAGCTAGCAATTAATAATCTAAAGCAGGAATATTTAAAGGAATATAATGAAGTAAACGGTGTGGGTTATTTATAAAAAGCAAACAAAAACATGTAATAAAACTTCCATTCAGCATTCCATAAGTTCACATTTTAGTTAAGACCACCAGGCTGTTAAACACATCTACCCGTTAAATGACAACATATTGGAGGACATGGCTGTAAAATCTTAATAATTTGCTGCTTTTTTCATGAACATTTTCGACATTCTATACTATGACATTTTTTTACGAATATTTTCGACATTTGTTAAAGAAAATTTTCGACATGCTATAGTATGACTTTTTTCATGAAAATATTCGAAATTTTAAACTGAGTTTTTTTTCCACCAAATTAATCGACAGACTATACTATGCCTTTTTTCATGAAAATATCCGACATTCTATGCTATGACATTTTTTTACGAATATTTTCGACTTTTGTTCACGAAAATTTTCAACATGCTATAGTATGACTTTTTTCATGAAAATGTTCGAAATTTTAAACTGAGTTTTTTTTCCACCAAATTAATCGACAGACTATACTATGCCTTTTTACATGAACATTTTCGACATTCTATACTATGACATTTTTTTACGAATATTTTCGACTTTTGTCAATATTGTATATTATAAGCAGGTTAAGAGGCTATGTCCATCCTGTATGCACAACAATAACACTATTTAAGAAGTGTGTTGATGACCATCAACAAATTGAACATTGCTCTTCTCTGTTTTGCTGGGTTTGCTCAAGCTACAGCTGACATTGTTTCATTATATCAAAACAAGTAAAAATCGCCAGATAACGGGTGACTTAGTATTGATAAAGTAATCGTCCTGACAGAAAATCCGACATTTTTGACAACATTAAACATTAGGAGGGCTTTCAATTTGGTTTCAATGTATGTACTTTCAATACTTCTGCTTGACAATGCTTCACTGTTGATTCAATCACACTGATTGATTTTAATTTAACTTTAGTTGCACATACCTTTCAGTTGTCATCTGTTTTCGTGCCTCTTGTGCCAGCGTTTTCCTCCCTCGTGCTTCTCTCCCGTTTCCTCCATCAGGGTGATTAGTTTCCACCTGTGCGGCCATATCACTGCTGTTTGCCACTGAAATAATAAATAATAAATATGCCATTAAAAGTAGGAAAAATAATATAACAAATAAATGTTGTTATTAATTAATTGATAAAATGTGACAAATTGATATTTCTGTTTTAATTTGCTTTTTTTATTTACCTTTGCATTAACGCCCTTATTTATTTGCTCTTCTGTTTAATTTCCACTTTTATTTATTTAAGTATATATATGGCCATGTGTAGCCGTACAGTAACACAATGTGCCATCTCAGGAATCCATTTAATCAAATAGAAATGATGAAAAAGTATCATAAACAACCAGACACAATTCAGTGAGCATACACTTTTGACTGATAGTGAAGTCTGATTGACAATTTTCTCCATATGCCCATTTAGCAGGAAGCTACATTTAAGGATGTCTCCACACTTTTTAAGTCAACTCAGGGTGATTAATCAACATCATTTAGGCTCTGATGTCTGGAGGTTGGCAAGTAAACTATACATATTCATCATTGACCAGGATTTTTGGCTTTTCATTTATAAATGCTATAAAATTGTAAATTGGGCTGCTGAACTTTTAAACCAAATTGATCAGGAGTGAGTGATTACCTCTGACCCCTGCAGTGGGTAACGTCACAGAACTCCATATTCTGTGACGTTTTATCATTTTATGTGTAATTTAGTTAATTGTTGCAACAGCAACACTAACTTTATTCTAGAACATAGTTTTTCAACCAGCAGTTATGGCATTATTGCCAACTATAGAATAAAGCTCTGTCTGTCATGACAGTTAGTAGCCTTCTACTGAAGCCCTTGCCTTGTCTCTCTTTACAACCATCTGACAGCAGCAGATATCTGTTGCATTAAAAAAAAAAAAAAAAATTACACATGGCAGATTTGCTACATTTTGTGCCACCAGCATCAGACTGTTGTTAAATAACCACAGAACCTCTCCGTACTTAAGTGCACATCAATCGCGTTGTTTTGATTTATTATTCTACAGTTTCTTCAGCACATCAACAGGCGTGTTTCCCAAACTGTCAGTGCGTCATGACGGGGAATAAATGTATAAAGAAAACAATAAAGAGATAAATAAGCTTTGGGCGAAAAGCTAAGGGAAAATCATGCAGAAATAAATAAATCATTTAACACAAATAAATGCAAAATAAATAAAGACCTACATTTAAAAAAATATAAAATATCTAGAAACATAAATGCAAAACTATATAAATGAATAAAACATAAATGCAAAAATACACAAATAAAAATAAATGCAAAATAAATAAATATTTAAAAATGTATCAAAATAAATACATAAATAAAAGTGGAAATTAAATAGAGTGAATAAATAAGATAATTAATACAATGTTAAATACATTTTTCTTTTTTTTTTAAAGTGAATTAAAACAGAAATATCAATTTATGTCACATTTTTTCAATTGATTGATGACTAGATTTATTTTTAATATTATTTTGCTAGTTTAAATGGCATATTTATTCATTTCTTTTTTGTCATGGCAGGTTCCGTCCTCCATACAAAAGACAGTAATGTTAATGCCAGTCAGATGATCCACCATCATTTTCAGAGGGTTAAAAGTAGGCCAAGTAAACCAAGAACTGAGGGGGGAGACTAATTCCAATTTTAAGATTCATGGTGAACAATGAGATAGGCAGAGCCTAGTTAAAATATAAACTATGGTTCTATTTTTCACTTTCAGATGGTTAAATTGTTAGAAACAGACCTACCAGAAGGCTACTGTTTAATTTTTTGGCCTATTCAAACAAGACAACTTCATTGAAAAGATATATATAAGCATACTTTTTCAATATGTCACTGTGACTGGTGCATTCCGTCTCATAATTAAGGTCAATATTGTTTATTATAAGCAGGTTAAGAGGCTATGTCCATCCTGTATGCACAACAATTACACTACTTAAGAAGTGTGTCGATGACCATCAACAAATTGAACAGTGCTCTTCTGTGTTTTGATGGGTTTGCTCAAGTAACAGCTGATATTGTTTCACTATATCAAAATCAAATAAAAACCGACAGATAACCGGTGACTTAGTATTGACAAAGTGATCGTCCTGACAGAAAATCCGACATTTTTGTCAACATTAGACATAACGAGGGCTTTCAATTTGGTTTCAGTGTATGTATTTTCAAAACTTCTACTTGACAATGCTTCACTGTTGATTCAATCACACTGATTGATTTTAATTTAACTTTAGTTGCACATACCTTTCAGTTGTCATCTGTTTTCGTGCCTCTTGTGCCAGCGTTTTCCTGCCTCGTGCTTCTCTCCCGTTTCCTCCATCAGGGTGATTAGTTTCCACCTGTGCGGCCATATCACTGCTGTTTGCCACTGAAATAATAAATAATAAATATGCCATTAAAATTAGTAAAAATAATATAACAAATAAATGTTATTAATTAATTGATCAAATGTGACAAATTGATATTTCTGTTTTAATTTGCTTTTTTTATTTACCTTTGTATTAACTCCCTTATTTTTTTGCTCTTCTGTTTAATTTCCACTTTTATTTATATAAGTATATATATGGCCATGTGTAGCTGTACAGTAACAGAATGTGCCATCTCAGGAATAAAGCCAAATTGATCAGGGTTGAGGAGTGATTACCTCTGACCCCTGCAGTGGGTAACGTCACAGAACTCCATATTCTGTGACGTTTTATCATTTTATGTGTAATTTAGTTAATTGTTGCAACAGCAACACTAACTTTATTCTAGAACATAGTTTTTCAACCAGCAGTTATGGCATTATTGCCAACTATGGAATAAAGCTCTGTCTGTCATGACAGTTAGTAGCCTTCTACTGAAGCCCTTGCCTTGTCTCTCTTTACAACCATCTGACAGCAGCAGATATCTGTTGCATTAAAAAAAAAAAAAAAAATTACACATGGCAGATTTGCTACATTTTGTGCCACCAGCATCAGACTGTTGTTAAATAACCACAGAACCTCTCCGTACTTAAGTGCACATCAAACGCGTTGTTTTGATTTATTATTCTACAGTTTCTTCAGCACATCAACAGGCGTGTTTCCCAAACTGTCAGTGCGTCATGACGGGGAATAAATGTATAAAGAAAACAATAAAGAGATAAATAAGCTTTGGGCGAAAAGCTAAGGGAAAATCATGCAGAAATAAATAAATCATTTAACACAAATAAATGCAAAATAAATAAAGACCTACATTTAAAAAAATATAAAATATCTAGAAACATAAATGCAAAACTATATAAATGAATAAAACATAAATGCAAAAATACACAAATAAAAATAAATGCAAAATAAATAAATATTTAAAAATGTATCAAAATAAATACATAAATAAAAGTGGAAATTAAATAGAGTGAATAAATAAGATAATTAATACAATGTTAAATACATTTTTCTTTTTTTTTTAAAGTGAATTAAAACAGAAATATCAATTTATGTCACATTTTTTCAATTGATTGATGACTAGATTTATTTTTAATATTATTTTGCTAGTTTAAATGGCATATTTATTCATTTCTTTTTTGTCATGGCAGGTTCCGTCCTCCATACAAAAGACAGTAATGTTAATGCCAGTCAGATGATCCACCATCATTTTCAGAGGGTTAAAAGTAGGCCAAGTAAACCAAGAACTGAGGGGGGAGACTAATTCCAATTTTAAGATTCATGGTGAACAATGAGATAGGCAGAGCCTAGTTAAAATATAAACTATGGTTCTATTTTTCACTTTCAGATGGTTAAATTGTTAGAAACAGACCTACCAGAAGGCTACTGTTTAATTTTTTGGCCTATTCAAACAAGACAACTTCATTGAAAAGATATATATAAGCATACTTTTTCAATATGTCACTGTGACTGGTGCATTCCGTCTCATAATTAAGGTCAATATTGTTTATTATAAGCAGGTTAAGAGGCTATGTCCATCCTGTATGCACAACAATTACACTACTTAAGAAGTGTGTCGATGACCATCAACAAATTGAACAGTGCTCTTCTGTGTTTTGATGGGTTTGCTCAAGTAACAGCTGATATTGTTTCACTATATCAAAATCAAATAAAAACCGACAGATAACCGGTGACTTAGTATTGACAAAGTGATCGTCCTGACAGAAAATCCGACATTTTTGTCAACATTAGACATAACGAGGGCTTTCAATTTGGTTTCAGTGTATGTATTTTCAAAACTTCTACTTGACAATGCTTCACTGTTGATTCAATCACACTGATTGATTTTAATTTAACTTTAGTTGCACATACCTTTCAGTTGTCATCTGTTTTCGTGCCTCTTGTGCCAGCGTTTTCCTGCCTCGTGCTTCTCTCCCGTTTCCTCCATCAGGGTGATTAGTTTCCACCTGTGCGGCCATATCACTGCTGTTTGCCACTGAAATAATAAATAATAAATATGCCATTAAAATTAGTAAAAATAATATAACAAATAAATGTTATTAATTAATTGATCAAATGTGACAAATTGATATTTCTGTTTTAATTTGCTTTTTTTATTTACCTTTGTATTAACTCCCTTATTTTTTTGCTCTTCTGTTTAATTTCCACTTTTATTTATATAAGTATATATATGGCCATGTGTAGCTGTACAGTAACAGAATGTGCCATCTCAGGAATAAAGCCAAATTGATCAGGGTTGAGGAGTGATTACCTCTGACCCCTGCAGTGGGTAACGTCACAGAACTCCATATTCTGTGACGTTTTATCATTTTATGTGTAATTTAGTTAATTGTTGCAACAGCAACACTAACTTTATTCTAGAACATAGTTTTTCAACCAGCAGTTATGGCATTATTGCCAACTATGGAATAAAGCTCTGTCTGTCATGACAGTTAGTAGCCTTCTACTGAAGCCCTTGCCTTGTCTCTCTTTACAACCATCTGACAGCAGCAGATATCTGTTGCATTAAAAAAAAAAAAAAAAAATTACACATGGCAGATTTGCTACATTTTGTGCCACCAGCATCAGACTGTTGTTAAATAACCACAGAACCTCTCCGTACTTAAGTGCACATCAAACGCGTTGTTTTGATTTATTATTCTACAGTTTCTTCAGCACATCAACAGGCGTGTTTCCCAAACTGTCAGTGCGTCATGACGGGGAATAAATGTATAAAGAAAACAATACAGAGATAAATAAGCTTTGGGCGAAAAGCTAAGGGAAAATCATGCAGAAATAAATAAATTATTTAACACAAATAAATGCAAAATAAATAAAGACCTACATTTAAAAAAATATAAAATATCTAGAAACATAAATGCAAAACTATATAAATGAATAAAACATAAATGCAAAAATACACAAATAAGAAATAAATGCAAAATAAATAAATATTTAAAAATGTATCAAAATAAATACATAAATAAAAGTGGAAATTAAATAGAGGAGTGAATAAATAAGATAATTAATACAATGTTAAATACATTTTTTTTTTTTAAAGTGAATTAAAACAGAAATATCAATTTATGTCACATTTTTTCAATTGATTGATGACTAGATTTATTTTTAATATTATTTTGCTAGTTTAAATGGCATATTTATTCATTTCTTTTTTGTCATGGCAGGTTCCGTCCTCCATACAAAAGACAGTAATGTTAATGCCAGTCAGATGATCCACCATCATTTTCAGAGGGTTAAAAGTAGGCCAAGTAAACCAAGAACTGAGGGGGGAGACTAATTCCAATTTTAAGATTCATGGTGAACAATGAGATAGGCAGAGTCTAGTTAAAATATAAACTATGGTTCTATTTTTCACTTTCAGATGGTTAAATTGTTAGAAACAGACCTACCAGAAGGCTACTGTTTAATTTTTTGGCCTATTCAAACAAGACAACTTCATTGAAAAGATATATATAAGCATACTTTTTCAATATGTCACTGTGACTGGTGCATTCCGTCTCATAATTAATGTCAATATTGTTTATTATAAGCAGGTTAAGAGGCTATGTCCATCCTGTATGCACAACAATAACACTACTTAAGAAGTGTGTTGATGACCATCAACAAATTTAACAGTGCTCTTCTGTGTTTTGATGGGTTTGCCCAAGTAACAACTGACATTGTTTCACAATATCAAAATCAAGTATAAACCGACAGATAAGGTGTGACTTAGTATTGATAAAGTGATCATCCTGACAGACATGTTTGTCAACATTAAACATAACGAGGGCTCTCAATATGGTTTCGGTGTATATATTTTCAATACTTCTGCTTGACAATGCTTCACTGTTGATTCAATCAAACTTGATTGATTATAATTTAACTTTAGTTGCACATACCTTTCAGTTGTCATCTGTTTTCGGGCCTCTTGCGCCATTGTTTTCCTCCCTCGTGGTTCTCCACCGTTTCCTCCATCAGGGTGATCAGCTTCCACCTGCGCGGTTGAGTCACGCTGCTCATTGGTTCCCTCAGACTTTTAGCTGGCCAATCACTGACTGCACCGAAACGTGACTCAAACACGTCGTTTCAACACTGGGTGCGCTCGTTTTACTACAGCAAAATGATACCAGCAATCACATGCTGGCTGCTCTGCTGTACCACACAGACTTTATTCATCAGTTTCAGATCGCACTGTTGCTTGGCATCAATATTTACCCTGGAGTGTTTGTATCAGCCATGTGATCGAGGTATGCAGTAAATGGTGTGCCAACTCCTGTGTGGAATGGTGCGGACCCACTCACACTGCTATTGTACATGTTAAACTAGTGGACTGAATAGATTATTGTCACAGTGTGTTAGGTGATGGCCCATTTGATACTTTGGTACCCCGATGCTCCCCACACTCCCCTTGTTTAATCTTGACTGCTCATCTTGCGGTGTGTTTATGTCATATCAGAAGAAACCGAAGAACGGGATGTTGTTGCCTCAACTTGAAAGTGTTAACACATGTTGGAGGAACACCCACATCCCAAACCAATTGTGTTATTCACTTCAAAATCAATGAACTGCAGCACACACACATGCATCAAATATGTCAATCGATTAAAATATTTGAATTAATCGCACGATTGTCCATAGTTAATTGTGATTAATTGCATATTAATCGCACATTTTTTATCTGTTCTAAATGTACCTTGAAGGGAGATTTGTTAAGAATTTAATACTCTTATCAACATGGGAGTGGGTAAATACGCTGCTTTATGCAAATGTATGATATATTTATTATTGGAAATCAATTAACAACACAAAAAAATGACAAATATTGTCCAGAAACCCTCACAGGTACTGCATTTAGCATAAAAAATCTGCTCAAATCATAACATGGCTAACTGCAGGCCAACAGGCAACAACAGCTGTCAGTGTTTCAGTGTGCTGACTTGACTATGACTTGCCCCAAACTGCATGTGATTATCATAAAGAGGGCATGCCTGTAAAGGGGAGACTCGTGGGTATCCATTTAGAAACCATTTTCATTCACATATCTTGAGGTCAGAGGTCAAGGGACCCCTTTGAAAATAACCATGCCAGTTTTTCCTCGCCAAAATTTAGTGTAAGTTCGGAGCGTTATTTAGCCTCCTTCGCGACATGCTAGTATGACATGGTTGGCGCCAATGGACTCTTTAGGTTTTCTAGTTTCATATGATACCAGTATCAAAATATCAGTTAAAACAGACCTCCGAAATATTGATCGCGTTAATGCGTTAAAGAAATTAGGGGCATTAAAAATGAATAATATGGTGTTGACTTCCAATGATCTGTGTTGGTAAGAGGTCAAACGTAATCTGGTATGGTTTTGATCAGCTGATGTCGTGCACATGATTCATACTGTATGTCCTGCCTGAACTGACGCAAGACCTCAGTGGAGAGAAGCTCCCAGGCTACAAACCACTACCGCGAAGTTGCTCAATATCGCAGCAATATTTGGATCAGAATTAGTTAGCATGATGACAAAATGAGACTCAGATGAAAATAACTGCAATCAGATTTTAGCCGAGCAATTTTAGAATGCAGTGCAATGCTGTTATTTCCCGGGTTTTTACCCAATTTACCACACGATCCAGCTGAAAAATATTTACATTGAGCTGGAAAAGGGGGAAATCAGTCACTGAACTAACAGACAGCCATCCCCTATGAATTACTCTAATTTATATCATTAACTGAAGGTGGCTATGCCTCTCTGCATGTGAGCTGCTGGGAAGCATTTTCTTTTTCCATCTCCCTCAACAAACTATTCCTTTAAGCTCAGATCCAGTTTCTTTCCAGTCATGCAACATTAACTGCACTTTAAAAAATCAGTAGCTTGATGTTCATTCTCACAAATTAGGCCATTAACGTCATTGGTGTGCCAGGAACAGCACTCACATTTTGATGCCAATGTATCAATGACGGCTTAAAGAATGAGCTCCTCTTTTAAAACCACCTCAGCGCTTTTTGGGATTTTGAATTTTGGATCTTCCAAAAGAAAGATCTTCAGAGGCACACAAGAGTTAAAGAAACGCGACGTAAAGCCGCTCCAAAATGAACCCGGACACACTTTTGCAGCGGCGATGACAAAAAAAGAAAAACAATCAAAGAACTGACCACACTCCTCAAGCTTATGTTCACTTTAACCAGTGTTTTATTTCTACACAATAAATGACAGCAAAATGAACATGATACTCATCTTTATGACTCTTCCTTATGAAAATATAGTACACATCAGACATGTTTTGCCATGTACCAGAGCACCAAAAATATATATAATTGCAACTGTGAAAACAGAGAGAAACATCGACTGAAACATAAAAGTCCAATCTGTTGTATATGTGCCTGAAAAAGTGCATACTGTGTAAGAACCAAAGAGAGAGGAGGCCATCAGAGGGAGGGAGGGACTACTGAGTCTGATGGCTACCTTTACAGTGTTGGTGAAACTCTCAGCAAACACAAAGGCATTGGGATAAGACTCGACAATATACAGTATGGAGTGAGGAGAAAAATGAAAGCCGTTTGCAGACAAATTTGAAAAAGAACTTCTCAATGCATAAACAAAGTCAAGTTTGATTATGAGGATCAATTCCAACAGACTCCTAAGACGCAGAAATGACCATTATGATTTTATTCATCTTGACAACAAATAAATAACTCATGACTCAATGGATAAATTCATGGTTTAGACAAGTGACAACAGTGCTTGTACTAAGCCATTCTGAACAAATAAATGCTGACAGCGAGTGGTGTGGTAAAGCATCACAGGTCTTTTTTTTTTTCTTCTTTTTTTTCTGTCTTGCAGGTGATACTTTGACACAATGCACAACATATTCACGGTTCATCTCTTTGTATAATAGTTATGATAAAAATCAATCCAAGAGCTACTCCCAAACAGTTAGTACATGGTTTGCAAATACAATCATCATATAATATTATTATTTACATCTTAAAATATATTTGTTGAGCAATCGGGTACGAAACATCGTAATACCACTAGATATCCACGTAATATGTAAATACACTTTTTTTGTATTTTCCCACTTAGAAAAAAGGACAATTCACCTTTTTTATGTATTGAGGGATTAGGAAACAGACATAAGTGGACCATTCTATAACCAGAGGCCTGTGAGAGGTACTTCATGTGTTACAATACACAAAGAAAATGTCTTACAACAAGATGGCACATCAGTATTTTTTCTCCACAATGATCTGAGCAAAAATATTAGGGCTTCAGACACTCTTTCTTGCACTCCCCGTCGCTTTGTAATGAGTTTAGACACAAAGCTTCTGCCATTTTTAGACAAGCAATACAACAACCAGGTGATAAATTAGAAACAAAGGAGCGACTGTTGGTGGAAAATGTGGAGAGGTATCAAAGCCTGTCAAAAAACGACTGCTATACAAATCGTATTATGTGATAAGCATAGGCTCTAAGTGAGGAAAACTGTGTTCCTTCAGCCGAACTTCAAAAGGCTCGGTAAGCTGGGCAAACATCCTCTCTCATTTTCACAGGGCCAGCTTGACCCTGGCAGCCCCGCGCAGGCATACCTGACAGTGACAGATGAGGCAGTGTGTCGAGGAGTGGGGAGGCGGAGGGGTGAGGGAGGGGGGGGGGCGGTGGGAGTCCCAGAAAGGGATGGCTGCCACCCCCAGGAGGAACTCTGACTCATTGGCCTCGGCTTGTTGCCAGTCAGCGCTGGCCACCCCCGGCCCAGGGGCAGCCTCTGTGAGTACACATTTTCACACCTGGACAAATAGCTAGACAGGCCAGGAAAAGCAGCCCACCCATCCCTACCTCTCCTCCCTGCCCACCTTCTACTTTTTCCGCCATCCAAGAGCACTCTATCTGGGGCAACATCGGCTGCCTTCTGACCTCTACTCCTTCGTTTTCGATCCCTCTCTTTGCCACTTCTCCTGTCCTCGGCTGACTGCGTACATATATCCGTTGTGCCTTACTCTGGTCTCTCCAAAAAACACCATTTTGCTATATTATGGATTTATGCATTTGACCATTATATACTTGGTTCTCTTTTCACAACTCTTTGTACGTATGGCTAATGTGTGCATTTAAAAAAAAAAAAAAAGCAAAAAAAAAACCGTTACATTCTGGTTTTAAAGGAGAAAAAAACTGTAACATTTGAACATGTGGTGAATCCTCATTGGACGCGAGCAGTGTCCATCTACACTTAATGACCAATGAGACAGGTTCTTGTGGGCCTGAAGTGTACTGTACGTCCGATCAACGCCTGACAGCGATGATCACAGCCGAGCGCCGTGACAGAGACAAAATGACAGTTTTGACTCACAACCGATAATGTTTTTTGTTTATAAGAACAATGTAAAAAATAACTTACATGGACATTAAATATAACTTAAAAAAGTATAACACTCTCAATAAATAGTTCTACTATTTACACCATTGTTATGAGACGCAAAAATGTCACTAAAATACCAAAAATATAGAAGCAGCAAACATTACAGGCATGAGGTACAGCAAGGGATCCTGTGATGACTACAGTAGAGAGGTGATGTCCTCATCCAATGCGTAATCTTATACTTCCTTCCATGAATATCTTGGTTAGCTATGGCTTATGGGTACCTTCTCCAATATTGAGGATATAATTTTTCAAGTTGACATGCAGGTCACATTCTGTAGCCTTTCTGATAGTAATAACGATCAGTTGTTTTGGTATCCAGACATTGACTAATGGTACAAGTAATCGTTGAGGAGGATATTTCGAAGTTAGTCAAAGTACGTGGAAGCAACGACAGGTTATGTTATTATAGAATGAAGGGAAGGATCCAATGACAGACTTCGGATTCATCCATTCAAACGGGTAGAATGGCTTTCCAGTGACCTCAATGGCAAATGATGAACCACAGTACTGCATGTCATTGGCATAGTGTAGTGATTGCAGGTAAGTCTCTCCCCACCGGTAACAGTTCTATGTAAAGCAGCAGTATCTGGAGTACTAATATTACATATAATTTGATAATATCAACATAATACAAGTCTTTTTTTTTTTTTTTTTACCAGGGCTATATATGTTTTCATATAAAGTGTTAAATGCAATCTTTGCAGATGATGTAGCCTTTACAACATCCTTACAAAGTTTCATATTTCATAAAAGTTACAAAGTCTCTCAAGAGTCCCTTTTAATGGGAATTCCTTCATTTAAGCGTTTCCTTCCCCTTCGACATATCTTGGTTTCTCTGCCAAAATATACACCTTAAACCTAAGATGATGTATTACGCACACATCAAAACGAAAGACAAACTAATTTGCAGTCTAGCTAGACCTTAAATACACTTCTAAACATTATGTGTTGATGTGTAACCCTATTTTTGGGGGGGGAGATTTGAGGCATGGATGGATGACAAATGGATGGATGGATGGATGGATACATGGTTCATAGTGACAATACCTCCCTACTTCATTGATAACCTCAAATGCAAAGTCAGTTATAGGTGAGAGGAGCATCTATGGCCAAATACAAATAAAACACTAATGACAGGAAAGCTAATAGCAACACAGGGAGTCAAAGGACCGAATATCATAACATACAGTTTGTTTCAGATCACCATTCTGACAATAGCAGCTTCTAAACATTTTTTCGAAAGATATACTTTTTTCTTCTTACATGGAAACTAAAAAAAAAGTGCAGTAACTGAGGTCAATAATACAAACACTGATTAAATATGACATTTTGTAAAAAATGAAATACATGAAAACAAAAACAAAACATGTTTCAACGCTCCTGTCCATCAAGAACATTTAGTAATATTTACATGATATTTTTGATTATTTTTTTTTCTCTTTGTATTTGGTGGAAAATAATACCTTCTCGCTTTTCTCTGCATGTTGCGGTATCGTCTTCGCTAACGTTGGTTTTTAAAACGACATGAAATTGGTCTTACGTTGCCACTTGTACAGCTCGTTGTGTGTACGATGATTCATGAGGATGATCTGGAATGCTATAGCAGCCTAATATGAGTCAGAGGGACTGTGCCATTGGCTCAAATGAAATGAAAAGTCATAATCGTGCCACGACTATGGTTGCAGCCGAAGAAGAGCAGCACAATTTTGGACCGATATGCCAAGCAGCCTTCATTATCAAATGTGCATGAGAAAAAAAACTATGTGTCTGGAATGAAGAATAACAAAATACAAAGCTATTGTAGCAGCCGTATAATCTAAAGAAGTTAATTGGTGGGGACGGACACCCGAGTTCACAATACTGAAAAGTGCTGATCAGAACAACCAAGTGCACTTTTTACTGCAGAGGCAAACGGTTAAATTAATTACTTAAACACAAGACCCAGCAAGAGAATCTTAGGGACCTTTGATCAATATTGTGACTGCAAATGCTGTGTTGACATATACATCCAAATGTCATTTTCATGTATAACATTGTTGCCTGCAGTGCTACAGTAGCTGAGAGTCCAATACTACTGGGAGGGGGAGAGATATGTGTGTATGCATTTGTGTGTCAGATGTGGTCTCCTTCCACCTATACTCATATATTCTCACTCAGATCCATGGCCTATATCCAGCCCTTTATTTCTGTACTCTTGTGTGACTGTGCTGTGCAGTACTGTGCGATTAAAAAAAAAAGCCACAGACTCCTGACAAGCATTGACTACATTCTGAACAGGGCTGGGATCATTTTATTTTCAGTTTAAACGTTTTGAATCAGTGCTTGAGGTAACAAAGTTCTGACCAAGCGCCGTGAGGGAGGAGTTCAAACTGAAACTAAAATCGCCCCAACCCGAAGTGAGGTGTTAACGATGACATTCTTTAAGTCGTGGTCAATGTACGTAGTATTTTTCTTGGGCAGTTTGGGATAAAACGGGAATGACTAGTGAGGTTCTGGGTTTTTTAAAGTTCTTTGTGCATTTCATATCTGGTGTTGTCAACATCTCTGAAAGTATTATGGACTAACATGCAAAGTGTGAATGAATGCTATAAAGAGGTACTGTAAGCAGCAAGGCAGACGGAGCCGTCTAACCCTATTAGATATCATGATGTGAAGATGGCAAGTAGCAGCAAACACAGTAGCAGAAGCCATGCTAAAAATGTTTTAATTAGGCATTCAGGATTTTGCTCTAAGTATAAAATTGTCTTAGGAAATTATGTGTGTGTGTGACTTTTTTTTGTGTTTGTGCATTTTATTTTGGCTTTTGTGTTGAATCTGTGGCTTGAAACTTGAAACAATATGGCTGTCGCATTCCCCACCAAGGAATAAGGCTAGGAATAACCTCTGATGTGCCTATGAAGAAACACACTTTACTGAAAAAGGACACAGAGATAGAGAATGTCTGACCAGTTCGAAACCAGGAATGATTATAAGCACAATCTTCTAGCCCCTCTGAAAAGGTGTCCAACAGGCCTTCAAAGTGTCTGAGGATTATTTTTTTTTAACATTTGTCTTGATTTTCCTTCATATTTGCAATAACACAGAGCCAACATCAACACAATCCCCCACTTGCACATTTTTGATTTACCTTTGGTTCAATCATGTGATTGTAGAGCAAGGTCACTAAAATAGACACTGAAGCCAGCACAAAACTGAACAAAAGGCATGCTATCTAGGCTTGGTTATGTATTTGTTTTTTGTTTGTTTTCCTCTTTCAAAAAAAAAAATGTCTGTTTCATGTATTTTTTTTCTCTTTGCTATATATGTATGTTTTTTTTAAATGATGATATTGCGGGGTTACTTTCCTTTTTAGCTGAGAAATGAAGTTTTCTGTGGAGTCTCATGAGTCCCATCCTCTAGTCTAGATCTTTCTGTGATGTGGAGGCGGAGGCATTTTCAGCTGGTCGGGGTTGCAGTATGGATGGAGAGGTATGCCCGTTAAGCAGCATGTGCAGGAAATTGGAAGCCGAGAGGAGGATGAAGGAGGGGTCTGCCTCGGCCGCTCTGGCTGTGTTGCGTCGGAGCAAGGGTCCCGGGACGTTGAACAGAGGTCCCTGCTCAGGTTGGTCACCCCAGGGAATGGACATGTTCATCCTTTCTGTTCTCTATAGCATTCAGATCCCGACAGGAGCACTCATCCCGTATGTCACAGGACATGGGGAATGGAATCACCTGTGTGGGAGAGAAAAAGATACTCGCATTCATACATGAAACAATTTTCTGATCTTAGACTGATTTGGTTAAGGTTTAGCTAGGTTTAAGTACAAAAACGACGTGGTTAGGATTAAGGAAAGATCATGGTTTGGGTTAAAATGACCACTTTCGATAAGGTTAGGACCTTTGTCGCCATGGTTACAACACTAGCCACGTGGTTAAGGTTGGCTTGTGGTCATAATAAAAAAACAAAACAAATAAAAACATTGGAAACGGGTAATGAACAGGGGTCTCCCTTGTTAGTCTAATGTTTTGTTGACCCATCCATCTACCCCGAGACCTTAGTCTCGTGTCAAAAAAAAGATTTTTGGGCACTTGCTGAAATGACTGACAGTCTCATAAAATCTGTAATTTCCCCAATTGATGTAATGGTGCCACTGCTCGATTAGTTTCAATGGAAACAAACTGCCATAAGATCAAAATTAAAAAAAGAAAAAGTATGAATTAATATTTTTTAATGTCACTCATATTGAATCTTTGTGTTTTACTATATTTTTTATTATTAGGGCTGTCAAAGTTAACATGATAATAACGTGTTAAAGCAAATCCGTTTTAACGCCATTAATGCAATCGGTCTTTCTGAGGTTTTAGCAGGCTCAGATTTAAAGCTAGTGAAGATACTGGCATCATATGAAACCAGAAAACCTAAGGAATCCATCCATTGGTACCAACCATGTTGTACTAGCTTGTTGGGAAGAAGGTTAAATAACGCTCCAAACTTGTGCTAAATTTTGGCGTGGAAAAACTGTCATGGTCATTTTCAAAAGGGTCCCCTGACCTCTGACCTCAAGATATGTGAATGAAAATGGGTTCTATGGGTACCCACGAGTCTCCCCTTTACAGACATGCCCACTTTATGATAATCACATGCAGTTTGGAGCAAGTCATAGTCATAGAGAGTTTCTGGACAATATTTGTCATTGTTTTATGTTGTTAATTGATTTTAAATAATAAATATATAAAGGCATAAAGAAAGCATCTCCCTTTAAGGTATATTTTGCACAGATAAAAAATGTGCAATTAATTTGCGATTAATTGTGATTAACTATGATTGACAGCCCAAGTTATTACAATATTTCTAGTGGACATGCACATCGCCCAGCTTCCCCTATCTCTCTCTTTGTCAGATCCACCCACACACATATACATGCTAGCTCACTCACTTTCTCTCTCCTCGTAGTTGATGTAGACCAGATTTTTGCAAATATCAAACAGGTTTGAAATTGAATCAGCGTGGTTCTCATTACGCCATTTGTCTCATCTTGTAATGGGTACACACACTGTGTACTCAGTGTACCTAAACTCAGTGCTAATTCTTGCAAGTCTTGTCATGGTATACATGTACGTGACACTGTCATGCAGTATAAAAAAATTTTGTTGTTTTTTCCCGTGAGTTTACTTGAAGTCCTAGCGGGAAACGTTATGGTGCATTTGGCGTTCATAAGACCCATAATATATCACAATCTCAGAATATCAGAGAAATTGATATCCCAGTTTCTCTGATAGATAGCCGGATGTCAAAGTGAAATACTGTAGGTGAGAATAGCACCGGGAGATCACTGGCCATTGCCCCTGGCGTTTGACGTCACTGGATAACGTTGGCAATGCGTCACCAGCACCAGCTGCTGCTGCTGCCTTGTCTGCTTGCCTCTCGGGGGGCCTGCTTCAGCTGTTTGGGTACACAAAACGTGTCCAGGCCAAACAAGGAACACATGTGGTCCAAGTCATGGAAGGCAGGCAGCACACCAAGGGCATGTCTGCATTTGTGTCCTGGTGGCTTATCAGATCAATCTGTGGGGGCCTGCGGTGTCGCTTTTTCTTGTTAGGGCTAAGTGGTATTGCCTTTTTTTTTTGCACAATGGATCTCTGTATACAATGTAATGTAACAACAATACTGGCTCCTGTAACCAACACAGATACTTGACAGCCGGCCTCAAGCCAAACACAGCTATTAGTTGGATGTTATTAGTGAAAGCTGTCTGGCTGCTATGGGAGGAGTCCTTTCCAGGGGAGGGTCACGGGTCTATTATCTGAATATGGAGAAGCTGCTGTATAATTACCCAGACTACTACTGTAATGCCATCAAACAAATTGGATCCTGAGCACGTACTATCTGGGAGGGTTAGTCAGGTAATTACTAAATGCATTAGCATTAGAATGAGAAAGAAATGAGAATTTCCCATCCACTAAAAGATGCATCCATAGTGTCCATTATAATGCACACCATCAACGTCAAAAGTTTGGGACTTTGAAGCTGACTCAGTTCCCCAGTGACTGACTAAACCATAGACTGTCTATAAAAAGTGCACATAGTCACCGTGACGTCACCCATTGGTTTGTAGACTATGGTTTTGAAGCCTCGAGTTTGGCATTTTGGCCGTCGCCATCTTGGTTTTTGGCCGTCGCTAACTTGGTTATTTGCAACCAGAAGTGACAGGAGAGGGTGGAGCTAAATACAACCGAACGCTGAATAAGACATTTTGAGGTGACCGAAAAGGTTATAATTAACTTCCATGAACTGAAAACACACTGTGGAAGGGTTAAAGTTGTAAGACGAAAACACGGACGACTCCAAGACCGGACAACGCCGTGGTAGCGACCTGTCAGTCACAAGGTAGCCACGCACTAAATCATACCCTGCTTTATGTTCTATTTTATGGTCTAAATTAGACCATAATTTACTAAATGAACATCATGCTGCATTGAAGAAGACTTGAAATTAAAGATTGAGACCATAAACTCATGTTTACAATGTTTACTGAGGTAATAAATCAAGTGAGAAGTAGGATCATTCTCTCATAGACTTCTATACAATCAGACTTATTTTTGCAACCAGAGGAAAAAGAATGCAAGTTCAAGGCACTTCAGCATTGGCTTCACTTTTCAGACGCCGGAGTTGCCCACTGGACTAAGCATGTAAATCCAAATCCATCTTGTTATGCTAAATATCAATGGAAACCTCATTGTGAGTTGTGACAGGCTGCTTGCCACTGCATTCTCACTCCCAACTCATCAAATACCTCCGCTCGGTCAGTGGCCCTACACCTCAGATGTTCTAGGTACCCCTCTAGTGTCAGTTGGCAATGTCAGTGTCATGGATGGCATCTCAGTTTCCGCTTGTTACATGCATAGTCTCTTTTCAAAATAAACTTCCAACGTAGGTTTACTTCGTTTTTAGATTTACTTACGCAACAAAACTACTTGGTTAGGTTTAGGCAACAAAAGTACTTAGTCTCATGGATGTATAAAGATAACTGGATACAGGTTTCATTCCTGTGAAGCCAAAACGGCTAGCCTGCCGAGTATAAAATTTACGGATCTTCCACGCTGCTTCCGCATCCATGTGCCCATAGAGGAAGCGCACTAGCGTTTCCTTTAACCCCGTCTCCCAGCCGCTCATTCTTGGCTCGCTCACATGAACGGCAGTTCATTATGCCTAGGGAAATAACTCTGGATTCAGCTATTAGTGGATTTTACAACTTTTAGGACCTAATGATTTAAATAAGGGGTATTCAAATGTTCTTATGGGGAAGTTGATTTACCAAAAAAAAAAATAATCTGCTAATTTACAGACATCTCTTTCCCTATGAAAGTCTACGGGAAAAAGTCTTAATGAAAAAAAAGGCCTAATGGCATCACGTGTCGGACATGGAAGTTGTAATTCCACAGTTTGGCCACAACAGAAATTGGCTTCAAAGCCTTGCGATCTTCCTGGGGATTCGGTTAGGCTTAGGAAAAGATCGTGATTTGGGTTAAAATAAGTACGTTTGTTACGTAAAATAAATATGCTTGTTACGTAACTGGTGTTAAAGTAAAGTACTGAAGTTACGTAACAAAACTAAGGTAAAATAAGTCAACGTTGACTTGGTTTCGTATGGGACACGAACAGCGGTCTCCTGGGTGAAAATCCTGTGTTTGTTTGACCCATCCAACCTTCCCTTCCACCCGCCCTATGCTGACTTTCTCGCTCTTTATACTACATCAGTTGCTCTGAGCGTCTAATAATGACGCGGATGGGTTTACATTGGAGTTAGGCGAAAGCCCAGTTTGTTCCATACAGGAACACACGTAGGGAGAGAGGACGAACCTGCCGGTCTATGTGGGTTCATTAGATTTTGTGGGCGAGGAAACGGCTCGGTAAATAGGATCGTTCGGTTCAGATACAGATTGAGATCAAATTTACTATCCCAACGGGGAAATGTGTTTGGTCCAGTGCTCCAGATACCATAAAGTCAACAATAAAAACAATAACATAACATAACATACACAATAAGACCACAACATACTCATAATAATAAACACATTTGATCACGTTTTGCGATAGGCTAATTTTTTTTTTTTACCATAGTGGATATACACAGCGCTCCCATTGCAAAGCATTAAAAAAATATGGTGGCCTCAGGAGAAAACGCTTTGGTGGAGACAGCCCCTTAAAGGGACTATTTGTAACTTATCACGCGCATAAATCATAACGGGTCGGAATCCCATGCGCGCTCGCGTGTGGGTACGCGCTGCTCCTGCTGCCTGCTTGCACAGCGCGCTCGTTCTCACCCGCTCGGCTCGCTCCAACTCCACGTGCACGCGCGCACACTGCAGAAGAGTTAGTTTAGCTCTGAGAATATCTAGTGAATGTGCAGTGGACGTTTTTGCAGAAATAAATGCTGCAGCTCCTCCAGACCAACAGAGGTTTCCCGTGTCTTGTGAAGTGACGGGGCTCCGCAGCGAGTTACGTTATCCCGACCGGGTGTCGGTGTCCCCCCCCCCCCCCCCCCCCCCCTTCCCTCCGGGTCGGGAGACTGAGAAAGGAAAAGCCAGCACTAGAATCAGCATTGATCCATGGAGAGACCTTAGTCTGGTCAGCTAACATTACTGCCAAGCAGGTGAAATATAGAGTGATATTGTGTGTTAGCTGACGTGTGTCGCCTCACTGTTTAGACCGGTGCTCGTTCATGTCAATGTAGGGCGAGCACAAGCGCGAGCGCAAGCAACAGGACGCTGACTTTCGTTGACATTGCGGCCACAGGTGTCGCTGTGAAGAAGCAATTTCTGATTCTTACATATAGCCCCTTTAAGGTTGTTACCCACTACAAGAAGATTCTGACCACTATTAAAAAAGTTCCTCAGCTTAAAAATCTTCCAATAATAGAATCTCTAAAAAATATTTTTTTTAACTACAGAGTGCTGTGTTGCAAATAGGATATATATATTGATCTAAAATCAGATGTTCTAAGATTTTTTTTTAAATAATAAAGTAATGAGCCCCTCATAGAACTTACCACTTTCTTTTAGTTTTGCTAAAAGTACGTCATGAAATTAGTCACCTTTTGCTTTGGATAGCAGTGTAAAGTAAATGTAAAATGTTATAGTTGGTTGTAAATGCAACACACAGGAAAACCACCAATAGTTTGTGAGAGTCGAAGATTTGTTGACAGCAGGTCTGTGGAATGACATGGGGGAGCATGCTAGTCACTGAGGAGTAGTGACGCAGGCTCCCCTTTGAAATGGGGTATAAAATAAGTTGTTTGTGTGGGGGGGGGGGGGCTTGGGTGTTCCTAATGTGAGGGCCAGGTGGGCAGTGCCCAGACTCCTCTGAGAAAATGAGGCCTACATGTGACGACTTTACAAGCCGAGGGCCGGACACACTTCAGAAACAGCTGTCAACCGCATGAACAGAGTTTCCTCTGTGGCAATTTGAAGCCAAGAACACGGGGTTCCTCGCTCCCACCTTACTCTCTCTCACTTTAATTACACTATCTCTCCGTTTCACACTTTCACCTTTAGAGTCTTTCCCTTACTTTATTACTCCTCTCTCTTGCAGGTCACTTCCCCACTACACCTCTCTTCCCCTCCAAGGCCACTTCTGTTTATCTCTCTATCTAGAGAATGATGGTGGGTGGCAAATTTGACATGGTTTCCTTTGACCTTGACCTCCAGGGTGGCTGGGCCAGCTGCCACATCTGGCCCTGACTTGAGGGTTCTCTCAGGGTGGCTGGGAAATGGGACTGGCTGGCCTTGTGGGCCTGGGGGCCCTCATGCTGCCCCGTGTCCCAGGGCTGGAGGAGGGCTGGGGGAGGACACCCACTAACAGCAACATGAAAGCCCTTCTGAAGAACGCAGACCTTGTCAGAGCCCCATCCTTCCATCTCAGGAACAGGTCAAAATAACACAGAGTTCCTCTCATTTATGTGTGTGCAGTATGTGCGTGTCAGGCTGTGCTTAAAGGGAAGAAGGTGTGTAAGGGGCACAGGCCTGGGGAAATGGGATCTGGCTGATCTAGGGATGCATAACACGCTCTTCATTAGCAAGTAACAGTTGTTATTAAGAGTGAATTATAACTTTTTGCCAGTCGTCAAAATATATTAGGAAACATTTTAGGGAATACAGTAAAACATTGTTTTTTTTCTCAGGGAGTTTTTCATATAAATGAATATATATTTATCTGTCTAAAATGTAAAACAGTAACAGTAAACATTTACTGTATATATAAAACTTGAGTAGATGTCTGAATGAGAGCAGCAGAAAGAAACACAGCAAGAAGAGAGAGTTTTAATGGATACAATTAGGACGGAAATGAGTAAAAAAAACACATCAATTATTTGGGCAAAATAAGTGTTAGCACTTATTTCACTCATCACAAAACAGCCAAAACAGCCCAGTCACCAGGACAAAATGTTGGCATTGTACGTTTCTGCAAACCACGGATAAATTGAATGTGGAAGTTTTTGCATTTAGCCAGGGCAAGTGACGCAGTCTATTGAGCGACCGTTATTGAAAGTTACGTGGTATAATCAAGCCCCCAGGAAGAGCGGTGGGCTTTGAAGCTAATTGTCATAGTGGCCAAACGGTGGAATTACAACTTCCGTGTCTGTCACGTGATGCCATTGGGCCCGAAAAGACTTTTTCCCATAGACTTACATTGGGAGGTAAATCAACTTCCCAGTACGAAGACTTGAATAGCCCTTATTTAAATAATTAGGTCCTAAAAGTTGTAAAATGCACTAATAGTCGAATCTAGAGTTATTTTCCTTCCTCAATTCATGTGAATGAGACCCAGACCGAGGCTGGACTGAGGGCTGGGAGATGGGATTAAAGGTAACGCTAGTGCGCCTGCTCTATGGGCCCAATGGATGTGGAGGATCGACGGAAGATCCGGGCGCTTTATCACTCTGCAGTCGAGCCATTCTGGCTTCATGCGCCACTTAGCAACTCTCATAGGAATGAATGGGAGCCCGCCTCCAACGCTGTATCCAGTTCTCTTTATAGAATAGATCTATATAGAGTTGTTGCGTTACGTTGTTACGTTACGTTTTTGCGTGACGTTGTTGCGTTACGTTGTTGCGTCACGTTGTTGCGTTACGTTGTTGCGTTACGTTGTTGCGTTACGTTGTTGCGTCACGTTGTTGCGTTACGTTGTTGCGTTACGTTGTTGCGTTACGTTGTTGCGTTACGTTGTTGCGTTACGTTGTTACGTTACGTTGTTACGTAACGTTTCTACGTTATTATTCTAACACAAACCATGATGTTTTTTCTAACCATAACCAAGTTGTTTTGCTGCCTAAACCTAAAAAATCATTCCATGATCGTTTCACAATGTTAACCATGTTGCATTGTGCGTTTCTGCAAGCGTCATAAGAGACTGGTATGAAATGTGTTTTGGGCTCAGAAACGTCGACATTCAGTGTATTCCGTGGTTTCCAGAAACAAACAATGCCAACCGTCCCCCGGTGTGTAACTACCTTTCCTTTGTGTAGGAAAGCCCTGCTCCTCAATCCACATTATCCTTCCTTCCCCCTCCCTCTCAGATGCATTTTGCCCCCTCCACCCTCAGCCCCTACTCCCCACACACAGATACAGAAAAATTAGGAATGAAGGGAGCTATGGCATAATGCTGCATATTCAACGATTTGCCATAACCATTGCACTGCAGTGTCTTGACAAAAAGAGAGAAAGTAAGAAGGTAAGAACTCGTAATGCAACGACCAAGAAACCCGCCTACTGTACGTGCAGGCGCCTGCTCCTATCTGTGGCTCGGCCCCTTCCTCCCCTTTAACTGCCCTGGCAGAGCCTTGGCAACAGGAAATAAAGTCAATTTAGCTGCCCTCAGACGTTTAAAAAATAAAGAGCTGTTGCTGGCATGTGCTTTTGGCATCCTGTTATGTGAATATTTGACGTAGAACATGTTAAGGCAGAAAATTCTATCTATCTATCTATCTATCTCTCTCTCTCTCTCTCTCTCTCTCTCTCTCTCTCTCTCTCTCTCTCTCTCTCTCTCTCTCTCTCTCTCTCTCTCTCTCTCTCTCTCTCTCTCTCTCTCTCTCTCTCTCTATCTATATATCTATCTAGCTATCTATCTATCTATCTAGAAATAAGTTAAATTTAAATCTTGTAACAGCCAAAAACCCAGAGAATAAAATTACATTTGTGCTGTTATTTTGAAAGGGCTTTGTGACTCACCAACAGAGACGGAGAGGTTAAGTGGTCAGCTGTAGCAATCGCAGACCATCAGCTTAGACACAAACATCAATTGTGACACATAGCAAGTCACATGTTGAGCATACTTTCACCAGACAGAGTTGTAAACAGGGGTTGAGGGACTAGCAGGAATCTCAGCACTTGCCCAAGACCCCACCACCAACGCAGACAGAAAAACCTACAGGCACGTTTAGAATAAGTTGTTTTAGCGAGGCCAAGCCGTATAACTATATAATCGGTGCCCTCTGCGTACTGCTTCCAGCATCCAAGAAAGGAATTCCTTCCAAACTAGGGGGGGGGGGGGGGGGGGGGCACCTACAAAAAGGGTCTTGCGCACAGGCAACCCTCACAAAGGCATACTCCATACCCTTGCCTTCTCTCCTCGCTGCCTCTCCAAACTCAGCCAACAGCTTGCAACTATTAAGGGGAGATCCTGTGGTGACCTTACGTGCAGCCAGTCCTTGCACCTTCAAAGCTCCTGGGGTGGAATAATACACAGCAAGTCATCCAGAACTCCTTAATACACAAATCTCTACCAAAATAAAAGACGGAAGCAGCGTTTGCTGGGAAGGGGAGTGAAAGTAAATGAGCAGCTGAGTTCCATTGCTTTACACAATACTGCTCCTTTTTCTCTCAGTTATTCAGCTCTTATCAGGATTAAACTCTAAGTTGACAAGAAAAAAAGAGAAGAGGAGAAGCAGGAGGAACCAGGAAAACTTGAATAATTGACAATAACCTAATACCTACAATAGTATTTTTTGGAAAGCGTATAAATTGCCCAATTGTTGTATCTGGAAGAAATTTGATTACATTCCAGAAATTATGATTTTTCATATTAGACCGTTAAATCATTTCAGATTTGAGAGGATGGCGTTTGATGTTGGTAAACATAATAATAATTCATCTTCAACTGCTGTAAAGAAGTCGCTTAAGCATCTTCTACTAAGGAAGGGTGAGCAGATGTTTTCATCAGTATGATGTATCGCTCCATCAATGGACTGGAGACATAATAGTAACAGTGTGTTTAGGTCACAGAGTAAACATGAGGCATATTGGGATTTTTTTAACCTTTAGACTTTTAGGTGGACTAAAAGGACAAAAGGATATATGACTCTGGATGATGAGGGCGAATGAACGTCTGTTGTAAAATTTCTGTTCTTTTCCCTTCACCTTACTTGAATTTCCCTCGGGATCAATAAAGTTACTATCTATCTATCTACCTTATTGCCATGTATCAGAGGGAAACAGCAGATGTTAAAGGTTTTGGCAGAGGAACGAACGAGAGGTGTGTCTGTGTGCGTGGATCGCATCATATCGTTGTTCTCATGTGCTGTGTCACAACACACTGGGGACACCAACACTGAGCAAGATTCCCACTGAGTCACCAGACCTCTTGTGCATAACAACCAGTGGCTGGTGTGTCTGCACACGTGCTGTTATGTTTGTGTGTGTGAGAGAGAGTGTGAGTGAGAGTGAGAAGGAGAGTCTGTGAATGAGTATCTGACAGTGAATGAGAAGGAGAAAGACTGAATGAGAATGAGAACGAGAGAGGGAAAGAAGGAGAGAGTTGGTACATGGGTGGTTTATCCTTACTTGACATACAGTATACACTCAGTTTATAAGGTACACCGAGCTAAAACTATTGCAGTCTAAGACATTAGTCCTGCAATAAATCCTAGCATCATGACGTTTATAATGTTACATTTTTGTTGAAACAGTTTTAGAGAGGTGTTGATTCAACTGTGTGGTCATTCTGGGTGATGTTGAATTGTATTACATGTTTCTATCATTTTTTCTCCACCCCATTTATGTACATCAGTAAGGGTGGCTATTGCTAAACAACAGAACAGAACCTCTCTGTATAATGAAATACGTGGAACATGTATTGTGAATAAAAATCTTTGAAAAGGGGTAACAAATATATAGTTTAATTTCTCAAAAGACTAAATAATTCCATAAAACAAATTCTCTCGTCTTTAGATTTTAGAAGGGCTGTCAAAGTTAACACGATAATAACACGTTAAAGCAAATTCGTTTTAACACCACTAATTTCTTTTACGCATTAACGCAACTTAATTGTAGTTGTAGCGCGCTCAGTTTTATAGCTAGAGTAAAGATACTGGCATTTTATGAAACTAGAACCAAAGGAATCCATTGCTACCAACCATGTCATGCTAGCCTGCCAAATGCAGTACCTGTGAGGGTTTCTGTTGTTAATTGATTTCCAATAATAAATATATACATACATTTGCATAAAGAAAGCATATTTGCCCACTTCCATGTTGATAAGAGTATCACAAACTTGACAAATCTCCCTTTAAGGTACATTTTGAACAGACAAAAATTTGCAATTAATCGCGATTAACTATGGACAATCATGCAATTAATCAAGATTAAATATTTTAATTGATTGACAGCCCTTTTTTTTGTAAACATTAGTTATCAGGATTAAGTAGTGCATTTGTTTGGGATGACTTTCATCCCTTTACACCCACCCAGAAAAAAATCTTTCCACTTTTGCACTTTCCATAAATCTATGTTTGCTGTAGTTGAGCAGGCCTATTAAATTTACTGTGAGAACACAATATAGTATTGTCTGCATATAAAATAAATGCTAGGACCAGCAATAAATACAGATTCATAGTTCATAGTTGACATCAATTGACCTCCACAGTGACAACAGAATCTGTAACAACAGAATCTGTGTTCAGGAACAATTAAAAAAGTTGGGACAAAGTCTTGTCACATGTGGTTGAGAAAGAGATTTCCCGCAAAAGAGGAAAACATTGCCCATCTCTGGCACCCACAAGTGTGTTATTCACCAGCTCAGAGGAGAGAGACTGTCATAAATGAGTTACAGATTCCTTTTGTCATACATTGTGTCATTTTGTTTTGTTTTTAGAGGTTTTTATGCAACTCCATCCTTGGCCGCCTTCCACGCATGTGTTCCGTTTTGGGAAAATCAGAATCAGGTGCAAAATACTCTGTTTCTGTTTTGACTGAGTTGATCAAATAGGGATGACTATGAGGAAATTCTTTGCCTAACAGCAATAAACAACTAAATCCAAATACCTAACTAAACACAAGTACCAAATGTGGACGAAAAAAGTATCAAAGAAATGAAACAACAAGATGAAGTTTGTCAGAAAGGTTGTTTTGCTAATAATCTCAAACATGACATTCGGGTTAATTTGAGTTTCATTCATGTATGTTTGTATTAGCAAAGGCATTAGGCAACATGTTTGTGCAAGCAAGCAGTCATCAATTAGGCAATGGGCTCACAAACTAACAAGCAAAAGGGATTAAACATCTGGCTTTCCTCTGTACCCATATCAATTTCACACATCAGCTTAATTTCTCAGTGTTTCCTTTTTGTTTCTCACCCACAGTTACTTTCCTCTCGCTCCTGGCAGCCGATAAATCAAATCATGATTGGTTATTTCAGAGCAATTTTTCGTATCTTTCAAAATAGTTTCCAGGGGACCTACTAGCGGAAAACACCAGGCAGACTGCTTTCTTCAAATAAAGCCAGGGCAAAATGCCTTCATGTAAAATTTGGAGCCTGGTGTTCTTGAGCCCAGCCACAGTATGATACTTACTGTATCATACTGTAGATGGAATTTAACTGCTCTTCACCCAATCCGTCTTTGCTTGCGTGACAGAAGTTAGTACCAAAAAGGTAATTTGATCCTCCATTTGCCTGTAGTTATTATTTCAGCGAACTGCGAACACCTGTTTTGCAGACACTACTATTGACCATCGGCATGTAGCATCCTTGGCTCGGAAAGACAGCAGCAGTAAACCTGGGCCAGATTTCTCTAGAAGGATTAAAGACCCACTGAAATCACATTTAATCATGCCTTAAAGGGGCTATATGTAAGAATTAGAAATTGCTTGTTCACAGCGACACCTGTGGCCGCAATGTCAACGAAAGTCAGCGTCCTGTTGCTCGCGCTCGCGCTTGTGCTCGCGCTACATTGACATGAACGAGCACCGGTCTAAACAGTGAGGCGACACACGTCAGCTAACACACAATATCACTCTGTATTTCACCTGCTTGGCAGTAATGTTAGCTGACCAGACGAAGGTCTCTCCATGAATCAATGCTGATTCTAGTGCTGGCTTTTCCTGTTCAGCCTGCCGACCGCGGAGGGAACCGGGGGGGTGGGGGGGACAGCGACACCCGGTCGGGACGATAACGTAACTCTCTCCGGAGCTCCGTCACTTCACAAGACACGGGAAACCTCTGTTGGTCTGGAGGAGCGGCAGCATTTATTTCTGCACAAACGTCCACTGCACATTCACCAGATATTCTCAGAACTAAACTAACTCTTCTGCAGTGTGTAGTGTGCGCGCGTGCACGTGGAGTTGGAGCGAGCCGAGCGAGTGAGAACGAGCGCGGTGTGCGAGCAGGCAGGATTAGGCAGCAGGAGCAGCGCAGGAGCAGCGCAGGAGCAGCGCAGGAGCAGCGCAGGAGCAGCGCAGGAGCAGCGCAGCTGCGCGCTCGCGTACCCACACGCGAGCGCGCATGGGATTCCGACCCGTTATGATTTATGCGCGTGAAAAGTTACAAATAGTTCCTTTAATGCAGTAAAAATAATGTCATCATGTTGTTTTAATTTATTGTCACCTTTTTTTATTATTATTCAAAGGAAGAAAATAGAAAGAAATTCTCCTTTTCCTCTCAGCCACTGGAGTGGTTTGTCCGTGTTTGATTGACAGCAGCTGGCAGGCTGAGCCCCGGCAGGGGAGGGAGAGAGAAAATTAACAAACTTTCAGTTAAAAAATAGTAGTGGTTGGATGTAACTTCAGTTCTGAGTACGAGAACTGCAAGGAGAGGAAGAGGGAGCGTGATGGCTCATGACCAGACTATCACAGTTTATAAAAAAAGCCGCACGGAGAGGATACAGACATTTTGATACAAGAGACATATGTAATGCCTGATTTATGCTTGACAAATCCGTGAGGGTCACGAGTGTACGCACGGACAAAGTAACGTCACACCATCAGTCAGGTTTTTTGCCCGTCCATGCAAATCCAACATTTTCTAACTACGCTGACGCGGATGGGCGGAAAGGATCCATGCTGTAGACGCGATTTTTTTGATACACTGCCCCCTACAGTTTGGGAGAATATTGGTTTGCCGCGAGGAGAAACCCGCATGGACTATAAAAGATCCAAACGTTTACTCAGCACGATTCCGCGGACCCGTCCATATGAGTCAGCTTTCACTCTGTTTGGCCCCATAAGTAGAGACTTCAGTCTGCAGTGTAGTTCATATGCTCCACTGATAAACCAGAGAATTGTCCAGTGACATTGGGCTTTATGGTCAAAGAAAGTTTTTGAATCACGTCTACACTTCTGTCCGTACTCGCACGCTCTGTCTCTCTCTCTTTCTCTCTCCCCGTGGTAGAAGAAAATATGTTTAAACAGTATTAAATTTAAAAAGGCTGCTTCTTATATTCCAATGCACAACAGGAATGCACTACTGTTTTTGTTTTGTTTCTTGTTCCTCTTGTGAAACATAAAGGGCCTACATCTGCATTTTCGTTGCGCAACCTTGTGCTGTACAATTACAATAAATGCACCTTGAATCTTATACAGTTTAAAGCAGTTTAAAGTATAAATACTTGCATAATCATTAAACAAATACATTTTGAAGCAGAAATAATTATGACTTAGTGTACTTTTTTGTATTCATTCATCATGTTGCTCGTAAATGTCTCCTTGCATCCCTTTATTAAGGAAAAACACATTTGATAAATGTTCATTGCGCCCCTAAAGTTCTTTATGTGCTCCTACATTTTTCAACTTGGAGCACATGTGCTCCTTGGGGAAAAAAAAGTTAGTGTCAAACCCTGAATAGATTTCTTACTTGACACCCCAACATGTTCAGTTAAACTGCCCATGCCCTCCTTTGATGTACAACATAACAAATCCTAACTCTAACAAGACCAATGGCCTAGTCTCCTCTCACCCAGCTCAACCTCTTGTTGCTGCAGTAATTCAATGAAGGCTATCCTCCCATTGGGGTCTGTCAGTAAAAGTGAGTTATGCAAGTTCTGGCTGAGCCCCTGCACTGGATTGGGGCCAAAAGATGTAAAGATGAGATAGCGTCAATCAACAGCAGCGAAACCACTTCAGGAGTGAGGTCACTTCCCAGCGGGCTGCTCACCGACTTTCCTGCTGCTATTGAACTTAGGATACAATACCTTACATCTGACACTGAAGTCATGAATAAAGGACGAAAACAAATCACGGACCTCTGGACCTCCTTCTAGCTGGAGGTGGTTTATGTGTGTTTATAACTCATTAGCACAGTGCAAAAAATATATGAAGAGTAGTGTCTCTCTTATACCTGATTTGCCCAGAGCTACTAAGAAGAAGTCCTGATTTGATAAAACCGTTTCCATAATAGGATTGTTGAGAAGTGAAATGGATTTCTGCTCAAACAAACATGTTTCATTCCCAACTCGTCAAATATCGACGCTTGGTCAGTGGCCCTACGCTTCAAACTGTGACACTCTAGGTACCCATCTCGCATCAGTTTTGGACGTGTCAGAGACGGCGTGTCAGTTTCCGCTCGTTACATGCAGTGTCTTTTCAAAATAAACTCCCGTGTTCACAGGCAAGGTACAGTTTCTGCTCGTTACATGCATACAGTCGCTTTCCAAAATAAACTTCCTACGTAGGTTTACTTACACACCAAAACTATTTGGTTAGGTTTAGGCAACAAAAGTACTTGGTTAGGCCTAGGAAAAGATCGTGGTTTGGGTTAAAATAAATGTTTGTTGCGTAAAATAAGTATTTTGTTATGTAACTGGCTTATTAAAGTACGGACGTAACAAAACTGAGGTAAAATAACTCAACATTGACTTTGTTTCACATGGGACATGAACAGCTGTCTCCGGGGTAAAAGTTGTGTGTTTGTTTTCCTTCAGAGGATTGCTGAAATGTTCAATGTAATCTTGTTCAGGATGACCCTGACTATGATCATGTATCTGAAGTAATTTTACTATCTCACTCCAAACTAAATTTAAAAGTTGGCAGCCCTGCAGGAAATATGTTGTATAGCACATTACTATCAATAAAACATTGTTCAAAATACAATAAATCGTTACTGTTGTTGTCAGTGTGTTTACTTAACGTAAAAATGTTTGGTGCTTAATTTATTGAAGCCCAAAATATGCCAGGGTCGTGGCATCTCATGATTAAATTGGCCGACTCTCAACTTCTGGGTTCCGCCTACACCTCGGGAAAGAGCCATCGAGATATTTTGTGCCATGCACCAGTGCATGTACACAGAAAAGGAGTATTTTGAACCCTGTACCACCTCTCCTCTAGGGTACTAGGAGGTACAACTGGATGCTTGTCACTGATATTGAACACTGTGGATGTGACCATTTAAAAATTATGCAACAGTGTTGTTTGAAAATCTTGTTCCTCCAGCGAAAGCCATGTCTTGGTCATTCTATTGCCAATGTCTTTACAGACAAAGGTTTAAAAGAGGAACACATAATAAACGTCAAAGAAGTTTTTCTTTGTTGTTCGCCAGGAAAGAAACATGAATATTTCTATCCTCATGGCCATGGACCCAAAACGTCCATGAAAAATTGTGTGAAGCTGGACCGGAAGCAATCGTGGGAACTTTGATTGTACCGTGGAAGATGGCGAGATGTCCCTTGTATGTCCGTTTTCCCCAGGACGGAAATGAAGAGGCTCTCCAGTCAGACGCACTGACACAGCCAGTGAGACACATAGACTGCAATATAAGTCCAGCCAGACATACAGATGGATATGCCAGGAATACAACTAAAGTCCCTCGCCAGATTCACAGAAACAGCCCAGGCCAGAGAAGCAGATGCTGCTGCACAGAAGCTACAATACACTTCCAATCAGTTCCTTTGCCAGCAGCTGGCTGGAAAGAGCCAGACAAAGCACCTCCCTGAATTAAGAGAGTTAGTACCACAAGGATGACCAAACTTTTTGTTATGCTCAGCTTAATGCTGAAATACAACACAGCTGATTGTGTGTTGACAGATTTGAGTTTCTATTAATCATAAGAGGAACAAGTAAATTATATGCCAAGTTCTTATAATCATGATCTTTACTATCTGTAATAACTAAGTTAAAATTACTACTCACATTTTGGGTAGTGGGTAACTTCCCATGAATAGAGGCACACAAAGACAAATATAGACGTTTTACACATTAGGAAACTGGATATCACAGAAAAACAAAGACTACTGATGAAGTCTGAAAACTCCCACTGTCTTGGATGTGGTATCAGTAATCTGTCTACCAGTAATCTAAGGTTGGACACAAAGCGAAGGAGGGAAGAATCTGTTTAGAGATCTTCCAAGAAGTGAAATATCACATCCGTCAACAGTATATTCAGTTGTAGTTTCCATAGTACTTACCTTGTGTAGGTAGAAATGATCTTTTATAAATGTTAAAGCTTGATAATGGTAACCTCCACTGGATGCATGGCAGTGAGAAAATGAAGAAGTCCAAGTGGGTTGGGCACAGGGAAAGGGAAAAACGATCACATGTGGGAGGTGGGATTTATCCCTAAGCTTTGTGTGACTCCAGAGTTGGGGAACAAACACTGACTGTTGATCAGTGTGACCAGGACCAAATCCAGCATCATCTCTTTGTCTGAAGGGTGAGGTTTACTCCGAGGTACAAGCATGCCACTAACCTTCTTGGTCTTGACAGTGGATTGGCAGCAGTCGCCTCCGTCGTAGTTACAGAAGGCTCTGTTGTTGACCGAATCACAGTAGTTGTCTCCCATGAATGGCTATACCAGAGAGATCAGAGAGAGTGTGTAATTAGTGAAAAAAAACTGAATGAGGGAAAACTGGTCGAACATGGTTAAAAGGTGAATTTCCAAAGACGCCTTTTGTTCTAGCGGTACTTTCCTTTTGAGCATTTCAGGGCATTTTAGAGGTCTCTGGGTAAATTTGCTGATGAATCTCATACATTAAATTTCCCTCATCTTTCATTGTGACTTTTTAAGCCCTTAGTGGGCCAGACCCGTAAATCAAACTGAGGACACCATAAACTATTCACTTCACAAAACACTCCAATAAGGTGATTTATTGGGTTGGCCCCACCCTCTCCACTTGGGTTACCAATCAGGTTATCCAATTGGCCTAAACCGAGTAGGTGATATAATTCCTCCATGACGCGAAGTGGTATTCTTTCACATGTTGTCTTCACATGTGAATGCACCATTTTTTAGAGGCATACCCTGTTTTTTGGTCTATTTGACCATAATTTACTAAATGAACATCATGGCGTATTGAATAAGATTTGAAACCAGCACTTGAGACCATAAACTCATGTTTACAATGTTTACTGAGGTAATAAATCAAGTGAGAAGTAGGATCATTTTCTCATAGACTTCTATACAATCGGAATTATTTTTGCAGAGTCGCCCCCTGCTGGCTATTATAAAGAATGCAAGTTTAAGACACTTCAGCATTGGCTTCACTTCTCAGACCCCGGAGGTTGCCCAGCTGGTAGCAACAGCATTTTTATCTGGCTTACAAATGCCTATGTGGCTAAATTCTGCTAACAACCACCTGTGCAGGAGGTTGTCCTCAGCAACTGGCATCGGAAAAAAACCTCAATGTGGACAGTTACTTGTGAGTTTGTTAAAAATACTACAGTACTTAACTTCAAACCCACATCGGCTAGCCTGCTTATCTCAGCCCTAACTGGAAGTATGTTAAGACTTTTAAATCCAAATATTCTGAAATGAAATTCATTCTTCGCCTTCGGTACAGGTTGATGTTGAGTGTTTTACTCGTCCAGCATCTGCCAATCCATTGTCTGTTCAACTCCACTGGCCAAGCAAAGTGAATAAAATTTTATGATACTACACTTGGAGGCTATTGAGACTGAGATTCAATAGTTTTGTGATATTTTTATGGTTGTATGAATATGTATATTCACCATAAAAGTGGAACAAACTGGAAAAATATTGAACACTATAAGCGTCTACACTCAAATCTGGCAACCTATATCAGACAAACTTCTCATCCCTTTGTTTGGTCTGGGGTTCAAGGAAGGTGGGAGGATTAAAGTATTAAAGTGTCGTATGATAGATGAGACTATTACTCCACAAAAACAAAGACAAAAACAAAAATCTGATTCAGGTCGAGCCCTTACCTCACATCCTTTGATGCAGTGGAGCAATTCTGGGTGTGGATACCATTTCAGTCCCATTGTGCAGACTATATTCTGAAAGATGAGACAAAAGTTGAGGTGAGGTGTGATTAATTAAGAAATACTGGTGCTCTCAGTGGTTTGGGTTATTTCCCATATGTGCAGCATTTAAACAGCTTTGCCAAGACTGTGTTCTTTTCAGTCCACGTAACTCTAACCCTAACTCAAGTCGCTGGGCATTTTCTAGCCGCGCGCACACACACACACGCACACACACGCACACGCACACACACCTAAAAGCGAAACATAGGGGCTATCAAAAAGGCTCACATGGTGGCTTTCATTGTGGATCCTTCTTTGATTTACACTGACCTTTTTCCACCTCGGAACAAAGCGGAATAAGCTGATTTTTACAAGATAAAACTTGATAAAAATTGTTTTTTCATAACTAAGTCATGACCCCAGGGGGGGGGAAAGAGCTGAGAGCAAGAGAAAGAGAGAGATAGAGCCGAAGAGCGCCATGTTCTCAAATATCTTTGCAGAATGTGTGGAATTCCATCTTGTTCTCCCACTGTGCTCTTCATTGAAATGCAACAGAAAACATTTGTGTCCAGGGGAGGTGGGCAGCAATGTGCATGGGGCATATACTGTAAGGTACATGAAAATGCACAAGTTCACATGACTCTGTGCCTGTGCTGTATGGCTATGTCTTCATATAGTGTGTGTGTGTGTGTGTTAGGCGTAGGGGCAGCAGTGTACATTATATGAGTCTACTCGAGCCAGCAGGTGGAGAAGGGTTTTGTTTACAGCACCAGTGTGACCCCAGACTTGGATAATGGTGTGCACGATCAAAAGTGTCACCCACAGCAAAGGACTGTCTGACCTTAGAGGGTCCATTTCTCAGACCCCCCGTGTCCCAATATCTCCCAAAGTTGACGTGCTTTTTCTTTTTGTTGCTGCAAACTAAGGTATTTTTCATTTCAGTGCCGTCAGCAAATCAATGCAAAAAAGAAAGATGGGGGGGTTGAAGGTGGAGAGAAAGAACAACATAGCATTTGAGGACTGCGATGGAGTACTGCATAGCAGAATGCGGGAACGTCTGTGGTGTGTGTGTACGCATGTGTGCTCAGTGGCGAGGGCTATGATGGTTAGTCCCTATATGGTGGAAGATTTTGTCTTATAGGTGAAACTTTTTGGACCTACTGTACTTTTATTCTCTTTTTCCCGTGCTCTGCTATGATGATGTCATCCAGAAACTCCTTCTCCTCCCCTCCCTCTCATTTTCTCTCTCTCTCTCTCTCTCTCTCTCACTCTTTTTTTCCCTCTCTCAGCAAGGCCGTAAATCATGATAATCCATGATCGTGGCCTGGCCTCACCCCTCACTACGTATAGGATCCTCACCCTCTGAAGCCTCCCCGGGGCGCTGATACCACACAAAAATAGATCCCTATCTCAGCGCCACCACAGACGAGGTCATGTCATGTAGAAAATGACTAATTCCACAGCAAGCCCGACAGGGTAATTTTGCTGATAAAGGGGGAGGAGGGTGCTGGGGGCGCAGAATTGTTACAGATAGAGGGACAGGGGAAAAGAAGAGGAGGAGGTGGAGGTAGGGAAGCAGGGGAGAATTCTAAGTGGGTCACGCTAAGAACAGAAATACAACTAGTTTAAAGGCAATAAATCAACATCACTTATTAAGGTGGGCAACATTAACCTCCAACTCAGCAAAGTAGAACTAGAAAGTGCATTTGGGGACACGAATCCTCTTTTAGATACTGTAGGAAGAATCCCAACCTAGAGGGGAGTTTAGAAGCATGTGATGATGCCTACTCCAACTTACTACTCTCCTACTGTTATTACAACTGTACGCCATTGTCATGATTGATGATGATTGCATTGCAAATCCTGTTGCATCTATTTTTCTGCTTCTAGAATTAAAGGAGGAGCACTCTCAAGGTGAACCATAAAGGATCCCTTAGACCAGGGGTCTCCAACAAGTAGCTTGCTACCCTTTTCTCACTTAAAGCTTCAGTAGGCAACATTTTTTTTGGCATCATTGGGCAAAAATTCCATAATAACCTTTCAGCATATTGTAATTCAAGTTTTGTGAGAGAAAACTAGACTTCAGCACCTACTCATGGCTCTGTTTTCAGGCTTTAAAAAGTCTAGCTCGTGACGGGAGTTTTTGACCAAACACAGGTCATTTCAGAGAGAGAGAGCGTTTGTAACGTCCTACAAATGACTACATTTAAGGCAAATTTCTGTCTGCTCATCATTGGGACGTTTGTAATCATTACGATAACTATTGGAAAAGGTGTATCTTATGTGCTTGTGCATGTGTGTGAGTTTGCACTCTCGAATTAGTCTATTTGGAATCTATCAGTTGACAGGTAGTGGCAAAGGACAAAACATGTTACATGTTTAAGTGCACCCTGCCAGCTAAAACTCCTCCTCCTCCTCCGATCTCCTAACCCTGGAAACCCTCACTTTTCTGACATCTCTTATGCTATCCACTGCCCCCCAACAGCATCGCCTCGATCTCCAATTACCACTGAGCACAAATCATATCAATTACACAAAATCCATGAAAAACAGATCATTTCATGTCCACGTGGCCCAAGCCACCGCTCTCTCCCCTGACATCCACCACAAAAAGCTGCTGACTCAGTGTGACTCCGAAACAAAAACAAAAGGAGTTGTAGGGGGTAAAAAAATACAGTGAGAAATACAATGTGTTCCTTTACTCGGCCGCGGCTTCTCCTCTCTCCTTCTCTGGTTACAAAACTTGATGCTCTTTAGTCTCTGACTCCGCAGCTAAAAGGACATTAAGCTGACGAAAACACTTAAAACAAATTGCACATCATTGACATTAATCACGTTAAAAGGGGGAGAGTAAAACTAGAAGAGTAGGTGTAGTCTAGTATCCTCTACCTCCACACACACATACACACACTCATATATAGCCCTACCCCGCCTATCGACCACACCCACAAGCTTCATTAAATCCCAAAAGACACCTTGGGGAGGTGGGGTGTCACAGTGGCACACCTGTGGGGACAAGGTGTACAGTTCAGTGTTTCATTACCTTCCCCAAAATATAACCCCTGTATTTTGCTTTCTGCCAGTTTAAGAAAACACTACTTAATCAGTAGAGTCTGTAGCTGTGAGGTATATCTAAATCAAATGAGGTCACTACCCAGTGAGTGTCATTTATTCCAGAAAATTACAGTGATTACTGATGACAAGGCATTTGATAAGGTTTTACAGCTTGGCCAAATTGGTAATGGAGTTTGTTTTGTTTTGTTTTTTCACTACGGGTTATTTCGGGTTAAGACAAATACATGGGAAATTGATTGCTACAAATGTCAGCGTCATAGGGGCGTTTAACACTTAATACCCAAAGATGCTTTGGAGCTTTTTATTTCTCCAAGTAGGTAGTTGAGATGTCATATTGAGGACATGGACGCAAAAGGGCGGGAGCATGCTCTTACACTTCCAATTAAAAATAGAATGAAAACGTTTTGAAGGGTTGCCATGCCGGCGTCTTGCATTGCGGGCAATAGACCCAGGATGTAGACGCTATACGTGAAATTCCTTACAGTGGAGTTGTGGATCGCAGAACTTTGTGAAGTGCGTCTGTCAGGGCCGTGAGGCGGACACAAACACACGTACAAAAACTTACCTTGACTTTGTGCGGGTTCCTCCAGTGCTCTTTAAGCACACTTTCTACTGTCATGTTGCTAGGGAGGATCACCACGTCGTTGTTACTCTCTCGGCACGTCAGCTCACACTCCTCACCTGTGTGTGTGTGTGAGCAAGAGAGAAACAGACAAACAGAACCAATAAAAGTATGTACAAACAACACCCACATCAAAGGCATTTCATCCTTCACTTTCAAATGATTGCGATATTGTGTGATATTCAAAAGTGCTTGATTACATTATAGTGGTTTAGACATTTTGTTGACTCAACACATTAAATTAATTACAAATAGTACTAAATGAAAAGGAATGAGTAATGCGAACAAGGAAGAATAATAGCACACTTAACACAAGCTATGAGTAATATGAACAATGAAAGATGACACTGAAACTGAATTGTTTGTATAATAATTTGTGCATACAGACCTATGCCGTGTCCTCGCTTGCATGAGTACTGTAGGCTATAATGGAGGTTTTGAGGTAAAGAACACTGGCCTTTGCTGTGTGCGCATAGGCGGAACGACCCTGTCCAGTTCCCATCCTTCCTACATCGGATCACATTGGACCCCGCGCCCTGAAAATAACAAATATATTGACAGGCAAACAATTATACACACACATAGACGAGCAAACACTAGCAGGCCCAAGGACATTGAGATGGCATCCCGTTGCAAAGGGGGGGAAATACAATCCATTTTTATCAGGCATCCAACCCACAACGCCTCAGAGGCAGAACAGATTAAAAGGTGTATACATTTCAAAAGTCTGTGGCAGCAGGACTATTCTCGAAATCAATAGCAATCTAATTAGCATGGCGTCAAATTGAGTAGGGCTAAGGGAGACAGGGAGAGAAACAGGCAGGGAGAGACAAGCGTTCAGACAGTGAGGGCAGTGAAAGAGGTATCAGATAAAAGACGACGAGGGGAGTGAGCGTATTTGGGAAAAATTGCTTCTTTTACTCATTAATTCTGCATCTTATCATCAGCTATCATGAGTATATTATACCTATTTGATATTAGATAAGAGTATGTTTAAAATAATGTGTTTTAAACAAATACTATTTAAACACACATGGCTAGCATTGTGAAGGGCCTTGGTGCTAAACATCGAACAAATACTTCTAATGATTATACAGTATTTATTTACATTATTCGGTAGCACTTAATTTTACAGGTCTGCAAATTTCATGGTAATTAGGTGATTATCAGCAAGTAACCTATTTGAAATTTCTTTGGAATTATTGCCGAATTACCCCAATATTTAACTCAAAATGTATCAAAATTACTTTTTTATAAACATTATTTAATAATTATATGCTAAAATAGCATATAATGGTTAAAATAGGGCCCTTAGGCTTGAGAAGCGGCTGTGCGCTGCTCTTCATCGGAGGTGGAAAACCAGAACTAATAGGAGACACTTCTGATCAGGCACAAATCTCACCATTGTGTGACTTACTGTCTACGAAAATGTAACCTGTAATTTTCGATAATTTTTTAGGTAAATATTGGGGTAATTTGGCAGTAATTTCAAAGAAATTTCAAATAGGTTACTTGCTAATTATCACCTAATTACCATGAAATTTGCGGACCTGTAAAATGAAGTGTTACCCATTATTCACTACTTTTATGCCATGTTGAGCCCTAAAAGTGATCAACAGTGTGGATGCAAAGACGGGAGGAAAAAGAGAGAATGTCTACTTTTTATACACATGAGACAAAAAGAAGACACACATATAGGTAAAGCAAGAATAGAAAGAGAGGGAAGAGATGGACAGACCTGCTTGCATGGAGCGTGCAGCAGCCTCACCGTATGGGCAGAGCCTCCTGTGGCGGTGATAGCAGTATTACCGGCAGGATCAGAGCAGTTGAGTTTGCAGACGCTGTCAAAGCGGAAGCCGTCGGTGCAGTGATAGGAGCCGTGGAAGATGGGAGGGGGGGGATCGCAAGTCACTGGCTCGCATGCCCCCTCTAGCCAGCTGCCGTCCTCTGTGCACTGCCGCTTAAATGCACGCCTAAAGGGAAAGGAGACCATTAACATGTAGACTTGTGGGCTTTGTGTAACTTAAGAGGTTAATATGAAGAGTTTTGAAATCTGACTGACTCCAAGACTCACTTTCAATTGGAAAACTGTTCTGATGAAGAACCAAATAAATAAACTACAACCATTTCTATTTCTCACTTTACCTCTTAGGTTTGTTGGTGACATGGTAGCCTGGCTTGCACTTGTACTTGCAGAGCGTGCCCACTTTGAGGCCCGTCTCGTTGCAGCGCTTGGTCTGCAGCACAGCATTGGGTACAGGAGGAGGGGCCGGGCAGCGGAGTTCACAAAGAGCCTCTGGGAAGGACCAGAGACCGTCTTCCAGGCAGGTAAGAGTGTTGTTTGTACCTGAGGAGAAAAAGGAGAAAGGGGAAGAGATGAAAAAAGAAAATGTACTGTTGGTTAGTCAAAAAGAAGACAAGTAAAATGAAAATGCATACACTGAGGAACAGAATATGGACAATTAAACCTGCAGTAGGCAGAATGCTTTTGGCATCATTGGGCAAGAATTCCATAATAACCTTTCAGCATATTGTAATTCAAGTGTTCTGAGAGAAAACTACACTTCTGCACCTCCTCATGGCTCTGTTTTCAGGGTTTAAAAAATCTAGCCCTTGACGGGAGACATTGGCCAATCACAGGTCATTTCAGAGAAAGAGCGTTCCTATTGGCTTTTCATTCATCGGAGGCGGCTGTCAATTACTCTTGAACTCCGATCAAACGGTCAAACTAGGCAGCGCTGATCAATAAAATAAGTGTAAAATAAGAAACTTTGCTCCGGCTAGTGGGCGGTGCTTGGTATTTCCTCAACTGATCTCAACATGGCGGCCGGGTCACAAACTTTCTCATTTTACAGCTAAACAGTACACTATAAGATGTTTCTGAAAACATTTTATGCGAGAAATAGGCATTACAGTAACAGAATATTGATTCATATTTGATCAGCGCTGCCTAGTTTGACCGTTTGATCTGATTTCGCGAGTGATTGACAGCTGCTCAGAGACGGCAGGCTCCAGCTCGGCTCTGATTGGTTGTTTTCCTCCGGTCTGTGAAATCTTGCAGAATTTTTCAGATTACCTGTCTCGTGCATTACTGTCAGGATACAGTGACCTTTTTGTAAAAATAACTTTTTTTAAATCATATTTGCTCCGATTCTACCCACTGCTGATTTAAGTGACTGAAATGAATATGTATGAAATAATTTCAAAATCCTGTAATCCTGATGATATATTATGAGTTTTTGTAATATAAAATCTATGATATTTCTCATGGCAATATTGTTTAAAAAGTTGAAAAATAATATGTGTGCATCAAAGACCATTTATTCCTGAAAAATAAAGAATTAATCAGGATCCTCATGCGCATTAAATTTGTGAAATCTAAGGCAGGATTATCATCTGTTAACCTTTAAAAATAAATGTTACTTTCCTCTAATCTCATGGACCCTAAAGATAAAGGCCTGAAAATATGCATCTCTGCATGCTCCACTATGTATCTCACCTACAAGCTGGGCAGGTTCTCGACATTGAAAGGTGCTCTTCTTGCCGTAGGTGGTGCCCTCGGGGAAGTTGAAAAGGGCTGGATGAACATGGTATTTGTCTGGCAGACCGCAGTCGACAGGCTCACATGACACCTGTTTGTTCCACTTCCCGTTTGCACAGGTTATGGTCACCGCAGAGTCCGACTGGAAAATAAGACGAGATATCAAGTGAGTGGCAGAAAGAGACAGATATATGGATTACGGGCCTATTCTGAAGTAGGCGACGGGCATACAGTAAGTGTGCTTTGACACAAGCATTCACTTGCGCATTGATATGACAGATTGATGTCCCGCACACATCCTATAAATGTTTACCTCACAAAAAATGACTACAGCAATTCAGCACTCACTCCAACAAGTCTCCAATCAGTGTGTCACCTAGCAGAGCTCGATCCGGCTTAGTTTACTGTATGTCAGTAAGCCTCGCGGGCTACCCAGCAGCTCAGGTAACTGCTGATAGCATTTGTAAGGTCAAGTCATGCCACACAGACAACTGATATCCAACAACTGCACAATCAGCCCTAACACAAAACAGATTGACTTTGGTGGAAGTGTGACAACACACAGGGAGGGAATCTTCCACGACTGGAATACCGACCTCTGTGGATTTATCAGAGTTTCTGTGTAATTATGATACTAAGAAAGTAGTTTTATTCTCCGAAAACGAGTCAAATTAGTGCCATAATTGCAGTTTCTTCTGAAGTTAGCTAATGACATAAACTGTTGAATGTCAACAGAAAAAAATAACTTTTCCAGTGCTTCTTCCTGTGCAAGCTTCTCAAAATCGAGGCAGACTGCGTCACCTTTTCGAACGCACAAAGTGCATCCTGTGCGACTGGGTCCTCGAATGTTGTTGGAATGTGGGAGGAAACTGGAGAACCCAGAGGAAATCCACACATGGGGAGAACATGAAAAATCTGCAAGAAACGGACTCAGGCCAGGAGTCAAACCCGACAGTGGTAACACCACTCTGCTATGAGAAACAAAGACTAGCTCAAGTCTACAGCACGGTATAGGACCTAGTATAATCAATTAATATCCCTTCCATTCCCATTATGGACCGATCATTGAGAACAGCCCCTGATTAGAAACAGCAGCCATTCAGGTTACTGCTGAAGGAGCTGCGGCCTAGCAAGGTCCGACTGAGGCTTGCAAAGACCACATGTCTTGCATTAATTATGTGTGTGTGTGTGTGTGTGTGTGTGTGTGTGTGTGTACTTGATGTTTATACACCCTGTACACATATCAGAAGGTAGCCATTCCTGAGGCCTGTACTACGAAGCGAGTTCATCATACCCAGAGTATCTTCTCGTTATCTGGCTTCACTAACCCTAACAACCGCGATCCCACTAAACGGTCCTACGACCGTGGTTATCAACTCAGGGTTTCTCAATCTGGCTATGAGCCACATTGATCACATGAAAGCGGTGTTTACAGCATGTGACCAATCACAGACATGGACAAGTCAACTGTCAGCAGAACGGCACATTTTACAAAGGAAGAGCAAACTATAATATTAGACAAATATGAAGAAGTTAAACACATAATCCAGACTAAAAGTAACACAGTTGAAGCTGCCAAATGCAGGAAGGACAGCTGGCAAAAGGAAAAAAATTACCAATGTGTGAAAGCGTACATTTTTTAAACTTATTAATTTAATGGAATATTTAAAAGTCAGATATAGTCGTCTAGATGTGGCAGTGTTACTATACAAATCTTTCAGAGTATAATGGATGACTAGACTACACTTCATAATGGCCTTTGACAAGGTTGTGGCGTGTATGACTATTTCAGCCTTCTTTCAGGTGCGTCCCCAACTCCGGCGGTGTGAAACGGACTTGAGAGCAAGTAAAAACATAAAAATAAAACCATAATTAAGAGCGGTAAGCATACAGCCAGCTGTCCTTTCTGCATTTGTCAGTTTAAACTGTGTTGTTTTTAGCCTGGATTATTAAACTTCTTCGTACTTGTGTAATATTATCATATGATCCACGCACCGAGCTTCGATTGGTCAGTAGGCGGTGCATTTATGCGAGTTGATCTCTTATCTGGAACATAACCTGCTCCAGAGCACGTTAGGCGTGCAGCATAAGTTACCATGGCGATCTACCCCGGTAAGAAGTGAACCACCGTCGTAGGACGGAAAACCCAGGGTTAACCCTGAAGTTACCTCGCTAACCCCAAATCCTGCTTCGTAGTACAGGCCTCTGATGGAGAGCGATGAGAAGATTGTGAATAGAATACAACATTAAGGACCCAGCATTTGCTGGTATACATTTACTGTATAAGTTCCTGAAAACAGAAATGGCAACCAGAATGTTTCCAAAACATTTCAAAATGGCAATCTCTTAATCCTGGCTGTTTTGTCACCATGAACATGTCCTGAACTATTTCCTATAGAAATATAGCTCTGATTCCTGTAAATTATTTGGCTTGTGGTGTGATATTTGCAAAGATGAGACCAAAATGGGGAACCACTGCATGATCCAAACCTCAACTGTTTTCATCCTCTTCCATTAAACAGCACCATGTAACACAACAGGAATGCTTAAATTGATAGCGGTGCCAAGAAATCTCACAACAAAGCTGTGAGAGCTCAATCATTTGACTTTCCCCCCCTTAGAACAAAAAAAAAAAAGGCAAACCTGTGTTTTTTTTTTAACCATGAATTACACTCTCCCCCTGTTTTGGTTGACCTTAATTACCCACATCTTTTTAAAGAGTGGCCAAACTTTTAAGGCCACACAAGCTGGACTCAGTTAGCATTACATATCTATTACTTCATAACCTCTCTCTTCCCATGTATTTTCTATCTTTCATCTTGATCCCATTATATGATACTGCATAACAGTATCAAGTTCCCTCAAAATAAATAAGCTCCCTTCATATTTGGATATCCAACAAAGTAACATATGCATCGCATGTGAGTGCCTGCTGGAAAACAACTGGGTGTAGAGTTGAATGAGTCAATCATGATGGGAGGTTGTGAACAAAGTCTGCGTGGTGGAGATGTGGAAGGATCTATTTAGTGTTAATGTGCTGACTGTAAATATGTGTGCAAAGGGAATGTTAAGTGACTTTGTGAAATGGTTGTATGCGTATGTTTCGCCCATCTTAAAACAACACAAACACGCACAGAAACACATTTAACGCACATCTGCCATGAGTTGTTTTCGCATCTAATCAAGCATGTATGCCCAAGTGTGTAAGTGTATAGAGGGTTGTATGCCTGTGTGTGTACTGTGTGTGTAAATGTGTGGGAATTTTCCTTCCTGTAAAAAACTTTACAGCTGACTATTTCTCTTCCAGAAGCGATTTTAACAACCTTTGGCTACTCTGCCTAATTCAAGCCAGACAGACTAACAGACAAATGAACCGACAGACTGACAGCCTCTTCCTTAATCTCAGGGGTTTGCCTTATAGCTCGGAGGGCACACAAACACATTAGCACGTAGAAAAAAAGGTATAGTAATAACACACAGTTGTGCATCAATTGGTAAAGTTATTACAGTATTGCTTAGTAGCGGAATTAAGTGGAATTTATTATTGTCCAGTCCTCATGGAAAAGCCCTTATGAAACAGTTTTTGGAGTAAAAAAAAACTTTACTTAGAAGCGGAGAGGTTTTATTTGCCTGGAATATACACACTTTCTGGTAGAGAAACCCAACAGTTGCACAAATGATTGTGGACAAGAATGTGTTCAGAACAGTAAAATGCGGCCGAGTGTTACTGAGAATCTAACAGTACTCAGAAGCATGTCTGCTTCTGAGTACTGTTAGAGTCTCATAAAATTCTGGGAGTTTTTTTTTAAAAAGATAACCACGTCAGCCTATACAAGAGTGGATTTTAAACCAACTTGTGTTACAAACCACCATGTGCAAGCTTTTGTTTTTTAACTGGAAGAATTAATGAAGTAATGACAGACATCTAAAGATTCTGAGTCTTTTCACATCGTGGACACAACTGAAGGTTACACACGCTTTCTATTAGCAGACATGGAGTGCTCTATAGCTTTGACCACTCTTCAATGCAGAACGGCACTTGTCCAATCAGCAGGAGCCTTGCTAAATTACCTGGTACGAGCCATACGACTGTCAAATTCTAACTCAGCATTCACTAAGTGTTAAAGGGCTGTGCCTGTGCTTTAAAAACTAGTATTACAATACGCCGCCTTCACTCTCATTCACATAGATTTCGCCTACAAGGGTGAAGCCCAGTGCAGGTATCCCCTGCTGTGGCACTATCAGGACAGAATAGGACACTGTTCAGACCTGGCATTAACATGCGTCTTCAATCTGATCACAAGTGGACAGCTCTAAGTATGTCTGTTCACGACTGGCATTAGAATGCGTCTTGTGTGACCACTTGTGATTGGATCTCACTTCCCCGCTCAATATGCAAATAAACACGTAGTAAACTCATGACTAAGCAGACGTTGCATTGTAAGATTACAGGAACGTCAGTAGTAATATCCTACATATTTGTGAATTCGGGTACATTTTAATCATATACAAATATAAGGTTATTGTACCGCCTTGGTTTCAAATCCTTTCTTGAACATTAAATAGTCACAACTAAATGAGCAGCAATCACGTTTAAAGTTATACCAAAATATCCACAGGTATTATTTACAGTATTTGTTCACTACTTTACTTCCTTGCTGGGAGGCAAGGTATGTGAGCCTGGGATGAGGTCTTAAAGTTGATTTAAGTTATAGTTTATTAATTCTAGTGGTAATTTTTGTCTTCTGCATTCGACCCGTCCTTACTATCTGCAGCGCAGCACCTCTGGAACAACTCCAGCTCTCAGGCCAGTGCCTTGATGGAGGTCAAAGGCAAGAGTATTTCTAATACAGTACCTTACATGCATATCTTTTGACTGGAGCACCCACAGAAAAGCCACGCATGAGAACATCATGACGTCTGCATTTAGGTGCCCATAAAACATGAACATAAAAGTCTTTCTCGAGCTGAGCTGGCTGACCGCCCACTCGAATGAATATGACCGAAATAATATGTTGATATTAATAGCCCTTAAATTTGTATTGGATATAATGGCTCAAATTACACCAGGAGATATTTTTGAACGTGTGTAAAATTTTCACCATCGTGTTGATAAGATCTGAAGAGGGTGTTTTTGTCATTAAAAGAAAGCGGATGGGCGATCATACAGTGGGCAGGTAATGGGGGGTTTGATGGGTTTGTTCTATGGTGGGCAGTTGTAAAGCCTATAGAGCCTGTTATAGGAAAAGCCAATGTGAAATAAAACTCTTTTTTTCAGTGCCAGCACTCGGTTCCCTAACCGTTTCAAAGAGAGAGAGATAGGGAAAACAGACAGTAATAAAACAAACATATACAAATCAAGCAAGTGAGGGAAACAGATTTGTCCTGAAGATAGCACAATCTAAGAAGGTGGTGTTCCCAGAACCACTTTGACATCACTGAAACAAGAATGTAATTGGCTAATGAAAGGAGACAAGATTGTGCTTCATGCTGCACTTTTCAACCTTAGTGTGGAGGTGTGTGTGTGTGTGTGTGTGTGTGTGTGTGTGTGTGTGTGTGTGTGTGTGTTTGTGTGCGTGTGTCTTTTTAAGCACTTGTGTGGCTGAAAAGAGAGATACACACCGAGGGGATAAAGAGGTAAAGTAGTTTTTGTATTTCATTTTGTTATATTTTTTGTTGTTTTTACATGTCAACTATCATCTCATGTGATGGAGAGATGAGAGCAGATGCACGCTGAAGAATCTGGCCACATCAATTCACTACTGGCCCTTTGACTGATCACTATGACTGCTTGACATAAAGCACACTCACTCCCTTTATTACATCTGATCTCAGATGAATGTGCCCAGTGTCTCTTTCAAATCTCTCTTTGTCCAAATCTGCCCTGCAGTCGTACAGTTTAGTCAGTCACAGTATAAGAAACATACAGCTCGCAATAAAACCTTCTTCAAAATGTTGCACTCTACTCTCAAAACAAAGGAAAGTAGATGCCGAAAATGATGGTTTGCAGTGATTGGACAAAAACTACGTTAGTAAATGGTGCCCAGCGAGACTGTTTCTTCGTTCCAACTTACAAAGGCTTTCGGGAGGAGGCTTCTGCTGCCCCCGGAGGGACGCGCAACTGGTGAAATAATTTTCCAGAGAATTGTTTCGCTCTTTGAGGATGAAAGACCGGACTTGAAATGGATCAACAAGCTAGTAATAGAAGGCACTCCTGCTATGGCAGACAGGGTGAGTTAAAAGAGGATTCGATTCTGCTATGGTAATTATAAACATCATTCAGTCTGCACATCTAGTTTCAACTTTTTTTTTTTTTTTTTACCAGTGTCATGTCAGCAGAGCGCAATGATTTACTTGTCCATGGCTGAGCTTAAAATGATTTCGGAGCCGAGGGAGAGGATAATGGCGTTTTTTTTTTTTGCAATGCATCATTTATTACATTTAACCGCAAAATGCATATTTGATATTAAACTACAAAACTGACCAGATGTCTTTTAATGGAATGAATGGATGCGAAAAGTTATTCATAAATAACAGGTCCTCTAAATACCTTTGAACTGTCAGTCATCATTTGGCAAACCTTGGAAGTCCAAAAATTTGGCACAGCCCTACTTTGTTTTCTATTCTCTCCTGCCCCCCCTTCACCCCACTTTCTCGGTACTCTCCTGCCTCTCCCTCTCTGAAAAGCATAATTTATAACTAAATGAATTGACATTGATGAATAGCCACAATGGTGCACTGTCAATCAAAATCTAATGCAATTAGAAGTTTGTGCGGACTCAATGGAGAACTGTTCTCATAGTGTTTGTATAAACATGCATGCATGGATGTGGATGCAAATGTGCTTCCGTGCATGTGCACACACAAACTTGTGCTTATTTCTTTGTGCAGATACAGTATACAGTATGTATATTTGTAAATAAGACCATTTAGAGGAAGACAGAGGGACAGCTGAACGACTTTGCGGTTCTAGGAACCCTCCAATTAGAGATCCCGACCACAGCCATGTGAACGATGGGAGAAAGAGCACATTGTTAAGGTTGGAGTCCTGACTGAATACCAGATTAATTTCACACTTTCACACATAGTTCCCAGTAAATCACTGGGATAACCTTTCAGACACCACTTGCGATTTTCACTATTCACACATGCACTACATTTGGGAACATTTCCGTCTAGCGCCTTTTCACACATGCAATGGCGATACCGGAATACATGGGGCAAGGGACAGTCCAGCAGCGGTAATGCAACACGTATGGATGCCAAACCAACACATTCTCACTCCCAACTCATCAAATAGTGCTGCTTGGTCAGTGCCCCTCGGCATCTGAGGCCGGCGCACGGGGTACCCCTCTTGCGTTACTTTTGGACGGACCAGGGACGGCGTGTCAATACACGCTCGTTACATGCATAGTGTTCTTTCAAAATAAACTTCCGTTTTCACAGGAAGTTAGGTTTAGGCAACACAACCACTTAGGTAGGGTTAGGAAACGGTCGTGGTTAACTTCACTAACGACTCACGTGACTTCACTAACGAGTCACGTGACTAATGACTCACGTGACAAAATAAGTCAACGTTTTCATTTACTTTTATTTTCACACGGGGCACAGACAGCGGTCTCCTGGTTGAAAGTCTTGTGTTCGTTTGACCCATCCACCACCCCTGCCGCCCGCCCTTAGCGGACTCTCACGCTATGTATACTACGTGACTTGCTCCGACCTTCGAATAAGGCCGCGGGTGGGTTTACATTTGAGTTAGTTGAAAGCCTGGGTCGTCACATACTGTCGCGTCGGTTTCCAATGCCGAGGGGCGCCGCCCAATTGGTGGTATTTGACGAGTTGGGAGTGAGACCGGGTTGTGCCCACTGCCATAAAACTCAACCGAAGAAGAAGAAGAAGATGGGGCAAGGCTGGATATACGTGTACACGGCGGAAGACATCTCGTGTTATTTTCAGGAACGTGGTGGGATAGGAGCTGTTTTTGTCCGGTGCCAATGTTCTTGTAATGTACAGTATTTAATATTCAACAAGTTTGCGAGACAGGTGGTGTTTTTTCGCGATCTACTTGAATCAGAAACAGTTGCAGATTCAAGTGCATCATCAGCAGAGTCTTGTGATTTGTTCGCTCGCTCCATGTGAAAGCATCTTCCGTCAGACAGATGTAACCCTTCACGCGCTTGTCCCTGCAATGTCACTGCTCTCATTCGCAACACAGCCGTAGCGGCATTTGTCCATTTCACACATGCAGTCTATCCCTGAAATGTTCAGGAACATTTCCTGCATGGGGTCACAAGTGAATGGGAGCAGGGATCGACGTCCGAGAAAATATGGTGGGAAATTTGCGGTACATATTTCCCTGGATATCGAATACCTGCTCCCATTCACACATGAACCCATGCGGGAAATGTTGCTGAACATGTCAGGGATAGACTGCACGCGTGAAAGGGACTTCTGCCTCACAAACACACCCACGCATACGGTACAGTTCCAGACTGAAATGCACATAAAAGCAAAATTTACCTTGTTCTCTGAACCTCCGATCTCTCCGAGGGAGCATTAATAGATTGTCTTGCAGACTTCTTTACAGAGCCGTGGAGAAGGATAAAGCGTTTATATGGCCTTTACAGCAGCTTGGCCCCAATCCAAAGAGGTTTACGATGCGGTGTCAACTGCCCTGTTTGTTTGTTTACTTGTGGTGTGCACGCATCTGTGTGCATACTGCATCTGTCCGCATCTGTGTCCTGTTTACGCAGGAGATTGTCTGTACTTTACTGTATGTGTGTTGGTATCGACATGGAAGCATTTAATGTGTGCGGCTGCTGCTGCTGCTGCTGCTGCTGCTGCTGCGAGAGAGAGCGGTAGCAAATCTCTGCCCTTTAACAGAGACTTCAATGTGTGCAAAATGAGCAGGGATGGAGCGAGGGAGGGAGAGGGAGCAGACACTATGCGATGATGTCATCGTCCCGGTGGAGTAGCGAAACAAAGTGACTGTTTGAGGTGATGCGGTGCAGCGTGCTCAGCAAGAGACTAAACACTATTATGTCTGTGCTTGTACGGAATATGTGTGTGTACGTGTGTGTGTGTGTGTGTGTGTGTTTGTATATGTGTAGCGAAGCCAGCAAGAGGAGGAGACTGGGGCGTCTCCGCTCCTCAGTGCAGCACTCATCTACCTGGATGTTGATGTCATCCTCCCTGGAGGCTTGCCGTGCCAAGCCTAGTTTTTGCAGGTGACAAAATAAATGCAGATAGAGAGGAGAGCAGAAAGAAAGCGTGTCTGCACTCCTCTCTCATGGCCATTCGTGTACTTGAGTTTGCATCGATGCATGTTCGTGTGTGCATTCACGAATGCATGTTTGCACGCGTGTTGCCATATGCTGTAGAAATGCTTTTGCACTTAAGCTTTTGCATGTGTACATTTATGCATTTAACGTGCCTCTTTGTGCACCGAGCAACCCTGGCTGCCTGTGTGTGTGTGTGTGTGTGTTTAAACACGCGTGTAGCAGTGCGTCTACCTGGCTCTTGATGATGTCATCATCCTGGTGGATTTGCAGGACGTATCCAGAGTTGCAGTAGATGGTGCAGCGGTCGCCGTTGTAGAAGTGGCGGCCGGGGCTACTGCACTTGAGCTCTGCATTGCGGATTAAGGGTTCCTGGCAGTCAATGGCTTCGCACGAATAATGTACACAACTACAAGGGAGTGTGTGTTTGTGGGGGGGTGGGGGTAGGGGTTTGAAAGAGAGGAAGAGAGACAGAAAGAAAGAAACTCAAAACCACATTTAAAGTTACAACCGACATAAATTTTGTGTATAAAATAACACTGCAGACACGCAAACATGGAAGCAGTCACACATTTGCTCACAGACAGAAAAAAGCCACGCATTGAGTCAACCACATCCATCCATCAATGACTGCTTAACATATCAAATCAATAAACCACATGAAGAAAAGATTGGCATATTTGCTATGCGCATAAAAGGGGTGTCTGTGTGCACACATACGCACACACACACACGGCAGAGTGAAGTTTTGGAATTAAGAGCGACAGGATAATATTATGTGCGGGCTACAATGGCACAGTTTGGCCACAGCTTTATGTTGGTAGCCTGATGGAGAAGGCTTTTAATGCTCTTGGAGGGCTTGGATGCCCAAGGCACCTTTTTACAACAGTCCACATTCTACAGTATAGGGTTCCCTTATGAAGCCGACAGAGAAAGAGGGAGAGAGAGAAAGAGGGGAAGGTATGGCGGCACAGAGAGAGGATGAAAAAACACTGTTAAACTTACTCCTATTTTGCTCTTTTCATCTGTTTGTTTACCTGCAGACATAATCTTTCACTTTTCTATGCTTCATCTCTGATACAAACCTTCTATGCATCTAGATTATTCCTTATGCCTTTCATTTTCTCTACCTCACTGTACCTCCCACTGTAACACTCTTGGTGTTAAAGGAAAGCACAAGTAAAATCAAATGAGCTCTTAGTAAAATTCTAAGCTAAACGCTCATGTTGACAAGCTGCTCAGCTGTGCAGGTGAAGACCGTTTATATAAAGCACGAGAGTAGCAGTCCCTTACGTCAAGGCTTTTTGAGGACAAACTAGGGAAGCCTCCTCTGTGGCCGCTTTGGCTTGGAACTAAATCTCTTTGTGGTTTTCTGCTAGTCACTATGGAATTTCTGACATAAATTACAATTAACTACCTGTAAAACTATCCTCCTCCCCTGTGTGTGAGTGAGAAGTACAGTATACAGCACAGTAGAATATTATGTATGACAAAAAGAAGAAGAAAACTTAAAGAACAACAATTCTCGATGTAGTAAAAGGTGAGGGGAAAAAAATAGTGCATAAGACTGAGAGAAAAGGGAAAACATACATGTGCATGCGTTTGCAGACGAGCGTGGAACATAAAACTGAGTCATGTTAATAGCTCCTGTTGTTAACAACTCAGGGAAAAAGGGATGTGGTGTTTTGTGGAGGCATAAGTATTACGGGAAATGTGCTGCTCAGCCCAGGAGAATGAGAGAGTGAAAGCGGGAGCAGGAGGCACAGAAAGGGGAGAATTCAGGAGAAGGCAAAAACAGTTAGAGGGAGAGGAGGATGACGTGAAAGTAAAGGATGAGAAGACAGCATGGGACAACATATGATGAAGGGGAGGAGGAGATGTGGAAAAGCAGGGAGAGGGGATAGGAATAAGGAGGAAGTGAAGACGGACTGAGGTAAAATGGAAAGTGGGTATAGACGACAGAATGCAGATGATAAATTGGAGTCGATTGAAGAGAAGAAACAGATCAATGACATAAAAAGAGCCAGGGTTCTTCACTGATGTAAGGACAGGCCGGTAAATAATAACTGATCATGAGACTTTATCATAATATTCAAACTTCTGAAGATAAGTGGGCATGTAAGAAACATTCAAGAGCCTCTGGAAATTAGATGAAGTGGAGAGGAATACGAAAGAAAGGAAAGTCAGTGAGAACTCCGGGAGAAAGCAACTAGTCTGTGTGTGTGTGCGTGCGGTAACAAACAATTTCCTGGCTGGTGCAGATACACAGCAGTTTTAATCTATTTAGGTGCTGGATGTCTCACTGGCACACAACAAAAGCCACAAACAGCTCTATCTCCCTGCACAGACCCCCCGACCATCCATTCTTTGTGTATTGTGGTGTTTATTAGTGCATTTCTTGTTGAAAGGGTTGTGGGAGCATCATAAGTATGAATTGTCTCATGCATGACAGTGGTGTGGAAATTGGCAAATTGTGACTCCTTGTGCGTGTGTGGTCTGGTTTAACTGTGTTTGTGAGGAGAGACTCGACAGCATATGTTTTTTTTTTTTTTTTTTTTTTTTTAGTAGTTAAAATTAAAGGACTTATTGATAACATTTTAATGTAGACAAATATTTAAAAAAAATAAAAATAAAATACATCCACAGAGCCTTTAAAAAAGGCTGAAATAAATGTATGGCTTTTCCTGAAAAAAATGATTGTGATCGTGAATTAAACATTTTAATAATTTTGGCGGGTCCAAAATGAATGTTTAGTTTTTCTCTGTGGAAGACATCTGACATTTGGTTCTGACAAGGCTTGTGATGGCTGAGATTGACGGTAAGTGCCTGGCAATGACTTGTTGTGAAGTGAATGCAATGGAACGGGGGAGGGAGAACGCAACATCTCATGGCTGAATGTTATCAGTAGCACCTTTAAAGGTACTGGAGACTCAAAAATGTTGAATTTGTAGCTAAATAGGCATTCATTTTTTTTTTTCGTGGTCTTGCAAACAGCTCTTAGAAATGTCCTCAATAAATGTTAAGGGCTTTTTACATACATTTTATCATCTTTATTTCCTGATCCAGATGCTGGGTTTCTCAGGTGTTACGAATCGTTTGGTCGCGCACAGAAAAGTGTCCAAATAGGGAATACTGCTCTACACTGGGCAGCACTTCTGATGTCTTATTGACAGGTCTTTTATTTAATCAACTAGTTCAGGGGTCAGCAACCTGCAGCTCCGGAGCTGCATGCGCTTCTTTAGCCCCTCTCCAGTGGCTCTGACAAAAAATGATATGGAAATAATTAATGGTTATTTTTTCAATTTAAATTTTCATCTATCATTGTTGTAGGCCTAAAGTGATTCTTACATTCTCCAATTGTAAAAACATGTTGCCTATAAAAAAAAAAGTTTTATCATTTCAGAGAAAAATAGAGAATTTAATATTCCGTGGGCAGATTTAACAACAAAAAAAGTAATTGTAAGACATTTTCTAAACAAGCATACTGCATTTGCTGAAAAACCAGCAGGAGCTTCAAGCCAAATCGAGACGTTTCTTCAACCTCTCATTTGCACTTGGATCCTCACTGCATTAGACTTAATAAGCTGTTACCTCATTATAAGACTCAAATATGTTTTGTGGCTCCAGTCAGACTTTTAAAAAAAAAAAATGTTTGGTCAAAAACGGTTCTTTTGATAGTAAAGGTTGCTGACCCCTGAACTCGTTAGAGTTGTGTGTGAAAATGGTGACTGACGACCTCAATGTAGCGCTAAACGATGCAAAAATGATTACAGAAAAAAACATGTCAAGTTTGGCGGGTCTTTACAAAGAAAAAGACTATTTGTATGCAGTGTGCACTTCAGCCGAACTCAATACAAACAACAAACCTGGGTGGTAAACAAGATCTAGTGCTGGAGGCAGCAGCACGGTGGCTCTATTCTTGGAAATTTGCGGAGCTCAGCAACAGGTCCAAATTAATTGCAAATTTCCAGTGATATTATATTTGTTACCCAGAACATTTTACTGTTAAAGCTGTAGCTTTGGGCAGACCTCTAACATTAAACAGCTTGTTGGCATCATTAATTAACACACGCCTCTCCCTCTCTCTCTTGCTCGAATACGCACACACAAACACGGCTCTTTGCATCTTCTCCTTGTGTGTGAATGGTATCCTTAACTTGTGCCCATGTGTATGTGTTGTCTGTCCTCTTTACAGGTAGCAGAGAAGACATTTTTTGGTCAAGGTCTTATATGTTTATACATATATACTGTATATACAGCACCTATTGCATGTCTGTTCATCCTGGAAGAGAGATCCCTCCTCTCTTTTTCTTCCTTTTTTGTGGAGATTTCTTTATCCATGATGACTGTTGTTTCACTATAAAATCCTCTGAATCAAATGTTTGATTTTGCACCATAAGAATAAACTTAACTTGACTTGAAATACAGACCTTATATTGCCAGTCATGGGGTTTATTATGTTGAATTAATTTGGTGCCTTCAACGCAGTGTATTCCATGTGAAGGCTCACAATAAACTTTGGTGATTTATATAGAGCTTTGGAAAAACATTCCTGTACCTTTAAGGCGAAAGATTGTGCAAGTTGTGCACGTGTGTGGCTGCACGCTCCTGTCGACATGTGCGCACATAATCTTATGATTTCATATGCGTTTCTTCGGTTGTGATGTGTGTGCGTGTCACATATGTAGGCCTCATGTTCACCAGTGTTCCATTTCCCTTTTTCTCGGCCTCACCTCTGGCCCGTGGGGTTGTAGATCTCATTGCTCTGGCAACCGCTTATCGTGATGGGGTCGAAGGACTGGAAGGAGCGCAGGCCCACTCCGGAGAGGGCCACGAGGCGAGAGGCGAACATGACCAGGATGGCCTTGGTGTGGTAGAAGGCCACCGACAGGTCGTGGCTCACCGGGATCACCAGGGGGTTGGTGCGGCAGCTGAGACGCCACTCACCTGCGGAGAGGATATCGGGGATGGAGAGGAGACAAAGAGAAAAGTGTGTTGAGATTGAGGTGGGGGGGGAAGTAGGGGACAGAAGCAGAGATCAGTAGGAATCAGAGTGGCAGATGTTAATCAAACCTTAAAAGTGAATTAGGAGAGGAGAAAAGGATGGAAGAGGAGGCTAAATAGCATGCTGGTGTTGAAAGAGCGATGCAGTGTTCTAATGAATACATTTGCATAAGCTGAAAAGATGGATGAGAGTGACATGCGCTGAAGGGGGCTTTCGCTCTAAATGATATCTGCTCAACTATAACAAGCTCTAGTTAGCTACAGTAGGTAAAGCTCCATTGAGCTCAGCTTTCCACTCCAGTCATATTTAGCAATCTGACACCGGTAGTGTGTTGTAATTTAAAAGTACAGAAGACAGTTCTGACCTAGACTGTGGATGCCCTCCTTGGTGTCCACCAGCTGAACGGTGATGTTACACTGAGTCTGGTCAAGGTAGCCAGTCCCGTCAGCAGCCAGATGTATAATCACAGCTGCCGCCACCATGGGATGAGAAAAGTGGGCCTGAGAGAAGGAAACAAAATTATAAAGTTAAGTACAAATTTCCAATAACTACTGTATCCTCTTCTCTTAGTCTGTGTCTCAATTTACGTACTTCCTTACATACACTTTCTATTTTGACTGCATAAGTGAGTTCACATTGACAAGTATGTAAAAATGCAGTGCACTCTAAGCACCCGAATGTTGGACTCTGGACACTCCTCACCCTGGACACTTCACATTCTCATTATGGGCTGAGCCCCCCTAAAGGTCTGATCCTAGAATTGCCCCTGATTGGCACACTTTCTTCTACATTGTTGTTATCGGGCATTCTTTTTAGTACCATTACTATGAATTTCCAGTAAAATATGGCTTCCAATAGAAGATCATTAATCATGCAAAATGTTTAACAAAACAATAAAACTACAATTTTGGTAGGTCTCTCGTAGAGTGTGTATTCAAATCAATTTTGAATACTTCCTCTCTCGATTCAGGCACCTTTTGCGCATCACCCTCTAAAGCGGCATCAATATCAGGTGACAGAAGTTAACTATAGTTTCCCTATGAGGTAACTGAGTGTATTTTCTTCAAATGACCGCACCAAAAATGCATTGGTCTTTTCAGATAGGTCTTACCTTGAGCCAGTAGTTAGGATATCCCCAGGTTGTCTTATGAGCCTCACGACAGGGGAACCACGCATACTGGGACACTCCATCTGACAGATCAAACACCTTGGACTGACATGTCTAGGGAAACAGAAGAGAAAAAGAGGGGAAATTTGGTAATTTTGTATGCATCCCTCTAACTGAAGCCTGTTTTTTCCACTTTGTAGGTCCAAAGATTTTGTCATGTAATACAAGTAAAGAAGTAGAAATAAATATAAGATAAAATTGAGGAGCATTTTCAACTAGAAAGAAAATTTCTCAAAAAAGCCAACGAGTGATTCCATTGGTTGCTGTTGTCAGTTATCGTCTTTGGAAGGTTTGCAGCTTCTCTTGAACTTGTTTCGCACCACAACGCGTCAAAGTTAAAGAAAAACATTGGCCGAGTAGCACACTTACTACTGTAATTTACACATACTAATCAAAGCTCCAGTTCGGTTACTGTCTTGGCCTTCAATGCTGTGACCCCTGTTTTTCCACAGCTGTCAGCAGTTTGGACTGACTTGCAGCTGACGTGCATTCTGTGCGGTGCTGTTTGTTTGTGTCTCGTCAACAAACCCGGCAACCTGTCATGTGCCGCCCGCCCCGTATCCCTCTCTTCTTCGTGTTTTTAATTCTCCCTTGTACTAGTCTAGTGCGTTTTTTTTGTGTGCTCACCTTGTGCCGGCTTTTTTAAACCGTGTTATGCCACACCTGCCCACTAGAAGCCCTCAGAGAGTTGTCATGATTCCATGCAGCACCTGAATTAGTCACCTGTGTCACCCAGCTGCACTGCATTTACTCAGAATCAGATCCTTTTGCAGATTTTCATTAATCATTTTGATATGATAAAAAAAAAATATATACATTTTATACCTTTGCATTGTGGACATAAGGATCAGCAACATTTTAATGAAATACGGTACCTTGCGTGTGTATTGGTAAAAAAAAAAGTAAGATGTAATGAAGGTAATGGTAGAAGAAACAGTGAACAATCTGACAAAATGGTGATATTGATTAATACTGCTTAAATATACTGTGACCTGGCAATTGATATGATATATGACTATGAAACTGTCAAGAGTGCAATTTAAGTTAACTCCAACTTAATAAAGAGACTCAGTGTTAGTCCCAGAGGCTGTTGAATATGGCACTGAGTGCAAATGCCAGCACACTCATACAACCAGAGATCTGTCCTACCACAGAAGAAAGTGGGTGTTTGTGAGTTATGGTGATGGTGACACCAAAGTCAAAACAGCTCAGGTATGGTGATTGGCTGCTCAGCCTCTCACTTTACCACTGTCATCCTATCAGAAGCAGAGATAATTGAAGGGCAGTGCTTTAAAAGGACAAATGCAAAACTGCGCTAGAATCCAGTCATCGTAAATTCTAGTGACCTCATTACTGTGGCTTTGTTGACATACAGAAGAAAAAAAAGGAACCCCTCTAGGATTCATGTCCCACACATTATCGCCTCGTTAGCTACGTCGGGATGATGTTCGGCAAGGTGTGGTGAGAAACGCGTGGGATGTGGAGAAAACAGGGCAATGAAAAAAACAATCATTATGATTAAAAGGAAGAAAAAGTGTCAGAAAGACAGAAAAGAGTAGATGGACAAATTTGTAAAAGGCTATTGAGTAATAGCTAACACAGACAAAGGGGAGAGAGGGCACATGCCCAAGGACGGTGAGTTTCGCCCGCTGCCCTGAGCTAGTGAAATGAGACACCGGTAACATGAGAGTTTTGCTAGAGAGGCTACTGTAAGATCCTGCCACCGTGGAAAACTGGCCAGACCAGCTATCTGTCTATATATCTGTCCCCTGGATCTGTTGACGTGACCTTTCCTGCTCAGAGCTGAAGTGGCAGAAATGAGAAATGCAGGTGACAAACACCTGAGATAGAGTCGCCACGGGACTTTGTCCCAACTTGAGTGCAGCTGCGTAGATGTCCACTTTGTATTCATCGGAAAACAAAGTAAGTTTGCTAAATATTAATGAAATAAATAAAGATTAAAGGTTAATTTGACTTCAAAGTCCACTATTGTTTCCCAGCCCAACTCTGACTTTGGTCTGGGCTTGACTTAACGAACCAATATGAGGATTTGTAGGCTGGTAATGAATTGGAGTCAAGAGGAGCTGTGAAGGTGACAAAACCCTTTCCACGTGCAAACTGATGACTTGTTCGTGTAAACACAGGTGGCACTAGCTACACCTTCCTCCACACCCCTCCTCCCCTCACCCTTTCCCCCTCATCTCCTGGTGTGTTCTTCTAACAACCCGTTGTTGGAGACAGACAAACACTGCTCGGCATGCCAAAGCCCCCGCACTCAAGCAAACACCCCCGTAAAGCATCACACCAGTAGGAGGCAATTCACAAGTCTCCCATGGCTCATTACACTTCCTCCAACCTCCTCCCCATGCAATGGCAAGAGTCAAAGCACTCTAAATAGATTTGTCATTGATTTGATTAAGTCATTAAAAGAGGGGGTTAGGGTGGTGGCGGTAACACACTTTTACACCCATCCAGCACCCAACCCAGCATGGCTACTTTGGTTCCACACATTGTGATTTGATCCATTCATCAACACTTATCCTTTTCAGGGTCAATGCGGACTGGGCCACCACATATTGGGCGAGAGGCTGGGCAATTATCACTATCTCACTCACTTTTACACCTACGGGCAAATTAGAGTCGCCAATTAACCCACGGGCTTTGGACTGGAGGAGGAAATCGGAGCACCCAGTGGAAGCCCACGCAATCACGGGAAGAACATGCAAATTCCAGAGGCCGCAGCCAGCCAGCTCTGGAGTCAAGCTTTCAAATGTTATTTTCTATAAAATTCCAAGATTCAATTTTACTTTTAATCTTTTGGCTATGTGTGATGTGACACACTAGCCTGTTTCCATCCAATTTTCAAGCGAATTTTCAGCAAACTTTTGAAATGACGCAAAAAAAGAATTGCGAATTAGAGGCGTTTCCATCAACTGGTTTGGAGCGAATAAACTCGGCTATAGTTTGGTCAGAAGTTGGTGCTATAGGCTACGCATGGCTGTAATCCGCCAGTAAATAGAGTAGAAGGAGTAGAGGTTTGCGAACCGGAAACAAAACAAGCTGGCTTGGCAATCTAACCATCTACGAGAGAAAAATGGAAAGAAGTCTTCAAGAGTTTGTTTCAATTGGGCAAGTTTGAATTGTTCTTTCATGTCAGCTAGTATTGACCATGTTTCATGTTGTCCGGAGACAAAGACAAGCACTCACACATTATGGGAAAATGTGGGAAAACTCTTTTTTGACAAAGTCAAAAACCACCTCAAACGAGTGTAAAAACTTTTGGTGCAATTGTTTTGATGGTTTTCGCAACTGAGCAAGTTTTATCAAATTTCCATACAGCTTTAATAATGCAATACTGCAAAATGTGCATAAGAATACGTGATTGGAAATGCTACTTCTGCTATCTTAGCTGTCAACATTAATCTTCAGGCCCAGGTCAATGATTCCAAACATCAACCCTTTGTAACAATGTTAAATCTAGCAAACCTTTTTTCATTAGAACTTCAGCAATGCTCCTTCTCCTACATGCGTCAGTGTCTTCAGTTTGCTTTTGCATAGAAAATTCCAATCCAACGTTATTCAAGAACACCAGAGTGCAATCAAAGGTTTAACCTTTGAGTACTCCGCTAACAGTTATGGACTTTGTAATCAGGTTAATTCACCTTCCTTCATGTTCAAACAAACACACTTTTCAAAAGCTTTTTTTTCCTTGCTATTGTTGTTGAGATATTAGAGTAAAGACGTCACTGTAAATGGGCTTGCATTGCAATGACTTGTGGTTAAATGAACAAAATATTTTCTTTGAAAAGGTGTGTTTAATAAGCAGCCTATCAGTAAATGCTTTCATAAGCACAAAAATAACTAGAGCGCTAGTCAGAAAGTCAGAAAACCTGACACTGCACTAAAAAACTAAAATTTAGAATCTAATAGCTTTACATTTCAAAAAATCCTCACACATTGTATATTATACATGTTAAATATTTGCATAGAAAGTTTCATCTAAATGGGGTTTTTTTGTTGCGAGGAAATGCGTAAAAATCCTGTTAGATCCAGTCAGTTCTTTAAACTATAGGAAGCTCTCCCCTAGTTGAAAACAGAATTCAGACGGCTGAAGATCATGGATACAAATTCCTGTATCTCCTTTCTTCTATGATCAGGTGTTAATTAAGGACTCGGATAAATGCATTCTCAAGAGTAAATACCCAAGGATGGCAAAATGCACATGCATTGATTACTGCGCCGAGGAGAGAGGGATGGGAGCCCGGAAATATTTATAGCACTCACTTTGTCACAGGTCAAATAACAAAACCTGATAATTTTACACATAATTTGTAAGCTCACGGCATATGGCTACAATTATCAATATACAAAGGCTACTTCAACCAACCGAGGCAGCAGCATAAGCACTGCTACACAAGCATCTGTACAAAACATGCCAGTATTATCTTTGCATAAACTTGATCTAGTATCAAGAATGTACCTGATATTGATAAATATAAGTCAGCTCCTCTCTGTGTCTTTGGCATGCCTTTTTTTCAGCCCCTTTTTATAATCTGTCCCAGAAAACTTTTATGGCAAACGCATCAGCTGAATCCAATTAGAGCAAATACAAAGCAGATGCGATTTCCTCTATCGCGGACATTAGTGCAAGACCTGATCAATCAGCCCGCCCCTAATATTAGGAGTATTAAATCACAGAAAAATAGTTGGAGGAAAAAGTAATTGATGTCAAAGACATTATTTATTGTATCTTTGTACAATGTGGTGTTCAGAACACACAGATATTTACTGTGACAAGAAAGGCTTGCATTTGCATGTGTCTAGATATAACTGATATAACACCAATATAATTATGATAATAGACCTTATCTATGTGTTTCCAAAGGATTTCAAAAGCATTCAATTATTTTTTCTGACACCTCCAATAGAAAAGCAAGGCAAGTCATAAACAACACTCAGAGGCAAACCCTCAAAAGAAAAGGTGCACGTTAAATTGCTACCCCTTCAGGCTCTGAGTTTAAAGGTGCTAAATTTGAAATTCAGAGCATCTATTGCCTTCACATGGCTCTCAACATGGCAACGGCTGAGCTAGCGGCTCACAGCTAAAGGGCCTTTCACACAGAACCAGCGGGTTACCTCCGGATCTGAGAAGTGAAGCCAATGCTGAAGTGCCTTAAACTTGCATTCTTTCTAATAGCCAGCAGGGGGCGACTCCTCTGGTTGCATAGAAATCCGATCGTATAGAAGTCTTTGAGAAAACGAGCCTACTTCTCACTTCAATCACCTCAGTAAACATTGTAAACATGAGTTTATGATCTCAATCGCTAGTTTTAAGTCTTTGTCAATACAGCATGATGTTCATTTAGTAAATTATGGTCCCATTTAGAATAAAATAGAGCATAAAGCAGGGTATGTTTTAGGGCGGGGCTACCTTGTAGTTGACAGGTCGCTACCACGGCGTTCTCCGGTCTGGGTGTTGTTCGTGTTTTTGTCTCAGAACGTTAACCCTTTCACTGTGGGTTTTCTGTTCATGAAAGTTAATTATAACATTTTTGTCGCCTGAAAATGTCTTATTCAGCGTTCAGTTGTACTTAGCTCCACCCTCTCATGTCACTTCTGGTTGCAAAAAAAACAGCATGGCCAAATACCAAGATGGCGACGGCCAAAATGGCGACCTTGAGGCTTCATAACGGCACTCCACAAACCAACGGGTGACATCACAGTGACTACGTCAACTTCTTATCTACAGTCTATGCACAGAACGCCGCAACGGCACCATTGCACTCTGAAACCCATTATTTTCAATGGCTTGCGCGGTTGCCACGACGCTACGCTTCGGTGATATCGTCGTTGGTTGGGATGGCGTTATCAGCTGTAAGCTGTGTTGCGAAACCTAAAGAAGTTGTGGTTTTGTTGTCTAAACCTAAAAAAGCTGTTTTGTTTGTGTTCAAAACGTAACGTTTCATTCAGTTTACAACGTTAGAACGTATTGCTTTTAAGTTTCTCTTTCATTTTCACAACGTAGCAGGCCCCTACTGACCCACATCTATGAGGCTTATAACAACTGATAACGCACATTTAATGAGCTGATAACAGTCGAATCGAGCATGTCAACAAAGCAAAGAGAAGCTTGGATTATAACACACACACGCCGCTCAAGATGACATCACTCCTCTATATCTTTACATTACAAACAGTTGTTTGATGCTATATTAATGCTCTGAATATTGTATAGAGAACCTTTAAATGGACTGTACAGCAAAGGGAAAAACAAAATATGCAAATTAAGTAAAAAAAAAAAACGCACATATGCATCTAAACTAAGACCTGTTTTTGTTTGCCCTCCTTCAATCTGTTATGCCTATAAAATATACCACCTGCCAGCAGACCTTCAAATGGATTGCTTGATTACAACTACAATATCACAGCAGGAACTGTTGACAAAAGACACGTCAAAAGAAGTGTAACAAAAGTAAGGGGAGGATATGTAAAATCCGTTGTTCGTGAGGTAAAAATGGATGAGTATAACTGTTGCAAGTGACAGGAAAAGCTGATGTCGTGATGCTCATAATGTGTAATACCTGTTTTAAAGGGATTTGCCTCTCTAAGTGGACGTTGTGCAAAGAGGCAAATAGGAGACCTATTAAGTAAAATAACAAACAAAAATGATTACTTCTGATGGCCTCTAAACATACATCTCCCTTGTTCTGATTCATAACAAGGACGTAACATCACTCTTCCAGGTATATAAGTGAAATGTTGAGATCTATTTGAAACAAAACAACTTTTCGCCTTCCTTTTAAAAACAGTAACATTAACACTAGAGATGAGTTCAACGTCTTAACTCAAAAAACACACACACAATCACACACAGTTACACACATGGTCTTAATTTGTACCAGCTGGCTAGTCAGACTGGCAGTCAACAGCCAATCCCTGGTCTGTGGACACAAACTGGTGTTTGTAAATCATTACTTCAGATAAAAGGGAGAGCTAAAGTGTCTTGAGCCAAGGGGAAACCGGATGAAGGTGAGGAGAAAGCGAGTGCAACCGTCAGCCTCATTAGCCTGAAAATATGTCTGTACTGTAAAAACATTCATTAAGAGCATAAAGCAAAACATACACTTGGAAAGGGGGGAATTGGAGAGTGGCGCTGTTACAGAGTAATGACAATAATAATGGCTCTAATAGCATAATGTACCACAGTCTTTCCCCCTCGTGATGGAGATTTAGTGCCGGGGTCAAGTTAGATCACCTCTACTGAGGGATGCCTGCACGGAGCACATATCCATGTATACACAGACTGAACTACAAAACATACACACATGCTACACTGTCCTTGGCTCGAATACTGATGTTGAAGCCTCCAGATTGTCAAAATCTTGGATCGGAATCAATAAACCCCACAGACACACACGCAAACATGGGCCATATGTTCTTGGAAGACTACTGAGGCCGTCAGACATTTAGGAGGCCCTACGAAGGTCCTCCCCGTATCCTCCAAACACTAGAGGAGCCCAGGAGTTCGAGGAGGATCTTAGCTCAACTCAGGATTTTTCTGACGCTCAGGTCTCTTTGCTTTGCACTGAACAGAGCACAGCACAAAGAAGAGAGAGGTCATTCTTCACATCGCCACGCCTTCTTATTATAAAGCCATGCCACACCTGATAGGGTCAATAATTAAAATATTTACTGTGATACATTAACTAGCAAATATTTCTGTTTCAACGTCTTGACAAATCACTTGTGGTATAAATATGAGTGTTTAAGTGTTAAAGGGATAGTCCTGGTGTTTTGAAGTGGGGTTGTGTGAGGTATTTATCCGTAGTCAGTGTATTACCTACAGGATATGACGGTCGGCACGCCCCCAGTTTGGAGAAACAGACCGGAGTACCGACACCGGGGCAAAGGCTCACCTAAAAAAATTCAATATCCGTTTAAGCGTACGCTATATTTACAATATTTTCGCCGCTTTACCTTGCCGTCAGACAGACTTTTCCAACGGGGAACTGAACTGAAGTGAAACTTATCTATGCTTCAGAGCCACCAGACTCCATTAACAAAAACATTAAAGATAAGTTTGACTTTCAGTTCAGTTCCCTGTCAGAAAATATTCTAAATATAGCGTACACTTAAACTGTTTTTTTTTTTTTTAGGTGGGCCTATATTTTAGGTGGCTAAAATAGATTTTGCTGACGGCCCCGTCCACAGCGCTGTATTGCTTTGCTCCTGTGTTGGTGCTCCAGTCTGTTTCTCCAAAATGGGGGGCGTGCCGACCGTCATCAACTGTAGGTAATACACTGACTACGGATAAGTGCTTCATACAACCCCACTTCAAAACATCCAAACTATCCCTTCATGGTGATACAGCAGTTTCACAAAAATGTGTTTTGCCAGCATCTGTGGATATTATTATTCAGCATGAAGCTCAACAATTATGTAAATATGAAGCTTTGGTTATGTATCGTTGAGTTGTGAAGAAGTGATCACGAGAAGCATCTACACACAGTCAGACATGAGGTCGCCATCATGACAAAATGTCTCACTTGCTTTGCACCATGTGGATGTGGGCAAAAAAAATGGTCGACATTATCAGTGGATTAGCTTGTAAGAGCATTTTTGTTTGTTTCTTTGTCAACCAACTTTCCCACAATCACCCTTGTCTGCACCAATTTGCCAAGTTCCCAATTCCCAAAATGATTCCAACCTCATCGTCGTAAGTCTCAATGTTCTTTTTTGCCTTCACTCACTTTAGCAGTAAACATAAGCACTACAGCAACTAAGCTGTTTTGCAGACCCAGTCGCCAGAAAAAATGTTCGCATTGGACAAACCCCGGATACGTCGAATAGCAACGTTTCTGAACCAAAACTACGATTCATATCAGCCTTGTATCGCGCATGCAGAAACGCAATGCCACGTGGTTAACGTTGTGAAACGATTGGTTAGGCTTAGGCAACAAAACTACTTGGTTAAGGTTAGAAAAAAGATAATAATGTAACAACATAACAAGGTAATGTAACAACCGTAACAACGCAAAAACGTCGACATTCAATGTATCCCTGATTTGCAGAAACGTCCAACGCCAACATTTTTTTCCTGGCGACTGGGCTGGTTTTGCACGATCCATCCAATCGATTTATTCAAGTATAAGCACTGGTTGTGCCAGGAGGAGTCGAGGTTACCTGCTGAGCATTGCAGAGTGTATTGTTTGTTTCAAATCCTGTCGTACGCCTCTGTGAGGTCAGGTAGTGACCTAGTTTGATCCCTTTTTTTCTGCAGAGATGGAAATTTTGGACACATGCAAATTAAGAAAACAATTTCCCAAGAGAATATTTATCCTGTCACGGCACCTCCTAAAACATGTTTATTTCCATCAAAAGGTATTTTTCCTCTTTTCCATTCCTCCCTCTCTCTTATACTGTATACGAATTTGAAGCCCGAGCACGGGAGGCAGGAGTGAGCATCTGTGAGGCATTTGTGGAGAGAAAGAGCAACAGAGAGAAACTAGTATGAGTTTCCAAGCACCATCCCATGGTTTACTGGAATGCTGGTGAGCGCCTGGTGTGTGAGGTAATGTCCTGTCACCCAGCCCCACCCATACCCACCGAGGCTCACCGTCTCATTGGTCCAGGGCTAATGATGGGCCACTTCCATGGCCTACTGAGAACGGGGCTGTAAAAGTTAGTGAGTGGGTGCAATTATGCAGTTTACCTATCCCGCTCTCATCAGGGCAGACATGAGTAGTGACTGGGTGGTAGGCAACACGGACCGCAAACTAATGTATAGGGATTGGTGAGTGTACAATGCCAGCAAGTTGAAAACAGATGCGGAGAATATAAATGTCCCTCAGTCAGTGGCCCCCTATGCTCAATAAAACGGGGCCAAAACCCCTGCATATTAACAGCTTGAAAATGTTATGGGGGGTCATCAGTGCCATGAAACAAATACACCAGTCACAATGAGGTTTCCACATGGCAGAACCACAATAATAATTGAAACGGGAAAAGTAAAAGGGAAAAAGGAACGCCATCCCAGAGGTTTCTTTTTAATGTTACCACACGCTTATGTCACTGGCACCGTGCCTGACGAGGGCCGTGCGGTTTGGGGGAATGTTGGTGGGAGACACAGTGCCAGAGAAGCTGGCCTTCCTGCGCTGCTGAAAGCAACAGCTCGGCTACTGTATGAGCTTTTGTTTTTGTGGGCATGCACACGTGTGTTTCGGCTTGTGCGACGTCCCGGCCTGTGTGTTTGTGTTGCATGTAGAGGAAAATGTGTGTAAATGTGTATGTTTGCTTTGCACTAGCACCTACACAGGATGCATGTATCCCCCACTGAAGTACACAAACACACACTTCTGGGACCTGGGACAAATCTGGCCCAGTTATTGTTTCCTTGTTTTTACCGCCCAGAATAATCGTAATAAAACAGTGGCTCTCTTCTCCCTCTCCTTTCCCTCTGAAGCATTACTCAACTAAAGACGAATGTGCTTCTTTAATTCAGACCTCATGCACATGTTTGTTTTACATCTGAAGATGAGGTGAACTTCACATATAGGCAATTTCTTGCAGCGTGAGAGGACTAAAATGTTATCCCTTCTGTTGCTTATGTATAATTAAGGGGAGTGTTCTCCAGGGGTGCCCAGGGGTTGCGTCAGAGATTGCCTGGGCAGCAGCCCTCTCTGGAGAAATCACCTGGCTTGCTGTTTGATCTTAAAGTTTGAATGCACATGCACACTCCCCGCTCGTCTACACACGTGTACGTGAAGGCACATGTACATGGATACACACACACGCACACACACACTCACGCACAGGTTAGTTGCTAAGGCCAGTTCTCCAATCCAATCCCCCTAGAGCAAGTTGAGCTGGCTCACCATATTCCATGGTGTGGTAGTGGGGGAACATTATGTTCTGCTCCACAAAGACAGCAGTAGTACATTTCCGTCCCCTATGGACCTGCCCTATAATCCTGCATGGAGTGTGTGTGTTTGCCTGTGTGCCTCTGTCTAACTGCGTACCTGTGTGTGAGCGTGATCAGGAAGGAAAGAAGGACCTTTTAAATTAGCTGATACCACCTTCGCTGTATTCATATTAGAGATCTTCAAAATTTTGTAACGGGCCTGACGTGGAAAGAGGGAACAGAGAGGTTTAAAAAAAAATATATATATAAAATGAAAACAACAACTATTAAACCTTGCAAGAATGTTATATTGGCAGTTAGGCATTTTTGGGATCATTAATGCGTTTCAACTTTATTAACTTCATACATTCTCTGGTGTCCATATGGGATTTTGATTGGATCAAACTGCTCATTTGAGGACATTTTAATGTGGGAATGGCCGATAAGAGCGGTTTTGGATCATTTTCTACTTTCACATAAATTTTTATTCAATGATGTATTTTCTGTTGAATGCAGTCAGACTGTCGGTCAAACTAATTTCCAGACTGTTTTACCTCCAATTACAAACCACTAACCCCATCTGTTCATCCATCTGTCATTTGTGTTTCTGACTCATTACATTATTTCATGTCATTTCAGCCGTCATATAATGTATCTTTATATATCACTACTTTTGCTGGTTTTACCGCACCTGTCTGCTGTGTGCTCTTTTGCGCTCATTTTCATTTACAAATCTGAACTTCTCCTCCATTCTCTCAATCTGCATGTTGTTCTTTGGGCGTTTTCATGAGCCAACATCTAGTCCGTTTTAGGCCTGTCAATCGATTAAAATATTTAATTGTGATTAATTGCATGATTATCAATTAACAACACAAAACAATGACATATATTGTCCAGAAACCCTCACAGGTACTGCATTTAGCATACAAATATGCTCAAATCATAACATGGCAAACTGCAGCCCAACAGGCAACAACAGCTGTCAGTGTGTCAGTGTGCTGACTTGACTATGACTTGCCCCAAACTGCATGTGATTATCATAAAGTGGGCATGTCTGTAAAAAGGAGACTCGTGGGTACCCATAGAACCCATTTTCATTCATATATCTTGAATATATATCAGAGGTTAAGTGACCGCTTTGAGAATGGCCATGACAGTTTTTCTTTGCCAAAATTTAGCGTAAGTTTAGAGTGTTATTTAACATCCTTCGCGACAAGCTAGTATGACATGGTTGGTACCGATGGATTCCTTCCTACAACCTAAAAAACACAAGTTGTGTTAATGCGTTAAAGAAATTAGTGGCGTTGGTTAAAACGAATTTGCGTTTACGCGTTACTATCGCGTTAACTTTGACAGCCCTACTCTGTTTTAATCAAACTCTGGTGCGGTTGTCAACGCCGTAATCGTACTATTGTGCGGACCAAAATAATCGGTCCGAGGTGGATTGCGAGAGGTTGTTGGTCGTATCCAAGTGAACCATGCCTACAGCGGCATTTGTTGAGATGGACACAGGAAAATGACAGGTTAACATGAGTGGGAGAGGACTGACCTGGACTTCCGCAGAAGTCCGATGTTTGCTTGAAATCTGGGCCGTAGAGAACATACAGAATATGCAAATAAAGTCCTTAAAAATAGTGACGTTTATAAAGTCATTCGAGATAAACTGGAGGAGAAGGGATTCATGCTCACAGTAGATCAGTGCCGAGTCAAAGTGAACAAACGTCGACAGCAATATATCAAAATCTGTGATTCCCTGCATAGAAGTGGCAGCTCTTGAGACAGAAAAGAAAAAATGTGCTCCTTCATATCCGACACGCCCCTCAGCTAATTATTTACTTTATTTGGTCCGCTTTAATTTGTGCACTGTTAAACTGAACCAGACTAAATAGAAAACAAACAAAAAGCATCAATTTCACTCTGATTCAGACTAACCAAACGGACTACGGCTTGTGAAAGCGCCCTTTTACTTTTTTTTTGTTTTACTCACATTGCCATTTCATCATGTAACTACTCTTTCTGTCATCATACAATCATAAAAAAACCTTACTATAGCACTGCCATTGTAGTTTCTACCTCATCAGCGTACATAACTCTAAAAGTCAGTGCTGGGGTTCACAATCCATGACCCAAAAATGAATGTGTGTAATTCTCACAAAGATCTAGCACACATTTGCATTCTGTTAACGTAGACTGCAGGCTACTGAGCCATTGTGTACAAAAGGGCAGTATGTATTTATGGCTCTATGCACCATTCATTCTTATGTTGCTGAACCCTCCCTCAGCAGTGGTTTCAATGTAGGAGCATTCACCCATCCTTCTCCTTGGCTTTGCTCTGGTGTGTGAAGATTCAGAAGTTAAGAAAAAAAAAAGTTCCGCTCTGATGTGCAAATGCTGCATATAGAGATTATCATTCACCGTGGCATTTAATGGATAAAAGGATGTGTTTCAGTATCTATGTCTGTGTGTTTTATAGTAGAAATAGATTTCTGTGCATACCCCCTACACACACACACACACACACACACACACACACACACGCGCGCACACACACACACACACACACACACAAGTACATAGCACTTGAGATTTCGTGCAGATACATGATCTCTCTTTCTCCTCAAGTGCCTTCTTGTGCTGTTGTTGCTTTCTTGCATCCGCAAAGATCCCTATCACCGCTGCCCGCCTCGCTCTCTCTCTCTCTCAGATACAAACACACACACAGTATCAACACTGTCTTTAGACATCAAACAGAACTGATACACCAAACCAATACAGGACTTGTTTACTAGATCTGAAGGAAATGATGTACTATCCCCTACCCCCAACACACTCATTCAGAACAAAAAAACACCCGCAAACACACAGAGAGTTGGTTACACGTTATAGCATTGTCCTGTATCAGGGAAGCACATCTCTAGCCCAAGTCTACCAAAGAGCTGCGAGCCACCAACATGGAAACCTGATTAAATTAAACCTCAAAGGATGAAGTGAGCTATTAACGAGCCAGGACAATGTGAACTTTATCTTTCTGATAAAACTATAATGACTACAACTAGCACAGACTCAATTTCGCAGCCACAGACAACATGGTACTAAGGCAAAGTTAGAGTAAGGAGATCAAATTTTGTTCTTAGAAATAAAATCCATACTATATAAAATCAAAATATATCTTCAACACAAGACAGAGTACAGGTGGAATTTTTGGTGATACAAATTCTGTCCATTGCAACAAGTTTTCTGAATGAGACAACAAATGTTGTTTGCAGAATGACACATATAAGCACATGCATGATCTAACACTATCAGCAGGACTATCCTTGTTGCAAAAATAAAACTGTTTTCTGATCTGACACCGGTGTGATTAAGGTTCGGAGGGTTTTAGGAACAACTAGAATTACCGCCTCACGGTTCTATGTGGTTGTATGCCTTCCGCCAACCAGTTAAGTTGCAGTTTACATCCATGTCTGTCCAAAATGTCACCACTATATAATTTTATCCTATTAGACATTTGTGTACAATTGTCAAGCACATGCATTTTTGAGTTATGGCCAAAAACGTGTTTTGTGAGGTCACAGTGACCTTGACCTTTGACCACCAAAATCTAATCAAATCATCCTTGATTCCAAGTGGACGTTTGTGCCAAAGTGTAAGAAATTTGCTCAAGGTGTTCCCAAGAGATCACGAGAATGGGATGGAAGTAAGGTCACAGTGACCTTGACCTTTGGCCACCAAAATCGAATCAGTTCATCCTTGAGTTCAAGTGGATGTTTGTGCCAAAATTGAAGAAATTTTCTTCCAAGCGTTCCTGAGATATCACGTTCACGATAATGGACCGTATGGACGTATGTACAGACGGACGGACAGACGGACAGACGGATAACCCGAAAACATAATGCCTCCGGAAAGAAACAGTTTTATGAGCACATCAGCGATTGCTTTTGGCATTTGTAATAGTCAGCACATTGTATCAAATATTAGATAGAATATGGCTCTGGTTCATTTTAAATTTCTCAGACTTAAGAAATTAGGGAATATCTTTTGGGAGAATGGTGCTCATTCCACCAGTGGGAATCCAGAGATTTGAAGAAGCCACGAGCATTGAAGCTGGTGGCTTGCGGTGGCCCAACACCTTACTAAGACACTCAATGTTGGTTTTCTTTGTACACTCCCTTTGCACTTATAACCTCTTTCTGTGCCTCGGTTTGCCTCTCTCTTTATTCATCTCTGTCTTTTTCTCTCACACACACAGGCACTAGAAGGACAATAATGGTACGTATTGTGGTATGGATGCTGGTGGTTAACCAGACTTTAACAGAGAGAACTTTACTGTCATTTTGGCTTTGTGCCGTGGTAATGACACAGTCTTGGGATTGCGGTTGGCTGAGATCAAAGTGTGACTCCCTGCCCTGTATCTCTATTATACATCTTGTCAAGTATCATGGTCATTGTAACTTCACTTACTGTAAGGTTAGTATACAGGGACTGGGTGAGTGACAAAGAGAGTGTGAGTGTGTTGTAACCACAACGTGAATGCTATTTAACCCAAGAGAGCATTCCAACAGCAGCTAAGCTCCTCACAGGGTCACCCTTAAGCTTATTTATGCATGGTCACTGAGCGCTCTCAACAGTTGTTTGTCGCAACATGCATCACATTTATACCTCGTTGACTTGAAGTAGAAGGAGAAAGAACTTTTAAAATGATTAAATAGAGTCATAGCACAATTCGTCTTTTCTACCCAGCAGATTCTGTCAGGTCTACCGTTTATTCACTTAATTCATTAATGTGCCATACAAATTGCGGTATTGCCTGACTTCTTCTGACAGCCTTGTTGTATCCTTGGCAATTAACTATCCAGTGACACTATAGGAAAGTCCTTAACATGCCATGTTTCAAAGTGCGAAATAAATCTCGTCTACCATATACAAGAGGCATTTCTCTGCTTTCTACTGCTAGCAAGTGTCCAGCTCTTCCAACAAACACCACTGATATAGCTGTCCCATACATTTCCGTAATTTCAGAAAAATGGGTTCTGATCTGAAGAATAACAGCAAGAAAAAACAAAGGTAACTACAGCACACACCAAACTCACACAAGCATTTATTTGTTTCTTTCCCCAATGGTATGCAGACTGCATTTAGTCTCGATCTGTTACCCGCAGAAGGCATACTTCTCTTTCACATACTGTAGCAACATCTAACTATGTTCCAACCAAGGGGAAACCTCCGGTGCTGAGAAAGGAAGCCAACTCGGAAGTGCAAAAATTGCAGTTCTTCGAATGGCCACTTGAGGCTGGCTCCAAAAGCGAGTCAATCCCCCATAGACCCCATGTTCAAATGGCCAACGTTACAGTAGAAATAAACATGATTACAGCCTGGTACAAAAACGGTTTTAGTCTCTATAGCCAATATCCCCGTTCATAACAACTGCACTGAATTTTTATATAAGTCACATATTTAAATTGTATTAAGGCTTAAAGTTAGGCATAATGGAGGGCATGGCAGCTTTCAGTGACAGGTGAGTGCCGTACCAGGTCGCTAGCTGCTAGCTGTCTACTCCAAGCCCCCAGGAAGAGCACCAGGCTTTGAAGCAAATTTTCGTAGTGGCCAAACGGTAGTACTACAACGTCTGTGTGCATCACATGATGCCATTGGGCCCAAAAATACTTTTTCCCAAAGACTTACATTGGGAAAGAGACGTCCGTCTCGTTTAAATCAATAAAAGTTGTAAAATGCACTAATAGCCGAATCCAGAGTTATTTCCGTTCCAGCGTTCATGTGGATGAGCCCCAGTCCGAGGCTGCACCGAGGGCGCCTGCTCTATGGGCCCCATGATGATCCGGGTACTTTATCACTCGGCAGTCGAGCCATTTTGACTTCATGCGCCACTGAGCGACTTTCATAGGAATGAACGGGCGCCCGCCTCCAACGCTGTATCCAGTTCTCTTTATACATCCATGGTCTGCTCTGCTGTGTCACCCGGGCCCGCCTCAGCTCCACCGACAATGCACCTCTTTGCCCATTTTTTTGGATTAGGCGAGATTTAGGCTGTTTCGTCACTGCCAAGATTTGAGTAACACACTTTGAGCTTCACAACGGCTCTTCAGAATTCTATGGGTGACGTCACGGAGACTACGTCCAGTCTGTGGTTCCAATACAACAGAAGTCAACTCAGTCTCAGGGTGCTGCTAGTTCACACCATAGCTCAGATTTGTACCATATAGCCTACATCACAAGCTGCAATAATATGACTTCAAGAGTTGGGTTCATACTCATTTTCCAAGTCAAATATAAAGTACACAAGATGTAGTGTATTTAGCGTTTTCTTCCTTGAATACAGAAAATAAGCCCTGCAGTTACCATTTCTCAATCCTCACCATTTTAATACTGATGGCAGTCATCTCACAGTTGCCAAGCAATTTACTACCCCAACAGCGCCAAATCCCTCTCAAGGGCAATACTGTATGCAAGTTTGTATCAGCAAAGCCACAGTGCCACATTGCTCAGAAAAATTACATCAAAACCTCAACAAAGATTGTGCCATCATAAGTAACTATGCAGCTCTGAGGCTTGAACTTTGGATCTCACAGCAAATGCCTCTAGGCCTTTCGCATCCCTTTCCACCAACAAATTAAAGCCACCCAGGAAAATCAAACCCCTTACGTAAACAATCGCCAACAAACTGAGAAAAGTACAATAAAGTACTCTAGATGGGGAATGTGATCCAGATGCCTAAAAAAAAGACTATGCATAGGGCACTCAATGGCAGATTTCTGGTTGGAATCAAGAGTCTGCAAACACAGCAATTAAAATACCAGACGCCAGACATCACTAAAAGCCTCTTCAAAATAGGTAACATCTTCAATAACTTTGTTTTGCTACTGATCAGCCACTGTGGTGTTTTACATGTTGTTCTAAAGTGGCCACATTTAAACTGGATCCATGAACAAAGGCGAGCCCACGGCCTGGTGATCATCTCCAGAACCAATCCTCACATGCTTCATCTGTGGCATGAGCCTCCAGGAGAGTCGCCGTAGCCACATGCATGCAATTGCACAACGGCCTGAACAAGAATCTCGACTCAGTTATTTTGAGGCCGTGTTATGTGTTATCTTTGTTTTCCGAGGGACTACCATAAGCAAACAAGTGTGCATGATTGTGCGCGCGTGATATTGTGTGTGCATTTTGTGCGAGCAGATGTTTTGTTTGTGTGCGCGTATGCTCGACACTGCAAGGACGCGGTGTAATCAAAGTTAATTTGGAGTTGAAGAGATGGCATTTGATGCTGCTGTAGTGCATGTTACTGGAGTGGGGAAATAAATGTCAGTGATTACATCAACATGTATTGATGTTGGTGAGAGGAATGGGCTTTGAGGACACATTTTTCGATGGAACTCACTAGTGTGAGAGAACGTACAGAGTGAAAAGGAGAGTGTGACAAGACCATTGTGTTTTGTTAACCTGTGTTTGCACATTTTCCACACGCACTTGGGTGTCCACGTAGAGTGGACAGTCAGTAGCCTTGTAATGAGGTGATCTAATCACATATGATCCTTGGGGAACAGTGCGTTCTCTAGACCAACAGTGCTTTTTCTATGAACAATGTGTCCTTCGCAGCATAAATCCTTTTTTTTATGGTTACGTGGACATGTTCTCAGAGAATAAACCATCTGCAATGTTGTTGTTTGGAGCACAAGCTCGGACAGAAGTGGTGCCACATCAAATACCGAATGCATTAAATGGTGTTACTTGCGTAAGTCCTTGCCAAAGTGTTCTTGAGCAAGGTACCTGACCACAAATGTTCAAGAATACCTACTTCGCTGGCCTTGTAAAATGCATCATCAGCAGTGGGAACAAGCTCTACGGCCAACATCGCACACACATGCCTCAGAAGAGAGTCAGTGTAGAGACGGGAGGCCTCCCAGTTTCAACATAAAGCCTCTCCTTTGTCGAGCATATTGATGTCACTCTTAACATCAAGGCAAAGTACTGCAGGATGTTTGTTTTAACATTTGGTTTGAACATCCAATATCAATGACAATAATTAATTGAAATAATTTCTTCTAATGCACTGTCCAAAGCGTTGTGTGTGTGTGTGTGTGTGTATGTACATGAAAGTATGCCTCACCCTGATGTTTTGGGCAATCAGCCCCTTTCTGCGTTGCGACAGCAACAGATCAATGCTTCCACTGGGCTTAGGTGGAATCAATGGCTTCTTCTCTCGTCTACAATAAGCATTACTTTAATGAGAGCGGCAAACTTCTGCACCATGGGAGACATCTAATTAAATTTCCCAATCTCTAAAATTACTTAACTGGCAAACAAGCAAAAGAAGTTGTTTTTTTTGCAACTGTATCACAAAAATTGGGGCTTCATTATCATCATTGCTTAAAACATTTTTGGATGAGTAAGCAATAGCACCAAATCATCAATGAATCAAAGACCATACCCCAAACAGTGATGATCCAGTTTGTTTAATATTAGATAGGAATACAGGACTCTTAAACTGACTGACTTGTTGTTTGATGTTTGATTTCATATCTACGTATGGAGTTTTAACGCTTCTTAACCTCTGACGTAATGGTTTACATCTTTTGTGCATTTTCCAACGAATGTCCAGCAACACATGTCAAATTCCACTCATTAAATGCAAACAGTCTTTTCAAAATAAACTTCCATCTTAACAGGAAACAACTAACTTAGGTTTAGGCAACAAAGCTACCTGGTTAGGTTATCACAACATTCAAATCTCACCTCAAAACTCACCTGTTCAAACTGGCATTTTCACTGTAGTGTCCACCAGTCCCTCATATGTGTCTCCCTAAATGTGTCTCTGTCATGTCTGGCTGTTTTTATCTGTTTGAGTTTAATTTTATCTTTGTAAGGTGTCCTTGGGTGTCCTGAAAGGCGCCACCAAATAACATGTATTATTATTATTATTATTATTATTAGGAAAAGATCGTGGTTTGGGTTAAAATACCCACGCTTGAAATACTTGGTTAGGTTCAGGCAGCAAGACTGCTTAGCTAGGTTTAGGAAAAGATCGTGGTTTGGGTTAAAATAACTACGAAAGTGGCGTTACTTAAGTACGTAAGTTACATAACAAAAAAAATCAACGTTGACTTCTGGTTTCACAAGGGGTACGGACACCGGTCTCCTGGGCGAAAGTTCAGGTTTTTTTTACCCATCCGTCCACCCCGACCTCCTCCCTACCCTCTTTATACTTCCTGGTTCATATTTACATGGATTACATATGAATTGATTTTTGTGGTATGTATAGGAATTACAGTACATTACTTTTCGTAGGTATAGCTACGAACGGTGTGTGAGAACAGCCTGAAAAATCACTCAGATAAAAGCATTGCCTTAAGAAAAAGACGTTGCAAATTCCATAACATAAATACATATACTGTATACAGGACAAACTGCGTATGCCCTTACCTTAGTAACAGCAGGGTATCCAGCAGCCACCTCACCAGAGCAGTAGGGCTTCTCCTCATGGGAAACTTCGACAGTGGAGGCCCACTGGTCGAGGAAACCGTTGGGAGTGTAGAGGCCACAGTCTCTCACGCCCGTCTCCTGCTCAAAGTCCTCACACACCCCATCGCCATCATAGTAGTAACACATGCTTGGCTCCTCTGCAGGTGAACAGGAAACAGAAAAAAAGTTGTAATTTAAAATAAATAATTATCTGTGTTTTATACTTATTCAGAAGTTTTTCACTTCAGTCAGCCCTTGTCTAGCATGTTTTCATTTGCACAAAGCCGTACAGGTGAGTTTTTACACACTTCAACCCTCACTCCTCTTCTCTCATCCTTTTTTAGAGAACATGTGTTGCCCTGATCCTTCGGGATACCGTTCTAACCTTATCTCTATTACTTTGGAAGGTGAAGAGAGGAGCAGATAAAGAAGGGGGAGGAAGGTAAGGGATAAAAGGTGCACGGAAAAAGGAGGATACATTCTTTTTTACAGACATCCCACCCGGAGTTAAGGTCTGGAACTGGAAGCTTATGGACTGGAGGAGAGGGGAGCAGAGCAGGGAGGTAGCCTGGGCCTCATTGCTCTCAGCTCTCAGCTAAAGCAGTGTCAGCCGGTGGGGTTCCAGTTAGGGGGGAAAGGCGGCATTCTGTGCCAAGTTGGCCGGGGCCTCCTCCTCGAAATTCCAGCCCTCTCCAGCAAAGCCAAAAACTCAAGTCAGTTCTGTGCTCTGGCAATGGTGAAACGAGGGGCTACTGAGGGGGCATACTGAATACGCTCCCGCCACTCACTCAGCAGGAGCAGAGGCGAGGGGAAGAAGGGAAAGGAGCGAGGCGTGAGGAAGCTCAAACAGTGGCTTGTGAAAGCTGCAGAAGTAATAGGTAGAGTGTGAGCTAAAGAGAGAAGGAGGAGGAAAGAAAGGAGAAAGAGTTGCTGCAGTTCTTGAATTTGGACAGGGATAGAATAAACAGATAATGGAAAAGTGGAAAGGTGATTGAGTGCAAGAGAGCCCTACAGTTGGAGGAAGAAAGAGAAACGACGAGATGAACAAAGATGGATAGAGAGAGAGAAAATAAAGGTCCAGAGGCCGCCAAGCTACACTGACAACATGTCAAAGCGGGGCAAATCGGACCTTCCAAAACCATCACTTTTTCTGACGGCGGGAATATGGCTTAAGAAAATCTGATAGCATTTCCTTTTATGCTTTATCTGCACCTGTGTTTACTGTGGCTTGGATTTCCTGTTGAGACATAACCACTAGGTTTGTAACGCCAGGTGGGGTCATGTGAAAAGAACTTGAACTTCGTCAATTCCAGATATAATTCGGCCCAATCGTGTGAGTAGCCTATTAAAGCTCATCCAGACTGTAGCGCCCTGGCCCTGTTGTATACTTAGTGGCAATCTTCCATCCAACTCTCTCTTTCGCTATCCAACACACTGACAGGCAGGCACTCTCTCACACATACAGACAGATGGACAGAAGGTCCCATCATTATAGTGTCAGATTTCTGCGCAAAACTACAACTATGTCAGACGGTGTCGGACACACAAACACACACTTACGCACACCCCTGAGCGCTGCAGTTGGTGGAAAAAGAGCACAGCCAATGCAGTCATCCAGCAATCTGACAGGGATTAAGTGGCCACTTCACAGAGGCTCGCACATGTGTGTGCATGCATGCATGTACTGTACGCACACACACACACATGCAATCACAACAGGGGGGGGCAAAATGATTGTCTACAGCAGGAGAACTGGACAGGAAACCATCCATCTATTCATAAAACAAAACAGCGTAGGAGATGCCAGTCACTCAACTATGTAAAATCAGATGACTCACCCCTTTAAGAAAATAATGATTTCCAGATTTATTTATTTTTTTAACAGCAGGTCAAAGTGATTATGATATCTAATGGCATTTTTATTCTTTTCAGAAAAGCATGTACAGTACGCCCAGATGTTAAATCTGTTCATTCATAAAGTTTTAGCCTGTAGGTCTCATTGAAACTTTGCAGCCTTTCTATTTTGTGAATAGGGCTGTATATTGGCAAGAATCTGCCGATACGATACGCATCATGATAAAGAGGTTACGATTCAATATATTGGGATATATTGCAATACTGTAAGTAAGGCCATGTATTGCAATTTTCTAAATCTAATTTTAGGAAAACTGTCATAGTACTGTATAAAGAACACACCGCCATATGCATAAAATCTGAGTACAAATTTTACTTTTTTTATGCAAAAAAAACCAACAAAACTTTAAGTTGTTGTGTATTCTATTCTACTAAGTCAGGGGTTAAAAACCTTGATCAAAGGTTGCTGAAAGCTGAAAGTAAACTAACTCTCTTCTATTTCTAGTATTTTCCTCAACAACAATCCAGAGAAAGAAACCAGTGACTGCTTAAAGCTTGGGTCGGTAACATTGGAGAAACTAGCAAGAGTACGCTACATTTTTTAAATTATCCGACCGAAAAACCGAGCCCAGTGTTGCCAACTCTTGTCCAACGAAAGTAGCTTTTTAACAAAGAGAATTTCAATAAATATAACAAAATGTTTCTAAAATAAATTACCCACCCTAGATTTAAGCTTGGCGATACCTTTGTCCGTATGACTTACCAACACAGTTGAAGAAGGGCTCTTTCTTGCACTGACTGGAGCAGCCGTCCCCATTCATAGAGTTCATATCATCACATTCCTCTCCTTTGGAACTAAAATAGCAGGAGGAGGTATTCAAAAAACATACACACATGCACACACATTGCCAAACTGATAAATACTGAATGAAACACATTAGTAGAGTAAAGTTTATTTTTCTTAAAATGCTTCATTGCACATCTGTGTGATAATGTGAGTGTGGGTGCCTGATACCTCTGGATGCGTCCATCCCCACAGTAGGGCGCCCCCAGATCGTGTACCAGAGGAGGGGAGGGCTCACTCTCACTCCGGCTGGAGATGGTTTGGACCTGGTAGGTGTACACAACATGTGGCGCCACATCCCTGCACAGAGAGAGGCAACAATCACAGTGAGTCCACATAGTTCAGGATAATGTGAAGCCTCGAAGAAATGCCTGATAAAGAATAACGAAAGGAGAAAGAGCAACTGAGACCCGGACCAGGCCTGTGGAGAACGGGTCGATAGCACTACTGCTCTGTTTGCTAGGGTGTGCGTTGTAGCAATCTTTAGGTATCTCAAGTAGCACAACACCAATTAGAACATCTGTCTCAGCACACGCTTCCACATATCTACCTTACTACGTTTACCCGCTTTGGGTCCAGCTTTGTTTTGCTTCCTCATCACAGCGATTCAAGGAGCCATCATGATGAACACACAACGGACAGGAGAAACACGGGGGGGGGACTACTCACTTTGCTGGTGTTAAGTCGCCATGATGGTTTCTTGAGTCACCATGATAAGGAAGTCTGAAAAAAAAGTCTGAAAGGAAAAAAAAAACATAAATGAGAAAACCAAAACCATAAAAAAAAAATCAAAGCTGTAAATGAGAAACCATAAGCAAAGCAACAAAACAAAACCGAAGGAAAGAAAACTGTAAATGAAGCGAGGGTGCTGTCATGAAATTAGTTCTCCTGTTTTCATTGTTGTTTTATGTTTACTTTTCCTCTCTTATCTGCTGTTTGCCTTTACATGTTACTTGTATTACTATCAGGTTGAATCGTTTCTTACTGGTTCTTATAATCCAGTGATCAAGTGACAATCACATCATCAATCTCTTCACGCTCATCACAATATCTTGAGTAAGAAGAAACATGGAGACAAGTAGCCACATTATTGTTTCATCTTAACAGGAAACTAAGGATAAAAGTTTAAAAATAAACAAGTAAAGGCAAGCAAAGAATCTGAGAGTTTATGTATTTATTCATCTATTTTGACTATTATAAAGAATAAAAACAGGAGAAGTGATTTTCACATCAGCACTCTCATTTGCAGCAGTGTCGTTTACAGTTTTCTTTCCGTTTTGACTTTTTTTTTTTTTTTTTCCTTTTGCTTATAGTTTTGGTTTCTCATTTCTAGCTCGATTTGTCACTTATGGTCATGGTTTCTCCTTCATGGTTTTCTTTTTTGGCTTTCAGAGTTTTTGACCCTACTTTTTGTGCGTCCGTGTGTGAGTGTGTGTGAGTGTGTGTGTGTGTGTGTATACAAAACTGAAGAACCAAGGTTGAAACATTATTTCTTTACATTCTAATTTTGATTCAGACACTCACTCTAATAAATTATGCTCTATAGATATCCTATGTGGGGAGGATGAAACGAAATTACGAGTTGTTTTCTTGTGCTACTTTGGATTTAATCAAACTATCAAAACGTAACGTTCCACGGACCGTACTGCCCCCTGGTTAGTGTCACAGTAAACACAAAGATGGCTATGGTAAACTATAGGCCGACGCCACACGTGAAGATTTCAAAATAGCTGTGTTGTTTTGAGCGGATCTCAGAGGTTCAGCAGTTTGGTTGAATTTTGTGTATTCTTACCCTGCTGTTAGTTAGTAGTTGGCTTTTTTGAATGACCCAGTAGTTGAGCTGAAATGCTGCCCCCTATGTGTTTGGACGATGTGGCCAGGTATTACACGTCGCACCTTTAAAACACTATATGGAGTTAAAGAATATCAGCAAGAAAAAAATCACTGCAGTTTCATTTTTGGTCAGCGTGACTATGTCGGCACCACAGAGAAAATGAGTGAGCGTAATACATGTTGTATGTATTCTATGTCATTCAATGCATAAGGGGATAGGAATGCATAATTGTTGTGTATAATCATGGCTAGTATTAGTTAAGTACAAAAATGAGGTATATGAGTGGGAGCAACATCAGTAAATGAGGGTAAATAGGACCGATAGGTTAGATCATTTCATGTGAACCATCAAGTACTATAGACCTAATTTTGGATTGCCATCTGCAATGCTGTAAATGCAGTGACAAGACTGCAGGGATACTGTACTGCTCACATGAGTACAAGGGCATATATGGATTCATATGCCCATTAGACAAGGCAACTCACACACACACACACACACACGCAGTACCTTTGTTATTAGTAACACACTGCCAGCCAACTATATGGCTTTTAAACTTAAACAAAAGTGCACGGGCATGAACCACTGTTCCCCCAGTGCGAGTGTAATGCAGCACCAGCAGCAAACATTGCCACAAAGGTTTCACCCAAGGCCAAAGATAAAGTCAGCAATCAAACCAATAAAGTCTTTGAGTGAAGTGCAGGGAAGCCATAACCTTTTATGAGCTCTAAGTCAAACCATTCAGTTTAACATTTTTGCCCACAAATCACAGAGTTGGTGGTTTGATCCTCCCGGCTCCTCCTGCCCACATGTCAAAGTGTCCTTGGGCAAGACAGTGAACCCCAAGTGTGGGTGAATGAGAGGCATTTACCATTTCTATATACAGTAAGTGCAGTCAGATGTTCAAAAAGACAAAAAAGCTATTCTGTATACCCATGTATAAGCATATACACACAAATACACTGCATTGCTTGAAAGGTGTTCAAGTGCACATCCATGCACTTCCTCCAGCGATTCATGTTAAAAAAAAAACACCTTTAAAAAAAAAAACACAAGCAGAGATTTACAACAAGAAAGAGTGTTTTCTTCATGACATTTCTGACCAGTGGTGGATGAAGTACCTGAAAGCCACATTTGAATAAAGTACAGATATCTAAACAGAAAATGACTTTAGTAGAAGTTAAAGTCACCTATTAGAATTAGGGGTGAAAGAAAATATCGATACACATGAGTATCCCGATATTATGTTTTGAGATACTGTATGGATTCCCCAAAACGCTGTATCGATTTTTAATTAACCTCTTAAAAATCTGCTATTCTGTTTTTCGGAGGTTGTAGCGGGCTCAGTTTTAAAGCTAGATTGAAGATACTGGCATTATGAAAGTAAAAAAACCTAAGTATTCCATTGGTACCAACTATGTCATTTTAGCTTGTTGCGAAAGAGGGTAAATAATGCTCCAAAGTTACGCAAAATTATGGCAAGGAAAAACTGGCATGGCCATTTTCAAAGGGGTCCCTTGACCTCTGACCTCAAGATATGTGAATGAAAATGGGTTCTATGGGTACCCACGAGTCTCCCCTTTACAGACATGCCCACTTTATGATAATCACATGAAGTTTTAGGCAAAAAAACAAGTATTTTTTTGCATGCAGTACAAATGTGTTATTATCACCTATTCTAAATATTGACTATGTCTGCATACTGGGGTCCATAAACAGTCTTGGAATAACATAAATTGGGTATGACTGTAAGCTGAGACTCTTGTGGATCCAATTAGCTCAATTCAATTAATGTTTAATGATGTTAGGTGGTGTGTCTTTATACTGATAGTTTCCCTAAAATTAAATTTGAAAAAAATCGCAATATATCGCCTTGCTTACAGTATCACAATATATCATATCGTTACCCCTGTATCATGATACGTATCGTATCGCCAGATTCTTGCCAATACACAGCCCTAATTAGAATATTGCTTGAGTAAAAGTATCTGATATTTACTGTTCTTAAGTATCAAAAGTCATTTTCTAATATTAAAGAGTTAAGTATTGAAAGTAAAAGTGGAGGCTACATTACACTTAAAAAAAGAAAACAAAAAAGAAAAAACAAGGTCTTCACAACTTAAAGGATTTAAAGAACAAAATCCAGTTTTCCCTTCCCTCATAGTCGCGGAAATTGAAACTTAACTACGGCTCTGAGAGCACTTTGTTTGCTCTCGCCCATCACGTGAATGATGTAACTTGCAAGCTAGGACCACTGATTCGCCAAACCTGCTTGCTTGCAATAGTAACGAGGATTAGGGGAAATGTATTGGAGTAAAAGTACACATTTTATTTGGGAAATGTAGTGGAGTAAAAGTGAAAGTTGACAGAAATATAAAAACTCAAGTAAAGTACTGATACTCCCAAAAAACACTGCAGTAGTACTGTAACAAAGTATTATTAACTTCGTCACATTACAACACTGTTTCTGACTATGTTCCATGGCTTTTGTTTTTTCCCCTCATCTTCATTTCTCCTGTGTTTGTTAATCACATTCCCGTCAGACGAAAGTGGACCAAGTTCAAGTTAACTGTACTGTCTCAATTATAGACACTGATGGACCTAAATATCATATAACAAAATGAATTTCCCCACAGCAAAATTTGTGCCTAGGATGAGATATTTATGTTGGCTTTATGATTATCAACACAGAGCGTTTGACCTGACAGACTCTCTTTTATACTTCACTATGTCCTGTTCTGCAATGTTGGCTCATGCTGGTGTAACTCCAGGCTACACTCAAACATGCCCCCTCTAATTGAATTAGTTTAGCCCCTGGAAAAGTCGAGCTGTGGGAGACTTTATCTTTGAGGAGAGCAAACACACTGAATAGGTCGGAAAGAAGAGAGGAACAGATATCGCTTTGCGGGAAGGCAGCGCATGAGTTTCCTTTTTTTATGGATAATGAGAAATTCTGGCTATCATACTGTAGGTAATCCAATGCACAGAAAAGTAATTGCACCGCTTGATCAGGCCACACTGAGAGAGGCATGGTCATGCAAGAACAAGCAAGAACAAAGAGAAAAGTGGACAGATCCGGCTGAAAAGGAGGTAAACGGGGAGGGAAACGAGAAAATACATAGAGAAAACACAGAAACAGAAAAAAAAATCCAAAGAAGAAGAGATAGGGATAAGGGAGGAGTAAATGTTGACTTCTAAAATAGGGCCTAGAGTTGTCTATATAGGGCAGGGGGGCTTCTGTGGAAAATATGATGAGGTAATAGTCTATTCCTCATTATGCTGTGGTTTATTCCATCGATCTTCCCACGGGTAGTGGGCTTTGAACCAGCCGATGTTTAGTTATTCATGCTGTAGCCAATTATTGGAGACAAAAAAAGACACCTGAAAAATGACAGCATTGTTTGCATGTTTACACTTTCCTGACAAGCAATGTCTTGCAGACCTGGGAACAATGCTGCTGCTGCTGGTATGGTGTACTGTTTTTTGCTTATAGGCGAGATAAATGTGCTATTTTACCATTTTATTTTATTCATTTACTGTTCATTCTTTGATCTGTAATTATACTCTAATCTTACATTTTTTAGTGTTTTATTTGGTCATTGTTGAAAACGCAAACCTCCATGTAAATAGATGACTCTTTGTTTGTTTGCTCTTTCAGCAGCAAAGGCGGAAGTAGCGTGTACCGCCACAAAAAGTCGAGGCGGATGACTGAGCGCCCAACCACAGGCTGCGGTTTGCGTCCACAGTCGACGTTGATTTTCTTTTGCATGTCTATCTAGGCTAAGATTGCCTACAGCAAACCGGATCCACAACTTTCTAACGTACAAGCTGTTCAAATAATGGGTCTAGATCTCGACCACTGGTTCCCAAAGCAAAAGCTGAGCCCCCCCACCCCATCCCACCCATATTTTCTGACGTCGTCACCCTGAAAAAAAACCTACAAATCCTCGACAAAAATCCTCAATTTAAATTCAGTGTATTTAAAGAGTAAGTCTTTTTTTTTTATTAAATCAACTTTCTTTGATGAATATCACTCATATTTATGTTTTGTCAACATAAATAAAGTGATGATGTCTTGATGGATTCGCCAAGCGACTGCAGATACATAATATAATCTTTTTTTGTAACAACTTAATTGATTTACTATAATAGTGTTAAGGTCAAAATAGATTTTATGATACTGTGGTTAAATAAATGTAATTTATGGTGTTGTTAGATTGCTGCTAGACCGCCTCGTTAATACAATTGAGTGCCTCCCTTTGTGTGCAGCAAGCGGGAGAGCAAATAGGTTTTTGACCACAGTGAAAATGTTGGTTTTGAAAGGCTAAACGCCAACAAATATGAATTGAAGCAGATATTTTCGTTGGATAAAAATATGTAGTGGATTTCTGAAATGATTGCATCTATTTTTTTTTCAACAAATTTAGACTTTTGGACTTTACAACGCCCTGAAGTTATTGGAAATGTTTGGATGGCACGAGTCTGAAACAATCCTACGCAGCCACCACTGGAATCTAATTCTACAAATAGAATAATACTAATAATATTAGTGCAGCCTGATCTTTATCTGCACCTGTGCACGAATACAGGATTTAAACAGAATGTTGTCCTAGTAAGTAGCAAAAAATATATCTTTTTAAATAGTTTAATAATTTATAATACAGTAAGTTTGTTATTATGATTTTAGTTATACATGTGCAAATTTAATTTGACTATCACAAAGCAGACAAATCCTGGGGCACCCCCTGTGATCTTTGGTGCACCCCAAAAAGGGGCCCAGACCCAACTGATCTTTCTCTATGGTCCCAGATAAAATGTTTGGCTCTGCCAAGAAGACAAGATCAGATGCCATCTTAGCAAAATTAAAAGATCAGAACTACTTTGCCCAAGGTAGACCTTTGTGCTTCACATGGGAAGCAGTTGACTATTGTCAGTTTGATGGTCTTTTTGTTTGCCAGAGTTTAAAAAAGGTGAATCTAAACAGATTGTAGAGGTTATTTAAGATGTATACAGATCCACAGCCCTGTCTCCTAAAATATATGTTCCCATACAACGAAAATGCAATGTGAATTACGCTTCGAGGGAAACATATAGTGTCAAACGTAATCCGTTTGTTTCTGACGTATCACAAAAACGTCTGTTATGATAGTGAGCGGAATTCCGCATAGGTAAGAGGCTGGGTTGGTGGATGGGTCAATGATGTTTTTTTACTAAACATAAGCAAGTAGTTTTGTTGCCTAAACCTTTAGAGTTTTGTTGTGTTTTTGTTGTGTTTTGTTTCGATTTATATCATTAACCACGTGTTTAAAACTGTTTAGAACGGCGACCGTAATCCAGGACAAAATATGTTTCCCTCGAAACTTGATTGAGGATGCAGTTTAGTTGTATGGGAACATCATTTTGTAGGAGAGATCCAAGGTCATATCCATGATCTACTCCACCAGTAGTGTTTTAACATCCTTTGCTGGACAAAAGCATGCTGCTAAGCAACATATTATGTTACCTGGGTGTCATAATGCACCTTTGGTTCCAGAGGGTCAATAGTGCAACTCCTCGTAGCGTGATAACAACTCTTTAAACGTAGCTTTTCAACCTGTTCCCAATTAGGTTCATGCTTGATTCCTCCTGACCTCACTGCTAATAGCTATGCTGTGTTAGGCGCTGCGGTTGGCAGCAGGGAAGAATGAAACAGAACAATTGGTGCAGATGTAACACAGTTCCATAAGTTCTCCATCACTTAGAACTTGGTGAGCGGGGTACATACATATATATAAGAACAATATTTAGAGCGACAGGGGTATTAAGAAACCATAAATTGGTGAAAGCATTTATGGTCAGCATCCTTCCTGGGTCTCACTTGATGCGGTACGATCATTCGACACATGCGGGTATGTAATGGACAATATCCTGTGATAGAGACGATTTCTGGCAGCCATCCAGGCTTCATAAAACCACACTTTCATCTGTAAGTGATTAGATATGATATGTGACTGATCTGAGATGCAACCCATGCTACAAAGGACTTTACTCCAGTCGCAGGCGAAGGTGTCACGTGATAAGATTTCATCATTGGTGCTTCTTTGTGCATCCAGACATTCTTCTCGAGACCCCTGCAGGAACAGAGGTTTTATCTTGGCTCAGGCACAAGGCGCCGTAATATGCCTTTTCAAAGGTGTTTTGATAGCACCAGGTGATTACACATGGAAGCATGTGGTAATGTATGGGCCGGCTACTGAGAGGCAAGAAGAGCGCTGGTGTGTGTCTGTGTTCATCTGCGTGTGTCCCTGTCTCTACTGTGTGTGTGTGTGTGTGTGTGTGTGTGTGTGTGTGTGTGTGTGTGTGCGCTAGGCTTATGTGTGAGCATGCATATGGATGTGTTTCCGTTCTGTAGCTGCTTGTTGTTCTTGGCCGAGAGATCCCAGATGAGAAAAGCAGATAATTTTAAGGAAGTTGAGAAAGTATCTTAGATTGAGCCTGCAAGAACAACAAACAGGGCAATGCTCCTCTCGGCAGCTGACGTGCATTTGAGGTTTTACTGCTATTAATTATACACCCATGGTATGTCTAACAAACTAATGCTACAGGTCTAGACCTAAAAGAGGTACTTTAAGTAAAAAAGACAGACAAATGCAAACCCCTCAAATACTAGAAAGGTGAAGTGTGTTGTTAATGTTGCGTTAGACTGCTGATAAGTCTGCTAATTGCAGCTATTGATTATAATTGTTATCTTTACATGAAAAAGACGCAGTAATCACCGGTGCAGCCTCTGCCCAAGAAATTCAAGCTTCTTCTTGAACATCCATCTGCAAACCCACTTCTGATATCCAATTTGTTCCAGTAGTCCCAGATCATTTCTATATGATTTGCCTGTTTCCTGTCCTGGGACACAAACTTCTGGAGAAATTCTGGAGAGTGTACCAGACATCCCATGACTCCCCGCAAGGACTATACGGTTCACTCTGTCTGCGACTCATGTATATGGTTCATATTAGGAGGATTACGCAAGGCTCATTTCTAATGTCCAACATCTTTATAGAGGAAGGGGAGGCGGGCTCGGCCAGCTACAGTATGAAAAGAGGAAACCGTTAGGAAGCAGAATCAATTCGGAGGGAATGAAAATTTACAGGGGAATAAAAAGTGTTGCCAAAACATTTAGTCTAAAATATTGATTAATTTCTTGCAATTACACTAAAAGTTAATGTAGCAATATCAAATTCAATATGAATACAGTTTAAATTTGAAATACATTCTTGTTATTAATGATATTGCCAATGAGCCAAAATTGTTATAAGGCCCTGACACACCAAGCCAATGGTCGTTCGTCGGCCTAGTTTTTGAGGTGTGTCCCGCACCGTCGGCCCTAATCTGCCCGTTTGGGATGATTTTCTCATGTTGAATCGGTGGCAGAGCTTGTCGGTGAGAGAAAGCAAGCCAACGAGTAAAGTCAAGAGGACAAACACAGAAGGCTCTTCTCACTTTTTGTCTTCATCATAACTGATGTTTTCACAACGACATGGCCATCTGGTAGCTCTCACACAGGCGCAGAACGTACGTGCTAACTGGCCGTCGGCTGTCGTCTGTTAAAATGAAACTTGTCGGCCAAGACAAAGGAGACGTGAGGCGACACAACAGTCGGCCTTCATCGCCGGTAGTTCTTTGATGTCAGCTTAGTGTGTCTGGGCCTTTTTTTTCTGGGATTTTTTTGTATGAACTGTATCTCTATGGCTGTCCCGAAATGCCATTTTTTGGGCTTCAAAGCTTCGGTGAGAAATATTTGAAGGTTTTCGAAGCTTCTCGGACGGCGCTGACGGCGCGGCAGGCTGACATGTTCTTCTGTCTATGTCAGTGCCTGGGACAGCGCTGCTGCCGCACTACTGTGCACGCACGCGCCTCTACACACAACAAACAGCGATATCTGTCTGAGAATAACTCATAATAATTCATGTTGGATATGAATAATGAATAATGTGGGATTATTCCTTATTTCATGGGCTATTTAATATATATTTATAAGCTTCGAAGCATCGAAGCATTCGGGTCAGCCCTATGTATCTCACAAACAAATATTAAGTCAGCTCTAAAGTATACTTAAGACCATAGTATGCTCAAAAATAACTACTTTGTATGATATGTCGTCCAACCACGTCGGTAGGCAAAAATGTTTATAGCTGTTGCGAACGGCCACGAAATTTCAGATTTTCAGACATTCATAGTGTTTCACTGATTTATATACACAAAAAGTGAGAGAAATAGTTGTGTAAAGAATGAAAAAGGGAGCTTGAAACAGCCAGTGTCAGAATATACTGGCACATTTTTGATACTCACAATGATAACCACCAGAGCGCAGCGCTATTTTTCACAATTAGCCAGAAAGTGTGTAGCTCAAAAAACTTAAATAAGCAAATCTAGAATCTTCTTTCTAAGAGGAGACATGAGGTTGGCCGACTTCTCAAGCAGCAGCAGAGCAGCTAAGGGATGGATGGGGGGTATAATGTGGAAGAGTTTGTGCAAAACCAGGGTAGAGTCAGATTACAGAGGGGGGTGTGGGGTAGTAATGATGCTGGGGGGAGCTGCCCTCTCTCTCTTTTGGCTGGGAGGTCTCTTCACACATCAGCCCTGAGATAGGCTTTGACTGAATGACAGCTCTGAAACCCACATCAGGAAGAGGATTAGCCGATGGGCTGGGGTGCCTCAGAGGGATGGGGTCAAACTAACCCAATCCTCCTACCCTCTCTCTTCATACTTCCTCGACCCCCTAATGTTCTCCTCCATCACCTATTGCCCCCCCTTGAGCCCGGCAATGATTTACCCCCAACTGGTCCAGCCTTCCACCGCTGCGTCTCCTCTTCACTTTGACCCTTCTTACTCCCCGACATAATTTACTCTGTCACCCTGACCTCCCAGCCCTCAGCCATTCCAAACTAACCACCACCCATGGATGGAGCCAAAATGTCAGTTGTCCTCTTGCTCAGTTCGCCCCGGCTCAGGTGAAGGCCAGTGGCCTGACAGCGGGAGGTCAATCAACCCCCTCAAGCGAGACCTCCGTCGCTCCATCCAACCCCCGTGGAAAGATGTTGCAAGAAGAAGCGGCTTACTGTGTGGTCAACAAAAGCATTTCAGCAGCTGCACAGAGGCAATCAAACAGAGCACTTCACATTGGATTTGCGGCATGCCAAAACATCTGAGTGAACTTTGCTCTTTACTCCACCGTGTCAAAGGCTATGTTTGGGTGTCAGACAGTGAGGGTGATGAGGCATCGGCGTAGCCTCACATCACAGAATATAACACCTCGAATTTCTCTTGAGTGACTCTTAGTTCTCCTGTTGGACGTATCTTTCTCTTAGAATTATTTGTTTGTTGAAGAATGCCACATTAGTAGTGCGCATTTTGCATTTTACTTACTTGGTTCGAGTCGTGCCACGACATGCAAACAGACCCCAGAACATAGTAATAACACTCACAAACTGCTTCCCCTGCATCAATATCACAACTGTCCATGCGATGATCGATAACCAAGCGTGAGGCCTTTTACACACAGGGGGGGGCGTTTGCGATTAATTCGCACATCGATGTATTTTTTTAACTGTGGTTTTTGTCATGAATACTTTCAAACAGAACGCGACTATTACACGGCGAAAAAACGACGTAATTTCTTTTCGGAACAAGGTTGTTTTTCTGAGCTTGGGCATCAACCAATCAGGTTGTGTGGAACGGGTTGCGTTGTGCTGATAGACTGTATATAAGAAGTGGACGTAGTCACCGTGATGTCAACCACTGGTTTGTGGACTGCCGTTTTGAAGCCTCAAGTTTGGCATTTTTGCCGTCACCATCTTGTTTTTTTGGAACCAGAAGTGACGTGAGAGGGTGGAGCTAAATTCAACCTAACGCTGACATTTTTAGGCGACCGAAATTTACAATTATCTTTCATGAGCTGAAAACACACTGTGAAAGGGTTAAAGACAAAAACGCGGACAACAAGAAATAAATCATAATACAATAATAATCTAAGTGAGAGATAAAAAAAAATGAGATGTAGGGTCATTTTCTCATAGACTTCTATACAATCTGACTTCTTTTTGCAACCAGAGGAGTCGCCCCCTGCTGGCTTTTAGAAAGAATGCAAGTTTAAGGCACTTCCGCATTGGCTTCACTTTTCAGACCCGAAGGTTGCCCACTAGTTGCGCGTATATTCATGAAACAACAACACGGAGGCTCCGGACGGCAAACTTTATTATACTCCTTTCAACCTTGACAAAAGCAGTAAAGGCCAGATCCGCTCCTTCCGTTCTTACCTTTCACAATAAAAGCCAAAGATATATAATACTCAAAGATGTGTATGTCGCATATTCGTGTCACTTATTCATTACAGCCCCATTGTGTAACGGCCTTACCTCAAAACATTGTGAGAAAAGAGCAAAATATCCCTTAGCATGTTTTCTTTGTGTTTTTATATTTTGTTCCAGTTTTTAGGTAAATTTATTATTTTACAAAAAGACTGCATATATTTTTTTTGTTGTTACACTTATTCTTCATTTCACTGAGTTAACGACTTTGATGGCTGGAACACACATACTCGCTATAAAACTTCCTCTGACCATTTAACAGAGACAAGATCCCATATGCTCTCACAACAGAAAATAGTCAGCCAGTGCCACTGACCACTACCACTGGAATGCAACCACAGCTAGTGAAATACACCACAGCAGTGAAACTACCTACAGTACATCAATAATCACTGAAGTGTGCCAAAACCCCCAAATAAATGAATCCCTACTGCAGACGGCCTTCCACGGACACAGCCATTCAACCAGGAAGTTGTGTACGGACACTTTATGGAACAGCTAAGGTATCATCACTGCATCTTGCATAACATGCATACTCACCCTTTCGCCTCTTATCAAGCACTTTCCTTCTCATGTGAACCAGGCTGACAGCACGATAGTGAGATGGCACAACACGCAGCGGTGCCATGTATAGCACAATCTTTATCGAGTCAGCACATTCCACGAAAGCAAAGCACTGAACCCTCACCACAGTGTGTAGATAATACCTTTAACAAGCCATCTGTTTGCCCTTGCTTCATGGAACATGGGAAAAAACAAATGTGGGCAACGATTGACCTGTGACTTAGGAAACAAATGTTGGGCAGCAGATTTGAAACTTCAGAAGCCGTGGCGGCTTGCTAGTGCTCCTGGGAGTATTGAAAAGGATATCTGGTATTGCAAGAACATATTTTTGTGGATAGTTTCCGCAGATAAAAAAAATATCTTCTTACTGGCATGTCCAAAAAAAACCTCTAATTACATCACACTGAGGCAGGAAGCTAAATGGCGCTCAGTGATTCTCAACTTCTAAAAGAAAATACTTTGGATAAATACCATTGTTTCAAACCAAAGCATGTCCAATGTATTGTATGGTTGGTCTTTCTCAAACCTTGACAAAGACCAAACTTTTACTTGATATGCTGTTTAGAGTTCTCAACTCAGGAAGATCTTTGTGCACTCATACAAAAGTATTCACCTACCAGGTCACTCACCTGTCTGTATATCGGCGGGTAGGTTCATTCAACATCAGACCGTGTGCTGCATGGGTGAAGGGTGGTTGACGCAACAGCCGGTAGCGTAGCGGCTGGCAGTGCCTACAAAGTATGCAGTCTGGCTTGGACGCCAAGAGGGTGGCGTCGATCTCGAGGTGTTGTTCCATGGTGAAAAACTGCACTCCGTACACCTCTTCCTCTATGTCCAGCTTCAGAGTCAGTGGGGTGTCGCAGAAGACATTACTGGGGCCCAACGAGATGTTGTTCCCGCTGACTGTCAGCAGCAAGATGTTATGGATGGCCGGCAGCGCCGTTTCCTCGGGGCTGAAGAAGGTGACCCACACGGTCAGGGAGTCTGGTACCAGCGGGTAGGGGAACTCCAGCTGAAGCATGCAGCCTTGGAGAGGGCACTCCGACAGGCCGACAACACCTTGCTCGATGCCTGCATTTGGGCTCCAGGTGCGCACGCTTGGCTCGCAAGCCTGCTCCACATCTGGAGGGCCTGTGGGTACGAGACAGACACAACAAAACGGCATTCAACATAAATCAGACACAATAAGCAAAAGTCACCTGGCTGTTTCACACGATAACGTGATGAACTAGATACAAATACACACATACAAAGTTATTTTACAACATTTTTTTATTTATTTATACATTTTTATTTTATTTATTTATTTATTTATTTATTTATTTATTTATTTATTCATTTATCTATTTCTTCTTTTCCTTATGTCATTTTTTCTTTTGGAAACTAATTTCAATGTCATGGTACTACTGTCATTTTTTGTTGTTGTCTTTTTGTTTTAGAAAATACAATAAAATAAAAAAAATATATATATTAAAAAAAAAACATAATGAACTAGAGACCATCTGGCGATGGGCCCGATTTGGGCCAGGGGCGTAAACTGGGGGGGGTCAATGGCCACTTCCCCACTTCCCACCCCCCTACAAGGCCTTTTGAAAGAGGCTGGGACACGAGTCTTAGGGTATGGGGTATAACACGTGCGCAGTGTAACTGGAGCTCTAGTCGTGCGTTGCAATTGGCTCAATTTCAATTTCGATCACCTGTAAATCTGTCACGGCTGGTAATGATTGTTAAATTAGACATGTAGTGATGAATACAAATATTACATACTACAGGTCCTTGAATTCCTCAAAGGATGCAGAAAAAAAACCAGGTAAAATAGTCATTTCTATCTAAATTATAAAGCTAATAGCCTTTTTATGAGTGCTGACAGATCAGGAATTTGCATCAGTGATGTTTTTAGTGTATCTACACCTCTTGCGACATCAAGGTGGAGGTGAAACTGAGAGTTCATTGTGAGTCCATCCGCAGAGGAAAGGCAGAGCTGAGGTGTGTACCTTCTGAGAGGGGCCTGTGCAGGGTTCTCACTTCAGCGCAGTCATTACAACCTCTAACATTCACACTCCAGCCATATTTGGAGTCCACACACAGCTAACTCGCATTATCCCAAGTGACGTACACTAACATTCATCAAGCACTTTTAGAAGCCAGCAAGCAGCAGACACTATGTTCTCCCTCGATTTCCTTTTGTGCATTTCCAAGCTGGCAACCAACGAAGCCATTTGCTAACCTCATTTCTGGGCACCGTGCAAAATTCCAGTGTTTAATCAAGTGAGGACTGAATATGGTTTCCAAGCCACATTATCTCAACACATTTATTATTGTACTGTAAGTGTGTGTGTGGCCAGAGTGGAGGTGAATTAAAAAAAAAGAGAGAGACAGAGAGAAAGAGAGGGAGGGAGAGAGAGGGGGGGAGAATGAACTAAGATACTCCAAGAGCTTGGCTTTGCTCGGCTTATGTAGTCCTGGCTTTCTGGGTACATTTTCATTGAGTTTGCAAGGAAAGGAGCTGTAGCCACTGAAAATATTTTGTAATGTCAGCTGTTATGATGGGCGCTACTCCTGCTCTGGCGCTGTTGCTAATGTGGTTGGAGATTTAAGAGGAGACAGAATAGGAGTGTCATCCACTGCGTAACCTGAGGCAATGTACACTGTATTTCAACGATGCAAAGATGTATCCGCGATTGGCAGAACAATCTGTGCAAAGCAGATGGTTTGAAATCCAACATCAAAACCGCAATAATTTATATTTAATTATGTGCTTTACTGCAGAGAGAGCAGCTACCTTCAACAGGTAATCCAAATTCACAATGAAAAGATAAATGCTATATTACATATCAATCCTCTTAAGATTCACAGCAGCACACGGCCACCCTAAAAAAAAAAAATCTATCAGCTGCTTACTGCTACATAAACAGCCCAGCTCTGAAGTGTTTGACCTATAATTCCCTTAGTGCAGGGAGAGGGGGCCCCAAGGTGACTGAACCATCCGGACCTAAGCTTTGAATATGAGCCATTCATTCCCTGTTGATTAGCTGATCCCATCTGGGCATTAGACTGACGACAAAAACACCCGTTCTGGGTAAAATTAGATGAAATACTCAACGTAGCTTAACGTAAACCATTGTTTCTGTACTCTCAAAGCTCTGCGGTATCTCGTGAACATACGTAGAGGCCGGACAAATGTGACTGAAATGGAAAATGTTACATCTCATTGGAATTTGGGGATCAGTATTGGTATCCTTCATGGAAATGAAGCTCACTGCTGCTTTCAGAGTACACAGTGAGTACAAGTGAATTGTGGGAAATCAGGTGGCCGGTGGGCTGCCACGTCAACTTACGCTTTAAATAAAAGAAAAGGGAAAAAAAAGATTCAACTACAAATCAGGATTTTTTTTTCTCATTTGAAAAGTTCTATATACTGATAATGACCTCAGAACAGATGGTTCTGGTTGTGTATAAAAAGTCTTATTGGTTCAAAGACCTGCAATTTCAACTGTGGCCAAATTAGCGCACAAACCAGCACTGTTGTTGGTGGCTATAGGGATACTGTATGGTGGAAGCTGTGTACCTTTCAGCCTGCATTATATTTTATCCCCCCTAGTGGCTAAAAATCGATGAATGCAGCTTTAAATAAAATATAGCAAATCAATAAAAACACCAGTAGTAGAACTGGCAACCTGCTTACAATGGCATTGTTTAAGGTTGTGACTTTTCCTGCTCTTTTTTTGGAGTTGTGTTTAAAAAAAAAAGAAGGCAAGGGGCTGTGTTGGTGGGGGTTGAGTTGTTTCAGATACCAATGAAAAGATGAAATACGATCCAGGAAGTTTATATGAAGGCTTATCAGACGACAAAACACTGCACTGCAGTTTATAATACTATGAGACAGGATCTTACAACTTGTGACAATCACTTATCTTTCATTGAGAAACACAGCGTTCACATTACAAAGTGATCCACCAGGACTGAGCGCGTGCACGTATTCGACTGGCCTTGCTGAATGATGTTCGATTGCGTTGTGGTAAAAGTTGAGTCTGGTTCAACCGCTTTTCCCGCATGACGGTCGTGTCTAGATGGTAACGTGTAAATTGCTAAAACTTGCAAAAACTCTCGCAAGACTCATGACCTTAGCCATTCGAGGTCAATGCCTCACTCTAACTACTCAAGATCAATGCCTAACCTTAACCATCTCGCGAGAGTTTCCCAAATTGTGGGGTACCTTCCAGACACGACCCCTCCGTCACCCTCTGTTTTTGTGTTATTGGCACTCCTGCTGCATCAACAGTCGCTTCATTCAAATGAATGAGGGGGATTCATTATTTCATACAGCGCTAATATCAGTCTGAACGCAGCCTTATTTTCACCCTTGAAATCTTTTTTTTCTTTTAAGGATTAAACATATTGGTTGGCAATAATGACATTCCTTCATCTTTTAACATTAACATACTACTAACTGAATTGATAGTGATGTAATCTGATAGTCTGCTGGGGTTTTTTGCCACATTTTTGATTCAGCTCCCAATCAACAATTATCTGTTTATTAAGTCATCTGATAATTGGGAAAACGTGACACACCTGGGAATTCCATGATCAGCCACTGTGCTAGCCATTCAAGTTTAATCTTTTTCATTCACAGGTAAAGACAAAATACTGATTACCGTGCTGTTCTGAAGCAAGATGACGATCAATGTTTGATACAAACTTACGTAAAAATGACTAGTTGAACTCCAGGATAGATGCTGGTGCCTGTCCACTATCCAGCCATAATCCTTCTGTTCTGGAGAATCATACTGATCCACAAAAAGTCCAGAGAGCCGGATGAATAAACAGACAGGGATATGTTCGGGCATGCACGCTTTATGCTTTCTAAGAAGTGTCTGGCTCTGGCTCTCACTATCGATGACTCACTGTCACACACTGTTACACACTTCCTCACTCCAAAGGCAGACATCAACCCCCTCCAACCCTATACACACACACACACACACACACACACACACACACACACACACACACACACACACACACACACACACACACACACAGAGAGAGACACTTCACAGACACACTTTATGAAGGCAACAGACACTCTACGGCTCGGGAATCAATGTCACATCACGTTGCATTCAGGGTATTTCAGAGGTTAATCCGTCATAGCTGTTGGCAGCTGGTAGGGGTTTTTTTTTCCACGTGGAGCAGTTGACACAGGTGCTACTTTTGGGTACACATCACTACAGATTCTTTTGACTGATAGATAGAAAAAAAAATCAAAAGAGGAGGCTAACATACAGTGCCGTGAAAAACCGATGAAAGGAGCTAAGGAAAATCATGGAGTAGAAAAGTAGTGACCAGAAGTGGAAAGTAGCAAACTGCAAAAACAAAAATTGTGAAAGACAGAAGTTCCTTAAATAAAACAAATTATTTTGCTTTTAATAAGAACGATAAAACGATTAAGAATAATTTGTCGACAATGTTTCACGTTAGGGGTGTCACGATATACCGGTATTGTACTGTTGCCACTCGTACGACAACAGAGCTACACCAAATGTCGTTTTCCGGCGGAAGACAGCTGCTCGCGATCATAGATCGATATAGATATATCTATATGCTGGACGCAGCGAAAAGCCATCGTGGCGTGGCGCAAACCATTGGAAATAATGGGTTTCAGATAGGCTTGCCGCGGTATTACCGGTGTTACACAGTGGTCGGGCATAAGTTCGACCGGAGAGGCCAGACAAAGCCACCTGACGTTAAAGATCAGGTGAAAGTATGCGCGTTACATATATTGAAATTTTGTTGTGGCGTTGTGTGTAAAAGGGCCTTCAGCCAGTGAGAGGAGAGAGAAATGGAGAGTACTTAGAGAAAGAAATACTCGAGCAGGGGCAAAAAATGAAAGAATTGGTTGAACAGAGTGTTAAAGACTTGGTGGGTTCTGGGAGAATGTGACTTAAAACAGCCTGTACATGATGGCAATTGCATCACAGGAGAGTGTCTACAAAACTTTGACTTTGTGTCACGCATTATGTAACAATTATGCGTATTTTGTTCATATTGGTTAGGCCCAGTTATCCTACTTCGGAGCGTGGCTCTGTTCTTGAATAATGTCGGGCAGACAAACCCTGCATGGCAACACATAAACCAGCAAAGGCCTGACACTGTGTTTCTTTCAACAAGGCTTCTAATAATACCTTGGACCGAAACATACAGACGCACATATGCTTGCTGTTAAGACTTATTGAGCAAATCCATACATATTTACACACAAGCAAACATGTTGTACATTCCATATATATTGCAAAGGCATATGAAGAATATGATTTTGTAAGTGCACCCCCATGTGCAATAACAGGAATATGTATTCACATAGAGCTACGCACACACATTCCCATACACATACTGTATGTTGGCGAACATACACATCCTGGACCTTTCACTCCCATTCATGCACACTGCTGTTTTCAATCAACCCAGGATCCTCCCTTGTGAATGTCACTAACCGCATGCAATTCTCCCAACTATCTTGGGTGGTTTCCACCCCACCCAACCTCTCTTACCCCCTCCCTGAATCCATATCCATGTGTGTTTTTGCTTCTTTTTCTTTTTTCATTCTTGCTTTTTTTCCTCCAGCCATATTTCTCCAGGGCATAGAGTAGTAAAGATTTATGAGAGCTACTCTGGCTCTCTCTGACCTGACCACGCCAGTGTTTCCCAGTCAAGTAGTGCGAGGACACAGAAAGTCCTTAGATAACAGGTGCCATGTGTATGCATGAACGCCGATGAATGCACGCATGCACAGTCACACAAGTGCATACGTTATCGCGCTTATCTTTCAATACAAGGATTTCGTGCCAATAGTTAATGTGCCAATACTTTAGTTTACAGTATCTTTTAGAGTCAGCGGTTTGCCAGAATGTCTATTGGAAGTAAGTAACTGCTGGACACATATGCACCATCACAGCAGGAAACGGCAGCTGTGGTATCCAGTGAGAAGCTGGCGTAAGCAGAGTTAACAGGGAATGGGGAGCTGCCACAAACAGGGACCCCTTCCAAGAGGGAAAATAGAGTACAGTTTACACACACAGCATGTTAGACAAGCCCGGACTTGCCTCTGGTACACTATAGCCAGTGTGAAGGCAAGGTTCAGTGACTTTAGAATATATAGAGCATCCACACACGGACACAAACATTCAGACAACGCGATACAATCAGAGATAGAATTTTCTCTCTCTAAATTCAATTGTTTGGCATAATATAATTGTCGTTATTATCATTATTCGTGTTGTATTGCAAGGTTGTTATTATGAATTTTTATGTTGCAGGTGATTGCTAATCAATGCATCCATCCTGTTGACGAATAGTGATCTACACACAGGTACAGTTGATTGATGACTCATTCCTATGCTGCTTTTACTGTATAAAAAAAAAAAAAAAAAAAATATCCCAAAGCACTTACTGCTGCTCATGAAAGGTTTGGGGCAAGCACGTGGTAACATTTTAAATGGATGAACTTAAGATAAATATTTCTGGATTTTTATCCAAGTTATCACACTCATCAGCTGAAAGATGGTGGTTTTATTAAAAGTACACTTTTTGTTAGTTTTTTTTATGGGGGTCTGTCCCTACTAGAAATATACATCCTTGATTGTCAGAGATGTTGTCCAACCAGGCAACCATTACTATTGAGCTCCAATACAAATATAGCAATATGTGATAAGAAGCAACAATATGTCAATGAGCAGACAACACCATTGCCCACATTACACATCACATTTGTTCTTGGGTATTGGCACAATATGTACAGGTTAGTAAGCCAGTATATGGATGCTGACACCATAATGTATTGAAGAAGACTAGCGACTAGCGACTGAGACCATAAACTCATGTTTACAATGATTACGGAGGTAATAAATCAAGTGAGAAGTAGGGTCATTTTCTCATAGACTTCTATACAATCTGACTTATTTTTGCAACCAGAGGAGTCGCCCCCTGCTGGCTATTAGAAAGAATGCAAGTTTAAGGCACTTCAGCATTGGCTTCAGTTCTCAGACCCGGAGATAGCCTACTGCAATCAATCAATCAATCAATCAATCGATCAATCGATCAATCGATCAATCGATCAATCAATCAATCAAACTATATTTGTATAGAACCTTCCATACAGGTTAGTGCAGTTCAAAGTTCAGCTGAATAATAAGCTAGCTAGTTAGCTAGCTAGTAATAAGCTAGCTGACTTAGTTATAGCTAGTGCCCATCTTACATAGCACTGTTTAGGGTAGCAGTTTTGTTTCTTGCTATAACATTATTGGCATTAGGAGGGTTTAAGATAAATTTGTTAAATTCATGGGTTGGTCCTCATGGCAGCATTTTCTCTAGTTAAACATATTCTTTGAAAAAACATTTTAAAAGTATTGCTCTCACCTTTGTGTGGCATTTCTTCGGTGTGTGTTTTTGTCATTTTTAGAAGCGGTTTTCTCAGACTGTTAACATTAGCGCTATGACTGTATCTCTTGGTCGCTTGACAAATGACTTTGGGTCTATTTCTGCGGTGAAAACATGAGGAGACCCCCTCAACTTGTTATTAAAAAAAAAATGCATTTCCTCTGTGGAGCATTAATATGAGCCAAAAGCGTTAACTCAGCTCACACATTGCAGGCAGACAGGGATAAACTTGCTAGCCTAGCAACATTAAGGCTACAAACAACCCATAATGCAACATTCTCTTGAAGACACAGGTTCACTTGATAACCCAGCTGGGACTAGCTTGCTCCATTTAAAGCAAACATCTGCTGTTGTGAATAAGTAAATGTGAAGTCCTAATATCCAGAAAAATATGTTCTAAATTCAGGCCACCACAGTACAGATCAGACTGAATACAACCTTTAAAGTCGTAGCAACTAATGTCACTGACTTTGATTAAAAATAAATTCATTAAAATGTTTATTAGAAAGTGTTTATGGGAAAACAAAAGCAGGCACACATAGCTGCACAAAGTCACATGCATAATATCCAGAGAATGCTTGAGCCTGCCATTGCCAGAACCACAGCGTGATCAGAGGTGCACAGATGGGACAACAACTATTTTTATAACTTAAATACCTCATCCCTAATGCCTCTCGCTGCATAGCTGTTCTAATATGGATTCACTCGCAGGGCAAGAATAGAAAACAATCAGCTAATTTAAGAATTTATTGCACCCAAATCCCCCTAAACTGAAATTTTAAAAAAAAAGTGGATTTTGAGCCTTGAGCCCTCAGATGGAAATTGTGGTACCATACAGCATCATCCATTGGGAAGTGACCTCTGTGATCCTTCCATGTTGTCCCACGGCCCAAGTGTCATGAATCCAGTGAGTCATTTGCATGTTTTTAGGTTGAGTCAGTCACCAAATTTGTTGCATGACTTAGTATGGACTCAGAAAATCAACAAAAGGAAAACCTCACATCACGTTGTCATACTGTAAACCTCTGGATGAAAGGTGGATTCCGCTTTGCTTTTATTTTAAATCTGCTTTAAGTAGATCATTAAGAAACTGACTAAAGACGGGTTCAGTGCAGAGTGAAGGATGAGTATGGAAACATTTGCTTTTATTCTGATAAGCATTTGTGAGAGCACACCTGTCCAATTTGTAAACCACCAACCACCTTACAGTGACAGTGTCCAATGCCATGAAACCTGGCAACCACTAAGTATAGTATATAGTATGGTACTGTACCTTCAGCCTCTCGTGGGGACCAGTGTCCAGAAGGGGCACACGGCCGTGGGGAGGAGGAGTTGGAGGCGTACTGCAGTAGAACTCTCCCCTCAGTGCATTTATCACACACTGATCCCACTTCTCTAGGAAACCAACAGACAGGCACAGCAACCAACTTAGATACAGGCCAAATACAGTAAAGATACAGCAATAAGGTCAAATTGTGTGGCAAATGATGAGAGTGTAACAAAGTTTTAAGATGGCGCTTCCAATTATTTGGCTCACGTTTAGGTGTTTAAGTCTGTTAAAAAAAAAATAATTGAACTTTAAATTGTATTGCTTGTCATATTAAGTCAAAACAATAATCAATAATGTCATTAATCTCTTTATCGCCATACACACCCTCATCTGTCTGGGAACCTATGTAGCTCATTTCACCTGTCGTAAAAGTGTCCGCAAATCGGTGGAAACCATTCCAGGGTGACGGAATTATGATGCTGCTCAACCACTTGGGGTGACATTGGCACCGGCGGAGGTTTGGAGGCGCGTTGCCAGGTCTGGTAGATGAGGTCCAGGTAACAGTGCATCCTAGCAACCTGGTTCAGCGTGAAGGAGTCTGTGCAGGCATCATCTGCAGGGTAACAGAGGCATAAGTGATCAGCGTGAGAAGAGGGGATTGGAAAGGAAGTAAATCATTCCACTGGTCGAGATCCCATGAAAAAATAAAACCACCTGTTCATATTTCGCAGTATCTTTTTTCCATTTAACTATGACAACAAAAAAATGTTTCCCTTTTGCGCAAGTGACATGAAAGGATGTGCCCCCCTGCTGTGTTTCTCCCATGAAATGTCCCCGCTAAATTCCACACCTGTCTGCACACAGACTCAACAAATTCCTCCACGGTGATCTCTGCGTGTCGGTTTCATGCGAGAGGTAGAGCTGTAACGTTTCGCCCCGGATAAGTAGCAAAACATGTGCGGAGGCTCCGTCTCACCTGCATAACTCATGTAGTTGTTAAACGGCGTGTGTGTGAAGTGCCGACAGCCGCAGGTTTCGTTGCCAGGTTCGGGATCGTGGCAGCCTTTGTACTTGGGGGTGGGGTTGGTGTCCGCACACAGATCTCCAGTCTCCATCGAGGGCTCGGTCTCCAGACACGCGTCATTGCACGACTCAATCTCCGATATACCTCGAAACACGTGATAAAGCCCGAGGCTGTGGCCGATCTCGTGGACCATTGTGTCAGTGTGGCCAAATGTACCGTAGAAGGAAGGGTTCAGCACAATTCCACCTGAGGAAATGAGAAAGAAGACATGAAGTAAACATGCAAAACAACACAAAAGCCTATTCCTATAGTGTAAAGTGATCGTGGAGCAGCAGTAAGATTCAGACAATGCATAATTAATGGGCCTCCTCAGCTTCATTATCACCTTCTTCCCCGTTAGGGCCGTGATTGAGAGAGAAACTGCTTGGGGCTTGAACTGTAATTACTCAAAATCAACAACCTAGGCTGCCAAAGAGGGGATGCGAGTGTGCGTGCATGCTTGTATGTATGTGTTGTTGTTTGTCTTCTACCCAAATGCGTGAGGGCCTCTTTGTCCCAGGGCCAAGTGGCAACCCCCGCCAGATCTTCATCAGAGGAATTGGCAAAGAAGACATTCAGGTGAGTCGAGCCATCCAAATGCAGAATCTCTTTCAGCTCTTTCACATCCAAATAAGCTCTGGAAGATAAAAAAGCAAGAGAGAAGAAAAGAGTATTTCACATTAAGTTAATAGCTCTACAATGTGGATAGACTCTTCCAAGTGAATGCAGGTTTCACCAAGGCAAAGTTTTACAAATAACAACAGAGATCCTAGCCCAAAAGAATTAGGTCCCTGTTGAATTTAAATATTTCTTTAAAGTGTATCGGCAATTGCAATGGCCAACAGAACCAACAGAATGAAGGTTGAATAGGAATAATTGATCCTGTGAGGTTGAAACCAGTTGGTTTTTTAACCAATATGTCCAAATAAATAAAGACTTTTAAGATAACTTTTCTCCTTGCTCTGCCAAAGAGTGCCTGAAGTACGTTTTCACTTGGACGTGACCAACTGATTTTTGGTTATTTTGTGCCTAGAAGTCCTGGCACGGTGATTGTGCACCTGCAGTGCGGTTATGAATGGTGCCAGATAAGGGTAAAAGAATTGTCAATGGGGCTGGTATCAATTCTGACCAATCGTATCGGGGATTTTTTTCTCATTCCATTAAATTTCATTGCAGTCCCTCTTCACTTACAGTACACTTGTGTAATAAAAAGGGGAATTACAGACCAGTTGTTGATTATGTTGTCTGAGAAGTGCAAGAGGCAAAGTAAACAGTACAATACCCCAAATATGCAACTATGGGCATATGGCGCTTTTGGAGTTGAGTTCTCATTTGTGGAGACACGAAATGCCAAGCCGCAATGTTTTTGTCTCCGCGATGATGTTGGATTTTTTTTTATGATGGAAGACCATGAATCATACAAAAATCAGTGGATCACATTTTTCAACACTATTTTGTCTGTCTTTGACGATCCCCTTGAGTGTGCTTTTTCTTCATTTCAACAAACAGAGATGTCATGGCGAACCACATAAGTATCAAACAGGTGCTGGTGGGAATAAATCCACATTACCAATGGGACTATAAACAATCTGGGATTTTTTGACATTTTTGTGAGATTACTTGATATTTTTCATGGTTTTCCAGGCTACACTGTAGTAAAATGACACTTTTTTTATTCTATTTGAATAGACACCTATAACGTATTCAAATCTTCACACCAGTCCTAAATACACAGAGTAATGTATTATACTGAGGAGGTGCTAGCGTGGCCATGAATAAAGCTACTGTACGTGTCCCTGCAGCAACACTGGTTTCATTTTTTCTTTATTTAGGTTACATCTAGCACAAAATGTGTCTTAACATTCTGATAACATTTCAGATCACTTCAGTTAACTGTTCAGGTATTCTGATGTCTACGTACCTATCCATGACATAATGTTTTGTCTCAGGATACGAACGGCAGCACTAATGACTGCAATCATTCAACACAATGAGATATCTTTCCAGCAGTGGAACTGTCATTCTTTTTATGAACACATCAGACAAGTGTTTCTCTATGAGCCTGGCTAGTGGTCCTGGCGAACAGCATCAACAAGCTCAGTCCTCTTTGAAGAGTCAATAATCTGTTGCATAATGCTGAAGCGATAGTTTATTCCTTTTTTTGGCTTTAAAAGGCTTTGAAAATAGACACGCAATGGATACAAAAACAGGTGTTTATCAGAAATAAAACATGGCCCTACTATCCCAAATTAGCCACCTTATATTTTGTATATTTTTTATGTGCTTAGATCATAAAATTAAGTGCGATAACACTGAGGCTAAAAAAAACATGCCTTTACTGCACCAGACCCTAAACAATACAGCAGGGAAAGTTCCCTCCTAGCAAAAGAGTACACTAAGTGATTTCACTGTTCCTCTTCTTTGGTTAAATGTGTACTAACTTGTAAACTAACACACTGTAATCTCAATCTGGAACAAATAAACTTCATGTTGTTGGCACTCTTTTGTGAATGGTACCCAGTGTCTTTGATAGTTGATACACTATGGCATTATAAAAATGATATTAGGAATATGAATGGCACTTGGTGTGCCAATACTTTGCCAAATAATAGAGACTAATTGGTTATATCCATAGACTGTATATAAGAATTAGACGTAGTCACCGTGACGTCACCCATTGGTTTGTGGACTGCCGTTTTGAAGCCTTACAGTAAGTTCGGCATTTTGGCAGTCGCCATCTTGGTTTTTGGCTGTCGCCATCTTGGTAATTTGCAACCAGAAGTGACACAAGAGAGTGGAGCTAAGTTCAATCGAACGCTGAATACAACGTTTTTAGGCGACCAAAAAGTTAGAAAGTTAACTTTCATGAACTGAAAACACACTGTGAAAGGGTTAATGTTCCAAGACGAAAACATGGACAACTCCCAGAGAAGACAACACCGTGGTAGTGACCTGTCAATCACAAGGTAGCCACGCCCTAAAGCATACCCTACTTTATTGTCTATTTGACTCTAAATGGGACCATAATTTACTAAATGAACGTCATGCTGTATTGAAAAAGACTTGAAACTAGCGATTGAAACCATAAACTCATGTTTACAATGTTTACTGAGGTAATAAATCAAGTGAGAAGTAGGGTCATTTTCTCATAGACTTCTATACAATCAGACCTCTTTTTGTAAGCAGAGGAGTCGCCTCCTGCTGGCTATTAGAAAGAATGCAAGTTTAAGGCACTTCCGCATTGGCTTCACTTTTCAGACCTGGAGGAAGCCCACTGGTCATATCTGAGTTGCTATTTCTACGTATCTTGCAAGTTTTATTTGCACTTATACTGCATGATCACATTCTTTTTGTTTACATGAACTCCACACATCTGTTTTGATACCTTATGGTACATTTGGAAAGAATTTTAGAAAGATACCATGTCAATAGTGCAACATTTCAATTGTATCATTTCCATATATAATGAACACAAAAGATCTTGTCTGTAAAGTTTTTGATCATTTCAGTCAATCGAGGTTATACTATCCAACCTTTAAAACGTACATACGATTTAATTTTGTGTCAAATCATTTTGAGTACACATCATGATTTTGTTTTTTGTTTTTTTTTTAAGTGCACATCACATTTGTCCCACTTACTGTGGGTGAACTCTGGTAAGGATAAGGATAAAAGCAAAGATTTCAAAGACCCGTGCCTTTGTGAAGTAGAAAAACCTGGAGTGTGCTATTTATATTTACTCTCCCACTCAACAGCTGACTCCAAATAAAAGTGTATTTACACTATGTTTTGAATCGGTGTACAGTACCACTGGACAAAGACACTTGATTTGATTTGTTTTCTTTTGCATACAAGCTAAGGGGCTGAGGTTATCACTGATAGTAAAGCCTACACACTAGTAAAAAAAATTCACTATTGTGCCTATTGTCGTTCAACTATTTTCTGAAAAAACTGCATTCAGCGAGACTCACTGGCATGCAACATAATTTATGATTAATGGCCCTGTGATTAAAAAAAAGAAAAAAAGCGATATCCACAAAAATAGTAGCTCAAAGTAGAAAGGATGAAATGTGACATCTTGTGATTTCAGCTATATTATGATGGAGCATTCGGTTGCCAAAAGAAGTGCAACTGTGTGAGTGTTAAGCTCCAGTAGTTTCTTTTTATTGGCCGGTATTCATTCAAGGTATAATATATATTATTTTTATTAGATCATAAGACCATTTTATTTGATGTCAAGACTCCAAAGTTGAACTACATTATTGAATCTATTTTGCACTCAGCATTTTCAAAATTCATTAAGCCCCTTAAAATGTGGCCAGCTCCGCCAATGGGCTCTTTTTCCTTTTTTGGTTAATGTTTGAAAACTAAATGTCAGCATAAAATATTAAAAATTGAGTATAAAACCAAGCTGTCTCATAAGCGTATATTCATCAAAGCCTAAAGGAAGCAATTTAAAAGTCAGTAACACTTGTGGTTGGCGGTGTTCTGGAAGAATTGACACCAGTGAGCTAATTCCCGCAACACGACGAGCCTGCTATGGTTACCACCGATGCGCGTTTCATACGCAGCTACACAACATGTTTCATAACATCTCGACAACCTTTTATTGGACAAGTCTCTCCGCCTCAAATCACAAGCTGGATAAGGAGCTGCTGCTTAGTGAAGACGCAGCGCTCCCTCCAAACAGACGTTTCGAATAAAGCGTTCAGTGTAGCAAATGCTTTCTTCAAGCCTACGCAAGAGCAACTGGGGGTAGTGACTGGGGCCAGGTCTAAGGAGAAAGAGAGTGAGAGAGAACAGATAATATAAAGTCACTCTTCCTAATAATTTCAGGAATTTCATTATTTCCTTAGAAAATATTTGTCCAGAGTTTTTGGACATGCATGAGGTGGGGGGGAAAGGGTTAGAGGGGTTTGATGCTGAAATGGCTGAGTCAGCAACGAAGAAGTTCTACAGTAGGCTCAGAACCTACAGTAACTAATCTGAGTTCGATTCTTCTAACGCCCTTGGTAACAAAAACACAATATGCATCACATTTTGGATGAACAGGGAGACTTTCAAAGTAAAAGCACCCTTCAGTCTTAGAATAATTGGAGTTCAGACGCTGGTAAAGATTTCGTAGAGGTTAGCTGCCGCTGTGGGAAGCCGGTACCCAATGATTTCATCGTTTGTCGTCAGAGCAGTTTGGGCCTCTGTCTTTCTATCTGTCCATCTACATCTTACTCAAACCTCCTCGCCAATAACCCTTTGCACCCCCACCCCCAGTGTTCTCTCTCTCTCGAACACACACCCCTCAACTATTTCCCCATCCCCATAGCCCCTGTTCCCCTCTCTTGCCTCCTATCAAACATTTTTTCAGCCGAGATGAGCCACTTGGGAAAGACAGGATTTTCCATGCATTTAACAACACCACTTTTTTGGACATGTCCTGGGGAAAAAAAACAACTTTAAAAGACTTACAAAGAAAGAGAATGTCAAAATAGTCAAGGAGTGAGAGAGAGAGAGAGAGAAAGGTGAGTGCAAAAAACCAAGCGTCACTGGAGGGCATCTAGTTGGAGGGAGATCCAGGGGTGCGCGAGGCAGCCTCAAACTGCCGTGTTAATGCTTTTATATCTGATACATATTAAATGGGGGATTATGACCTCATCCATTTACACCCATATATAATTCATATAAGCCCATAAATTTGCCTTGTATACATGTGTCTGGGGCAGCGCAGTGTGAAAGCCGGGGTGAGCTGGCATGGCGATGACGGTCCCACGGCCAAGAACACTTTTAAAATTGGAGGGGGGCCCTCGGCTTCTCTGTCATCGAGGCGGTCAACACCACAGCCCCTAAACCCATCATTCATCTCTGCCTTTATTACTATACTTGCACTCTCCTCTTTAACCTTCCAACTTACTCCGCTGATTATTTTTTTTCCCTTCCAAGGAAAGAGACCTGCGTAGGAACAGTGTCAACTCTCATAGATCCTGAGAGAAGAGTTTGAAAAAGCGCGATTTGGAGACATATGGAATGGACTTTGGGATGGTCCAAATGGTTGCCAGTTTGCCCAGTCCCTGTCTGAAGTGGGAGTGCTGGGGTGAACACTCAGTCATGGCGAAATTTGCAAACCTCTGCCTCCTTGACTTCTGAACCGCAATGACCCCACCAAAGCACTATCAACTAAATTCTCTGGTGTGTCATACTTCCAAAAGACCACCTACAGTATCTGGCTACATTATCCCATAATAATAGCCAGATGCAACTCCCCTGCCTGCCCTGTGGTCCAAGTAAAGCCTCTCCTTCCTCCACTTTTCCCTCAGTTCCCTAGTTAAGCAGAAAGACGTCTATCAGCCCCGATGCGAGCACAGGTGAAACCTCAGCAACAGGTGCTTTTATAAGTGCGCTATGGCTTTAAAGGGGAAGTGCAAACTCCTGGTATTTACGCCCAAGCACTCCATTATGTTTTATGGGACGGGGGCTTAAGGTTTAGACGACCAACTGTAAAACACCCAAGTCAAGGGCCCTGGAGATTAGCTCCCCTCTCGGAGCTCGAATACAGCAGGGAGAGGGAGTGAAGGAAAGAGAAAGGGTGGTCCATCCATTAACCTGCCACAGTGAGAGGTATTGACTCGGGAGGGGGAGAGAGACAGAGGCCAAGGGAAAACAGATGACCTATTAGCCTCTGATAAAGCCGGTCCAGAACTTCATTTCCCAAAAACATATTGAGGCCGCAATGGTCCTATAAATCCCTGCAAAGTTTGTGTATCCATTAGGGCTGTCAATCGATTAAAATATTTAATCGCTATCAATAGCATGATTGTCTATAATTAATTGCAAATTAATCACACATTTTTTTCATCTGTTCAAAATGAACCTTAAAGGGAGATTTGTCAAGTATTTAACACTCTTATCAACATGGGAGTGGGCAAATACGCTTGCTTTATGCAAATGTATGTATTTATTATTAGAAATCAATTAACAACACAAAACAATGACAGATATTGTCCAGAAGCCCTCACAGGAACTGCATTTAACATAAAATAATATGCTCAAATCATAACATGTCAAACTCAAGCCCAACAGGCAACAACAGCTGTCAGTGTGTCAGTGTGCTGGCTTGACTATGACTTGTCCAAAACTGCATGTGATTATCATAAAGTGGGCATGTCTGTAAAGGGGAGACTCGTGGGTACCCATAGAACTCATTTTCGTTGAGGTCAGAGGTCAAGGGACCCCTTTGAAAATGGCCACGCCAGTTTTTCCTCACCAAATTTTAGCCGATGTTTGGAGCGTTATTTAGCCTCCGTCGTGACAAGCTAGTATGGCATGGTTGGTACCAATGGATTTCTTAGGTTTTCTAGTTTCATATGACACCAGTACCTTCACTCTAGCTTTTGAGCTACAATACTAAAATCGCAAGTTGCCTTAATGCGTTAAAAAAATTAGTGGCATTAAAAAAAATTTGCGTTAACGCGTCATTATCACGTTAACTTTGACAGCCCTAGTATCCATCTTGCTTTAGTTTGGGAGTTCTTATATTATGGGATTGATCTCTCATTGACAGTCAAACTCACACATCAGCTTCTCAAACAGAGCGCCATTTGTTTTCCGCCTTTCTGCAGACACACTGTAAATTCACAGTGTATAAATTACAGCCGCAATTTCACATGCCCCTTGCTCCAGAACATAAGAATGTAAAGGCTGTCAGATAACATCAAATACCACCAAAACCATAAAAACTGTCAAAAACCAAAGGCTGTGAAAACAATGCAAAATATTTCCCTCAGCCAAATGTGGAGGGAGGGAGATGGGGGGTGGGGGGTTATTATCAATGGTATTTTCAGAGGAGAGACTGTTGCAGGACCACAGAGCTGCCTGTGTCCCGTGTTAGCCAGATTTTTTTTGAAAACACTGCACGTAAGTGGTAACAGGCGCAAACGCTGCAAAAATAAATGCAGGACCTCACAACCATTGTTCCCCCTGCATACGCGGTACATTGTTCATCCAGAATTCCATAATTAAGGAGGAATGTCAAACTGTTTGTAGTGCAGATCTCTGCAAGCCTCTCCAGACATACCATAATCAAAGCAAAATAAGCAACCACTTGGGGAGATTATATCTATTTTTTTTTTTTGGAGACTGAGAATTATCTCGTCCTCGTTCTGTCTCTCTCTCTTGCTGGTATCCTTCCTTTCACGAGCCCATCTTTCAAACGCCCGCAGGGAGGTCTGAACATTGCAACGGCAAGCGTTTTGCCAATGGCTGATGTCTAAATGAAGTAGTTTGCCTGCCACTTGATGAATTAGCTTCTAATGATGACTAAGCTGGAAGGGATGTGATGGGAATTATGGAGGTAACGGCGAACCCACCTGCTTTTCCCCTCTGATGTCGTTAATTAGTCATTATTTAGCTATTTCGCGGTCATTTTGAACAACAGGATAGTGCCAAACAGACAATGCTTCCTGCTTAACTGTGATTGAAAACAGCCCGGTTTCCTTGATTCATGCTATCAGAGAGACCCAAACAATCCCACTAACTACACCAGGCCTGCTAGTTTGTCTCCCATGCGCTTGTCCCCACATGACAGCAGCGAGAAATCCACGACAAACATCTGAATTTCGGTCATTTTTTTCTGGCGTAAACCGTGACGACCCCCTGTATTGTCCACAAAAATGTCTACTGTGTTGGGTTTCAATGTAAGAAACAAACAATCCTATGCTATTGGAGGTCTGGTACAAACCGTCATTACAGCAAATTCCAGAGATTTATTCTCCTTGCCAGCTTTTACTCATCATCTACAAGCCACAGTGACATTACCACAAAAACAAAAATTTGCATGCATTTATGAAGGCGTCTGCATTCTCCTAAAGTAGCCGCATGAAACCACATAATCTCTTGCTTGACGTCTAGTACACCTAGGAGATTCTGTTATATATTCGCATGCGAGTGAAGTGAACTTTCTTCACTTGTTTTTCCTGGAAAAATTCTTTCAGGCACCCACGTTTAGGGACCCATACCTGCCTCCCCAGGAAACATGTCTTTCAGTGGTTTCCTGAAGAGAGTGGTATGTCTTTGAAATGATTTCCACTGCGACAAGCGCAAACCATACTGGACTCTCTTTTTCTGACCTCCAGTTGCCCTTATACACTCTGTTTAGACTGTCACTCTTTCCAAACCAACTCCCTCCTCCAATCAAGCCAGCTTAATTAGGCCCATTGGGTATAGGAGACACGGAGTAGAAAAAGGTTGGGGAGAGTTGTTGAAAAATTGATGCAAAAATGAGCGGTCTGGCCTGCGCAGTTGCTACTGGGAAAGTCCTCCGGTTGCGTTTGTTTTGCCCCGCTTAAGTGTGGAACACTGATTGAACCACGCCAAGGCTAGATTGGACTAGCTGCTCCCAGAGGAGCTCCCAGGCCACACAGGCTGGGGGTTATGTTACACTCAGCCTCAGCCCAAATGGTCAGGAAACAGTAGGACTAGACATTAAAACCTCTCTTCAGGGACACATGTATGGAAAGATCTGTTGTTTGATTTACTCTAGACATGTGAGGCCACGGTGTGGAGTTGGTTTACCCAAATTATTCAATCATGTCAACCGAAAAATGTATCAATTTAAGCAAAGGAATGCTGTGGTTGGTTAAAGCTTTTTGGTGGATTTGGAAGTCTTGTGTTTACTAAACAACCAACCTAAGAGGATTACTAGTGCTACAAACATGCAACATGCGAAGAGAGTGATCTTACTTGTGTGGAGACGAGCGGTTGAAGCATGTCTTGGTCACGTCCGTCACATTGGGGTTACAGCAGTCGCCGAGGTCGTAGAAGAAGTTCTCCCAGTTACATTCGGGGTCGCACACGCCGTTCCCCTGCTTGTGCTCGGGACAACGGCTCCGGTGCCCAGACATGCAGTCGCCTGCGTCGAACCCCGTCAGCGGGTGGTTGCATTCAGGATCGCAAGCGTCATCGCCGACTTTGCTGATGTCGCAGTTAGCTAGAATCAAGCGGTGTCGAAGGGAGGAGTTGGTCACGTTGTAAATGCTGAGCTCCCAGGTGATGTTGTAGGGGCTAAATGCGTCGTTCAGCTGCTGGTGCTGCAGGCTGATCTGGTGGTCCGATACGGTCGGCCTCGTCCGCGCGTCGTCCCAAACGTTTATGACGCGATATCGCACTTTCTTGGGTCGACGGAAGGTCCAAAGGTGGTTGTAGTTTTTGATGACCTCGACATTGTCGCAGACAGTTTGACCACAAGTTGGGGGGTCCAGCGTCGTGTCCAGTAATCCCTCAGAATTTACAACTCCACCACCACCCAGATACCCTAATCGTCCGCTACCCCCCTGCTCCGGCTGAGGAAAGCTACCGTCTTTTACAGTCAGCCACTTCCGGCCCGGGTGCTCGAATGTTTCACGTATGACCAGCTGAGGTAGATCTTGGGGGTCCTCGCGGCCCTGCATGTCCCTGACAATCTGCCTCTGCCCTCGGGCCTGCCTCCACAGGCCCACCCTCTCCACCGCCCCCCTGTAATTATGATTCAGTGCGTTCCCCCCGATCATCAGCACTTTGCACTTTTTGGTCAAATGGCTGAAGACGTCGCCCGACTGCTCGCGACTGACGCCCACTTGGGCGCCGTTGACGAAGAGCTTCATGTACACGCCATCGTATGTGACAGCCACGTGTGCCCATTGGTTGGGTACGTAGCGAGCGTTGGAGTGGATGGAGGTCACTTTGTGGGCACGGTCAGTTTTGAGGGAGAAGAAGAAGCGGGGGTCACGGTTCCCGTGCTCACTGACCGCCTGGATGCCGAGCAGCCAGCCTCGGTCGCTGGAGGCGTAGAAACACTTGTCGTATAGGCCTGGAGAGAGAACGGAAAAAAGTCAGTTAATATGTGCATTCCTTTATTTCAGTTCACCTGTAAGATCCGGCAACTGACATTTTCAGTCCACATTCTTCTCCTTTCAATGACATAATATTTTGCAATCTTCTTATGCCAATTAGATTTCAATGTATACATTTTGAAGACTATAGATCATTCTGAAATATTCTGAAAAGATTTCCAGAAAGACTAAAAATGTATATGATATACAGTATTTTTTCATATCTAAATGCATGTTGTCCTGGAAATTGGGTTGAAGTGCATGTTTAAGGGAGACCCCATGGAAATCTCTCTGTATAGGCTCCTCGCGAACACTGAGCGCATTTAAAGTCGTTCGTGTGAATGTCCCTTGCCAGTGGGGTAGCCAGGAAAGGCTAGTTTTCTGCTAAAGCCTTGTTTTTGTAGAGGCACCAAAACACCTTTTTCCTGTTTCACTTGGACCGTGCATGTCAGCTTCAGCATGGTAATGTGTTTTCACTTCTTAGGGGATCTCTGAATGTTAACTGGTTGTTTGTTTAGCGCTTGTTGAGGTACGTGTGTGCAGGCACACAAGTTCATGTCTGTGCGTGTGTGTGTGTGTGTGTTTTTAATGCACGTTTCGTGACGATGTGCATATATCCATACGGTCTGGTCAACGTGTGCAAAGATTCCAAAGCACCTTGACGTGCCTCACAAGGTCCATCTCGGCATTTGAAAGTCTGTGTGTTCTCAGGTGAAAGAGCTGGACTCCACTCTTGTCTCAAGAATACATTCCTAGGATGTGTTAACATCAGGGTAGCACTTCAAACCATGAGCTTTCTGGGAATGATATCCATCCACAAAGAGACACTCAATCTGTGACCTGCACACCCAGCCCATATTGAGTGTCCTTTGCGGTTGCTTCGAGGATCTGTGCATCAAATGCCTGTAAATACCCTTCATATTTATCTCTACTGCCTGAAATTATAAGCTGATTATCATAGCAGTGATCACATCTTTGCCCCGATGCACTTGTCCGCTCGAACGCCTTTGTCACCCATCGATTAGGCTACCTGAGCCTGCAATAAGTGGCTGGCTAATGGTGATTGTGCGGACATATTGGTAACTTTGACCTGTTTCTAATTAGATGCACACTCCAGCACGCATTCATTAACTCGGTGTTCCAACGGACTGATGTTCAAAGAGCGAGGGTTGGGTTCAGCGTCAAGGTCAGTCCTTTGGTGGATGACGTTTTCAGGCTTTCCACTACACTGGAAGGAAAAAGCCTTCCATCTGTCAGCTAGTGCACTCAAGGCTAAAAGGTGTGCTAAAATGCTCGTAGGGCTCCCAGTGTAAACAGCTGTCATAATTCTGCCATGCTCAATTAATCTAACACACTACACTTTTCCAGACCCTGCACTGCGACTCCTCTGGCTCGCACAAACACACCTACACACACATATGCACATACTTATACGGACATGCATATATACATGCTCATGAAAAAAATACACACGCTCTCGTACGCGCAGACAATTTGAAAAGAACACATTTGTGGTTTCTCAGAAACACACACACACACGCGAAGGGATTTGCATGTGCACGCGCTACGGTAGAGAGCTGTTCCTGTCAGGTTCAAAGGCAACCTTCCTCGCACTTGCCATTTGTCTTCTTCCAAGAAAAATACACTCAGGAAAAAAGAAAAAGTAAAAAAAAAACACACACAGACAAAGAAAAATGTCACAAGGACTTGATAAAAAGCAGGGAGGAAGGGAACAATGAAGACGCCGTTTACTTTTGAGCTGTTCTGGCTCTGAAAGGTCAAAGAAAGGCACTTTTCATATTAGTCATACTAAAGTGACCGCCACAGCAATTTCCCTGAGGAGACAATGGAAAATTCCATTGATATTTTAAAAACAAACTTAACGAACATAACAAGGATATTGATTATAAAAATGTCATCGCGCCACTTGAAAACACTTGACTTAAAACATTTGACTTGGAGTCAATTCAATAAAATGTTTTAATGAGTAAATAATCTACCAATAGTTGCACTTCAAACATGTTTCTGAACGTCAGTTGACATAAATTAACACCACTGTTCCTGTACTGTAACTTATTCTGCGACACTGTCATCACACCTTCCCAAATGTGAGGACATTTATCTATAACAACACTTTTCAAAAAACACTCATTAACTCACAGTACGGGACAGTGCATCATCATGATAATGATTCAAACTAATAAGAACACTGTGAGCGTAAGTGTTGTACTCAGGGCTCAACCCCTCTTCAAACTCTAACCACTTAGATCTCAAGGTTATTCGTCTTCCTCTTAGTCTCCCAATTACATTTGATGATGAAACAGGAAGAGAAAGTATGCATGAAAAAAAAAAAGACCAGCAAAGCAAAATCTGTTTTCGAACAAATTTTTGCATGTATCATCACACCAAAATATATCTGTTATCGCAGCGATTGTCTGCTAACGTCTGCATATAATTGTCCCCAGCAGGTCATGGAAGAGAGCCTCCGTCCCTCTTGTGATTTATTTTCCTCTTCCTTTGATGAGGGACAACCCAACATGACCCGATACAAGGGCTAATAGGGCACAACAAAGTTTGCATAACATTTGGACACAGAACTCGATGTTCTGATTGTGTGTGTGTGTGTGTGTGTGTGTGTGTGTGTGTGTTTGTGGGGGGGATAGGTGGGTGCGTGCACGTGCGTATGTGTGTATAAACTCTTAAAATGTTTCAAATGTTTTTGAACCTGGGATCAATTCGGACCACATGTAGCTGTCACACTTGGGAAACGACAGCACAGGAAAAACTTTTTTTCCCCCTGGAAGTCTTGTAGTTTAATTCAAAGGGCCAAAGACAATCCACACTTTTTTTATTAGATGGTTTGATCCCTCATCTGTGCAGTATAAAGTAAATAAAGGAACAGCTATTGATCCCTGACCATTCTCTTTTCACCCAAAAAATGGTTCTGCTCTACCTCTCCAAGGAACTGTTATAAGAAAATTGGTTAACGTCTGACGCTCAAAAACATATTTAAGTGCAACTATTGGTAGATAATTTAGTTGAATTCATTCAGAGTCAAGTCAAGTGTTTAATGTCAAGTGTTTTCAAGTGGTGTGATGACGTTTATATATATATACTGTATATATTCTGTACATAGTAGTTGAATGCCAGTCCAGAAACACTGCTCCTGAACTGCCTGAAGGTAACACATCTGCATAATACCTGCCTAGCGGCTACAGTTTGGCTTGCCCTCAAACAAAGCTAGTTAGAGCGGAGCTGGAATGGAGTCCGAAGAGTTTGGTTCGGTTGACCAATCACAACAGAGTGGGCCAGCTGACCAATCAGAGCAGACTGAGCTTTTCCGGGTGTGCCAACACGCTTGGCACACAGGAGAGGCTTCAGTTGGTTGCAATCACCTCACCTCGCCGCTAGATACCGCCAGATCCTACACACTGGACCTTTAAGTTCAGCATATTATCAAATCAGAAAACCATATACTAATGCAACTTTAATGGTCAGCAACTTGAAGTTTCTTCTTTATATTTCATAATTAAAGGTCTTATTGATAACATTTTTATGTAAATAAATATAACAAATATTAAAAAAAAAAAAAAAAAAAAAAAACATCCACAGAGCTTTTGGAAAGGTGCTAAATAAAAGTATGGCTTTTTCTGAAAAAAAAATCTTATGATTGTGAATTACTAATTTAAAAAATTTTGGCGGGTCCAAAATTAATGTTTTGTTTATATCTGTGGAAGATATCCGACGTTTGGTTCCCACCTCTAACAAGGCTCGTCAGCCAATGGTAAAACAACGTTGGTATCACGTGGTATCTCTGGGCCATTAGTTAGTGAGGAAAAAACTGATAGATGGCTGAGATTGACGGTAAGTGCCTGGCACCGAGTTGTTGTGAAGTAAATGCAATGGAACGGGGGAGGGAGAATGCGACATCTGGTGGCTGAATGTTGTCAATAGCACCTTTAATTGATCAGTTACAGTCCTCTCATCCACTGTTACTAAATGGAGATATTCCACAGAGTTATAAAAATCGTGTGTGCAAGACACAACCCAAAAACAAAGACAAGAACGAGCCATTAGAGCTGGTCAAAGATGCAAAAGAAGCAGACCACTCACTTCAGGCTTTCCAGTATTATTTTTTTCAAGCCAGAGACTGGGCTCACTTTATGATGATGCCCTATACCAACTGCACAGAAAACAACAAACAGAAGTGTAACAAAAAGGAAAATTTAAATCTGGAAGAAGGGAAGAAAGCAAGAACGAATGAAAAGACAGACAGAGAGAAAGACAGAGAGAGACAGAGAGAGAGAGAGACAGAGACAGACAGAGAGAGAGAGAGAGAGAAACGGCCGGTGGTCAAAACAACACAGTAAAAAAAACAGCTGCTGCAACAACATTGCGCTGGGATCAAAACAAGGGGATGGAGCATTTTTAGAGACGCTGGGATTTTTGAGGCCTGAATTGGATTTAAAAGATTAGGCTTTTATTGAATTTGTTTGATCATCATATTTGCTCTCTTTAGGTCCCCTCTCTGCTGCACTGATGGGAGCAAATCTTAGAAAATAAACACACAAGATTATACATGACTGGTAATCTCTAGTGGGGAGAAGCCAGAACAAGATGGGGGCGGGGCACAACAACAACACCTGTACAAGATAATGTGATCCAATACCACATCTGTAAAGCCTATAATGTTCATTTCCTGTTAAGATTGTGTCCCAGAGGTGTTTGTTCAACTCAATATGGTCATTGCGGGGGCCACATTGGTAGTGTTGTTGTTGTACTGGATTGCATAATACTGTACAGATGTCTCTGTTATTGTGTCCATCCTCTGTAAATCTAGGAGTCACTCGGGTCACAACAGACCGTCTCACCCCCCCTCTCCCCCAGTTTGAGACTCTGATAAGGGATTGGTTTTGCAGAGCATGTCCCTGCCAACTGGCTAGCATTACCTAAAAGTGTACTGTATCTCAATACACACACACCCACATACAGTAAAGGGGGTGGGGGGGGGGGGGGGTAAGAGAGAGCCAGACAGATAGAAAATAAAAGGAGCATGTACATTTTAGTCATTTCGGTGGTTTAGTTTAAGTCCCCAAACGTGCAGACTGGCATACAGGAGCCTGAGGAGGACTGAGTTCAATCCAGTTCAGTTCAGTTCAAAGGCAGCCATCTGCACAAGTACTGTTGCAGGCAATGAGTTGTGTATGCAACGCTCCCTATCGGCAAAAAAAGCAACCCAAAAAAAAAAACCCTGTCCTATACTGTAATGCACAAAAAGCGCTATTGGTCAAAACCGATGATGCAGAACAGTTTTGAACGCCTTTCTGGTGCTCCTTTACGCATGGCTGCAGGAGAAAAAAGGGAGTGCGCACAGATGACAACTACAAAGTGTCAAGCTTCCCTCTGACGACAGGGATCTACTCAAGTGTGTGTGTGTCCTCCTCTGCGCAGTCAGTGGACAGGGATGCATCATCACTGATTGCGCTTTAAATGAGACTCGCCGAATAACGCATGATGTCTGCGTTTTGGAGAGACTGTACATACACACCACCACAGGTCGCCAAGAAAGCACACCGCCACGGCACAAACACACGCAGCTTGATATTTTTTCGGGCAGGAGAGGGGAAACCCTGGATCTCTCTGAGTCTCTCTGTCCCGTAACTCCGGTAGCCAATCCAAAAGGTGTCGGTTTTGGGGGACACTCAAGCTTGCGGCTGGAGAGCTGCGCGCTTTGAGCGCCTCCACATACATACATACAGCAGATCTCTCCCTCGCTTTGTGCCCGACGTGACGTGCTCGCTCACAAAGTTTTGGCCATTACATCATAGTTTTAAAATAGCCAAGTCGGCTCGGAGAAATTACATTTTTACGCACAGTGACATCAGCTGCCGGTCAAATGATGCAGGAGCCATACATCTGCTGCCTGCGCTCCTCACTTTTATGATCATAAATCATCATTTATAAAAGTGGGAAAAATTACGAGAAAAATAATTTTGGACAATAAAATCATATTGCAGCGATTTTTTTTCTGGCAAACTTAAATGTGATCAAAAATCTTCAGTGACCCTATGCTTGCACTACCTCAAATATCCGCTGTACTTTTCAGAGCATTACATCATTGTCTAGTCTGATAGATGAACTCATTTTCAACTCGCTGAAACTGCATGTTGCTTTGTTTCACACTACATGACACTGGGGCAAATCACTGCACATTTGCATGTTTAGTTCTTATTTTCCAATTTAACTCGCCAGTTTTTGGGAGTTAACACTAATAAAAGGAGTTGACAATATAGGATGGAGGATGTGTAGACTATCCTACCTGCAATCACTGTGGGTGATCGTTGACCTCCCTCCGGTTTGATCCACATCTCCAGAGTGAAATTTCCTCTGGGTATCTCCACGCCGGGCTTGAGCCGCAGCTGGTCTCCCCTGCCGGTGAAATAGACAGCTTTCCCCCGGTCTGGAGAGTTTTCCTCCGCCTGAGAGGAGCGCCGGCGCTGGCGGAGCACCCGCCGCTCCAAGCCGTGCAAAGAGCGCTTGCCCCGGGGCAGACGTGTGGCACAAGCCCCTGGGATGGTGGCTTTCGCCTCCCTAATGCGCACCAACTCCCTCTTGGATCTCCCCTTTCTCCGGACTGTCCCACACTCTGATCCAAAACACAAGATGAGAATCACCAGGCAAGACACCCAGGGAGATGTCCAAAGTTTCATTTTTCGGGAGAAGAAATAGCAAAAAAAAATATTTAAAAAAAATAAGAGAAAAAAAAAAAATTAAAAGAAACAAACGGAATAACTACAAAAAAATGTATGTCCACAATGTTGTCCTCTTTGGAATCCTCTCGAGTTTTTCCTTCTCTCTTTTTTTTTTTACAGCGGCAGAATGTCAAAGCGTTGAAACTGTCTAAATAAACCCATAAAGCTATGCTGTTTTTCCCTCTTTATAATGCTAAGCCACGACCCCCTCTCTTAAGCAAAACTACTCTGGAGACATTCAGGGGACACAGGAATATTTGATTCATGTATGTGTTCCACGGTGCCTTTTCAATGGGTCCCATTTAGCCAAAGGGATGACTAATAAGTAATCAATCAAGAGGGGGGTCCGGCCGATGCCCCCCTCATCCCCTCTGGACGGTAGGAGTTACTCGCAGAAATCCACAGTTGTCCGCCAAGCTCTTGTCACACCTTTTTGTTGTTTTCCTTATCCTACCCGTAAAACAGCATGAGAAATGGCACATGTTAAATCCCAAAGAAAAGTGACAACAAAGCGACCTCTCATATTTATTACAGGAAAACAAGAGGTGAGTTGTGATAAAAAAATTGGAATCCAAACTTGCCCCTTCGCCCGTGTGCCTGTACAAAAAGTTGAAATGCACTATAATATCTGGTGGTAAGGCGAGTGAGAGAAAGAGGGACAGAGAGCTGCAGAAGTAAGCACACCCGCGGTCCTCATTGATTGCCTGGAGCAGATACACTTGGAGGAGTCGGAGCTCGCCGTCCCGCTTTAGAGGCAGTTTTCTCTCTAAGTCTTTTTAAGAACAACTCATGTTTCAAATGTTCCGGGGGCTGTGTGTGTGTGTGTGTGTGTGTGTGTGTGTGTGTGTGTGTGTGTGTGTGTGTGTGTGTGTGTGTTTTTTTCAAAGTGGGAAGTCACACAGGTAGGCAACTCTCACTGACGGCAATTCTCTCAGTGGCACACATAGTGATAGGATGGTGTTTACGGAGTTTTGAAAGGCGTATATGTATCCCTCTAGCGGTTACAATTTAAACAATCCAACACTTCCACCGAGTCCACAACACAGGACCATAACCAAGCAGTCTGAGGACAGGAAAGAATTATTTCAATTCCCCCCCTTGTTGATCTTTGATTAAAACAATTTTCCATTAATTCTTCAATTTTGGCTAAAGATATACATGAAAGCTTAGTTGAACACATGACTACTCAATAAATGTTTAAAATGCACTATATAATGTAGAGATTGTGCCAAATGTGATGCAGGGATCAAAGCTTTTATTTTAAAATGTTAAAAAAATAATATTTGTAATCGATAGAGATCAATATCCAACATTTAGAGATAAAAATGTTTTATGCTAACACTGCTTTTAGGTTACTCACAGACTCTTGGGAACGTCCTCATTTTAACTTTGGCAAAGTATGATGTATTCTATAAAAGAAACTGAGTCCAAAACAGGAGACCATAACCAAGCAGTCTGAGGACAGGAAAGCATTATTTCAATCCCCCTTATTGATCTTTGATTAAATCAATTTTCAATTCAATCTTCAATTTTGGCTCTTTGACATTCCCCAAGATATACATGAAAGCTTAGTTGAATGAATGACTATGCAATAAATGTTTAAAATGTACTATATAATATAGAGATTGTGCCAAATATGATTTAGGGATCAAAGCTTTTATTTTGAAATGTTTAAAAAAACATAATATTTGTAATCGATAGAGATCAATATCCGACATTTAGAAATAAAGATGTTTTATGCTAACACTGCTTTTAGGTTACTCACAGACTCTTTGGAACGTCCTCATTTTAACTTTGGCAAAGTATGATGTATTCTATAAAGGTAACTGAGTCCACAACACGGGACCATAACCAAGCAGTCTGAGGACAGGAAATAATTATTTCAATCCCCCTTATTGATCTTTGATTAAATCAATTTTCAATTCAATCTTCAATTTTGGCTCTTTGACATTCCCCAAGATATACATGAAAGCTTAGTTGAATGAATGACTACGCAATAAATGTTTAAAATGTACTATATAATATAGAGATGGTGCGAAATATGATGTAGGGATCAAAGCTTTTTTTTTTTAAATGTTTAAAAAAATATAATATTTGTAATCGATAGAGATCAATATCCGACATTTAGAAATAAAACATGTTTTATGCTAACACTGCTATTAGGCTACTCACAGACTCTTGGGAAAGTCCTCATTTTAACTTTGGCAAAGTATGATGTATTCTATAAAGGTAACTGAGTCCAAAACACGAGACCATAACCAAGCAGTCTGAGGACAGGAAATGATTATTTCAATCCCCCTTCTTGATCTTTGATTAAATCAATTTTCAATTCAATCTTCAAGTTTGACACTTTGACATTCCTCAAGATATATAGCTTAGTTGAACGCATGACTACTCAATAAATGGTTAAAATGTAAAATATAATATAGAGATTGTGCCAAATATGATGTAGGGATCAAAGCTTTTATTTTGAAATGTTAAAAAATAATAATATTTGTAATCAATAGAGATCAATATCTGAAATTTAGAGATAAAAACTGTTTTATGCAGTTGCTGCTATTAGGCTACTCACAGACTCTTGGGAAAGTCCTCATATAACTTTGGCAAGGTATGATGTATTCTATGAAGGTAACTGTCCCGTCAAAGTCATGTTTCCCATTAAGGTCTTTTCAAAATAAAGTAAGCAGTATATCAAAGAAATAATGGGGGAACATTGACAAAGCCATAAGCAGTTCTTGTCCTTTCTTTACTTAACTTAATTTGATGGATCATATGTCCTTTGAGTTTGAGGTTTTTAACCGCAAAATGGCAATAAGTGCACTTATATGCATATTTTCTACCTGTGCATGTTCCGTTTTTTTTTTTTTTAAATGTAGCCAACTCATTTAACTCCAGTCTAAGTTTATCCCAATTCACTATTACCACACAAAGATTTTTGTCAAACGGATTTGAAAAAATGTGAGGGATTTGTAAGTTTCAGGTTGACTCACACATCCTAATGTTTACTGACCCGTCACTTTAGATGGATGTGAGTTTCAAAACCACACTCTGGACTAAAGTCCGTAAGGCTTTGAGACCGGCGACAAAGCCTTGGTGAGTCTCGGCTGCTGAGTGAAATGAAAACAATCCTTCGGTCAGTGTTACTGTTACTCTGAGGACAATTTTGAGAGACTTTACCTTTTTAATGGCTTCCCGTAGAGACAGTCCGCTGGAATGTCGGCGTCCCCTCTCTGTTCTCCCACGGTTGTTTGTTGTAAGTGTGTGTTTAGACGGCCCAAAACTTGCCACCTACCATAAAAGAAAGAGAGGACAAACATTAAATATTTGCTCTCTTTTTTCATACGGTGTTGCGACTTTGGGCCACATATTTCCTTTTGTCTTGTCTTGAGCAGGGGGGGAAATCACATATTGAGAGGTGTTTGACCTTGGAAGTTGCTGGGAGCAGACTTTCACGTGGACCACAAATTTAAATCTTGTCAAATTGAGAAAGTGGATAATGTCCAAACTTTCACATGACAGCTTGTTAACACACATTCTCCTGTTAGATGCAGTTTGTGTGGCAATCTCTTTGAGAGAGTTTGTGTGCTTTTGCTGCACACTTTGTGGTAAAATGCATGCTTTTTTTACCCCTCAATTGGCCTATATTTTTTCACTCTGGGTCGAACACTTGAATGTAATTTAGTGCTGCAATGTACTGCAAGTGGATTTTCATAAAAACATACTTGATAAGAGAATTTAACACTGAAGGGGAAATGGAAATGCGAACCCACTAAGGTGCCAAAGTATCATGACAGAAGGTGAAAGACTTCTCCAGTCCTGTAATTACATTCTGCACTTCTTCACCTGAGCTCAGACTGTCTCTCTCTATAAAGGAACATGAGTGCTGAAGATAGAAAAGATGACCTAATGTCTTACAGTCAGCATCCGTTCAGGTTGGTACACTATGTACAGACTGAAGGAAGGGGGGGGCGGGGGGGGGGACCCTGAAACACGCTCGCGTAAAGGTCACTCGCCATCCCTCCGTTATGCAAGGAGATTGAGCCGGATTGTTTTAGTACAGTCTTGCACCCACCACCCAACCCCTCCAGGGCACGGACCAATCAGCACGCTGCCTCGCTGGCTCTCTACCATTCGCCGGTAAAAGAGCGTCACAATATCGCTCAAAACAGGCTGATTCCCAGTTATTCCTGGATTTGATGGTCCAGGAAGACAACATCCCATCTTAACCTAATGACCCGTGACGGTTCATGTCACGGAGCCCCCCACGGAGGTAATTCTGCAAATCCCGCCGCAAATCTGAGTCAGTCCATAAAGCAGAATACGCCGCATCGCTTACAGAGAGAAGATCAGTCAGAGGTCAACGGTGAATAAAACACCACTGGACAAGCAGAAAAAAACAGGCATTAAAGACACATGCAGCAGCAGCAGTACATCTTGAATAAGATAATTATGAATTATTATCATTGTATAATATAATCACGTCTTTTTAACCCAATTGAAAATGCATGAGACTCCCGGTTACTGTACTTGAGTCACGTTATCTGACCTTTTTGTCATGCTATCATCTGTTCAAACATTTATCCTTCCATGCGTAAACGCCATTTGGTACGGACTGATCTTTTATATACATATTTACACAGAGTTGTAACAGTAAGTGACACTGTCAGGATTATCCAACATTTAGTATCTGAATGCATGAAAACAGTTTTGACTTTTTTTTTTAATCACTTTTGACCCAGGCAGATTACATCTGTTTCTAAAAGTAACAGAGGGGTCTAATACGAGCACGTTCCGTGAACACAGAGCTCAGTGAGTTGATATTCCACAGTAGAACGGAGCAAAAATATGTGCAATTGATGGCTCTTTGACGATACGTTAAAAAAATAAACTATGTAGTCTAACTGCATGTAGATCAAACTTTATCTCTAGCTCCATTGCGATGCAGCCATTGCTGTTTCCCGATCACTTCTGTTTAGAGAAAAGTGGTTGCAGCGTTGTACAATAATCCCACCACGTCATCAGAGTGACTGCGGAGCAGTGCGACTCAAATAGGAAAAAAACATTGTCCTATAATCCATTAATGCACCCGGCTTAATCTGTGACTGTTCTAAAGTGCAAACCTAAATGCTTTTGCCTCGTTTTTTTTTTTTGTGTGTGGATGATCTGGAGAGTAAAATGATATAGTGTCAACAATGTTAACACATTCAAGAATAATACAGATGAGGTTTACAGTAAATACGGGGGAAATGAGAAATGCGAAAGGACAATAAAAGCAAAGCTGTAGTGACAATAGGATTCCATAATACTGGCCACGCAGGACCTTGTAAAAGGCGTTTTTTAAATATAATGCCGTTACAGAATAAACTATTAAAGCCCTTAAGAGTATAATCCCGTGCTACCTACAAACTCATACCAGAACGAATTTTCCGCGATTCCATGAAAAGTGTCACGCAGGCAGTTTCTGGTAAAAAAAGAAACCACTTCCCCGATAAGAGATGTGCTAACTGAGACGGAGGTGTTTGTTACTTTCCAACAGCAAAGATCACGGAAAATGTATACATTCGAGTAAATCGGGTTTAATCTTTTCTAATGCTTATGACAGCTGTCATTTATATGCGCTTAGCATGGAAGGGCAGCCAGTTGAGCTGGACACTGGCATAATATATATATATATATATATATATATATATAAGAACACTGAAAATAGAGACTGGTTTGATAATCAAAACATAATCAGAGTATTGGCAGAATGGCACTTGAAATATTATTCATAGTAGAGAGTAGTCAGGTATCACTGTCTGGTAGGATGCATGAAATCAATGAAATGTCAGACTTTGTTGATGAAAACTGAAATGTCAATTATTCCATCTTATTCCACGTGAGTTTAATTTACATTAATTTGTCACACGCAAATTGAATTAGTCAGATAGTGCATGGATCATTCGGGATCACAGCGAACACGGAGAACTCAAGCACAAGATTGTGTCCTACTTTTAGACCCCGCAATTTAATCATCTCTCCTAAGTGCATTTGTATCACCATGCAATGATATATTACATTTCTCTCTGTCATCGTCCCTATCCCACCCCATAACTTTCCAGTCTTCCCCTTTATCCTCCCTTATCCAAGTGCTACATCATTTATTAGTTATAGCTTCCAGCTGTAGAGCAACAGACAGTAAGACAAGAGGAGGAGGATGTGACTATGTTGTATCTCCGCCTCTAGCTTTTCTCGCCACGGAGAATCCTGTCGTTCTGTACCCGCCGGGCTACATCTGTCCACTTATCTGCACCTTTAACGCAGATTTTCGCTGTCAAATTGCAACTCTTTCTGAGAGCAAAAGGTAGTTTACTTACTTGCTAGCTAAAACAACATTTTTAAGACACAAAAACATCAAGTTTTAACAGACTAAGCCCTCATGTTATTGGTAGTAGCCTACGTACGTAGCATGAAAGAAAGCATACCGCCATCCACAAACTTACAAACAACCTTAGCGAACTTTTGGCATCTCGTAGCACAAAAGTTAGACTTTCTCAGAGGAACATGGATACAATTAAAAATGCAGTTTACTTCTCAAACGTTTTCTGTCCACGCTGGTGTTTTCGGTTCGTTGTCTAAATGTTTGTCGTACACGCCGCAATGCCAAAAGAACAATGGAAAAGATTTAATTATTTCGTGTTTTAGTTAAATGTTGGGTGTCAAATGATCGCTTGATGCTTCACCACCACCACCATCTGGTAAGCTGTGTGGTTGAATGGCTGGAGGTTTTTTGACAAACTTGGCTGCTGATGCGTCAGCTGGTCAAGCTCAATGCTGTTGCATCAGACTTTCTTTGTGATTGTTTATTTTGTGTTCTAGTACAGCTGATCGAACAGCATGGGTGTTGACATTAGCAAGTCTCGCTTTTTCTGCTGTCAGACTACTGGGCTAGTATGACGTAAATAAATGCGGATTTGGAGGTGGCAGAAAATTGGCATCTTACTACTGCAGCGTTTTCAAAAAGCTTAATTTTCCCATCCACCCTACAATGCAGGATTGGCATTTTCAAATTGATCTGCTTTGGAGAGCCAAAGCACAGAAAAAGGAAGAAAAAAAAAAACATCTGAAAAGATTTCATGGATTTCATTGTAATGCATCTCAACTTGTAAAACTTCTATGTAAATTGTACATTTTTATCAATTTTTGTATTACTGCGTACTCTTGAATCTTTGATTATGCAGTCTTTGTTTTTATATTTTCATCCATTTTCGTTTCTTTTTTAAAGCTAGGGTAGGTAATGTATTTTAGAAACCTTTTTTGTTATATTTTTTGAAATTCTCTTTACAGCAATCAAATCAAATGCTCAGACAAAAAAAAAAGTCCGATATCTGTGGCTGTCGCAGGTCTGTAATAAACCTGTCCAATCATTTGGGACCTGTCTACCTACCTACCTACCTACCTACCTACCTACCTACCTACCTACCTACCTGCCTGCCTACGCGCCCATGCACTCATTGCACGTCACCCAAGTCTTCCACAAGCTGCTAGCTTGACAGCAGCGCGTACTAACAATAGCCATGTTCATTGTTTACGTTCATAATGATAATTTTGGGGGTGTGGCTTTGGAGTGAGGCTTCAAGGGCCAAGACATTCTCATCCCAACTCGTCATATACGGCCGCTTTGTCACGCCCCCCCTTTAGGTTTAGGCAACATAACCACTTAGTTAGGTTGAGGGAAAAAAACTACATGGTTGGGCTTAAAATTACGTTTGTAAAGTGAAAATGTAACTGAACATTGTGAACACGGAACACGAACGAACAGCTGTTTGTAACGTGAAAGTGAAACTTACACATGGGATACGAACAGCGGTCTCCTGGATGAAAGCCTTGTGTTTGTTGGACCCATCCACCTCCCCTCCCACTCGCTTTAGTGTGTCTTTTCCCTCTTTAAAATACGTCACCACAGTCACACCCGGGGGACTTTCTCTGAGCGTTAACCGTTACCGCGGATGGGTTTACATTGTAGTTAATGGAAAACATGGTGCGTCTTATACTGGTGCTAAAGGGTGCCTCGTGCCGCGGTATCACACACCAATGGCCATGACAAAGCCTCTGTATTTGATGCCCTGGGAATGAGAATAGGCTGGAAGAGACGGACTGTCAGTGTTGTTGACTTGGCGACTTTCTCTCTAGATTTAGGGGCTTTTAGAGCTAGTGCTGCTAGCTACTTCCATTGGAAAAGGGCTGTTAACACTGAGTTGGGTTTTTCAGTTGGATAATTTCAAAGTTTAGCCTACTCTTGCTGTTTTTTCCAATGTTGCCAAACCCAGCTTTAAGTATGACTATTGATATCTAATAGGGGAGGTATCTTTATAACCAATTTTTTGCTTTTAACCTCCCCTGCACAATGTTCTATGTCTTTTTATATATGTGTATATGTGCAAATAAATAAATAAAGCAATGTTTTTATCAAACCTATCCACATGTCAATTTTAAAACAGCTCACCTCATAAACCTTTCTACCTCAACCATGACACAACATGATGAGACAATCCAGTAGAATTCACTGAGTAAGATGAACAAGTTATTGCCACTCCAGTGGAAGCATGGCTAATAATATAATAGACCGTTCCGTGCAATAATTACACACTAAATTGCCTCTTTTCATGCCAATATTTCTGCACTGTTGAGACTCTTTTTGTAGATCAATTAATAAAAAAAGATATATGCGGTAGTTTAAAAGGAATACTGAGTCTGACTGAAAACTAAATACTTCAGGAAATACAGAACCACGGTGAACGTCACATCATTGACTGCATATGTAAATGTGCACGAGGAGTGTTCCTCATCATCTTCACATCCTGGATTTTAGCCGCTGTTGTGAGCTGTGTGGTAAACAATAACCCATTATGGGTCCCAAACGGCAACCGAGGCTTGCCCTTGGTTTAACTCTGCTGTTTGTGGGGAAGAATTATATGTGCAGGGGTGCAGAGTACGGCACAGTCAGCACACCACCGCTTGCCACCACTACTGCCCCTCCGTCTAGACGTTAGAGCACGTCCATATGGAGATGGTTAAAAAGCTCATTAGCCGGCCTACTTGAAATACAGTTGCAGTGACGCTTGTCCATAAAAACACAAAGTGGAGTGGTTTCTGCAGTGGTATTAACCAGGTTGAGGCATCAAGCCCCCAGGACTGACAACAATTTGGCGTAGTTCACCAAATGATGGCTGTAACGGCATGCTGTCCAAGAAAGGAATAAAAAAAGAAATTATTTCTTAGAAGATTTCTGGAGCTTTTTGCTTGAGGTAGCCTGATCCATCTGGGTGAGGAAGAGTGGAAAAATGTCTGGTAAGGTGAATGGGATATGGCCCATTGGAAGAAAAATGGCTTGGTCTTATTAAAAACATTTAGGGTGACTAAAGGATTGCTGTAGGGCGAGGCAAGGAAAGATTTAAGGACGACAGTGCAAAGACCAAATACTGTACATGCAACAGCCATTCCCAGTTTGTCACTACATTTTCAGGCTTTCACGTTGTAAAATACACCCATAAAAGTTATTATTTACGGTACATCTAACCCATTTCGATATTTGGAGAGCTGTAGATTAAAGGGCCTCGTGTCCTTTCAACACCCTCTGTACAGTAGGTGTCAACAGAGGCTTGATTTAGGCTAATTTGGGAACCTCATACCAGCCCTTTTAAGTTTTAAGATAAATGTAAGTAAAACATGACCAAAACTTTATCCCAATCTTAATGGAGGTCAAGTGTGTGGGTGCGAAGGTGTGTGTTTCTGTTCATGCCAATTCGCAAAAAGGGGGTGTGGTAATGAGAGTGGCCTATAACAAAAACGCACATAACTTCTAAACGGATTCACATACCGTGGCCAAACTCATGAACGGTGACGGTTTGCCCCACCCCCTACACTTCAGCCCCACCCCTTTTCATAACTCATGAACAGTTTTTTTCTTAGACTCTTGTGGGAGGCATTGTCGGTCTCAGCAGAGAGTTCCTGTTTCAATAGTGTGGATTAGCCCAAGACCCCAGGTAGAGCGCCGGTCGTTGATCCCAATTTTCGTAGTGGCCAAACGGCGGTAATACAACTTCAGTGTCCGTCACGTGATGCCATTGGGCCCAAAACGACTTTTTCCCCAAAGACTTACATTGGGAAAGAGATGTCTGTAACTCAGCGGATAATTTTTTTTAGGTAAATCAACTCCCCAGTACCCACACTCTAATAGCCCTTATTTAAATAATTAGGTCCTAAAAGTTGTAAAACGCACTAATAGTCAGTCGTTAGTCACGTGACTTGTTGGTATCGTCAGTCCCGTGAGTCGCTAGTCACATGAGTCGCTAGCCATGTGACTCGTTAGTCTGTGAAGTTAACGTCAACCACGACCGTTTCCTAACCCTAACTAACTGGTTGTGTTGCCTCGACCTAACTTCCTGTGAAAACTTGAGTTTATTTTGAAAGCACACTATGCATGTAACAAGCGTATATTGACACGCCGTCCCTGACACGTCCAAAAGTAACGCAAGAGGGGTACGCCGTGCGTTGGTCTCCGATGCCGAGAGGGTATTTGACAAGTTGGGAGTGGGAATGTGTTGAAAATTCATATTGGTTATAACTTTTCTTATTGAACACAAAGTTTAATGGCTTAAACAAAAATCTGGAGTTAATGGTCGTAAGATTTGATAATCAAATGTGATGATTTTCAACAATCAGAAACATATTACTGCATACACTTGCACATTTGACTGCGTGAGGCTGCACAGAGGCTGTTATGGGATGAATCTTATTTGAAAGCGGTGACCACAGAGCAGCAGTAAGGAGAAAAAAACTCAAACATTACCTACGGTAGATAGAGATAACAACTGTACACCAGTTTAACTGGTTTCAAAGTGGAGGTAATGCTGGAGGTAGAGCTTGCCTCAGCACATTATTTTCATCCAAACAAAAACCCTGCAGTGTGGAGGTCAGGAGGTCTCCACAACGCACTCCTTTATTAAATATACATACAAACTGGAATCATTACAGAGACCACTGGATGTCCCGGTGTTTTGTCGTTCTAGCCGCAACCATGCAGGGGATCAGTCCGCAATTTTAAGTACAAAAACTAACTATGAATATTTACTATATGCTACTGAGCTGTGGATGCAAGAATCTAAATCAGCGGCTGTCAAAAGCTGGACGAGCCCTACACAAATACCTGTCGACATTCTCTCAAGTATCCTTTGTGAGCACATCTCAAAGTTTCACACCTACTAAAGCTTTCCCTTTATTAATACAGCCAAGCCTTATTGCTCAATATCTTTGAGGTTGTGTGTTTCATTGGCAGGGCATGTTTACACTCATCCGAACAATAAAAGAAAAACTATGTTCCAAATGCTCATAAAGCATCAGATTCATAGAGCGGCGCCAGCGTCATGGCTCTGCACTGACAATGTGTGTGAGTGTGCACGCTTGCACACGAGTGTTTATCTGTATGATTTGCACTGATTGCACATTCACTTGTATGCAGCAATGGATATGGCCACACAGAGCAGGTGGGAGCCTGTGTTTGGGTGCATAGTGTGTTTGCAGATGTACTTTACGGTTGTTAGCGTGCTAATCAGACTGAAAGAAGTGAATTCTCTGTGTATGGAGCTTTAAATCTAAGGTGCAAATGTCTCACAGCATACAAAGACGTGTAGTCCTTAGGCGACTATAACCAAGAGAAAAATGGCAGGAATGTCTAGAATGTGGTTGGTAAACAACCTTAACAAAATGCAGTGGACTTTGTCAAGAGCATATATATCTTATGCTCTTTGGGCGTGTCGTAAATAAGTGCTTTGTGGAGCGCGTAAACAACGTTGTGGTTTTTGCAGACGCACTGTGTTGCGTAAGATGTAATGTATATTTTACGCCGGCTGGGAAAGGAAACATAATGCGTTTAGTGCGATGCTAAAGTCAGTAAGCAGGAAAAACACATGCTGCAGCATAAGTAAACAATGCATAATGCTACATTGAGATGAGCAAACAATGGGCACGTGCTGATTTGCAGTCAACAATGCAATGCCGCACCTTAATGTGTCTGGGCCCAAACAATGCAAAAGCCGATTATGCAAATTGGGGTTATCGAGGGCATTGCAATGTAACAATGGCACCAAGTTGATTGGGCCGGGCTGTGTGTGTGCGTGTACGCTACCCATCCCCTTGGGTTTCTTTTTTTTCCCCACAGATGCCCTTCCCAAAACCCCCTATCCTACGCTCTCTGTTCCGAGGCCTCATTATAGGGGCTGCTGTCAATCGGAAGGTCAAGGGTCACGGCAGAGGATCAGCTTGATCAATACCCCCCGGCCTGATCAATCAACTTGTCTTTTAGTTTCCACCAATAAGATAGCAGCTTCCGTCAAAACAAAGGAGTGAGAGGAAAAAGAACGCCAGAAAGAATTAGGAGGAGTAAGAAAAGGGAGAATGTAAACAAGCCTGCCTCGCTGAACAGATCCCAGAAGCTTCTTTTTTTTTCTCAGTTTAGAATGACATTGTCAAGGACTAGGACATTGATGAGCGGCGTGCGTCATCATGATGCACCTGTAATGCCCTTGGGCCCCTCTGTGTTTGCTCCAGATCTGAGACACCTCGCGAGAGATTTAGATCTGCGACTGCATAGTGATCAGTTCCTTATGGCAATAAGACACACATATGCACTGTGGTCTTCTTTAGCGGTAGCAATAATTAACAAAAAAAGGTTAATATTTGTAGAAGTGCACATTCATCTCAGGTCATTGCAGTGGAAAAAGCTGCCCTATACAAAATAACTCAAACAATTAAGCTTTACGATCACAAAAGCACACTTCCATTTAATTAGAATCACCTCATTTCATATATCCAAATTACAAGGCGCAGTCAGCCTCCCCTCATTTCCTTTTAGCAGTTGCAGAGTTAAGAAAATTGAAACGATCCATTAGCTTTGATTATCAAACAGGCTTAATAAATGGGTCATTTTTCAGTATCCTCTCAAATTAAAATTGCCCAGTGTGTATTTTCAATTGAGTGTCTGCTTCTGTGCCAAGGAATTATTCTCCCCGAGGAATAATTCTAGCCACCAAGTAGTTACAAATCATGGAAATGAGATGATGGAATATAGAATAGAAAGGCACTCGATGCTAAATCATTAAAAATGTACTTTCTTTACCTCAGCTCCAGAGCGACGCCTCGCATGACATCGGTTGGCGGGGAGCCAAGCATAAAGAGCGATCTGGCCCGGGCTGTTCTGTGGAAAAAGATAATGCTTTTAAAACTAAGGGCAATATCCTAACAACACAGTCATGACATGCAGCAATAAAACAGATTTAAAAGGTTTGTAATACAATCTGAATGCTCTAAAATCAGGCGGAACAGTGTGCTTAAGTGATGACACTTGGACTGCCAGAAGGAGGAAGTCACTCACAAAACTATTTTCTCCTCACTACTGTGTTACCTTCAGATCACATAACACAAATAGCTCAATTATAATTCACTAAAAAAACAACTGTAAATGCATCAACCAACCCCATCCTTCCCCAGCGCCACAAAAAAAATAAAAAAGATAGAATAATTGAAAAAACTTTGAAACAGAATACTCAATCTTTCCATTCTTCTTTTATTCCTGATTCACGTGTGTATGTCACGTATGTATTTTAGAAGAAGTGATTACAGACAGATCCATAGACTGTATATAAGAAGTGGACGTAGTCACCGTGATGTCACCCACTGATTTGTGGACTGCCATTTTGAAGCCTCGAGTTGGGCAATTTGGCCCTCCCAATCTTGTTTTTTTCGCAACCAGAAGTGAGAGGGTGGAGCTAAGTACAACTGAATGAAACCAGAATGTTGCAATTAAACTTTCATGAACTGAAAACACACTGTGAAAGGGTTAAAGTTGTAAGACGAAAACGCGGACAACTCCCAGACCGCAACAACGCCGTGGTAGCGACCTGTCCATCACAAGGTAGACACGCCCTAAAGCATCCCCTGAATTATGGTCTATTTGACTCTAAATGGGACCATAATTTACTAAATGAAAATCATGCTGTATTGAAGAAGACTTGAAACTAGCGATTGAGACCATAAACTCATGTTTACAACATTTACTGAGGTAAAAAATCAAGTGAGAAGTAGGCTCATTTTCTCATAGACTTCTATACAATCAGGCTTCTTTTTGCAACCAGAAGAGTCGCTCCCTGCTGGCTATTAGAAAGAATGCAAGTTTAAGGCACTTCCGCATTGGCTTCACTTTTCAGACCTGGAGGTTGCCCACTGGACAAATCACCAATGTTTCCCGGACAACTTCTTGGCCGGGTGCAGTAGAGAGTCCAGGAAGTCACTGCCCCCGGCCAAGAAATAGTCAGGCACATAACCCTCCATAAAACCGCAGGTTGTTGTTTTTACACTTTGGTTGTTGCACAGATTAAACAAACAAAATATAACATGTTAATTAGTGAGCTTTTTAGGTGCTAGTAGGCTCACTTTTTGTACCTTTGGACGCTAGCTGTTTCCCCTCGCTTACAGTCTTTATGCTATGCTAAGCTAAGCTAAAAGACTGCTGGATCTAGCTTCATATTCAGCAGACAAATATGTCGAGAGTGGTATCAAACTTCTCATCTAACTCTCAACAAGAGAGTGAATATTTCCCAAAATGTTCAAATACTCCATTAAAAAAAACTTTTTGACAGCTCTGAGTGAGCAAATGCTACTTCTTCCAGAAAACAAAAGAGAAAACAGATTTATAAAAGAAAAGTTATCAAACGAGAAACAAATATTGCAGAATCAGAACTGTGATAGCCGAGTTTAAAAACAGGCCCAAAGAGATGTTAATACATTCTTGTAAGAATATGCTTTTTTCATTGTTGTATAATAATGACATGCAGTGAGGGACTGATTGCTAAAACAGGGAGGAGAGGGAGGAAATGAAAAGAAAAAACAGGTCACGAACTGGATTTAAGTTCACTATGTTACAGGTACTTGGTGTATGTTTTAGCTTAGCGAGCCGTCAACACAGCCCCGGGGAATGTGTCTAACAACTCATTTGCAGGGAAAGAAGTTTGAAAGGTGCAGCAGAAGGTGAACAGAGTGAGCAGCTGAAAACTGTACAGATGCTAAAGAGGAGGGACAAAAAATTTAAAAAAAAACGGCAACAGAAGGAACAGATTGTATAATGAGCCAGGACAGAGGAGTTGATTACTTTCAACTTCTGACATTTCGTAATAATTTCCCAGCCAAATAACACAGTTTTATTGGTATGTGTAATGTTACTTGTCAAACCTTAGGTTCTCTTGGTGCCAATTAATTGTAGAATAGAGAAATTATGTCAGTGAAAAAAATACTTAACAAAAGGCAGAGTCATGACGGGAACGCAACCACTGATGTAGTCTGGCAGGAACAATGCTTGTAAAGACCGGCGTCAGCAATCCTCAATATGGCCGATTAACAAAAGGGCAATGACGTCTTTACCCAGAACAAATAGGCCTGTTTCACTATACCCTTAAGCTTCATTGTAAGGGTCTAAAATTCTGGTTAGACATTTTGTCCTCCTCTCGTCATTGTCTTCAGCTGTCTGAAATTGCACGGTGAGGCTGCTCCCCAGATCATGACGACGATTAATAAATAATAACGGTGAGATCAGGGGGACATCACTGAAGGGCTATTTATATCCACAGAGCAAATTTAACCTTGACCTCCTTTTTTTTCCACAGTGACCACACTTGCCTTCCTCAAGCCAGGAGTCAAACATCATATTTTCACACTTCGCCGTCATCTCATAACTCTGACTTGGATATGAAATATTCAAATGCTGCTCTGCCTGCTGTAATAGGCAGTGAAATTCCTCATCGCAAGCTTTCGCAGACTGTGTGCTCTTTGTTTCGGGGGAGGAAGTTAACCAGCACCTGTGAGCTGGCACATGTGAGCAAAAACACCTGGACACTCATTATGTGTTTACATCATATTGTGTCATACTTTGGGCAGACACTCTGAGAGGCCAATCGTTTGGGCCTACGTGGGAAAAGTCGGTGTACGATGTGCGTGCATGTGTATATATGTGTGTCTGCGCAGGTGTGCGGAGGGAGCAGAGCAGGCGAACAGACAGGCGCACCGGGTGCCTGTGAGGTCAGGGGCTAGGTGGAGTGTTAGCGGGAACGACACCTGACAGCGACTGGGTGGATGCGCCCTGGCAGTTCTGTACATTCATGTCACTACCGATAAAAGTCAGCACCTGCTGAGCAGGAGAAACCACAGCGTCAGTGCCACCGGGTCCTCCATACAGGACGAGGAGAGGAGGATGAGAACACTTCCGCCTGTCCTTCCCTGTCCCTTCCGACGCTTGCTGAGCAGACAAGTCGGGACAGCTGTGATGGCCGTTGGTTGAAGGGGTGAAGGTGCCAACCTTGTCAACGCCAGAGGTGGGAGCAAAGCTACGCGGCACCGCCTGATTTGGGCTCGGAAAGCGAAACCCGGATGCCTCCCTTTTTGGTTGTGTAACGGCCAAGGGCGACGGGAAGTGCACAGAACTTTCTGTGTTACTGTAAATGTAGCTGGACGGCTACATGTGTCTTACTGGGTAAAGCAGATTAACCAGCTTCAACGGGCTGGGATTTTTTCAACAGGTCAGCGTGGAAGAGTTGAGAAACATGAACACCGACAGCGTAAATTGCGTAGGTACAGTGCTGCCAGCCCATTCTCATTCCCAGGGCGTCAAATACCACAGCCAACGGCGTTCGATACCGCCGCAAAAGGCGACCCTTAGCACACCTGGCGTTCCATTAACTACAATGTAAAACCATCCGTGGCAACAGTAAACGCTCAGGGAAAGTGCGCCGGGAGTGCGGTGACGTAGTTTAGAGAGCGAAAAGACACACACCGGGTGGGCGGTAGGGGCGGTGGAAACTGTGTTCGTGTCCCGTGCGTCACGTTACAATCAGCTGCTCGTTCGTGTCCCGCGTTCACAACGTTCAGTGTCATTTTCACCGTGCAAACTTAGTAGTTTTAAGCCCAACCATGTGGTTCTTTCCTAAACCTAACTATAGTGGTTTTGTTGCCTAATTCTAAAGTGACGCCAAGGGTAACTATCGTGGTTTTGATACCAAAAGTACAGTGACACAAAAGGGGCATGACAAAACGGCGGTAGGCTATGTGACGAGTTGGGAAGAGAACGTGTTGGTGCTGCCTAGTAGGGCATTGATTCATACCTATGACTCTGTCAGGAGATTTCCACGGGTACTCTGGATTCCTCTCGCTGTCCAAAAACATGCAAATCCTGCAGAATTAAAGCAAAAATAGTTCTGGATTATTCTGTCTGTCTCAAAACATCTTGGTCTTCCTTGTTCTGAAGGAACATCCTAACCTGGGTTCCCTGGAGCTCAACAGTCAGTGTCTCCAGTTATCTAAAAACAACATATAATGCCCTCCAAAATGATCTAATGTTTTGATTTTTGGTCTCAAATCAATGTTAACTTCTGAGGCCTTAGTTCATAGTGTTGCTACACTGGATTGCATATATTGTGTCCACTCTGTAGCTGATAAAAAGCCAGATACTGCCACCTAGTGTTCACATAGTGGTACACAGAGGGAAACCCCTTTATATTCAGCTGCTGCTGCTGCATTTATCACACTGCCAATGCTTACTCCCAAACTTATCATTTTAGAACTTGAACAATGGCATCCAGCGAAAAAAAACAACTTGTGTTTTCTGCTTATATGGCTTGTGTGGATGCACGCGTATTGCAAAACACTCCTCCTTACTTTCCTTGAGAAAGAGCTGATCTGCAACTTTTCCTTAACCCCAGAACGAAACGGAAGCAATTGTCCAATGGGCGGGTTGTTTTCCCCACATTTTGCTTTCCTAAATGACTTGAAAATGAGGGCAAACACTTGGTGCCGTAAGCAAAAACAAACTTAGCATCTCACTTTAGTAATAGCTTGTGGAAAAAATGTCACCTTCAGCAGTGAGGTGTGGAGGAAGGGAGGAGGTCGCATTGTGTGTGTGTGTGTGTGTGTGTGTGTGTGTGTGCTGGGTGAGGGGGGTTGGTGGGGCAGTGGAGAAAGAGTGGGGGAGGCAAAACTTGGACGCATGTGCTGCAAATTAGGCTTTGGTAGGCAGCCCTCTTGTGTTGGGAGCAGCGGAGGAGACAGGAGTGCGGGTGTTTCTGCATGGCAGCAGACTGCCGCTGCACCTCGGGGGCTGACTGACCCGGCCCGGCCCGGGTGCGAAAGGAGGGAGAAAGACAGCAGGCTGTGACGAACACTTGCTCGCTCTTTCCCTCTTCCTGTCTCACTCCCTCGCTCTTTTTTGCCTTATCCGCGGCCCCCTGGGGAACCCTTGCACGCACCTCTAAGCAGCCTCTGTATATTCACTCCCCATGTGTGAGTCTTCAATCGCTCTGCCCTTATATAAGGCCTCTCTCCCCTCTACATGTGTTTGAGGCCCTTGATTCATGAATACAGGAGCAGGCTTTCTAAACAAGGAAACGTCTTTCATCTGAAATGCGGGCAAAGAGAGTTTAAGGCTTTTCAATCTTTCTTTAACCCTTGAACGCACAGTTCCACTTGGATAAAACTGGACATAAAGTGCTAAATATTGGGAGCATTTCTATTGCCTCATAACGGCTCTCAACATGGCGAAGGCCAGCCGCGGCTCACAGCTAACGGTGCTAACAACAAACAACGTATGTTGCTAGGAAGTGAAAGTCAATTATATGTTCCATTGCAACGCCAGCGCCCAGAAGCAGACCTACGCCTCTGCCATTTTGGACTGTAATCGAGTCAACTACCATAATGACGCCAGTTAAACGTCCGCCTACAAAGTGCATACAAAAGTAAAACAAAATTATTTCTATTCTATTGTCATATATTTAAAGTGGCAAAAGGCAACATTTTTTTGGCATAATTTGGAAAAAAAATTCCATAATAACCTTTCAGCATATTGTAATTCAAGTGGTCTGAGAGAAAACTAGACTTCTGCACCCTATCATGGCTCTGTTTTCAGGCTTTAGAAAAATCTAGTTCTAGGAGTTCGCGAGTGATTGACAGCCGGCTCTCATAGACTGCAGCTGGACAGCGGACCTTGTTTTCCTCCGGTAAGTGAAATCCTTCAGATGCCGTTAGGAGCACCGGAGGACACAGTAGGACACAGAGGAACATGATTTTTTTCAGGTTACCTGTCTCATTTACTACTGTCACGATATAGCGTCCGTTTTCTAAAAATATCTTTTTTAAATCATATTTGCGCAAATATCGCATCCTGCAGCTTTAATGTCTCTACCGAAATGGCCTGTTGAACAATAAAAACATTATTATTATTATGATAACCATTTACTTACTTATTTATTTATTAGACTTTTTTTGCCCTGCCGCTTCCCAGAGGAGCATAAAGTGAGCGATGGACATGAACGGAAGTTAAAAAAATCCAGCACACAGATTTTGAGAGCAATCTCAATCTTTTTCACATCAAGGACCTCCAAAACCGATTAACAAAAGACCACAGACTATGGATGTATAAGAGGTTGTGTCCTGTGCTTTTGCCCTGCAGGTTAATAAACAGCCTATAACTACATTCAATTCTGTTTATAATCATGCTACTAGCACAACTAGCTACTGGCCGATAGCCGGTTGTTTGGAAACAGAGACATTAAAGTTGCAGTATGCGATATTGGCGCAAATATGATTTAAAAAAGTTATTTTTAGAAAACTCCATGATGAAGAGCAGAAGTCTAGTTATCTCTCAGAACACTTGAATTACAATATGCTGAAAGGTTATTATGGAATTTTTGCCAAATTATACCAAAAAATTGTTGCATACTGCCACTTTAAGACATCCACCACAGTACAGGTTTACAGCATACAGCCTATGAGTGTATTACATGATAATAAAAGTGATAAATTACAGCCAATATATCCATTATTAGAGCCGCATACAGCTAGCAGGAAGCTGGCAGAACAGGATATGACATATGAGCGCGCAGGTCGGTGCAGTGTGTGGGTCTGATGCACCTTTATTATGTCGAGGGAAATAACTCTTGTTATGGCTATTAGTGAATTTTACAACTTTTAGGACCTAATGATTTAAATGAGGGCTATTTAAGTGTTGGTCAGAGGTCTTTATACATTCATGTCTATGGACTCATTGGCGTTTACTGTCCAAAATGGCGACAGCGCTACCGCAGCGCCATCTAGCGGCCATTGAAAAAAAAAAAAGCACTTGCTAACAATGCTAAACAGTGCAAACAACAGTGCCAAACAATGGCGAAAGTGCTGAAAGAGATAACAGTGTTTACCTGAGGGGGGACCGGAGGGTGGGCGGTACGCTTCTGCGTTATTAGCTGCAACCACTGTAAGAGAGAGCAGTGCAGAGCAGCGACTGCGAGCTAGCCGGTGGGGCATGCTAACATGCAATGGCGCAGCCCGGCCGGCAAAGAGAAGCTTAGATTACAAGTCTCGCGAGAGTTGCCAGATTTCGCAATTTTCGGGTTACCTTCTAGACACGACCCACTCAGAGGGAGCGTGACTTCATTCTGTGCTCAGTTAGACATTACTCCTCTATATCTTTACATAGTTAATAGTTGTTTGCTGCTGTATTAATGCTCTGGATATCGAATTTAGCACATTATAAGGCATTTCAATACTTCATAAAATAAAAAAGGGTCCTTCATCATGCTTCCCCCTCTCAACACACACAGACACAGACAGCTGCCATCCCCTTTAACTGCAGACACCACAGCGTTGTTGACACAGATTTGGAGTTTATTCACACATCACATACTACAGTGGGTAATGTATTCAAGAAACATTGAACAGCTCTGCCACATATGACACAGGAAAAACAAAAAGAAAAGAAGACACCGAACCCTTTCTTCGCCATTATATAAAAATAGTGTTGCTACAAAAGTATAAATTAGGCTTACTAATAAGACAACTCAGATCTGAAGCTACACAGGAATCTGCTGCCAAAGTGCAATAAAAAAGACAAAATGAATAGACTCAAACCCATTTTTTTTTTGCATTTTAGCAGAGTATAAAAAGAAGAAATGCCTGTAAAATAGGATGAAAGCAACACTAATTTCTTAACCTGAATTGATAATACAGATTATAATCCATAGTTAAAACAGAAAAAAGATCTCCATGTTTGCATTCCTATACCATATTTTACAATTATTATCTGAATAAGTTAAAATCCTGAAACAAAATAAAACTTACAGCTGATTTAAAGTTTCTAATAACAGTATCTAAGTTGAGTTTTCTATTATATCAAAAAACCTTTTGAAATGCTACTGTAGAAAATAGAGGTATAATGTTATTGGTGTTCCCTACTGGATCTCTGAAATGAAGGCTCCCCCTTGTGGCATAAAATCAGCAGTTCTCTTGTATTTACATAATACATCCTCTGAAAATGGATGATGTCAACCCATGAACACCAACCCATGATCAGCATCGCTACTCCCACCTCGAAAGGTTCAAAATCAGTCCGGGTTGCTTATCTGACTGTTGATGAGCGTCTTAAGGTAACTCATAAGCCAGTGTTTCTCATCAGATGGAAGTGGCTGTAACTTTATATATCAGTACTCTTAATAAAAGCATGCATATCTTAGATATAATTCTCATTTAATCAACAAAAAGAATGCTATTTCTAAGTAAAATCTTGTTGACATCATTACGTCAACAATGGCATTTTGTCCCAGAGCATATCCTATTTAAAATACTTATTTAAAAACCTGTAAGAAAAAATCCCTTCATCAGTTCAATCGAGGATCACTGCTAAAACCGCAAGCCAATGCACAGTATTTTGATTATATCTTAGACCGAAGCGGAATTTTTTTATGAACATCTGATTTCCAATCTTTAAATTACAACATTACCTTCCGATTACTGAGGTAAAACATTGGATTGGTACTTAAAAATTTAAATTTAAAATATAATTTACAGCAATCTTTTTTTTTGTTACCAAAATATAAAATGTGTGACAAACAGCAGTATACATATTGACTATCACGGTGAAATGATGTATGTGTTGGTTACACTGACGTCATTCTCACCGAGGTTTAGAGAGGGAAAACAGATAAACACCTGACGTACAGGTGTACTCCCAGACCCCACGACATCACTGTTGGGTGTCTTTACAGTTGCATTTCTAACCACATCCATCCATCACTGATGGTGAAACAGAGAGGGCAACAAAACAGTGATTTTCAGCCTGGTGTTAAGTTACTCTTTAAGAAGAGAAAAGCATTTCTGAAACACTAAATCAAAGCTGTTAACGGAGGTAAAGAGGGCAACAGTCTATTAAAAAGTAGTTTGCAAAGCAGAGCCATTCACCTTTGATTGACAGACATAATTTAAACATGGTCAACTTTTAATGCATTTATAATAATAGCTGACATTTTTTTTTTATCATATAACTGAAAACTGACAACTGCATTAAGGTGAACTAAAAAGTTTTCGTGTCTGTTCTTGGCTTTATAATTTAGAGCATTCACTCAAATACCCTATAATCATTTCCCATGTGCAGTGTACTGACTTCCTAGTTTCTACTTCCTGTGTCCTTACAAACTAAAGGTACAGTCACATTTAACAAAATTGCCCCGCACTCGGCCTCAAAAAAGGACATGTCACGATTCTAACCTGGGTCATAAATAAATGTTGATCGGAGCGATCACGAACTGTAAACCATCTATGAGGGCGATGCAGCAGTTTTTTAAATGTTAGTGTGATATTGCACAAAACAAGGAGGTGCCACAGGGCTAGAACAGTGACCATTTCCCAGTACAGTTCATCAGCGTTCCTACTGGCCGACTGTGCACATCTGTGAGGTCAAAGTGGAACAAGGGTGAACTCTGACCCATGGAGGTCAAACCCAAACAAGAAATGGATGCTTGAATATGTCCAATTCAATTCAAATGAATGAGACAAAACAGAAGTGTAATGTGACCGTACCTTAAGTTGTATTCGGGCCTAAAGCTGGGAAAACAAAATAGATACTATAATGTTTTTTTACAGTTGATATTTTAAAATATTAGTGTTTAATATTTGACTATGATGTGTCTTGTAGCCTCTAAATCATGTGAAGCAGACGATATTTAAGCGGCATCATAAATATTAAGATAAACGATCCAAATGAGAGTCTCATACGACAGTATCAGTGTTGATATATCTTCCTATCTTCCTCTGGTATGACTATAATGAAGACCTGGCCTACTACTGAGTATAGGTTTATACAGTGGATACTTGTGCTTGGGTTGTTGTTATTGTTGAAATATTTCCTGACCTGTTTTATAAACCAAGAGATGACCTGAACTTTGGAATAAATCACCTGTCAAATACCAGTTGTAAATGATTTTTTTTTTTTTTTAAAAGTCCACATTTCACCACTAGAGGACACTGTTTAAAACTATCAGCCAGAGGTCCCTTTGAGTCTACAGGAGTAAAAAAAAAAGAAACCTTACAAGCTTTAGAAAACATGGTGAAAAGAAGGCCATTTAACAGCAATAAAAAGGCATGATGTAGGGTTTAAGGTGGCCGCATAAGCAAGACTTAAGGCCCAAAAACAGAGATGACAAACTAGCACTTGTCTAATTAGTACCAAAGGCAACAAACAAACTTACAGTATAACTTCCATTCAGCCAAGTCATTTCAGGAGGTATTATCTCGTGTAAATGTATACTAGAATCCATAAAAAAATAAACAACTTGACTTCATAAGTATGCATGTGTTGACTTTAGTGAATGTACTGGCAGAATCTTTGCTTCATCCTGAAACTAAAAATATAAACCCTCAGTAATCCATTTTTTTTCGTTTGTTGCAAATGGCACTAACTGTATTTGGGGTGGAACGTTTCACAAAAGTCACGGTTCAGTACATACCTCGGCGTTGAGGTCACAGTTTGGTGTGTTTTTTTCGGTACAGTGAGGAAAAAGTGGCGGTGCCTGCCTGCTTGGGTGCACTCATTCCTGAGAAAATCCCGTTGATTTCACAAACAGAAAATAATTTACCGGTAATGATTAACTGCAGGAGTTGACATGAGAACAGTCGTTTTTAGAAGATAAAGTTGGAAAACTACAGTATACTGTATGCCCTATGATAAAGCTTATTGCTTTAAAAAATGGAAATGTGTAGCTCACGTGAGGAAGACAATGTTTATATTAGAATGATAAATGAAGAAAGATGTATAAATAAAATAATAATTATATGGACTTTGAGTCTTTTCTTATTAAGCTTTGAGCAAAAAACAAAAAATACACGCATACACACACAGTGGGCAACCACACAAGCTTGCCTACAAGCTTACAAAACTGATGGCTAATAACCTTACTGCTGTTTATGTGAGGGCAATGCACAGGTAAAACATCTTCGGTATTAAGAAGTGTATTGGGGTCTCTTTTCACTGGCATTCCTGAAGTACCAGCACTGGAAACTATCACATAAAAATAGCCTCTAGATATCATTATTGTGTATTTACTGAGCTGGGTTGTACCATCAAGTATTAAAAGATAAGATTTATTTATCCAATATGTTCTTTAATTCCCTGTTGGTGCAACCCAGCTATGGTAAGGCTGAATGAAATGGGTGTAAAAGCTATCGACAAACAGGTTCTAATATGGTGTTCTCTTTAGGAAACTCAAGCAAAAGCTAGATTTTATTCAAGATAACTTCATGATTATTGAAGACAGAACATGCCAAAATTAAAAATGTATTAAAAAATAAATATTCAAATAAATGTTTTAATGTGCTTATTTATTTATCTTTGTATTAATTTACTTACTGTATTAATTTATTTTTTTTACTCTTCTCTTTAATTTTCCCTTTTATTTATTTATTTATTCATTTTTTAAAATGTATTTATTTATTTTTGCATTTATTTATTTATTAGGGCGCGAGCCCGAAGGTGCCAGGTGCCCAACAGTGTCCCTGGCACGAAGTGCGAGGAAACCCATTGTTTTCGTAAAGATTTTTATTTTTCCGCTGCAAGATCGCATTTTTGAGGTGCTTAGGATGCACGAAAACTCACGAAAATTGGACTACGCATCAACCAACAGGAAGTCAGCCATCTTGGATTTCTTTAAAATTTAATTTAAATTAATTTAAAATTAATACCCTCTAACTGTTGCGTGCGGTGTTCGACTTTCATGGAAATGCACGGCAGCGGGTACCCCCGACGTGCGCAAAGGGGCGAGGGCCCGTTCAACGCTGCTCGCAGCTTTAATTTATTATTATTTTTGCTGCATTTAATAACATATTTATTTATTTATCAAGTAATTTATTTATTTATCAAGTCATTTACTTTTGATTTTGGCAGGTTCCGTCCTCCACACATGATATGGGCCCTTCTGTGCAAATCGAGCCGTTTGACTTGCATATCTAGCAGCGTGAAACCTTCTTGAGTTAATTTTGGAAAAGAAAACAAACCACTGGATGAATCTTTACAATTTGTAACATAAACAAAAACGGAAAGCATCATATCAATGTTTTATCAGCTGTGTTTTACCCTTTCGAATGAAAAATGCATGCGGTGCAGCGCATGCAAATGATCCACAGCTACATTTTGTAAGCCACCGAAGCGACCGTCGAATGAGCTGCAATGATTTAGCTATCCGATACCTGACCATCTCCCGCGGCTGAATGTTGAAAAAATATATTTTCAGTGATACGCGATAGTAAATCATAAACCTGGTATACTTAATTGTCAGAGGTGCGACGGCAGTGGTGATTCACCTCTTGAATTGTTTGTCATAGACCAATGAAAATGATCATTCTCCAAAACACTGTACATGTTACAGAATGCATGTTTTCAGAGGTTTATGACACTAGTTTCAAGCAGTGAAAGCTGACTTTACCTGAACATGATGTTGCCATCCAGTGAGAATAACAGCATTCTAGCCTTTTAGCAGTTTAGTCATTAGGCTGGAGGAATTCAAATCACTGGCCATGATAAGATGGATCCGGCATACATCCCAAACCGAGGGCGGCGTACCAAACAGGACAATCTTTTGAGAGTTACCGTTCCACCCCCTACTCTTCCACAGTACTTTACAACAGTCCTTTCTCCATATAAAATATGTAATAAGCCATGTTGTTTTATGGGCGTTTGCAACCTATACAATATGAGTTTCCTGTAAATATCTGTCTTGAGAAGTATTTAACACATTTAAGTTTACAGTTGGTCTAAACCTACAGTATATAAATAATAGTCTTCAGTCATTGGTTGGAGGTGAAGGTTTGGTTGATTAGGGTTGGTCGGGTTTTTTTCTCTCCTAGCCCATGTTGGAGCGAAGGAAAATGAGTTTGTTCATCTCCTCGGCGGTTACCTGCTGCCTCCTCTTCATGGCCAGGCTCTGCTCGCACACAGTCACACACTCGTTGCGTATGCCCACGGCGGGCACGGTGAGGAGCCACATCGCCAGGCGAGCGAGCCGAGGGAACTTATCGTTCACCACTGAGCTCCAGTACTGGAAGAGGTCAGGCGTGCCTTGGAGGAGAGGCTCGGCCAGGTATTGGAAAATCTCTTTTCTAACTTGGTTCTGACCCTCGTCGTTACCGGACACTGTGCAAGATACGAGGGGTCCCCTCGAGGTGCCGCCATTGTTTACCCCTCCCTCTACGCGGCTTATTTTAGGGGTCGGTGGGCCGTCGGTTTCCCGCTCTTCACCGCCTGAACCTCCACCACCAGTCACACCAGCATCCCTGGATTCAGCAGCCATTTCGCATGCGCGGGAGATTATGTCTTCGTGCTGATAGGCCGGCACTGAGCACAGCTTGAGCTGTGGGTCCAGAACCATGGCTACCTGGTGGGCTCGTTCAACCTGGAGACAGAACAACATTTTAATAACTGTCAGTTCTTCCTCAAACAAATTACTCATATGCATTCATCATATATCAAGGCTCTGTTTACTAGGGCTGCGTATAGAGTGGTGCAGGGATGACGTCATTTTGTAGGCCAACCAGGAAGTTAGCATTGACCTGGTTCCCAGGCTTTAAATTCACGAGTGGGATATTTAAAACAAAATGTTAAAGTCGCTCAAGCTTGTGTTAACCACAGATCTTATTTCAGGCATCTAACTAAAAACCCATTGATTTCCAGACGAGGGAACCAGAGGTTCTAAAATGCTAACTCATTTCTGCGTTTTAGGACTCATTCCTGCACCACTCTGTTGAACTATATACTGATCTATTGAACCTCAGTACTTTTTTGATAACAATCATACAGACTGTCAAGTTGACATCAAGTGTTTGGTCAGATCTGTAATCTTTTAGACTAATTTTTAAATAGTTCCTGGTTTAAATCTAAACATTACCCATTTTAGACTTTTTTAATTCAAGCAAAGTTCAATCAAATCTACCAGCATTTGTAGATTTCAAAGCTACTTAGCACTATTCCTCACAGAATTTCAGAGGTATCTTTGTCAGCAGCAAAACAGCAAAATGTTAATTTAAGAAACTCAATGTACCAGTTCAGTACCTTGAAATTTTCTTTAAGTGCTTCTAGGAAGTAGTGGCAGAGTTTGCTAGCTGGGCCGGTTCCAGCCTCTCCAGCTTTGGACGTGTAAAACTTCTCCAAGCGTAGGTAGACGGGCAGCACCTGCTGTAAGGTCGGTCTCCTCTGTCTGCTCAGCTCCAGAGCAGCCAGACGCAGAGGTGCCAGCAGACAAGCCAGCGTGCCCAGCAGATGCTTGTTGAGACCTTGGAGGAGCGGAGCCGTGGCCTTGCTGCGTCCGTAAGCCTCGCAGATCTGTTCAAAGTGGACGTGGACCTGCAGGAGAGCTTCGGCCGTACGATCCCAGCAGGGAGGGGTGGGGCATTGTGCGGGGCCGCCCTGCGGGCCTTCCTCGGTTGTGCTTGTGGACGTTTTGGTGCACTGCTCGTCGCGAAGGGACAGCGTGGTGGAGGAGGCGATGTCTCGGCACGCCGAGAGGAGCTCGGCCAACTCGTGGAGGCCTCGAGCCTGGAGGCTGCGCTTCCCCAGAACAGCCTGGACTACTGCACCGAGTGAGCAACCCGCGCATCGCAAGCATATCCTGCTGCGGCCACCGCCGCCGCCACCGAGCGGTGATCCCGCGAATCCCGCCGCCCACACTTTGGGCTCGGAGACGTACACGGTGCGAATGTCCGACATCACAAACTCAGACAGCACGTTCTGCACCCAGTGGTGAATCTGCTCGGGCCCTTCCCTCAGCTCGGCCTCTCTCACGCCGAGCACGTAGCGCTTCGGCCTCGACCCCTCCACCTGGTAGGCCGTGAGAACGTAGCAAGCGTCCGGGCCCGACGTCTGGGAGTGGCAGGTGACGGCGATGCCGAGCGAAGCGTTGGAGCCCAGAGCGCACGTGACTTTCACTTTGACTTGGTTGTACATGCGGGGCAGCTGGCGCAGCGCCAAGGCACTCATGTTGCCAAAAGCGTCACGGGTGGAGTAGGCGCCGTGACGAGCGCCCGTATCCACCAGGGTCTGTGCCAACTTCAGGAAGTCCTTGCTGTTGAGCACGTTCAGCATGCTCAGATCTGAGCACATTACCCGTAAGAGGCGCTCGGCCACCTGCTGTCGTTCCTTCTCAGGTAGTCCATTATTCTCTGCCAGCGCGGACAGCAGATGGACGGAGAGGAAAACATAAGAAAGATAATTAGTGTTTTTTTAATTTGATATATTGGCAGAAAACATGCGGTATCTTAGAAGGGAAAAGGGAATACAGAATCACAGAGAATAACAAGGACATGGCAATAACATGGGAACAAAAACTGGCTTTGTTTTACAGACCAATTTCGCTTTAAACTTAAAGCCTATACTTGGCAACACTTGAATTTTATTCACATGAGAACGATTTTGCTATTGCTCTAGTACAACAAAAAACACTCCACATGTCATAAAAACATAGTAATTCCATTTTTTTTTGTTTAGTTTTGCTTTTATTTAACAGAGAGGGGGGGACAACAAAGCTCCTCAGCAGAAATCAAACCAGGGATAATAATTCCATTTTCCAACAACACAGTGTACAAAGAGTCAAGGGAGGTACAAACCTTTTCCCCGTATATACAGTAACGCTAACGGTGTGAAATGAATGAAGTTGATTGCAGTACTTACGGCTGACTGTGTGGTTTCTCTGGGAGATACTTTGAGGCTGGATTTGTAGTTTAACTGAGGGATGGGCCTGAGCCTGAGAGCCTCTCCACAGCGGCTCCTGAGGAACGGAGGCTGAGGAGGCTTTGGGAGAGTCCCCTTTGGTGTGGTTCTCGTTGTCCGCTGAGGAGACACAGACATGGAACATCAGGCCGCTGAGGCGACAATATTGTATGGTTTTAACGGAGAAAGCGTATGTTAACAGTGGAGAAAAAAAAAAGCAAAGAATAAAATCATGACACAAAATTAAACAAACAAAACAATTGTCAGCCACAGAAAAGACAAAAATACACGACTTGGCCTCCCTGAGTCTTCAAAACTAGCTGAGCAAGTTTTACAAAAAGAATTTCAACTGATTTGTTTATTCAGTCAATCCTCAAATAAGATCAGCCACAAATCTATGTGTGTATGCTTTAAATGAAGTCAGTCTCACAGAAATAATTAAAAAAAAACAAGGAGCTAAGGGCGGTGCCAAACAGCAAAACATCATCATAAATCAACTAATGTAAATGTATTTTGTTGCTATTGGTGAAGCCTGGAAAAACAGTATTTCAAAACTGTCCAGACGATAACAGCATACAAGGACAGGCAACATGATTCATGCATTAAGAGGGTAAACAAACTGCACTTCAGTCATTTACCAAGTAAAATACCAAACATTTGGTGGTTACAGCTTCTCAAATAAGGGTATTTGCTTGCTATCCTTGTTTTTCATGCCACTGTAAAATAAATATTTTTTGTTTTTTAGACTGTTAATAATTTTGTCGTGACTTTGCTTGCAACGGCAGTGGGAGGGAGGGGCTAGCGGGGTCTAAAGCTCCCCCTGAAATAGGCTGAGCCCCCCCTCCTCCCGCCCAAGCTTAAAATATATCCAGCAGCCTCAGAACCAGATCTGCAACAACCCTGATTACAACAATATATTCCTTGGAACTTTATATTCAAATGTTCTCAAGAATTTAATGCCTATACCTCAATAAAAAATTAAGGATTATGTGTGATCATACAGACTTTCACATGCATCGCAGCCACTGAGGGTGTGTTCACATTCTGTATTTTGTTTCCCTGTCGAGCTTAACATGCATTTGTAGTCGTGGACTCACCAGCGTGGGACTGCATGTGCTCCAGCAGGTTGTTGTAGAACTGGAACTGGATGCCACAGGCACCACAAGTGTAGGGTTCTAAAAAATCACAAGGCCCAGAAGAGCGTTGTTGGAGGAGAAAATAAATACACTGTGCATCTGTCCATCCACTAGCATCTAATATGTGTCTAAGATGTTGCTGCTTTTGTGATTTTTTTTTGCAGCCCGAAGGGACTCAACTTGCAGCAGCATTTCTGAAAAAAATTGTGATGCAGTTTTTCGTATTTCTTTGCAAACAATTGCAACGTAAATTTTGTATGTTGTGGCGTCCTAGTGGGGTTTAAGGCGCTGGCCATGTAATCACAATGTCCCTGGTTTTGTAAAAGCCTTTGTTGCGTGTCGTTCCCCCCTCCCTATCTCTGCATCTCTACGAGTCAGCTGATGCTTTGTTGTCAGTCATCACAAGACACGGCTATATCTGAACACAATGCAGACAATAATGGCTAATGTTAACAATCCTTGTTCACACATTCCCTGAGTGATAATGAAGCTAAATGCAGAAAAGCTGTTTAATCACAATGGATTATAGAGAAACTATTTGCACCAAACAATGACAGGTTAACAAAAAACTGAAGCATACCAGGAAAAGAAAAGGTGAAATGAGAAGGAGGCAGCATGCATAGTTTCCGTTTTGAAGCAGGAAGGTGGGGTTGGACTTACTCTGGGTTGCAGAGAAGGTGCTGGCCACCAGAGGGCTCGGAGTTCCTGAGAACAAGAGGATAGGGAAGGAGTTACAAATACAGACACACTGGGCCATTCTCGATCACTCTTCTCCCTTGTTTAGTCAGTCAGTGCCTTTAGTGTGTAATGTTATTCTTTTATAAAGGCGAATGTGGTTTGCAATCAAAGAGCATTTACTCTGTATTTCTATGATTTGGGACCAGTGTTGGAAATGAACTTTTTTGGATTCCAAAATCTACCAGCCACTCAATAGATTGCCATTGTTTTTTTTGGCTGGTGAGTGAAGCAAATCTAGCGGCCACTTGCATATTTTACCGGTATTTGGCTGGTGGCTGGTGCTAATTCCCAACCCTGTGTGGGACCAAACATTATGAGACCTCACAGACATTTTGATCAGTGACCGATGATGATGTAAACTGTATACAAGCAATTTAAATACTGCTTTTATTACAGGGACATATTGATTGATTCCATCACCACGCAAACTAAAAACTTTCCTAAGAGAGAAAAGCACGGTAAAAACGGTACAGACCGAAAACTGTAATGACGAAACAAAGAAGACTTTTGTAACTTTTACAGAAAATGTTCATGTAGGGCAGCATTGCTCACAGTAAGAAGCTGATTAAGAAAATGTGTTTTCAAGGCCTTTAACTACAAGTCTCTTTTTGAGAAGTGTGTTATGTTATGTTAGTGTATGTTATCAGAGCTAAAGTGGAGTATAATAATAATAATAATAATTAGGGCTGTCAAAGTTAATGCGATAATAACACGTTAACGCAAATTCGTTTTAATACCACTTATTTCTTAAACGCATTCACGCAACTTGCGATTTTTAGGTTGTAGCGGGCTCAGTTTTAAAGCTAGACTGATATCATATGAATATACGAATCTATTCGTACCAGCTTCGCGGGAAGGAGGCTAAATAACGCTCCAGACTTGCGCTAAATTTTGGCGAGGAAAACCTGGCATGGCCATTTTCAAAGGGGTCCCTTGACCTCTTGACCCACGAGTCTCCCCTTTACAGACATGCCCACTTTATGATAAACACATGCAGTTTGGGGCAAGTCATAGTCAAGTCAGCACACTGACACACTGACTGACAGCTGTTGTTGCCTGTTGGGCTTGAGTTTGTCATGTTATGATTTGAGCATATTTTTTTATGCTAAATGCAGTACCTGTGAGGGTTTCTGGACAATAATTGTCATTGTTTTGCCCATAAAGCGGCATATTTGCCCACTCCCATGTTGATAAGAGTATTAAATACTTCACAAATCTCCCTTTAAGGTACATTGGTGATTAAATACAGGTGATTCAATATTATTGATCAATTGGCAGCCCTTATTATAGTAATAGAGCTCTTGGACTTGAGTTTTATATAGTAACAATACTGCGAGGTAGGTCACACAAACCTCTTTACATCATCTACTCCCCTTCCATCTCAATTTTCCGCCTGGGCATCAGCAGCCAAACACCGTCTGCAGAAATACTGTTTCTATCTATACTGACACTCACATACACCTGCTTTGTAGCAGAAGTGAAAAATACCTTTCACCGCTCGAGCAGAAATGATCCATTTCCACACAAATACACATAAAATAAGTGACTCACCGCTTGAATTCTGCGAACTGTTTGTGTCAACCAGACTAGACTGAATTGCACTGTCCAGTTTCCACCTGAATGGACTGTCTGTAAGTGAAAACACAGGAGACACACTGAGTGACACGTCCACGCTAAATAACGTGGATAATGTTGTTAATTCAAGCTACGGAGCCACACGACAGTTAGGACGGAGCAAAGTCATTGCCAGGCAATTTATTAATCTCAGTTTTAGTTTGTGGCGTGCAAATCAATCACGCTAACAGCCTTGACAAAGGATCCAAATGTTCAGATTACATTTAAATACGGTTTTAATTCCTCCTCTCCATTCCATCTCTTTGACCCACTTATGAGATGTGAGTGTGTGCCATGCTTTAAATAGTTATGGCAGAGCGCTTCTTCTTAGCAGAAAGACGGAGGGGGGGGGGGGGGTTGCCACATAATACAGTACCAGCTGGGAGAAAAAAATCAATGATGTATGACAGCTGGACAAAAGTTTTGGTGAAGAAACCAAAAAATTGCCTGCAATGTTGACAATGGACTAAATATGTCAAAATAACAGTCTAAAATACAGATCTTTGTATTTGATTTTAAACTTCCTGCAAACAAAAAGCATTTCATCGAGGGTTTGTGAATCTTTCTGGAAAACAGCTTTAATAACCAACATTTGCTAAGAAATTGGAGAATCCGTGTGGACTGTATTAAATTTTGTTTGAATGGTTTTGAACGTCATTTTTAATGCGTTTAGGAGCTTGAGGCAATTAAAAAAAAAAACAAGAAAAGAAAACGTTCAACGTACCATCACTTAAATTGTGCAATTAGCCATTCACTAGAGGAGGTTAATAGTTTCCAGCAGAGTTGCCACAAATACAGTGTCAAGGTGACCCAGAACCTTACAGTACATCCAAGCTCTCTCAGGGTTCTCTTAAATCCTTTTTCCACTGGCTCGGTGTAACACTTCAGCCACAGTGAGGCAAGCTCTTATGAATTCCCACCACACCCTCACAGCAGGACTGTGATATTATTGTGACAGTCCCTGCCCTCAAACCCAGCTACGCCAATATCATAGTAAACCGACAGGCTGCCGCACTTCTGTGGTCGTGTCACTCTGCCGTTTTAAAAAGACATTATTCAACCGTTTTTCCCTTTTTATAAACATCAATCTCTGCTCAATTTTGACTCCTTTCCAACAATATCACAATTTGTCATGTTGACGCCTTCAGCCAATTAAAAAGCATTCAAGTTCTACATCACCAATGATAAATTTAATGTAGATTATCTGTAAATATAAAAAAAACATACTGCTCTACGTACTGCTATCAAGATGTATGAGACGGAGCTCAGATGATCAAATTTCAATTAGTCACCATCCGGAGCACAACTATGTGTGTGTGTTGAGAGAATAAGCATTCGGATTATGTGTTAAAAAGTAGAGGTGTAACGATACATCGATACAGTGATCAACGGTCCAATATCTTTGATGCAAAGTGAAAATATCGATAAATAACATCATCTTTAAGATGCGCCTTTATTTTGAAATTCCCACTATTTATTAAAAAAGACTAGATTGTTTTTAATTTAAATGTCTAAAAGAGCTCAATAATAAAATTGTAAAATCATATTTTAGTTGCTTTTTGTGAGTTGATATAAATGTAACTGATGTGTATTAAATGTGCATAAGATATTGTCTCATATCGATCGCAGGACCCTGAATCAAATCTAAATCATATCGAGGCAGACTTTGTGATATCACCAAATATCGTATCGTTGTCCAAAGAGTCAATATAATATCGTATCGTGATGAAACTTGTGATTTACACACCTAGTAATAAGGCATGCAAACTTTCGTTCACATCATACAATCGATCAACAAAACTACTGAACAAAATGTAGGATAAAAAAATGAATGCTTACTTTTTATCTTACCAACTTGGCTGTGGCCAAATTTACTCATATCCATGCTAACGACTTCCTGAACCCGGGATGTCTTCAAATCAAAGGAGCCTACATCAAGATAGAGTCTCAGAGTCAATTGTAGTTCAATGTTCCAACTTTTGGTACGTGTCCACATGGGCGTTTTTGGACACGAGGGATCACCTCGCTTCCCGGCATTGGACGCTTGATGGGCTGCCACTAGACACTGCGCACCCGATTAAACGAACGCTTTCACTCGTGGGCTGCAGCTCCCAGACAAACAGGAACCAATATGGCAGCTCGCTTGGGAAACTTCTTTCTCGGACATTATGAAAACAGTTCACCGAAATGTGTTTCTGAAAATATTTGAGGCGAGAAAATAAGCCACGCAGTTGCTGAATCTGTCTTCATTTTAGATCGACAACGGTTATTTTAAAAGTTTTTCAAGACTTTCTGGAGGTGGTGAGACGCGCGGGATGCCCCTGATTTGCATAAAGTAGCCTAGACCTAGACTTTAGGCAAATGAGTCTCTCGTAACGCAACGCTACGCTACGCTACGCTACCAGAATGCATTGCATGGCTGTTTACATAGACAATAAATGGGAAGCGTGGAAAGAAGAGATCCTGTGGACACGTACAGTACCATTACACTGGTGACATCCAATCTGGCAAAGCAGATTTTCTCGCTTTACAAAGATATAAGATTAACGTTGTAAACATTTCAAAACAAAATTCTAGATGTTGGCACTTCCTCGAAAATGTATGTTTTTAAGAGGTTATAGAGACAGAGCGCAACGCGTCATACTCTAAAAACCACCCCGCCCACCGTAGGGGAAAACAATCGGGGCAACAATATGCAACCAAGGGCTGAAAACAAAATGCCTGTAGCTACTGTAGCTAAACACATCAGATTTCTGCATGTCAAAGGATTATTTTATGCCCTTATGTCTACCAGGGGTGCAGTTGATGGAATGGGACAAGTTAGCTACAATGAGCTAGAGTTAGAGCAATTAATTGTTTCCCCTCTGGTGTGGGCGGGACTTAATTGCGCTCCGTCTCTATATTTGTACAAACAAACAGAATGACTAAAATAGAACATTTTTAAAATCCTACACATCGTGGCTTTAAGCAGCAACAAAACGGGCTCACCCATTGGTGTGTGAAGAGCAACATGCTCCTGGTACGGGTTGAAATACTTGTACTGCTTCCCACAGAACTCACAGACGTAGCTCCCAGTTTCTGCGGACAAGAAAACACAATCAAACATTTGTTTTCATCAAAATTCATGTTAGTGGTAAAACCTGTATCATATCAATTAAGGTCCAGTTTGTTGGTTTAATTGTGTTCAATTTAAAAAAAAAGGGACAGAGTCATTTTGTTAATCATGTCTTATTTCACTAGGGAGAAGCAGAAAACAAGAGGTAGAGTGGAGAAGACGAAGGAGGAGCTGGTGATTCTGATTGTACTTTTTCCCGACTGAAAGTTTACATTTAGCGATACCTCAATATTGGAGAACATAAAGAACACAGGGGTCTCCCAGCATAGTGCGTGGAGGTTCACGCTATATCCCCCCAATCAGTAGGAGTCATTAGTGCAGTGACAAGTGCAGGCTTCCCACCTGCGAACACTGCCAATTGTGTTTGAAGGGACACCCGCTGCTGTCGGCTGAACCCGCGGTCTCTGCGGAGGTGGGCGAGTGCTTTTTCCCCTGCGAAGGAGGACTTTTGGACTCATGTTCTGAAACCTTTCCAGTGTGGAGTTAGCTCATATGTTTAAGTGTTATTTTTCTAACATGGATCATCACCATGACTTAAAGTTGCTCTTTACAAACGGTGTCCAGTACGATGAATATGCCGGACACAGGCAGACTTCAAGCCGTCAAATGTATGCCATGTTAAGAAAAATCAAAAAAATCAAACCGTATGATGAATGCACCTAAAAACCAAATTAGAATTTTAATTTCAATTAAGCAAATATGTTGGACAACAAATTAAAATCAAACAATTTTGAAACAATGGGTTACAGTGACAAATGATCCCAATCTTCTTCTTTTTTTAAGAGCTGCAATTTGCTGCCTAAGCTACTGTACGTATGGTACATTTTGTAATCTTGTCCTACCATGTGTGGAAGTAACTAAAAAGAGAGCATTAAACAGTCTTACTTGGTCCGATTTTCTGGTAGGGTTCAACGGGCTCCTCCTCTTTAAGGCCATCCACAGGTAACACTACCTGTTCATATGGATCTGAGAGAGACAGGAAGGGGAGGGAGATGGGCAAGAAATGGGCAATTAGTTTTTCAGTGGAGAGTGGCACCTGACTGTTTACTTACTGTATTTACATATTTATTAGGGCTGTCAAAGGTAACGCAATAATAACGCGCTAACGCAAAGTGTGAAAACGCTAAACGCTTAACGCTAGAGTGAAAATACTGGTATCATATGAAACTAGAAAACTAAGGAATCCACTGGTACCAACCATGACACACTAGCTTGTCGTAAAGGAGGCAAAATAGCGCTCTAAACTTGCGCTAAATTTCGTTGAGGAAAAAACATGATCATAGCCATTTTCAAAGGGGTCCCTTGACCGCACCCCTCAAGATATGTGAATGAAAATGGGTTCTATGGGTACCCACGAGTCTCCCCTTTACAGACATGCCCACGTTATGATAATCAAATGCAGTTTTGGGCAAGTCATAGTCAAGTCAGCACACTGACACACTGAGATGACTTTGCATAAAGCATGCATATTTGTCAACTCCCATGTCGATAAGAGTATTAAATACTTGACAAATCTCTCTTTAAGGTACATTTTGTGGGTAACTCTTTGTCGAGGACTTTGGGCTTTGTAACTTTGAAGACCTTTTACATGCACAAAAAAACTTTATAACACACTAAAGGGAAGAGAAAAAGCACAAAAACGTAATAGGTCCTCTTAAAGTGCTAGTAAAAAGGGAACAATATTGAATTTTGCCAAATTACAGTAAATTCTGAAATAGTGGTGTTTATTTACCTCCACTCTGAAATACACTTTGCCTGACACAGACTTACATTAGTCAGGCCATTGTTCAATTGATAGTGTATTTTGTATTTTTTTTTTATTGTTTAGCAAAAAGGCTCCCCCTTTTTCTGATCCTCTCCTCTTTACTATGCTGCTCAGCTTTTGTTGCTGCTGCAGGAAGTAGAGACTCTGCTGCGAGGGGACAGTGTGAAATGGGAAGTTCACTTTATAAATGGCTTTTCAAGTCTTGAAGTTTCAAAGGAAAAAAAAATAAATTGTCATGCAAATTGTCAAAAAAAACTCCCGGTTACCATCAACTGCATGCAGGTCACGGTGCTCCTGGAAGCAGCTGTAGTATTTGTACTTCTTGCCACAGATGTCACAGGAGTAACGGAAGCTATCTGCAGATGAACAGATAGAGAGAGAACAGCACTGTTCACAAAGACAAAAGGATATTACTTGCACTGAAAACCAGTATTTTATGGATGACTGAATCCAAAACTGGGTAAATAATAACCTAATAATTACATAATAACAAAACTTTGGTTTGGTGCACAGTTTACAGTTCAGCGAGCAGGAGAGACGGGAGAAGGTAATATGTGACAAGCTTTAAGGAGCCATTGCTGGTACACTTTACCCAACTAACCAAAACACAGCAATTTAATATGTTCAAAGAAGCAGTTGAAACCAAGGTATTCCAGTTGCTTTTCACACTTAATTTGCAGAAAAAGTATTTCATTGTGCCATAGAAAGAGGGTCAGAGTTCTTTTTTTTAGTCATTCTGCATTAGAAAAATTGATAAATGAACAAACAAAATAAGATTAAAATACATTGGTAAAGCTTTGATTGCATTGGGACAGATAAACAGAGATTAGATAAACAAGACAAATAGGCAGATGAATCCCTGAGGGGAAAGTGGTAGGAAAGGTACTAATGATTTGATTATTTTTCTGAGAGACATCAAAAATATGTATGTGTGCAAAACAAATTTTAATGTAAATTAGTTCAATGCTGCATTTTAAATTTGAATAAAATTCAAATTGTGTTATAACCTAGAATATAAAGTAGAGTTCTTAAGAATTAAATTGGAAACTGTCCTTGCATTTTAATTTGGAATTTAAGATTCCAAATAAGAGAAATTTAAGATCTTTAATTTTAAGATAAATTAAGATTGCTTCTCATTTACATGTTTAAAACTTTAGCAGCCATTTCTTGCCAAGTCTGTATGAAAGGACATAGGGGACGCAGATTACTTGTTCTGCTCTTGCTAATTTTATTGCAGAGGGAAGCATTGAGCAACCAGGTGGCTGCTGACATTTAAGAACACCTGAAATGCGTCTTGGCACACCACAGTGAAGCCAATCTGTTGCATAAACAGCATGGCATAGAGCAACTGCAAGACAAAAATGAATTTCTACCCTCCTTTCTCCAGTTGGTTCAGGTTTAGTCTTCTCTCCATAATAATAATAATATGCCTGAATGATGTTGCCCCAGCAGAGGGCCCCTCACCTTACACACCCATGTGACAAATGTTTTATCATTTAGCAGCAGAGCGACAACTTCTACACTTTCTCAAGTCCATTCAGACTCTGTTAATTCCATCAGCTGCACTCTTGGCTGAATTCCTGAGGTATTACAAAGATGTCTTTAAATACCGTACAAGATATGTTTATCCTGCTCTGGACTGACCATTTTTGAAATTCTGAAAAAATGTCTTCATGATCTCTGTCAGTGTTTTAAAAAAGTAATATAACGTTTGGCAAATTGTATTTTGAATACTGTGGAAACGTAGTAAATGGCTGTCCTAGACAGCTGGTTTAAAACAACCAGTTTCTTCATTTCACAGCAGAAGGGTTCATGCAATTTATGCTTAATTGGCAACAAGGAAATACAGCTATAAAAGTGATTATTAGGGTGCCTAACTGTAATTGCATTTAAAACACCTCGAGGCTCCAATACCGTGCATATTCTATAAATATAAATTGACGTGATTAAAACTATTTTCCACAAATTAACGGGTTCCTGGCATTTGTCAGTGTAATTAAAGCTCACATAACGCCACTGCTTCGAGCTTAGGTGAGGACACATTCTAGTGGAGTAAATCGATAACACTAACAACGTAGGTAATTTGTTATGGATGCATGGTCCTATCAGGTTGGACTTGTCTCTTAGCTGTGATGTCTCTGTCCACTGGCTATTACACAGCTACACAAACACTCCCAAGGACAGTTAAGAGACGAGGCCAATCTGATCTAAACAGACTACTTCCCCCCTTTATTTTCAAGTGGCTCTAAAAAAGAAAAGAAAAAAAACAAGCTCAGAGCCCAAGATATGACAACCTTGGACGTCCTTTGATTTGAGTGTTTCAATAAAAATTCAAGCAATTGGATGTTATATCTTGCCCAATGCTTTTGATGGGAGGATGACTATGAAATATTTCAGAAAACAAGCCTGGGAACTTCCTGCCATTATTCAAATGAAAATGCAAACTGGCATTTCAACTTAATTTCCATTTTGATAAGCACTAACATATTACACATTCAAATGCCCAAGTACAGTTTGCATTTTCATTTTCAGGTTTAGGTTGCACACACTGTCTGGCAATTTAGCAAAACTGAAAATGCAAAATCCATTTTATATTTGATTTCACAATCAATATCACAATCAATATCACAGGGTTATATTTAGGGCTGCCCCCTCTTAGTCGACTAATCGGTCGTTTTGGTCTTAGTTGACTTAGATTTCTTTAGTCGATTAGAAGTTTTTTTTAATGTTTTTTTCATGCTGAATGACTTATGAGCACATCTCTGGTAAACACCAGATTTAAAGTGGTGCTCTTGTGTGATTCTTTGTGGAGAAACTCAGTTTTACAGATCTGTCGATTAAATCAACTAATCGATTTGTCAACAAAATCGTATGAGTGTTAGTCGACTAAGAACTTCTTTGGTCCAGGACAGCCCTAGTTATATTTTGGAATACACAATGCAATGACATCTGGCAAGTCGCTGTGTTGACCAATCAAATATGAGAATGTGATAACAGTCAAGAATTGTAAAATCCTGTCTTGTAGTATAATTATTATGAACCTCTGATCAGTGTTTCATGTCTGATAAATAGATCATTAATCAAACTAGACTTCCTGGATCGCATTTTATTGTCTCACTGGTACGTGAAGCAACACGCCCCCACCAATCCCTGTATTTTTTTTTCTTTCTAAACGCAGTGCTTTTTTTGGTCTAAACACCCACTTAGTCAGAACTACAGAAAGTTTGTTCTAGCTGGGCTCCAGAAATACTCTCTTCAACTCCAAGAACTCCACAACACTACAGCCTGTGTTGTCTCCTATGCCCACACTCCTTCAACAGAGGGATATGTTACAGGCCATACTAACTGGAAAAATCCAGGCTTATCATCAGTTGGCCTGGTTTAATTTCCCTCAGTTGGTTTTAAAATACAAGGTTGCAATGATCCAGAGTAAGTTGCTATAGTAACCAAGTCTGGTGTTAAGCAGGCTTAAAGTCAAGGTTACAATAATGCTATATCTTCACTGTGTTGCCCAAAACCTGAGCTTTAAAGGGATAGTTCAGGTGTTTTGAAGTGGGGTTGTATGAGGTTCTTATCCATAGTCAGTGTATTACGACGGTCGGCACCCAGTTTGGAGAAGCAGACAGGAGTACCGACACCGGAGCAAAGCAATGTACTGCTGTGGACGGGGACGGCAGAAAAACATATTTTAGCCACCTAAAATAAAGGCCCACTTAAAAAAAAAAAAAAAATCGATATCCGTTTAACTGTACGCTATATTTAGAATATTTTCACTGCTTTATCTTGCCATCAGACAGCCCTTTCCTTCTCCTTTCTGACAGGGAAATGAACTGAAACGTAGCTATGCTCTCTCCAAAGCAAGCAGGCTCAGATAGACAAAACAGTATAGATACGTTTCACTTTCAGTTCAGTTCGCTGTCTTAAAATATTCTAAATATAGCGTATACTTAAACGGATATCATTTTTTTTAGGTGAGCATTTCTTTTAGGGAGCTAAAATAAATTTTTCTGCCATCCCCATCCACTGCACTGTATTGCTTTGCTCCGGTGTCGGTCATCATCTATTGTAAGTAATACACCTACTATGGATAAATACCTCATACAACCTCACTTCAAAACACCCAAATTATCCCTTTAAACTTATTTTGATCACTGACATGTAGAACCAATTTTATTCTTCCTGGAGAAATCAGTCTATTTATTTATCTACATTAAATTAATTGCTACTAAAATGAGTTATAATTTGCCTCAGCTTGTTTTTACTTGCTGCCACAGTCTTTTGAGGCCACTTGCACTGCTCATAGAAGTTATATTAAAAAATGCTCTTATAAATTGGCATGCCAGTCATCATCGAGTATCAAACCTAAATATGTAGCGTCAACCAAAAATGCTTTACAGCATGTTCCATCCTCTTAAGAATTTAATCTATCAGGTTGTTGCTTTTTTTTGCCAAGCAGCTTCTCTGGCCTACTTATTAACACTGTCACAGACCTTTTGGTTACACCGTGTTTGTATTCTTCATACAGCTAAAAAAAAAATAACTGTTGTTCTGTCTGCATCAAGATGATTGCTCTTTCTTTTCTCCCCGCCATGTTGATAGTGCTGCCTTTAAGCGATGTGCACATTCATGTAATGACTGCTGAGAGTGCGTGTAGGAAGCTTTATAAATAACTCTCAAGTACTACTCTGAGGTGGGAGTATTTTTAGTCCTAATCAAACTTTCACTGTGATTCCTGGGAGTGATTTTAAGATGCATTTAAAAGAGCAACATCCTCATACCCGCAGGCCGGCGTTTAGTTTTATATGTACGTTTCAGGTTTACCTTACTTAAATTAGAGGAACGCGTGCTGTCAGACAAAATTTCATTGTGATAATCAGAACATTGTGTCCACACATGACATGATTGTGCCAGAAATGTTGAGGTAAAGTTGGATGTTGCCTTATAGGTACCTGGTATTAGGATGTCACCTATGGGGATGCGGCTACAGTGAGGAGACAAGACTGATGGGAGAGAGGAGGGGGACAATGAGGGTAAATAATGTAGCTTTTAGCCAGCCGGCTAAGTCACATAGAGACAAAAGGTATCTTCAGTTATAAGTTGCGGTGGATTGTTTTTAGTCAGCTTTATGAAAAAGATATCTAGTAAAACAACATCTGTTAAATGAGCCAGGTATGAAATAAACAGCTTGTGCTGACATGCTTATAAACTTGACTGGATGAGTGTGCAAAAGTGTACTCACTGTTGGGTGTCTGGGGTAGACCGTCTGCAACCATGGTATCTGATTCTATAATGGAAAAAAAAAGAAAGAAAGAAAAACAATTCAGAGGCCAAAAAAATCAAATAAATAAATCAAAAACAGTTCCTAGCCAAAACAGGACGTGCATGACTCATTTAGAGGAAGTGAATAAATTTAGGGCCATACTGTCTAAAGAGGACAAACACAGCGAGCAGTCAGTTATTATTTGTCTTTTCATAAAAACAATACATATGTAAAAAAAACAGCCTTACCTCTGTGTGCCCTGACGTGTGTCTGAAAGCAGTTATAATACTTGTACTTCTTCCCACATACCCCACACACATAGGAACCTGCATGAGAATTCAAAACAGTGTCATAAAAACAACAGTATCATATTTCATGGTCATAGAATTTAAGATCTTAGTTCTCTCTCGTGTTCTTAGTAATACCCATCAAAACTACTGTAAATATCAAGCTCCCAATTACTTCTGAATATACCCAAATATTACCAATAATCAGTTCCACTTTTCACAAAGTATTGACATTACATTAAATGTTTACTCTTAGATTTCTGAGAACTTTTCTCAGCTTTTGATTAAAAAAAGGAAGATTTACTACAAATCTGATTCATTGATTGAAATAATAAGAATATCAGCAACAAAGATTGGTATCAAGGCAAATCAAGGCATTTTTAATATTTTTGGGAGGTCTTTCTAATATTTTGTCCTCCACATTTATATACTGTAAATCAGTGTACACTAAATATTAGAAATACAAAATACTTTGTCTGCTTTTTGCGTACAAAATGCAGAAGTTTTGTCTTTGGTTTGCATGTGCAAAATCTGCTATTAAAAAGGGTACATTAAAACACAACACATCCAGACAAGACACATTAAAACACATTTAAATAAAAATAGGGCTGCACAATTAATCAATTTTATTGAAATGACAATATGGTCTACTGCAATTTTCAAATCGTAGTATTTGTTAAAGGTGAAATGTGTGTCAAAATACCAATTTAAATTAAATCTTGTCGTGCTGCAGAAATGTCCTGGTCTAAACATGATATTCTGTTCGGTACAGATCCCCGCAAAAATCACACCATAATCATTTTAATGTTTTTCAATGAAAATGAGAATAATGAGGTAAAAATTATCATTCCCCCCTAATATCGCAAATCAAATCGCAATTGCAATATCAGTCAAAAAAAATCGCAATTAGATATTTTTCCAAAATCATGCAGCCCTACTTAAAACACAATACACAATAGAAGCTACATTAAAAAGAACACCAGGTACTCGATGGTGAGGACTGAATCAAGGTTAAACAAACAGATATAAAATAGAAACATTATAACCTCCATCAAAGTAGGATTGTTACAGGCCTGTTGTATTAGACTGAAGTAGTTTTAGTTCAGTGTACCTAATAAACTGGAAACTGAAAGTACATATAGTACATTTGTGTATTTGTGCAATTGATTTCATCAAGGAATTTGCCAAATGGGTGTATTAATATGATAATAATCATCACCACCATCACGTGAAAGCATCATGTTTGCAAATGAGTTGATCTGAAATGAGCAACTCAAATATGAACAACGCTCAGACTACCTCCTTAAAACAGGACCAGCTCACCCAAATAACAGAACTTATTTTGTCATTTACCCCAAATGGTAGTTTCTAGCCATGCAGATATGATTGGTTTTAATCATCCAAGTTCTGAGATATCCGTCTTTAAGATTTCAGATTCCAATCTAGTACTAAATACGACATAAAATGGAGGCGAATGGAATTTCAATTGTGCAAAATTACAATCCAATTAGGATTGGAAAATTACATTTTAAAAATTCAACCGCAACAACACGCTGTCAATAGTTTTCATAGGGGCCATTTCTTCTGTAGAAAGTAGTTCCAATAAAAACTGCTTACAGTGAAGGCTGAGGATTATCCTGAGTAACCAGGACATTGTTTCTGAAAAGCTGCTGCTGCTGAATATTTTAAAATGTCATTTTTAAATGCTCTGCACTTTGTTTGTGTTGTTTTGAAAGCAAGCTCAGGGTCAAGAGACACCAGACAAGATTGCAGTCAGAAAAATGCACGTATATATGCAGATGTATATTCACACACCTATGCATGAGTCTGTGCTCTTCGTTGGAGGAGGAGTACCAAGGGCAAACATACCCTCGGTCTGAGCTCTACGGGATCCACCTCCACTTGTTCCTCCGTCATTTCCTCCGATGACAACACAGATCTCAGCGGGGTTGGCATCGGCCACTTTCCCGTTACTCGTCTCCGAGGTCTCGGGCTCCTTCTTGATTATGACAGGTGGTGGAGTTGTGCTATTGATCGTTGGGACTATGGTTGGAGAGGGGCCATCTGTGGCCGCACTCCCACCATCCGCCTGCTCCTTCACAGGATTGGGTGCCTCTTGTGCACTCATGACTCCACCTCCTCTGAGCCCGTGCTTCTGTACCGGGGGAATAAACAGAAAGACAGACAAAGACTTTTATTGTCTTGTAACAATATAGTCTTGATTCGGGCATGACTTCTAACCATAGACTGTATATAAAGATGGACAACATGACAACTCCCCAAAAGTAAAGCCGAAACATCGGGATCAACCCACCGATTGGTGTATGGGTGGAAGTGGAGAAGCGTCGTCCATCTATATACACAGTCTATGCTTCTAACCTAACATATAGCATCGACGCTCAATATCAGCACTGCCAGTTAAAAACAGACGCGTTGTTTTGAAGCTAACATTGGAAACGCAACCAATATCCAAGAAAAAAAAGGTTGTCTAGTTACCAGCTTTGATTTGAACCTACCTAGGTACCTAGGTACCTAACAGCAAGCTGCACATCACAAGCATTAGCCTACATCTAACAACTATTGAAAGTGTAAAAAAAAAACTGCGACAACCACCCCTCTTTTTCTAAATACAGTCAAGAGATGTGTGAGCTCCAAATGCACAGGAGCTACCACCTGTAATATATCTGCGACAGTGTTATTTTGAGAAACAGATAACATTTTCTCGTTAGAAGAGAGAGTGGCTTAACTGTTCATCAAGTGCCCTTTGATGCCACGAATTCCACAACTTTGTGGCGCCCAAAATGCTCTAATTTCAAAACCGGCCAAATTACACAACTTGCCACTTCAGCACAAGGCTATAAAAGGCCTCGTCAAGAAGAGAATGTGCTCAAAATGCAACCATGCAAAACAGAGTTCTGCCAGGAGGACTGATATTATGGAAAGAGTGGAAATTGGTCTTCTAATAATAGCGCACCAATACAGCAACAACAAGCCTTTTCATAGCCCAATTCACCTTTCTTTGGATATGACACACGACCAAGAAGCATCGGCATACAAGCCCATGTAATTGGATAATGTCGACACAAAACATTGAAGGTTTTCAGTTCAAATGGCTTCATCTGCAGAAGAATAAAAAGTACCATCAGCCCAGTCATACAGTATGTGCAACACTGAGCCTGAAGGTTGTGCAAGTTGTGTGTTTTGTTGATTTCCTAATATGTTCTACAACCTTTATAAGGAACAAGCTGGAACATGACTTTTTAGATTTCAGTACAACTGCAAATTCTTTTGACTCATAGAAAGCCACAGCATATTTCATGAATTTTGCCAATTTTTGTGTCTTGCAATTTAAAAAAAAAAAAGGTGGTCTCCTGGTTGCGCTACAGGGAAAGGTCAAGATTCATTTCATGGCAGACCATCCATTTAATGGCAAACAATGCCATTTACGCTTTTAATTTGAGTATTTCCATTTTAGCTTTTAGCATTTTTTAATTTTCAGTTTTATTAAAGAGGTTTTCCATTTCAATTTTCCATTACCATTTTCAATGCTGAGCATTTCATATGCATTTATTTTTTTATGTATTCCCCATTTTAAAACTGAAATGGTATTTCCATTTCAGGTTTTTCTATTTCCCTTTCCATTAGTCTTGTCACAGTGTCTGGTTTCACCAGTGGCATAAAGTGTACAGCAACTGTGTACAACTGTGTAATTGTATCCACGCTGGCCATGGACTGAAAGTGCGAGCAGAAATGAGCCAACAAGCTGTGTTTATATTCATGGGTTATCTTTGCGACCTTGCTATGCATTTTAACACCGTTGAAGAAAATAAATACTGTTGGTTGAAAAGAGAAAATGTCTCCCAACTACTGTACTTTTCTACAGACATGAACCAGACAGCTGCTTAATGATACCAACTAATTCATAAGCCAGGTTCATACAGTTTTAATCAGAGGCTCATGACTACAATTTTAAACTACAGATCTTTAAACCACACACATATAAATATATATGAAAGTATAAAGCCAAGCTTCTCTCTGTCAAAGGCTTTGAGGCACTTTAAAGGTTGGGAATACCAATTTCTGACGGTGTTCTGGAGAGAACTAAACACCTGTGAGAAACATTTTGTTACATTTAATCTTGGCCTGATTATCCCGAGTAGTAAAATAAAAGGATTGTTATACTCCTTTCCACGCTGAGTCTACCATTACGAACTTTATAATATTAAGTTTTGGTTGACATTGTCAGAAATGTGTAAATTCAATTATATATTAACTACATCATATAATAAGAGGTTTTTAATTTTCTGCCCTTCCCAGAGGGGCGGTACTAGAAACATCTCTAAATATAATGCAGCAGAACACTACCACTAACTATGACACCAATGCTAAACATATAATTGAATTAACACCTCTATGACAGTGTAAAAAATGAATATAGGTATCATAAATGTATGGCAGAACAGTTGCATTGAATTGTACGTGTGTGTCTAGTGGCCACTGAGCGTATTCTTCAAGTCAAATTTATGTTGCAGAATAAACAATGGAATAATAATAAATAATGTCCAAATAAGACTGACAGCTTTTGTAATATAGCGCATTGCTGGAGAGAAAGACAAACTGTAAATAGCTGAAAAGCTATTGTGAATATATGAAAAAGATACAGAGGATACCGCTTAACTTTATTAACAAAGATGATAACAGTAAGTTAAACAGTAATTATAAGATCAAATTTAAACTGTCAACTTCACTTTTAATTGAATTATTAAAAAAAGAATTATATGTAGAGATCAACAGAAAAATAATCAGCAACTATTTTGATAATCAATTCATTATTTAATTAATTTTTCAAGCAAAAATGCCAAACATAAATATTTGAACCGTTGGTTGGATAACAGAAGACAGACATTTGATATGACTTTGTACTCTGGGAAGCATTTTTCACTGTTCTTTGGTGTTTTATAGACCAAATGATTACTCGAGAAAATAAACAGCAGATTAACCTATAATGAAAATAAATGTTAGTTGCAGACCTAATTATATGCAAGTCTAATTATATGCAAACATAAAGGTCACATATATATGCAGCCTATTTACGGACGAAAGCGACAGAAAATCACATATGATTATTTATTCATAATGTCTAGTTTATTTATTGAATATTTAACACTTTGGGTCGCCATACCGGAGCAGCAAATATACCAGTTTGAAGAGTATTCATGTATTACTCATGTGTTCCAGAACAGTTTGGCCAATATTTATGGATGTACCATTCTTTCTATCTAAAGCTAGAAATCAGTCATAAATGCAGTTGTCACACTACATGAAAAGTAACTTTTAAATGCAGGCACTCGCACAGAAATATTTTGGGTCAGCAAAGTTAGTGGTGGCCCCATTTATAGTCTACGCAGCAGTGCCAAATTTTACATCCCAGTGACATCATAAACTGAATGGTCAGCTCTCCATTTTCTAGTTTTAGGACTGAACTGTCTGGGTGCAAGAGTGAACTTTTGTAATGTTTGGCATTCCCCTGCTGCAGAGGGAGCAACCATTTTCATATATTTTAGACCCATTGTGGAGTTAAGGTTAAGACAAATGCTCATAAATGTTTTGTTTCTGGTGGATTGATGTGCAAACTGTACTAATATCATTGCAGCATTGTATTAGAGAACACACATAACAAAAGTTAAGCTCTGCTGGCGTTTGTCTTTAAAAAATATCTCTATAAAATGCTTCTTACAAGGCTTGTTGCAGTGCGCAGGATCATGAATGGTATACGGTCCCCATGACTACGTCAGTGCCTTTCCACATGTCTATAATGTCATATAACTTTCAGTAAAAAAATTGAATTAATTCACTGAGCCTCATCGCAGATGTGCAGCACCATTTATGAGTGTGAAAATTATCCATAAAAATAAAGAGCACCTGCGAGTGAAAGGGGGTTAATTTTAACATTTTCTGACTCATGGAGGAAGACTTGACGTAACTGCAGATAGATTATGGGAATGAATTTGTTTGCCAAAATAAACTTCTACAGTATGGCGGTAGTTTAGGTTCAGCCTTGAGCCAGCTTTTCTTTGCAGGCACGTTTGCTGAAGGCATACTGGAAAATTTTAATTTTGTGACGCCCGTTTTCTATTTTTACTAGACCTATATAGTCTACTGAAAAGCGTGACTACAGTATGTAGTCAATCAGTCTGTTTTTTTTTTTAAAAAGCAATTTTAAAAGTTATTATCTTCGTCTCGCTGAAAATGCTGTGTGAATAGTGTGTTTCTGTGCAAATTTCACAGTGAGACACCAAAAATACAGTAAAGCAAGGCTTCTGTCTCAGCGGTTTTTCAAAACGTAGCCTAAGGGGAAGCAATTTCAAAGTCGACAACACCGGTATCTGGCATTGTTCTGGCAGAACTCACACTGGCATGAATATTTTCTACCATGACAAGTCTAATCCCCCACGCATAAAAAAAGCAACGTGTCATCATTGTTCTTTTATGAAGGATAGGGTAAAGGTCTTCTGTCAGCTTAACTCCCAGCCAGAACAAATGAAGACAGCACAAATATAATGACTCTCAACTTTGATGATCAACGAGTTAAATAGATTCACGATTTAGAACAGTACGTAAAGTAAAATTGAGGTACTTTAGTTGCGTATATATCCAATTTATGTTACTTTATACTTCTATTCCACTACATTTTGGACAAAAATATTATACATATTATTGTATGGTTAACTTACAGATTAATATTTTACATGAAAAACACATGATAAGCTTGTAAAATACAACACAGTGTTAAAGATTATACAAGCGGTTCCCAACCGTTTGGCTCGTGACTGTCAGGTTGGGGCCCTTTGTCACGTTTAAGGGACATTATCCCTCTAAACTTCTCACATGGTTTCATTTAAATAACTGTTTGAAGTACAAAGAGGTAAAAGTGTCCATTATTTCACTAAAAAGCAAAAGATTAGAGAAAATGAAAACAGATTTCTTTAGCAGAACTTATTTTTTCTTTTTACCTCTCAAATGAATCATCTAACAATCCAGACTGACCTGACCTATAGGTTGGAAACCACCGGACTTTATGTAACTGTATATAAAGTAGTTAAAACTAGCTACACTTTGACTAGCAACTGTAATGCTGCTTACACATTGATGAACACTCACAGGGGTCATTTTTCTGCAGAACGAGCACTTTTGATACTTATGTTTTGCTGATAATACTTATGTACTTTTACTTAAGCCCTAGCCCTATCCCTCAGAAAGAAAACGGCTAAAATAACATACCCAAAATGAATCAGGAATAGCTCCTCAACCATAAGTCTTATATGCATACATCTGGTCTTCTTTGAAATGTAAGAAGCTTTCTAACATATCTAAAGCTAGGAATCAGAGAAACTTTCTAGTTTTCAGTGCTACAAAGCATGTTATTGTAGACTGACGAAAAAATTGTCCCCGGTCATTTGAACACAACTTGCTCGTATTTTTTTCAAAGCTAATATTTCTACGACTTTATTGTTAAAATTCTTCGTAAGACATAGTTTGGACAACATACAGTTGGTTTACGGATTCTGAAAGCTGAAGACCTCCTGTTTTCAAAACAGTATAACATGTATATCTTATAAATAGATCATCTTCCATCGCGACTTTTTGTAACTACACCACAGGGTTCAGGTCACCGGGACCGTCCGGCCTAGGCTGCATTCACACAAGATCAGGCGGTGTGGCGAAAACGCACGTTTTTCCATTCATTTATAGTGCGTTTGGGCTGCGGCCGCAGCAGGGGGTGCCGCAAAAAATGCAGCAGCCTGTGGCGGAAAAGTAGAAACAGAATCGAGTTTTGGAGAAACGCAACCCACTGCGGTGGCCAATCACGTAACCAGCGATCCAGAGCTACACAACCCAGACATAAGGGACCAAAAGACGTTAATCGTCGCAGTTAACGGGCCATAAAAGTGACTCGCCCGGAACTCCACACAACATTGCAGAGAATCGCCGCAATGCCTAATCTTGTGTGAATGCAGCGTGAAAGGTAGGATTTTGAATGCAGGAATTTTACTTGTAACGGAGTATTTGTACATTGCTGTATTGGTGCTTATTATCAAAGCAAAGGATCTGAGTACTTCTTCCACCACTGTTCATTACATTCAGCAACTGTCTTCCTTATCTTCAAAAAAGTCTGCTTTTGTTTAGAAAAAGAATGGGGAAGTCTCTGTTAGTACCACTCATAAAAAATCATAAGTGCTCACTAAGCACTACCAGCCTATTCTGTAGCTGACAGGAGTCAGTTGGTGGAAATGAAAATGAAATAATGGCTAAATTAAATGACTTTAAGGCAGAGACGCACGCACATCTGAATTAGATCAATCCCTTAGTCATCCACTGTAATATTCCCTGTGCAACATTTTTAAATGCATACCCTGAATGTATGAAAAGGCCCCTTTTCCTCTAATTAAAGTCAAAATGCAAAATTAGCCATCTGGCCTTCTGTTCTTTCATAGTCTGAGGCTTCTGATAGGCTGTAACCTACAGCACCGTGCAGAACCAAAATCTAAACCAGATGCACATTTGCTTGATGTTCCTTACTAATAAAGCACAACTAAAACAAAAAGGACAGGAAATATAGTTAAATTAAATCAGATGCTATTTGCATATCTAGGATCTATAGATTGTACATTGTAATGGGTACTGTAGTAAGAAGGGGTAGGTGGTATTGTAATATATATCTATTAAACGAGTTCTCTCTGTGATTTGGCCCAGCTGTGTTTTAAAATGACAATGCGTGCATACTTACAACATTATATTATCGCACTGTACTAAATTTATCTATAGGGTCACAGAATAAGGAGGTTATAGGCACACAAAGAAAGCATCTCCAGGACAAACCTCTGTTCAGAATTCAGCGCTTAGTCGAGGTACTTAAAATAATTGGCCTATATTTGGGCAGTACTGTATCTGCCTCTGCACAATAATGAAGTAAATCAATCATTGCGCTCGGTTAAAGCAAAAAATATATCGTGCTTCTAACTTAGAGAGAGATTTTCTTACTTTGAATTGTACCTTGCGATGCCAAAAAGCACAGTGCTCTGCATGTTAAGCAGACCGGAATGGAGATTCCAAATATAAAATACAAATTTGTTTAAGGCTCATGAAAATGTTTCCACTCTGGAGGGATTAAAAATAGGAATCAGCTAAAAATGGGGGGATGGTGGGGGTCACTTCAATCACTGCTTTCACTGCATGTTTGTATTATCCGGAGCAGAGTCAGGCACTACTAGGAGCAAGGGTTGACCAAAAACCTGTTTCACACTAAATGCTTTGCTTTCCCTGTTTCTTTTAATCAAATGCACATTTTTTCTGTCCTGTGTAATAAATGTCTTCCAAGATGGTGTATGACCAATGATTTCAAAAAGCAATAATGCAGAGAAATGGATAAAACCCCCCCCCTTCACTTCACCCCCACCTCTAACACACACACACAGCCTGGATGCTCTGGAAAAAGAAACTGTGTCGTCTAGTAAAATTCCATCAGCATACACTCAAAACCCCCATAAAAACCTTTTCAATCTATATGTTAATGCCACGAATTAAAATTTAATAACAAGAGATATTGAAAAAGCAGACTTGAATTATACAAAAATAAATCCTGAAAGATCAGGCCCCTAAAATTAGAAATTCAGGGCGGCATCCGGTCTGCTGCTAAACCCTTGTAGGCTGGCAGATTAAATTTTTGATGAAAATCAAAATTGCACTGCACACTGACGCAGGCGCAGCAAACCCTGGCACCATTGTGATTTATGGATTCATTAAACCCGCGGGAGTTTCACCCCTCCCCTTTTCACTCCAAAGAAATGAGATTTGCTTTGCTGGAAAAATTTGTATTTTCAGAAATGCTACTCAGGCTCTGCTCTACCTTCAGAAAATGGTCACGGGGAAAAAAGAAAAAAAAAAGAGGCTTCTGTGTACATAACCACTGCACGTAAACAGGCCTAATTTTCATTGCTGCAGCAATTGAACGTCCTTATGCATTATTCATGAAACCAATAAGGTTCATTTTTACAAAGGAAGAGGCAGGGAAAAATATGTGCAGAATGCACAGAATTTTTTTAATGCAGCAGCCCCAACCCCTGAAAAGCCTTTCCCTGGAGACTATTTAAGTGAAGCCATTTTCAGACATTTCCAACATGCCACTAAGAAAATAACTGAACACAAGATAGGCTTAAAAAGGAAGCATGTTTGTTGAGACACATCTAAGCACAAATCAGGAATCTGTAATTGGATATTAACAAAAAGAACTGGCATGACATCAAAAGATAGAAACTGTTTGTGCAGCACCGCTTAGCCTTTAAAGGGAAAACAAAACCTCTGTACTAAGTTAATGACAATTAGAACAGCAAAAAACCCACAAGCTGTGATATGATCTCCACCATCTAGTGTTCATCAGTGCCTGGAGGGACAAGTTTCACCTCTCCATCCAAACTATTCGCTCCAAATATCCTCAGTGAATCAAAGCTTTTGTTCTTTTAAAGTACAGACATACCAGCATTCCTCTTACCTTACTTAGAACACTCCCAGAATGCACTTCACGTTAACCATATCGGGGTTTAAGGTGTTTTTCATTGCGGCATTATCCCTGAGAGCTTTATAACTTATTACTCGGCCCTTCAGGTATTCTGCATATAAACATTCCCATCACTCACACAGTGATCCGACCCTATTAAACCCTATGACACTGGTTGCCTCTCTTCACTCCTGTACTTTTAACTCAAACTCCTGCATTTTGATTAGACTTCCCAAGCGAAAAGGTCAGAATTTACACCCGGATTTTTTTGCATACCAACCGCACAATTTCCACCAGCTCTTTTTAAATTTATACAGATTTGAAGGTCAGCAGCATTAAAATTACCCACAGCAAAATGGCCTCCACAGTTTCCCCTTACATTAAAATAAAAAGCAAAGCCATGCAAGATGGGGAAACTGTTTGGCGTCTGCAGGATTAATATAAACAGTAGAGCCACTGGTTGTGATTGTTTTTCCTGCCCTCAAATTATGCTGACAAGCTCTTTCTTCTTCCAGTGCTGTTCGGTTCACTTTGGATAGTTATTTTTCCGCTTACACTTATTTCCGATCTCCAGAAATAAAAGTCCAAATTGTTCCATGTTTACTTAGAGGTACATTATATCTGTTTACCCACCATAACACAATAATACACAGTCGTGCATACATAAGCAAGGGGAAATTGGAATATTACAGTTAATGTGTATGTTATAGACTAAACAGGGTGGATTTAGCTGAATTTTGTTTTTGATCTTTATCTCACCATAATTCAAATGCAGGGTATTCCTCATGAATAAAATCAAAGTAGGAGCAGCATTAACATGCACAGTGCTTTAAATGCAGTACTTAAAAAGGTCATTTTGCATTAATTAGCGTGGAAAGCACAAAAGGCATTTTTTAATTTTAATTTGTGGCAATCATTTACAAGTGATGTCTATTCATTTCAAGCAGCACTACTATGGTCTTTCTTCTTCCAGTGCTGTTCGGTTCACTTTGGATAGTTATTTTTCCTGCTTACACATTTCCAATCTCTAGAAATAAAAGTCTAAATTGTTCCATGTTTACTAAGTAGTAAATGATATCTCTTTACCCACCACAACACAAAAATACACATTCAGGGGAAACTGGGAAATTACAGTGGTATGTTACAGTGTGTATGTTTCAGGGTGGATTTGGGTGATTTTTTTTTTCTTTTATCTTTATCTCACAGACTGAAAAACTGATTTTTAATGAAACCCATAGCAAAAAAAATTCAAGTCCAGACTATCAATCGTGAATAAAATCAAAGTAGTAGCAGCTTTAACATGCACAGTGCTTTAAATGCAGTATTGAAAAAAGGTCATTTTGCATTAATTAGCATGAAAAGCACTAGACACTTTTCATTTTAATTTCTGGCAATCATTTACAGGTGATGTATATTCATTTCAAGCAGCATTAAATATGATAGATAGATATGTCTCCATTCCCACAAAAACTAAAATTCAATTAAACAAACAAGTCTCAAAAGCTAGTCTCATTTACAATTTTTTAATTTCTCCAAATGGCTGCCTACAGGTGGCGCCAACGACACCCAGATTTTTAAATCCTCTGTCTTCCTAAAAATTAATTTTCGAAAATGTATTTTGACATGACGACACTTTGGTGTTTTTATTATTGTCTGTCTAAAATGAAAACCGAACAAATGCAGCCAAAAGTAGCGTTAGTGTTGTGTGAGTTTCAGGAGAATAAAACTCCGAAGCTCTGCTAAAAATTTTGCAGGAAAAATTCATAAAACATGGCTGCAGGAGGTTTTTTTGTGTTTGAGATTGTTCCTCCCCTCATCGTCCTTCGTGTTGCCACTATCGCCTTTACTCTATCGGGATATACAGGGTTTTTAACCTATGTTGTGAACAAACTAGCTGCACAGACGACTAGTCAGCAGTTACACGGAAACTTCATTACGAGAATTCAGTCAAAAAAACATCAACAGATTAGGACTATTTCGGATAGCTCCCAAAGACTGCACCTGGATCAGTGGCTGGCAGAAAAAGACTGCCGGGTTCTCGCTTGTGTTAAAATTGGAACTTAACATCCGCTACGGGAAATTTCTAAAAAATTTAGGATTTCTAAATGAGAAAAAAGGAAACGACATACCTCCAGAAAACGATGTAGCTCATGCGAAACAGGCTCCTTGTTCCAGAAATCTTCCCTCCCCGACCAGAGGTGACCGCACAACTGCCTCCTCAAAAAAAAATTGTGAATTAGTTATGAGAAATTCCAAATGTTACAATTTTTTTCACCACAGCGGTTTTTTTTTTCGTCTCCTTCCGCGACGCGCTACGTTACATTTTTAGAGAAGAGTAATGGCGTAATGAATGGTTGAATTTGCCGACGTTTTTACTTCGGTTCCGTGCTAGCTGTTGTCGGTTTGGGGGGGGTTCGCGTTGCGGTTCCTCCTCCTGTGGAAATTTCGTCCGCCATATACAAGGGCAGATTCCGAAATTGCAGCGCCGGCCTGTACTGTATATTAGCCCAGATGAAAAAAAAAAAAAAAAAAAAAAAAAACAGAAAGAGGAAAAAGGAAAAAAGTCTGGGAAGAAGACAGAAAAAAATGGTTGGCCGACTATGAAGTTACACGGGGAAAAACGAGACTGGAAATTACGCAGAGGGGAACAAATTCTCATGTGAACTGAGAACATTATAATAGCAGGCTCTTACCGCAGCTCTACATTGATATAGCGATAATGAGACGTGGGACTATTTTTATCAGATAATAGCTTCTGATGATTGGCTGATGGACAATTTCTGTGTTAAACTATCACAGCCTCTTGGTCACATACATTTCACATTTTTTTTCCAAATGTTCTCCTTGTTGCTCATTTTAAATGGAAAAAAATAAAAACCCTCCATGTGCAGTTTTTTTTCCAAAACTGAGTTTAAGTTTATTTGCATTCATGCTCACAGTTAACAACTGAATAGAATCAGAATTTACATTGATTAAAAGATCTATACGTGATTGTACGTCATAAAAATAAAAAACTATACATTTATTCATACACACATACGCCCATACATATGCATACATACGCATTTACAAATACAACCATACACTTACATACAACCATGCATACATTTAATAAAAACCACACTAACACACTAAAAAGAAAACAAACAATCAGGACAAACCTCACAACCTTCAACTATTCATCTTTCGTTCCCTTCAGTTCTGTATTGTACGAAAGACTTAAGTTGTCTAATTGTTCATTGTGCGCAACTAAATCAAAATTAAAACTCTTACCAGACATTAGACAAAAAGAGTTACAACGAACCCACTAAATCCGCTCATGTTAGTGCAGTTAAAACTGCAGCAGTATGCACATACAGTTCGTTTTAAGTCCAGAGCAAGGTTTTGGTTGGCCAACAGATTTTCATTTCAAAACCACACTCTGAGAATTAGCAATCTTTTTTTTTCTTTTGAAATAGTTTAGTTTTTGTTTCTAGAGAAAAGTCTTTGTGCCAGGATGTTTAGAGAAACAGCTTTGGCTTGTCAACAAATAATATTTAGTGTATTTAATAAATAGTGCAGGTATAGACTCTAAATGTGGGTCTTATTTAGACTAGACAATAATATAAACATGCACATTAATGACAACAATAATAATGCTGGTAACAATAATAATAATAATAATAATTATTATTATAACATCTCAGAGATGCAATATAGCAACAGTTACCGTGAGCCGAAACAGCATTAGCCTGCAATAACTGAGGACATTAAGGCTATTTAGTGCTTTTTCAAGCCTTTTATTCTGTACTGAATCCTTATTCAGTCAGTGGTGAGAACAGGGTGGACTGTATCTCTTCAGTTTCTTTGCTGTTTTTGTACAGAGTCCCAATTGGCCCATTGAAAAACCTCTGCAAACCTCTTATAAGTCATTTAAAGAATTAATAGATTCATTATTTACTAAGTTAATTATTTAATAGTTCATTAATTTATCCAGTTAATCAATCAATCAATGAATTAATTGGTAATTAGTTAGTGAGTTAGTAATTATGAGTTATACTTATTAGAAAATTAATAAAAGACACAATAATTGACACTTAAATCTACAAACTACAAAAAAAAAAAAAAAATCTACAAATGTGTAAGACATGAATTCAGTTATTATTATATTATTTCATCTCTTACTATCAACCCAGGATTTACTTTTATTTATAAAAGTTTTCTTATATTTTACATTCAGTGATTGAAATTATTTTTACATAAATGACATAAATAGCTTCTTTCTTTTTTTTTTTTTTGTATCTAGCGAGTTCTTGTTTTGTGGTAGTATGCAGTATTTTTTGTAACGTTTTGACATTCATGAGAGGAAAAAACACTCTTGACTCTAATGTCAAAGTGAAAACAAATCCCTACAAAGCAAAAAATAGCTCTAAATATTTGATTGCATAAGTATTGAACTGCTTTATGCACTTGTTTTTTTAGAAGTGACCTAATAAATTGAAGGTGTAAGTCCTCTCAGGTTAAACACACATGTATCTGGAAGGTCAATTTAAAGTCAATTTCCTGGCAAAAACTGCACCATGAAGACCAAGAAACACTCTGAACAAATATGTGGCATAGTTATTGGAAAGCACTAACCAGTGGAAGGATGCAAGAACATTTCCAAGGCGCCAAATATCCCTCAGAGTACAGTAAGGTCAATCTAAAATATGGCATAACTGTAAATGTCTCCCCTTAAAAACCGAGTGTCCCTACGAGAAGGGCACTGAGGGAGGCCATCAAAAGGCCTGCAGCAACTTTGAGGGAGCTGCGGGTTTCCAGGTGCTTCACATGGTGGCAAAGAGAAAGTCAAGTTCTCTGTTCACGTGGAAATAGTGGAATAGTCTGATGAGATCAAAAAATATGTTTTTTGGGGGGAGAATCCCACTCATACTAAACACTAAACGCTCTGCACATCAGCAGAAACACAACCTCCCTACCATAAATCCTGGTGGAGGCAGCATCATGCTGATGCTTCTCTGCAGCAGGCCCTGGAGGGCTTGGGAGGGTGGGGGGTCAAATGAATGCAGCAAAAAACATACAGTGAAATCCTGAAGGGAAGCTTGCTGCAGTCTGCAACTTGGGAGAGGATTTTGGCGGTACTTGGACATTGCTGTCGCCTTGTGCAACTTTACAGAGCTTGAGCAGCTTTGCTAAGAAGAATGGGGAATTTTGTCCAATGTAAAAAGCTGATAGAGATCAATCTGCATGGATTAAGAGCTACCATTGCTGTCAACGAAAAAGTGCCTCTGCTAAATTACTTGACGGATGTGAGGAAAATTTCTTTGTGTGAAATCAATTTGTAGAGTTTTCACTTTGACACTATTTATTAGGATTTTCAGCGTCAAAAATCCAAATTATACCAACTGATTCAATGATTTATTGTTTTAAAACTACACAGAAAGTTGATCCATTATGATAATTAATTTTCCTTTCCTCATGGGTATAGCATGATTTATTTTACCTTTAATATCAAATTAAGCAATCCCCTTTTTTTTTTTTCAATATGCATTACACGGAAATACAGTTGGGTATAAAGATATGGTTCATAGTTGAAAAAGCTTCCACAATTTCCTGTTTTTCAAGAATCCCTGAGACATGATGACATGACCTGTTTGTTATTCTGTGTATTGAAAACTGTTCAATAATTAAATTATTAGCCTTTTCCAATTTTGAGATCACTGATAATTTCACTAATTAATCCTTATGTTTATAATATGGACACCGGATAATAAGATAATTTCCTGTCTTATCTAAGGCAAAACTAATGATGAAACAGGGCAGTGGAAAAAGTATTTATAAGCAGCCTACTTCCCTCTCATTATCTGGATGGTATACTGTAGTTTTCATCAGTTACAGAGAGTTTCTTTGCATGCTAATTCTATCCCACATGGAAATTAGTAATTGGTGCTGGTGTGATTTATAGCATATCACATACAATGACGTGTTTAAGATCTTTTATTTAGACTTTTACACCCTACTCCCTCTTTCTTGCTGTATTTATCGTTTATGTCCAGCAGAGGGCACCAACATACCAATAAATAGTCACTTCCCTTCCTCCTGTGCAGTGGCCAGTAAGTACAGTACATCTGTACATTAGAACCATGCTCACTCTTTGCTCTCTTCCTCCCTCTGCTGCTTGGACTTTGCATGAAAGTCCATCATTCATTCGCAATCGAGTATTGTGGTGATTTTTAGCTGGGACTGTGGAGTAAATATCAGCATAACTGAGGTGCGGACGGCAAATAATATCTTAATATTGCAGCTAGAGTCCAATTTTTTCGTGGAAAGCATAATCCCTTGTTGACTGTATTGATCAGTTAACCTCATAGGTATGCAACAAGGTGTCTAAGACACTGAGGTAGGATAACACTTTCCTTTGAGAGGTGTTAATGGGCTGAAGGAATTCAAATCCTTCGTGGGTATTAGAATAATGCTTTGTTTCCAGTTTCCAGTTGATTTGTAAAGCACAATCTCATACCAAAGCAATTCAAAGTGCTTTACAGAGTGATAAAACGGTTGAAAATATGTTGTAACATGTATTACAGACAGCACTACACTATGATTTATTAATGATATACTATATTATGAAACTTTTTATGGCATACTATACCTTTTTCATGACCATTTTTATGACTTTATTATGGCATACTACATTATGAGTTTTTAATGATATACTATATTATGGAACTTTATATGGCATACTATACTATGATGTTTTTATGACACATTTTATGGTATATTATACTATGACTTTTTAATAACTTTGTTTCTGCATATAGCATATAGTATATAGTATGCCATTTTTTAGCACACACAACAACAACACACACACACACACACACACACACACACACACACACACACACACACACACACACACACACACACACAGGATGGATTAAACTCAGATTTTCAACTGAACCTACAGTGGAGCTTTAAGTTTTTAATTTTTTGTAATAAGTGTACTAGTATCAATGTACTAGTAGTATACTTGTAAGTGTACTACTTCAATTCTTCTTGGGACTAAATTGGTCCACTTTTTAGTTTATAAAAGTATACTTTAAATGTTAGAGTAGTAAACTTTGAATACACAACTAGTTTACATCCAAGTTGTATTTCAATCAGGAGAGACCCAGTATCGATTGAACAATAATTTTTTACAGGATGCATGATGAGAAGAATAGTGCAAAGTCTTTGGCGATAGACTCCATCGTGACGTAGTATATAAAAGGGGGTAGTGATGCCGTGATGAGATTAGGTATATTCCCCCCTTGGAGTCTAGACACTGGTGGTGGTGGTGAAGGGAGTACTGAAGATCCAATGAAGGGATGTGGAGCAGGCCTGGGCACTGAATATGATGAAGACTGGAGGTGATGGGGTGGAGGCGGGTTGCATCGAGCCACTCTGAAATGAGAACTGACGCAGCAGAGAGAACAGTTTTAAAATTTGATTGCAACGATATGATTGGCTCAGAGAGAGTATGGCAGAATCTGTTTGGTTATTAAGAATGAACCACCCACAGTCAGCTGATAGAGTAGGAGCCAGTAGAGATAAGACAGACAAAAAGGTTGTGAATGAAAGAGTGTAAAGAGGGTCTTCCTGTCTGAACTTTCGCATAAGCTTCATTTTGTACTGCAACTGTAATATGAACTATACTACAAGTGAACTCGAGGTATACTGTTGGTTTACTAGTTATATAGCCCACTTTATAGTTTATGAAAGTACACTTTAAAGAATACTCTCAGTAAACTACTAGTTTAGTTTTTTGTTTTACTGCAAGTATACTTGTAAATTTTCTTTAACTTACTAAGCCAAATATACTTACACTTTTCTGTATACTTTTCAGTATAAGCCAAGTATACTTGGACTTTTCTGTATACTTGCCAAGTACACTTAGACTTTTCTGTATACTTGTCCGTATAAGCCAAATATACTTAAGTATAATTTTGTTAAGTTCATCTCTGATAAGTACATAAAAAGTAATCTGAAAGCATACTCTCTTATTTTAAGTTTTAAAAGAAGTATACTAACAGCACACTTGAATAAACTTCTTTTTTGTAAGGGTGTTGTAAAAAAAACAAAAAAACATTGAATTTGTAAGATTTCCCTGAGATGATGGAAGGCCATTTTGGTGATGGTGCTGATGTTTGTGGACAGGAAGTGGTTGAAGACACTGGTGAACTCAGCTCTCTGCAGCTCAGAAATTTGGGATAAAACCATAGCAACCACCGTGTCCTCAATATTACAAAACACACTATATCTCTCCTCTATCATTTTTCACAGCTCAAGGTTGGCCTGACCTCCTATCAGCCTACTTCTTGAGAAATATCCCTTCAAGTGCTAGAAAAACCAACAGGTGAGTGGAGCTGACAACAAGGATGCTATTTTTTCTCAGTGACCTACTTCGACTCGAGAGCCGCCGCCAGACCTTTGCTGCATGCTCAAGAGCTCCCCCACACTGATGTTAGTACAATCTAGGTCTTCCAAAAAATGACTGGAATAACCCACAGAAAGAGAACAACAACTTATAGAAGAGGTGCTTGTTTTGCCACAGAAAGAACTGCAGAAATATTCAGAACCATAGAAGAAGTTATAGTTGCTATTTTGGCACAAAACATAAAATTGAGTGTTTAAAGATGACTACATATTCTTATGTATTCCTTTGCATACTATGATGTGTCACTGCTCTACAATAAAATACTTCATTATGAAAGAAAATGCACATTTTTGCATGTACATGTGTTTGTAAATGTATATTACAGTATATTCTCTGAATCTCAAGATGTCCTAAGATACATTCACTAACAGTACTTCTAGATGACTTTTAAGGCCAGATCCAACTTCAATCGAATAGCAATAAAGCTTAAATTAACTTGAATTTAATTAAATACACTCAGCGGTTTTGCTGCTACAGCCTTACTTGCTCTGGTATGACCAGTAGCTTATGATGGCTAATGTTAGTTAATGTAAGCAAACTACTACTACTACTTGTGCTACTGTTACAGTACATTTGAGCATGTCATAGATAAACTTTTCAGTGGTTTCATTTTAAACTAAAACGAGAAGTAAACACACCATACCTCGCCAGAAATGAATGAAAATTCAATATGTCCGACAACTGCCAAGTCAAAAGTTACCAAAACTGATCAACAGACAACATTCTCTTACTGAAGAGAGGGTTTCTTTACCATTCCCATTCTGGCCATGGCAATCATTTCTGACACAGTTCGGAACCTTTAATGGAAATACTGCACTTTCTGCGCACGCATTTATGCACAAACCATGAAAACACACAAACCAGACAAGGGGAGGCCTGGATGTACAGTAAGGACAGTGTTGGGCACAAATTATGTAAAGATAAAAGCACAGGGTGAGTGGTTAGAGTGCAGAGTATGGACATGCATGTACACAAGCTGTTGATATGGTATGTTGACATCCATTTGCAAACACAGCAGATGACCTCATTTAAGCTATAGCACTCCATGATGACTGTATTGATTTAGACAACAGTTACATAATCAGTAAACAGAACAATACAATCTCTGACCAATCTCTGTTGACAGTTAAAATACCAAATACTAAAGTGTAACCAGCCATTACAGCACAAAAGTTCATCCTTTACATAATATGCATTCAAGAAAACAGTAGTTGTTGGCTGACCACAGACCAGTAAAAGCAGGTAGGAATCCTGGCTGTTGTTTGTTATGTTGCCTCTGATAATTGCAGGTTTAGTCGAAGGCCTCCTGCACCCATTGGAAGTGTGTTATTTAGGATCAGGAAAGTTGTTCAATTCTAATGCTGACCCCTAACCAAAAGTAGAATATTTTTGTTTTTCTAAGGTGATAAATTAAAAAAAAAAACAGTTGGTGTTTTGGAAAATATGCTTGTTTGCCATCTCACACAGAGTAAGATTAGAGGATCAACATAAATTTCACTTAAACCTGCAGTAGGCAGAATGTTTTTGGCATCATTGGGCAAAGATTCCATAATAACCTTTCAGCATATTGTAATTCAAGTGTTCTGAGAGGAAACTAGACATCTGCACCTCCTCATGGCTCTGTTTTCAGGCTTTCAAAAATATAGCCTGTGATGGGAGATTTTGGCCAATCACAGGTCAATTCAGAGAGAGAGTGTTCCTATTGGCTGTTCATTCAACGGAGGCAGCTGTCAATCACTCGCGAACTCCAATCAAGCGGTCAAACTAGGCAGCGTTGATCAAATATGAATCAATATTCTGTTACTGTAATGCCTATTTCTCGTGTAAAATGTTTTCAGAAACATCTTGTAGTGTACTGTTTAGCTGTAAAATGAGAAAGTTTGCTCTGGCTGGTGGGCGGTGCTTGGAATTACCTAGGCTGATCTCAACATGGCTGCCTTTCTCATTTTACAGCTAAACAGTACACAACAAGATGTTTCTGAAAACATTTGAGGAGAGAAATAGGCATTACAGTAACAGAATATTGATTCATATTTGATCAGCGCTGCCTAGTTTGACCGTTTGATCGGAGTTCACGAGTGATTGACAGCTGCTCGTAGACGGCAGGCTCCAGCTCAGCTCTGATTGGTTGTTTTCCTCCGGTCTGTGAAATCTTGATGTTATTAGGAGCACCGGAGGACACATGGGCACATGATTTTTTTCAGATCACCTGTCTCATGCACTACTGTCAGGACATAGTGATAGCGTTTTATAAGAATAACTTTTTTTGAATCATATTTGCTCCAATTCTACCCACTGCTGCTTTAACTGTGTCCAGGATACAGACATGCAGTAGTTCTTAGATGTGTGTGGATTCACAAAATAAATGAATAAAATAAACAGCGACATTTTTTTAAGTCAAGGTCCATTCACTAGCTTTTTCCAGAGCTTTCAACCGCATCTCACGGTTTTCAGTTGTGTCTTGAGTTTGCTCAATTGTCATCAAGATCTAATGTTTAGCTATAAGCTCAGCACGGAGAATGAATGGTAAACAGTTAGCCTATAGCTCTGTCAAACAAAAATAAAAGCTGTACATCACGTTACACAGGATCATATTGTCAGAGAGAAACAATCAAGATTATATAAAAAATAAACACCACATAAGTATTAAACTTACCTGTATGCCGTATATTTTCAACTCGCATCAATGACTTTTTACCTGATTGTGCTGTAGTTTCACCCTCGGCCAAATGATACCCTTCTCATTGAGGCAGCACACAAATCTCAGTACAACTGTATTTGAAAGTAGTTGTGCTTCTATGCATAAACGCGCAAGTGTAACTTTTAACCTGTTATACTAAAAAAAAAAAAGATTCGACAACACATGAGTAGCACTTTGCCTATTTTGAGACAAATGCTCATGTTCTTCAACCTTTTCAACCTGCAGGTAATCAGAGGCTCCAGGCTGTTTTGTTCCTGACATGATTGCAAACCATGACAAGAAAGCATAGCAAAAAAAAGCCCATAATTGCTTTAACGCCATCTCTACACTTACATTGTGAGCTCCTGATTAGGGGAAGTGAGTAATGTAATTATAGTTATGACAGAGTAGCATGAACTGACTGAACCTCCTGTTCTAAGAATAACACATACAGTGATTGTGCAGTAAAGCTCTGCTGCCCACAATGACAAAAAATGTATCTGATTACAGCGGTGCCCTATCCAAAGCTAATTATAGTTATCCACTTTCTGCACTTGGATGTTGTTTTTGGTCACTGTAGAGTCAAGGCCACAACCTAAACTCACCATCAAGGAACTGAGAATATAAAAGGCTGCATGCTATGTATTTATATGTTTCACTGAGCTTGGCCCAAAGTGGAAATCATCAAAAAGAGCATTTTTAACCGGGCATCCAGTGACTTTATTAAAAGTAGAAACTAAATAACTTATTCTATGTATAATAACCGTCTGTTTGGTGATTATAAACATTGAGTGTTTATGTGATCCTTCTAACCTTGCCAATGAAAGCCACACATGCTTTGAATTCATGCGAGTGATGTCATGTAACTCTCACGCTGAGATTATAAAGGTTTAATTTTGAAAGTTGAGAAGGGCTCAAACACAAACACTGTCAGAACTGATCTCATCTTCTCCAGTTCTCCGTGCTCTCCTTTGTGTTTGCCTTTTGCAATGTTTCCATTTAATTCGACTGACTGTAAGACATTAATAAAGAAAGTTCACATTAACAGCATTTTAAGCTGATACAGCTAATCCTAAAGTAGAGTGACCATATGGATAAAAGTCTATAACCACGTCAGCAGCTCCGTGAGGCTGGACCAAAGTGGTGGACTGACAGAGAGTGCATGCTGGCGTGGCTAAAAAGTAGGAGCAGGCCGAACCAATATGAGTTATAAATTGACATAATCGTTTTAGATAATAATTTGTATGTTACCATGTCATTCACATTACCACTCCTTTGTATTTTAGAGTCCACTGTTCAGTGTGCGTTGCTGTAACTATTTTCTAGAGCTCCAAAAAACACACTGCAGTTCACACTAAGGCCAAAGATAACAGCTCATTCCATTCATGTCTCCTCTAATTAGCCGTAAAACTTTACATAACCTCTACCAAACCCCACCTTCTCGGAGAAAAACAGCAAACTCAAAACAGCCTGTTAGCCACCAAGAAGCACTAATTTGTCTTTCATAGATTTTCTTTTTAAGAATGATTATTTGTGCCGTTGTCTGCTATGTCTGCTCTGGTGGATAACTGCTTCTCATTTTCTGTGGAGTCTTATTTGAAAGTACCACTGGTGAACAATGTTAGGAATTTATATTTTTACACCTCATGCGTCACTTCCCTACTTGATGGTATTGCTCACTCTTCCTGGAGGTCCTTCTGGTCTGAAGTTGGACAGTTTGATGAAGTTTAGGTAGGTTATGAGATGTTATCTTATTTGCAATTTGTGTCTATGTTGTGCCAATAATTCCATCACTTTGTTACTTGGACTGATTTCCTTCTTTCTACCATTTGATAAACGAGAAAACAAGTGAATATTTGCTATTTGTCTGTAGAGCAAAGAGAGATAAGAAGGATTTTCAAACATGTATTGAAAAACCTACGAGATCCACCCTTAACCTTTACACCCAAGAAAGTTACTTTTGACTTTTCAGAACTGGCATGGTATTATTTACAGCCATCTACAAAAACATTATTGTCCATAGCCAAAAAAAAAGCAAAGATATGTGTTTTATTCTGAGCAAACAGTGCTTCTTTACCACCATGTATTGTTTTTTGCTCCACTTATAAAAATATGGTTCCATATACAAACAGCCAATCCACAGTTCTGAAGTATTGTGTACACTGATGTACAGTACTTGAGTTTCCTTGCTTTGCTCTGAACACTGCTGACTCCATACTCTCAAGGGTTGCTGAGTTCATTACCAGCTAAATTAACTGATAGATAAATTGAGTTTAGTGTATTGAAAACAGCGACAATGACCTAAATGCACCATCTGTCGTAACTTGCCAGAGAACAAAACTAGGACGCTAGCCAAGCTAGCGCGACATCTGATTACGAGGCACCCCAAGTATGAAGGAAAACAAAAAGATCGTTCCATCTGCAGAGGGACGAATACACTTGCCAGAAAGTACAGATGGTGAGGAAAGTTCACAAACAAAGCACAGATGGCTCTTCTTATCAAGTTGAGGACAAATACCACAGTACAATTCATGAACCTCTATTTGAGTGTTTGTAAGTTAACATGACTCAAGTTGCAATATGTTTTGTGTGTACTACTGTGAACTAACTCGGACATGTGTCGTTTCAAGAGTATTCAAATATAAAATGTTTCAGTGGCATCAAAAAGTGCAGCCAATAATACAGCTTGATAAAATGTCTACCCTGGTCTACATACGGTAACACAACTAAGGAAAACACGCCACAAACGTCACTAAAAAAACACGTGAAAAACATCAATAACGGAACTTACAAAACAAAACACTACACCGGTCTGAAACACCGGTCTCCCGATTAAAAGTTTGTTGCAGGTTAGCTGCATTGGCTGAACTAATGCAGGCATTGTATTGGATCGAGATGATGAAGAGAGAGCCTAGCCATAAATCCCCCAAAAATCAACACCATCATCTATCATCAAAAGAATGAGATACCCTGAGCTTCGATGAGATTAACATCCTAGGGTGGCAGCCATGATATACTTGTTTGGTCATGGTTTACCAGCGGTTTCTTAAGATCAACCTAAAGAACCCTCATGGTCACACACAGTTAGTTTCTAATCAAATAAAAGGCAGTTACGTGACTGTAACAGAATACATCTGGGTCAAGAGGAACCCCTCACATAAATTACTGGACTAATGAATTAGGAAAGCAAGACTTCTCAAGGTATTCGTAAATTACATTTATCCATTAGGAATGTGCTCCTTTGAGACTCAGATATGGAGATACATGTGTGTGTGTTGGCTTGACCTCAGCATTGACATCATATAAATGAGCAGCCTATAAATGGAACCTCATTAGCGGGCTGTTATAATAGAGACAGGGCATCAAAAGGACTCTGGGGCCTTTAAATTTTGCCATACTGATGCAATACTTAGAGACGCCCTCTTGGCTCTTCCATAAAATAAGAGTCCTTGTTTGATATCACCTTCAACATTTTGATATTATAGCTAATTTTGAAGAAAAAAAATCATACAATATTTAGTTTCTGACTATTTCAGATCGTACACACTGCACCTTTAAGTTTACATTTTAGCCACTTGTACTTTACTAAAGTATTTCCATTTTGTGCTACTTTGTACCTTATATTTATACTCAACTACATTTCACAATTAAATATTGTAGCCTACTTTTTACCTCGCTACATTTAGCTGACAGCCATAGTCACTTATTGCTTTGCATAATAGGATTTTTCATAGAAAACATAGGATCATCTTTTAGAAAATAATGTGACCTTACAGTTTAAATTACCCACCAGTACTGCGAGGCACTTAAAATTGCTGTTTCCGCATTAATGCATAGGTAATAATGATAAAGCATTGTAATATGTAGGTTATACATGTTAATGCAACACTCTGAAAGGAGCCATTCTGCATAAATAGTACTTTTACACTTTGCTACATTATACTATTAATACTTTGTACTTCTACTTAAGATTGGACTTTCACTTGTGAGTGTTTTATAGTGTGTTGTATTGCTACTTTACCAAAGCCTTTTATAATTAATGTGAGTAGATCATTTCAATGTGTACTGGCCATAGATATCAATAGCATTAGTTCTAGGTTGTGCACTCCTGTCTCCTTATTCATCCTTTTTTTCTCTACCACCTTGTTATAGGTTACGTAATGCTTGTCCCTTCAATATACTTGACCATCCACGTTTTACTGAGAGCTGCAGCTCTTTGAAGCCGCTGAAGAGCCTTTTTCGTTTTTCCATATTCATCACCCTCTGTGTAATCTGCTCTCAGGATCCTCTTGTGCCGCTCGGTTTTGCCTCCTTTGTCCTGAGAGTAGCGTGACAAGCAACTAAAGAGCCACAGTGAGACTTAATTAATCTTAATTTATAAGTAGGTGGAGGGCATTTTACAGTTGTAGCTCTGGCCTGTGAAAGAAAAACGTGGACTTTTATTTTCTGTTCTTGCCTTTTGTTTCATTCCTTCTTTAAATTCTGTCTTGTGACTTTTTTGATTTTCTCCTCATCTGACCCAACCGCTGCTATTTTGAGCTGCCTCTTGCTCTCCTTTCGGAATATTACTGTACCTTTATGTTGTCCTCTCTCCTCTTCAATGACTGTCAAATTGAAGTAGCTCAGTCCATAGGGACTTGGCTTGGTCGCCTGTTCAAGTCCCCACATGGGCCAAGTACTGAGTGTGAACTGGTAGCTGGAGAGATGCCAGTTTGCCTCTTGGGCACTGCCGAGGTGCCCTTAAGCAAGACACCAAACCCCCAACTGCTCGGGGCGCCTGTCAGGGGCAGCCCCCTCGCTCTGACATCTCGCCATTAATGCATGTATATAGGTCCTGTTTGTGTATGTGTGTATTTCGGGCCTGTGTGTACTGTGTGTAAAAAATAACAGAGTGAAAAAATTGAATTTCCCCTCAGGGGATCAATAAAGTGCCTTCTTCTTCTTCTTTTTCAGTTTCCACTTTAATCTTATCACTGTCCTCACCTCAATAATCTACCCTCTCCCTCCCTCTGTCTGTCTGTCTGTCTGTGTCTGTCTTGAGAATGAAGAGTCAGTGACTCTAGGGGTGTTACAAAACACTGCAGCAAACCACTTATTCATAGCGCTGACCTACTTTCATCACGACCTGTGCCTGCGTGTATACACACCAACACTGAATGGATTGATTCACAAATTATTCGGTTGTAATGAGTGATTCACATACGTAGGTTTGAACTAGTTTGAGACTGTGGTAATAATGAATGCATCCATCTGCACACGTCACAGCAGCCAGTGCTCCTGTTCATTCGAGGAGATTACATCAAAAAGCAGGTTTGTGATATTGCTAACTGAGTTTCCACCACTGGTAGCAGAGCTACTTCACATACTATAGTTTACTGTCCTGTGATGTTGCAGAATCCAAATGCAATATTTAAATAAAAAAAATCCACAAATATTATGCAAGTCAAATGCAATTAAGCCAAAAACATTCTGCCTACTGCCGCTATAAATGCATTTTGTATGCACAAAAAACAGTAGATCTTTACACAAGATATAAAAAAGATGAAACAGAAAGAGAACTATTACATCACAGACTTCAACAAACAAGGCTGGAGCTTATGCATATTTGTGTGGGCGAAGTTATCTTAGGAAAACTAATTCAAGGGCACATGCAAACCTTGCAGAGATATCATCAGTCCAGTACTGCAGTATACTCGTGCTTTTGTCATCCATGTATTCCTGCTCTGTTCCGTCCTTCTCACCTTCCTTTTGGGGACTGTGTCGGTCCATTTTCTGTCCCAACATGCCTCAGAAATAGAGGCACTCATGCACATGCTCCAATTGAGTGAAATTACATAATTGACCTACAGGTATAGCAGGGGAATAGGCTGTACTTTTCCTCCATTGTTCAGGCAGTTGTTTCCATGCAAAGTAAAAGCACTATTTCCTTTTATTAAAAGCCTCTTTCGCCCCACCCGGCTGTAACTTAAAGAAATGTTAACAGAGAGCATAGTGGATAGAAGTGAAGTACAGAAATTTCAAACTCTTTGATGTAGCAAACTATGACTATTTTTTCAGCTATGGGAAAATGTAAAAACGCATGCAATCCCCATTGAAATGATCATTTAGCGTCATCACACTGGTAATTTCCTTAACAGTATAAAAACAACATAACGAGCTGCACGATTTTCTGACTGCATATCTGTAGCGAGCATTAACGTGATGTCATTCATCCTTTTGTTTCGTTTTCATACACGCAGCTATAAATAGACATCAAATAACCTTAATGGATGAGTCCTCCCCCTGTGACGTCGGGAGCTACAAATCCAGCCATGTGTACGGTCACAAACACACACCCACACACACGTGGATGTGCACTTTTGTTTGAGCATCATTTCTAATCATAACGCTTTGCTGATGATGCCAGAGTTGAGGATTATGCTAATCCAAACGTGATCTCTAATCTGGATGAGTTTTCTACAGCTTTCTATCTCATCTTTGAGGCTTGAGCGGGAATGGAGCTCTGTGGTGACCTGGATGCTTTATACCAGGCTTCCAGTTAAGGCTTTAGTCATGAATGAATGAAGTCCAGATAGAAATGGGGCTGGGCGATACGACAAAAATCATGAAATAGGTCATTTCATATCTCGATAACGATATATATTACAATATAGTATGTTTTCTGGTAATCAATAAATAAATAGTCTTTATGAAATAACCACATTGTAAAGCCTATTTTTGTATACTCCTGTGTGAATTTAATAATTAACAAATGAAAAGTACTGAGTATTTTCTCATTGTAAGAACTTGATTGCAAAATGAACATCGGTTTTAAGTGAAATCATATATATCATCATCGTATATAGATTAGGGCTGTCAAAGTTAACGCGATAATAACTCGTTTCGACGCCACTAATTTCTTTAACGCATTAATGCAACTTGCGCTTTTTAGGTCGTAGCGGGCTTTAAAGCTAGAGTGAAGACACTGGTATCATATGAAACTAGAAAACCTAAGGAACCCATTGGTACCAATCGTGTCATACTAGCTTGTCACGAAGAAGGCTAAATAACGCTCCAAACTTAGGCTAAATTTTGGCGAGGAAAAACTGGCATGGCCATTTTCAAAGGGGTCCCTTGACCTCTGACCTCAAGATATGTGAATGAAAATGGGTCCTATGGGTACCCACGAGTCTCCCCTTTACAGACACGCTGACTTTATGATAAGCACATGCAGTCTGGGGCAAGTCATAGTTAAGTCTGACACACTGACAGCTGTTGTTGCCTGTTTGACTTGAGTTTTCCATGTTATGATTTGAGCATATTTTTTATGCTAAATGCAGTACCTGTGAGAGTTTCTGGACAATATTTGTCATTGCTTTGTGTTGTAAATCGATCTCCAGTAATAAATATATACATACATTTGCATAAAGCAGCATATTTGTCCACTCCCATGTTGATAAGAGTATTACATATTTGACAAATCTCCCTTTAAGGTACATTACAAACAGATAGAAAATGTGCGATTAATTACAATTAAATATTTTAATCAACTGACAGCTCTAATATAAATATAGAAAATTATATACAATAGACAATTTTACATTTGGTCATATTGCCTACTTGCCACTTGACAAAAATATGACTGAAAAGTTCAAGAGAGTCCATACGATTAAAGACAGACAAGTGAATCACGGTGGCCTTTGCAACCAGGCAGGGCAGAGTTCTGTCTGTGCCTTTTTTGAAGGTAACACATAACCTTTTGCTGTGGTTCCACCGGAAATCTTCACCGCATATTTTTAGGCCTGGAAAACATGGGAGACATGTGACAAGACAGCCAGTCGTGACTGCATCCCAAAAAAGCACCAGAATACGGGAAAGCTATATCTGTTTACCTCCTCCTCTGGGGGCAGACATGCTGAGTTATCCAAAACCCTTCTATATGTTTTCTCTTCCCCATGTCTCATTCCTCCTCAGACCAAAGCCAGTCAGGAGTGGCGTCATTCTGGTTGCCACGGTGTTTGGTCACGCTCTCTTGAAGCATTTACAGTAGGGGCCTATAGTGATATTCAGATTTAACTTCCCCCCAGCGGCATTTTTATCTCTCATTCTCAAACCCCTCTTTAAACAGCTGCTTTAAGCCTGTTAGTCACAGTGTGACGTGGAGAATGCGTCACCATAACTGTACTGATAGACTTACGGGCATGCACTTGGTATTGAAACTTGGCGTCTGTGTATGTGTGAACTCACCAAAACTCAAAAACAAAACACACCTTACTTCATTCTCTCCTTCAAATTCTGCCTTTCAGAATGTAATACTCTCCTGAATCATCTATCCGTCTACTCATCCGTTGGTTGTAAGTGGGAGTTGATTTAAGTGGCGCACTCAGACGATCAGTTCAACCAGAGAAAAACTCCACTGATCCACAAAACATACATGAGCAGAGGTATCAGGAAGCAAAGGCTAATGAACATCGGGTGTGGCGGCTGATTGCTCAGCATTGCACCTGGTATTTATTAGCTTATAGGAAGAAAAGAAATACCTAAAAGCTTTTTAACTGGAAAGCCACATTCAGAGTAACAGGTTATGTAATTGAAAATAAATTGGAAACATTAGAACCATCCCCGAACTGAACTTGCTCACACAGAAAAGCTTTGACGGAGGTGTGTATTTAAGGAAAGTAAAAAAGGATATTAAGATCTTTTATTTGAAGTGTGTCTCAGATCTACCAGACGTTACCTTTCTTATACATGTGGTTTCCCACACTGAGAATGTCTTGATATCCTGTTTCCCAAAACTCCCTGTGATCCCCTCTTGATCTACTGCAGACACATGCCGCTGCATGCCACAATTATGACTAAAATAGAAATTAGCTGTACATTCAAAACAATTGATTTGGCCCCCAGAATTTTTTTCATGAATTTATAGAAATGAAAGTGGCAGTAGGAAGAATGTTTTTGGCATCATTGGGCAAAAATTCCACAATAACCTTTCAGCATATTGTAATTCAAGTGTTCTGAGAGAAAACTTCTGCACCTCCTCATGGCTCTGTTTTCAGGCTTTAAAAAAAATCTATCCCGTGATGGAAGACTTTGGCCAATCACAGGTCATTTCAGAGAGAGCGTCCCTATTGGCTGTGCTCCGGCTGGTGGGCAGTGCTTGGTATTTCCTCAACAGATCTCAACGTGGCTGCCGAGTCACAAACTTTCTAATTTTACAGCTAAACAGTACACTACAAGATGTTTCTGAAAACTTTTTATGTGAGAAATTGGCATTATAGTAACAGAATATTGATTCATATTTGATCAGCGCTGCCTAGTTTGACCGTTTGATCGGAGTTTGTGAGTGATTGACAGATGCTCAGAGACGGCAGACTCCAGCTTGGCTCTGATTGGTTGACTGCTTTATAAAAATAACTTTTTTGAATCATATTCGCTTCAATTTTACCCACTGCACCTTTAATATATTAAATTGAAACTACCGAGAGTAGTAAACATATTCCCTGAATTCCCAGTATATTCCCAGTAACAAATAATGTCACCATGTTGCGTCTCTCTTGCACTCGAATGATAGCTGTGGCCATTTAGAAGCTTTATTAAAGCACAAGGTTACAATCCGGTGACGTACTTTACACCCTGACTAGTTCATGCCAGTGGGGAGTAGAATGAGGGATTATGTTGCCAGTCCCTGATTCCTGTTTTCTAATTTTACATCAGAAAAAAAGGAGATGAGGAGTTTCCTGACTGCGTCCTGTGGGATCAAGCCCTGGTTGCTAGGAGACTAATGGAAAGTCAGGGGCTAAAGGGAGGGTAGCAGTGAGTCACTGACCAGCAGGGAAACTGAGCCTATGAGTGAGAGAAAGAAAGAAATAAATGATATAATATGATTTACCTCTACATCCCTGTGGAAAAAATAATTACTTATTTTGGTTTGTTATTTGCATGTGCGTGCATTCTCAGCATTACTCCATTAATCCTCATTTATCATTTTCATCCTCCTTTACTGGCTGTTTTTCATCGACACAATTTTATTGATCACAGCTCCACTACAGAAATAGCTGCAAGGATTAAATTCAAAGACACATGTTCGTCCTTCCTATGATTAGACACCCTGAAACCTGACACTCTACCTATGACGTAGACTCGTACTGTAGCTGAGTCCCTCAGGAACTTTAATGAGGTATTTTATTTTTACCTCCTTCTAGTGAGACAAAGCGTGCGTGATTGCGCATCCACATCTGTGCAGCCTGTCTTTGATAATGTGTCACGGAGCAGAGTAATGAGAAGGATGAGTAGGTTAGCTGCATTTATTACGCATCACTTGGCCCTCCCGGTGCTATTAATGTCCTATTGACGCTACTACGATGTATTAATACGTTGTATTGTATTCCTTATTTTGACTTGAGATTATACTGTATGTGTATGGAGCCAGACGCTCGATTCAAAACCTTTGTGGCAAACAGGATTGCTCTCATTCGAGGTCAGAACATCTCAGAATCCTGCTGATCAAGCCACCAGAGAGGCATGAATGTTAAGAGCCCAATTCAAGGTAAAACGTGAATAAACGGAGCACAGTTTCTGTTACAGCCACAAAGTGAATGGCCACAGAGCCCTCAAATGTGACTCAGAAGTCAAGAACATCACAGCTGAAGAAACGTCTGACCCTGTGAACAAATAGTTTCAGTACTGCTCAAGTTGGGGCCGACTAAAAAGAGCGGTTGGATGGATTTTGAGAACAAAGGAAACATTGATCCACCTGAAAGACTTAAAAAAAGAGTCACAACGCGCCATCAGTCAGTCCGAAAAATATCCAGCGAGACAGAGTGTACTTATACAACAGCACATGGAAAAGAAAACACTTACCTTGGAACAGCTGATGACCGCAGAAACAGAAATCATCCGACACAGGTGAGATGAATGTTTTCCTGATGAAGTGAAGGCCCTCCACAGTAAATAGTCAGCTGTACAAGCTTGATCCCACTTTGCAAGATGGCATCTTGAGAGCTGGAGGACGGCTAGACAGATTTACATGATTCATAATTTCTAGTCATTGTATGAGACATAGGCAATGTATAAAAATGTACAAAGACAAATATTGAATGTTGATGATTGATGCTCCCTTTAATATAGTGAGTGACGTCATGTGAAGTAGAGTCTGGCAGAGAGCTGTGTTAGGAACGGGAGCACATCGTTTTTCTACAGTGTGACACAATGTCATTTAAAGAGGACCTATTATGCTTTTTTGCTTTTTCCTTTTCCTTTAGTGTGTTATATAGTTTTGTGTGCATGTAAAAGGTCTGCAAAGTAACAAAGTTCACGCCAAAGGGAGTTACTCTCCCCCACAGAAACACTGCTCCCGAACTGCCTGAAACGCCTTGCTTGAAGTCCCGCCTTTTCCTCCGTAACATGGTGATGTCACCAAGTAACGCAATTGCATAATACCTGCCTAGCGGCTAGTTTAGATGACGTTTTTAAACTGGATTGCATCTCCGGTCATTCGCGTCAGACTGAAGTTACTGTGCCTACAGCTCATTTGTGACTTATTTTGATATCCAGACAGATCCACTACAGAATGACTTTATGAGATCGCCCAATGTCAGCTGGGATTGGCTCCAGCACCCCCGCGACCCTGAATAGGATAAGCTGTTACAGATAATGGATGGATGGATGTATTCATTTATTTCTTGATTGTAAAGTGCTTTGTGCTGGGAGACGAAGCGAATGTTTATCAGATGCCATTTTGGATGATGGCGTTTACACGGACAGTGGCTATGAATGGTCAAACAACCCTCTTTTGCCTTTCGACGGATGCAAAAAAAACGCTGAAAATGAAACCTGTTCCGAAAACTTTAATGACGGACAAAGGATTCGGAGTTGGTGCGTAAATGTGATTGACACAACGTGAGTATTTCTTTTTAGACGTGACAATTTTAGAGCATGTTGATAGCATTTAGACTTTAAAAGTAGTAGATACCATTTCTGTCAATGAGCTGTACAGAGATAGACACTGTATAAAGCAGTTCCACAGTATAGTGTTTCTTCCTCTTGTTACTGTTAGTAACAATTTGTTAGTTTCCATGACGGATCATTCATTCTGTTTGCGTTAAAGGAAAAAAAATGATTCATTCATCCATGTCACAGAAATTGCGCATCACAACTTAATTTGTCCCCTCACCTGAAGCCTGACGAAACTTTGCTGTAGTGTTTAATTCTGTAGTTTCAGTCCACAGCGGGTAAATTTAGGTCCCACATTGAAAACCTGGCAGCACATGCTGACATTAACCGTTGTGGTATTAGGTAACGCGTCAGTGGGCGAGGGGAGGACATGAGTTCCTGTTGGGTTCAGCATGATTAAGTGAATCTGCGATGAGGTCTTTCCTTGACATTTGCAATGAAAGAGTGAGAGAGAGGGTGTGTGTTACAGAGATGCTTTTTGTGGGACAGCCATTTATGTATCTTTCTCTGAATACATCAGTACAACAGAAATTAAGTTGTTTCATCGAAGGACACAGAAAGATAAAAGAGATAATAGCATTGCAAACACACGTGTACAGGTACGCATACAAGCATGAACATGATAACAAATATTGTTATTGCCGAGACAGAAAAGGCGTTGAAAAGACTGCCGTTTCTACAATGTGAGTGGAGCAGTGGCAGCTTGATTTATATGTATATATACACAGGCACATAATGAGGCATTTCAGCAAAACAAGCAAGCACTGTGCCATTTGCAAAATAGCTCCACTGTTCGGTTATAACAGAAGACACTCAAAGAAAGCTCTATTTCAGGAGGCACAGACTGAAAGGAGTGTTGTTCTAAAGGTGAGTCAGTTATTCGATCGTCCTGGAGATGTCAAGGACACATGTGAGACCTGAGAGGAAAATAATCCAGATTGCATCGACAGAAAGAGTCCAAACCTGTTGACTTGTACCTCAAGAAATCAATAGAGCGCCTGCTGTTTCTAAGAGCCTCCCAGAAAAGACCGTCGGGGGAACTGAAACTGCTGCGAATCCTTGTATACCTGCAATTTTTCAAACCACCAGTTAAGTATGTGGGACACGGCGTCTGAGACAGGAATAGATCCAAAGGAAGTGAAAGCAGTCACACGGTGGAAAAAGCTCATTTGTCATCACTACGGTTTTTACTAGGCTTCTACTGTTGTAGATTCAAAGCCAGTTATTCTGTCATTGTCAAACGACCGACCAAATAAACAGTTTTAAAGTCCTTTTTTAACAAGGAAGACGTGTTTTTAAAGCCTCAGAGAGGTTTGGAGACCAAAACTGCAGTACTAACTGTATTTTCCAAAATGATCCAGGATCTCACCCATCCACATGTTTTCCCCTCCGGTGATGTAACCAAAGTGAGTATAGATTCCAGCCTGAAGGAGCCGTAATCAACAAAGGATACACAATGGGACTGAAAAATAAACAAATTTGAAAAGCTGTGCCCCATCATCAGCTGGAATTTCTGATTTTTTTGTGAATCAATGCCAGGATTGTTATATAAGAGAACAGACAACAGTCCTTTAACATATGTGTGATAATGACCAAAGTGAACGCCGCTGGCCACAGATGGCTGCCAGGCCTCGCTGCTTATGATTTCAGTGAGAGTTGGAGCATGTTGAAGCACACTTGTTGTCCTGCAATCAAGGCACAGAAAAAGAGACCTTCTTCTGGAAATACAGCCCTCTGTCACCAGGTAGTGGATCACCAGGTTTTTTGTACCAGATAAGTGGTAAAGGTGTGTCCAAGTGATTGTTGACATGTATGCATTCCCAACACACCTGGAGGAAGAGTCCAACTTGCAATCATGCTACACTGACAACTTCAAAGCTCAATTAATTGCAGAGGTGGGAACAAGTCATTGTCTTGCAAGTCACAAGTAAGTCTCAAGTCTTTGCACTCAAGTTCAGAGTCAAGTCCCCAAGTCCTAAACGTTGAGTTTCGAGTCCTAAACAAGTCATAAGACAGAAGCAAAGTCCCTCCCCTTCCCGTGTAAAATGTGTAAAAATACGTAATTAGAAAGACTACACACCCAAAAGTCACGTAAATGATGTCTCTCGTGCTGGGATGTACTGGGATGACTGTAGCAACGAGTCAAGCTATAGAATTGTTTATTTCATAACATTTTTATTTATATTAGAAAAGTAGTTGGTCCAGCACTAATTTATATCATATAAAGTTGGCATAATGTGCTGTATGTGCACCCTTAAATCATAAATACTGACAAACATTGTCCTTGGAAGTTGCTGTATTGTGTCTTATCCTGACCCACTCTGTCTTGACCTTGCATTCTGATGTTCTGCGTCCTCTTTTACACCCAACCCCTCCTTTCTTGGTCTATTTTTACACCAAGAATTCTATCCATTTTTATCTGGCAGGCTATAAATGCACCATTAAAGAATTAGTCGTCTGCAATCACAGGATGTGGCCTAAAGCCAGCAGTGAACAGCTGTTGACGTGTCAGCGTCTCATCCTGTATGACAGGTCCATTCCTCAACCAGAATCCGCCCACCGACCACCCTAAGTGATGAGACAACAGGAAGAGAGGAGGACAGTAACCTGCCTCAACAGATCCATAACTGGGTGTTACCACCCTTTGTCTGGTTGGTCCTTACAGAAATTTGATTGCCTCATGGAAATACTTGCTAACATGTTAAGAATAAGAAAGGGTGATAAATCATACCAAGGGTTGTTATGGTGAGTTTGTTTTGGAGTCAGCGCTCAAAAATGACTTAATGCAGCTATAAGCCGTGGCCAAGCTCCTACTGTATGTTTTTCCATCCTCGTGCCGTGCTTTACACACATCGTAGATCTTCTAGGAAATATTATTCTATAGGAAAAGTATGAATGTCTTAAACCGTGGAGTGAGATTACTTTAGCAGATGAAAACAAAGCGTAGAGCTAATGTTTGCATTGTGTGGATGATGCATTTAAGTGCAAAATATAAAAAAACATTTTCGTTTGACCATTTGAAAAAACAAAAATAATGTATATTTTCCCCATTCCCCTCTCCACTTTTTAAAAATGTCTCTTTTATATCCATTTTACATCTTTTATATCTGTTTTGTAATGAACTATGTCTTCGGCCTGGGACAGGCAGCTGTTATCAAGAAATAGCTCTAACACCAGACAACAGCAGACAGACGAAGTTAGTGACTCGCTAGTGAACATAGTGGGGTATTTAGCAGCTAAAGAGCCTGATATTTCCCTCAGGAGCTGGTGGAGACCAAAGAAAGAGCTAAAAGGAGAGTTGGACTTAAGAGGTTAATTAAAAATCACAAGTTGCATTAATGTGTTAAAGAAATTAGTGGCATTTAAACAAATTTGCATTAACACGTTATTATCGCGTTAACTTTGACATCCCTTATAAAAATATAAAACTTTCAAGGTTTTTTTTTTTATAAAACATGCCGTTTCAAATCTAAGTGATGCAGCTTTGATATATTTGTTTCCCAACAAACACATCGACATAATTCATATGCCAATTAAGATATCTTGTTTAGGCCTAACTTAAAAATGACAATAACTAGTGTTAGTTAATATCATTATAAATTAAAAAAACATCCACAACACAACCACATCTTCACTATTATTATTTTGTATTATTGTTGAACAGTGCCACATAACTGCAGTGTTGAGCCCCTGCTTTCTGCCTGCTGCATTAACTTGCACAGACTTAGGCTGACGTAAACAAATCCTCGGGGAGATCCAGTTTGCAGATGTATGACTCGCTGCCAAGATGGAAACCGCTGAAAACCCCTTTAGCTCATCCAATGCCATCAGTCACCACATTATTAGTGATGGAAGATAAATTTTATACAACCGAGTCCGGATTGAAGGTTTGCGGCCCAAATATTCCTCTTCCTGCAGAGGAAGGTTTTCTATTAGCGGGTGAGAGCTTTGCCAAATGTGTCTCACACGCATCGCCTGTAGCCTATTAGTTGTTTATATCCAAATCTTCTGCATATAGAAATAATTATCGTTTTGTTTTCCAACTGCCAAACATTTTTCTTTCAGCAGAAAAAGCACAGAGAAGCGTACTTCATGTATTTAAACACATAAAGGACAGACAAAATTGAAAGCAAGTAAAGCTGTCTGGTTAGTGTTAGGTCGTTGCATAACCAAATGGCTACAACACATAAATGGAGAATGGATAAATCACTCAGCTGTGGAGATGCAGCTCACAGTACACCTAATCCATGTGTAAGTCTTGTATTGAATAGTACATGTAGGCTGTGTTTGTGTGTGTGTGTGTGTGTGTGTGTGTGTGTGTGTGTGTGTGTGTGTGTGTGTGTGTGTGTGTGTGTGTGTGTGTGTGTGTGTGTGTGTGTGTGTGTGTGTGTGTGTGTGTGTGTGTGCAGCATATGCCTTAGGACGTGCAGTTAGTGTTTCTGTTTGTGTTCAACCACATTGATTTGTGGATCGTCACAGCGTGACCCTGGTGCACGCTCTAGTGCTTCGCTGTGTGTCTTTCGATCACCTGCAAACTATTACCTGAGCACTCAAGCCAGTCAGGGTTCCTATTTTAGTGTCAAGCTTTTGCCAGACTGTCTTGTGTTCGTGCCAAGCTCTCGAGCCACTTGATCAAGCCTCGTTTCTGTGGCCCGTCAGGGCCGTTTTGCCCTGTTTTTTAGACAACACGGATTTAGCCTAGCCCTTGCCTGCACATCTGCCTCACTGCCAGACCTCTTGGATGTTTGACCTCGGCTTGCCCACTGTTTTTAGCTCCATTGTTTGCCTGACTTTTTTGCCATCAAAACTCACTAAAGAGACTTTGGTCCACAGTGCCTAACACTAATGCCTTCCATCTCCTGTGCACTGACTCTGGATGATTAAGACAAAAATAGCTGAAATTGGACTTTTTAGAACATGAGGGGATTGGATGTCCAGCCCGTTCTCATTCCCAAGGCTTTGTCACGGCCGTCAGCGATACCGCCACGCAAGGCACCCTTTAGCGCCGGTATGAAACACACCGGGCGTTCCGTTAACTATGATGTAAACCCATCCGCTGCAACAGTAAATGCTCAGAGAAAGTGCGCTGGGAGTGTGGTGACGTAGTTTAAAGAGTGAAAGAGACCTGGGCTGCGGTCGAAAGGTCAAAAAATGACGTCCTTATGTCTTTTCCTAACCACTTTTCCTTGACCTCGATGGAAAACGTCATGAGGTCAAGGAAAGATGTGAAGGAGAATTCAGAAGGACTTAGGAAAAGACAACCACGGTGTTCAGAGAATCCGACTGCTCTTTCACTAGGCTGCATAAAAATGACGTGATAGCACAAGTGTTATTGACGTGGGTCTGCTTCTTCTTCCTAAGACAAAAAAGACTTTTCAACCGCAGCCCGGGCGGGCAGGAGGGTCAAAACAAACAAAGGCTTGCACCCAGGAGACCGCTGTTTGTGTCTTGTGCGTCACGTCACAATCAGCTGTTCGTTCATGTCCCGTGTTCACAACGTTCAGTGTCATTTGCACCGTGCAAACGTAGTAGTTTTAAGCCCAACCATGTTGTTCTTTCCTAAACCTGATACCTATAGTGGTTTTGTTGCCTAATCCTAAAGTGATGCCAAGGGGCGTGACAAACAACAAGCTGGGATGAGAATGTGTTGGGATGTCACAAACTCTTGGTAATCTTTTAAAGCAATTTTGAAACCAGGACATTTGTAGGGGCCACACCTTTAAAGATGGAAATTTTTTAGGGCTTGAGATGGTGTGGAAAGGCGATGAAAGGTCTGTGATGCTTTGACTTGATACAAATAGCATATATTAAGTCATGCGTTTAACAAAGGTGTGCATATTTTTCCTTTTAAAATGACAGATGGTTTTGGTGTAATGGCTCTGATCAAAGCGCTGCCCAAACAAAAAGCCTTCTCCTAATGGGCAAAAACAAAACCCTGCAGGGAGAAAAGTGAACAGAGCTGAGTATACAACACAGTCTCACAGCAGTTCGTGGTATCCATGGTGCATCATAAAAATGAATAATAAAATCAATGAGATTAAAACTGCAGTGGGTAGAATCGGAGCAAATATGATTAAAAAAAGTTATTTTTATAAAACGGTCACTATATCCTGACAGTAGTGTATGAGACCGGTAATCTGAAAAAAATCATGTGTCTCTGTGGAAAACAACCAGTGGGAGCTGATCTGGAGTCTGCCGTCCAGCTTCTGTCTATGAGAGCCACGAGTCAATCACTCGCGAACTCCGACCAAACGTTCAAATATGAATCAATATTCTGTTACTGTAATGCCTATTTCTCGCCTCAAATGTTTTCAGAATCATCAGATCTCAGCCATGTTGAGATCTCTTGAGGAAATACCAAGCACCGCTCACATGGCAGGAGCACAGCCAATAGGAACGCTTTCTCTCTGAAATGACCTGTGATTGGTCAAAGTCTCCCATCACGGGCCAGATTTTTTAAAGCCTGAAAACAGAGCCATGAGGAGTTGCAGAAGTCTAGTTATCTCTCAGAACCCTTCATTTACAATATGCTGAAAGGTTATTATGGAATTTTTGCCCAATGATGCCAAAAAAATGTTGTCTACTGAAGCTTTAAAAGGAAATGACATGTTTTCAGCTTGCAACGCTATAAGGGCCACTGACCAAATAATGGTCAGTTCAAACAAAACTCTCCAAAGTGAATAATGTCTTTTCAGGCCAGCTGATGATCAGCTGATCTTAGTTGCTTCACTGACTTCACATTAAGCCCATTAATCTACTATGTGCTCCATTTAAGGGCTGCTTTTTAACTGTTTCTGGACTTTTGCATCTCAACACTTTCCACTCCCGTTTGATCATGAATTAAAGCTAAATATACTCGAGTTGAAAAAAATGACTTGAAAATCACATCCAGTATTTCCATGCCTCCACGGCTGCTATCCAGACCGCCCAAATCCTTCTGATTCGAGCTTCCCTTGATTCTGTCCCGGCCTCTCTGCATGTTCCAAGCCGTTGCCTTAAGATAATCCAGAGCCACGTGGCAGCAGAGGATAGATGAGTAGTTTGACCTCATCTGGCGAGGTTAAGAGGTCTCCTGGCACTGACTACTGTATATTGTACAGTGGTAAACAAAGCTGTAGTAGTTCCAGTAGTAAACAGGATCAGAGGTGACGGATGTTTCCTCACATAAAAGCTGGATGGGCGTTAACCAAACGAGTTATTTGTCTCCCCTCTCTTTTCTGCTCTCTAGTCACGAGAGTCTCTCTGTTTATCCATCACTTCAAGAGCTCCAGATGTGCTGTGTATCTGGCAATCGGGACAAAAGAAACAGAGGAAAGAGAGATGGATGGAGAGTGTCAATTCCCACTGTCTTCTCTTGAGGTTTCCATGCATAAAGTCCTGTTTCCATATCCTGTGATTACAGAATTGGAGCTGCAAGACATCAGTGTCACATCAGATCTACTACACAACCCTTAATCCGTTTTCTGGCACAAGAATCGGCCTTCATTTTACTTTCAAAAACCTTTCCAGGAGCAGCTTTGTGAGCCCGATCGGCCAAAGGGTTTGTGACATTATTAATGGCATGTGTTTAAATGTAAAGAATATGTGCGTTTAGGATCTTTCCCACACTTGCTGGCTCAGGTGATGAGGCGTCGTTTCTATTTTCACCAACGCATGAAATCCGCTAGCTAGAGCAGAAGATTACACAATCGTCGTTTTCTTTGCTTCGGCGCTCGGGGATATGCGAGGAAGACAGGCACTCGGCTCCAACCAAGTTCATGATCACATGAAATGATGTGTGAGAGCGTCATCTTTTCACAGTCATGGATCATCATTCCTGTGATTATGCCTCTCATTTTTTCCACTTTTTCATCTCAACTGAGCCTTCAGAAAAACATTTTTCCATATAAAAAGGGAAACCGTGCCACTAAAAATGTTTCTGGCCAATTTATATTTAGTTGAAGGATTTCACGTCTCACAAGAATAGTATAAGCTTTGTATATCCAGATAAAAATAAAGTGTAGTGTGAGTTTATCATTATTACTGTGTGGGTGTTCTCTCTGGATGGTGGTTTCTGTAGAAATCTTTTTTTCTTATTCTGCCTGCCTCTGCACTGACTGCTTTATAATATCTGATCAGACACATGATTTGAAAGCACGAACCAAACAAGATTTTGGAACGATGTATTAGCTAGGACATGCCGTGGTGACATCATGAGCTTGAGTCATTTCCACTGTTTCACTTTCCCACTTTCCGTGACACATACTCCCTAATGACAGTTTGCTCATTAACGTGAATCAAAGCACACAATCAACAGTGGAAAGCTCAGGGGGAGGAAACAGTGTCATATACTGTAACTGTTATGTCTCAGGAGATACAAATCAACAGATGAGGAGGTAGCAGAAAGAGTTCAGTGATTTATTGACATGAGTTTGTTCCAAATGAAACAGGAGATCTGACTCGTAGGTAACAGTTTAATCCAGAGACGGGTAACAGGGAACTAAACCCAGGAACACCAAGCACAGGGAAAACTAGACACTAGGAAAACAAGACTTTAAAAGAAGGCCTGGAGCACTGGACACTAGGTGAATAAACAAACTGGCAAGTAACAAAGGAACTTGGCTGGTATATATAGTGAACGACTGATAGGGGAAGTGAGAACAGGTGAGCAGTAGGTGAGGAGGACTAATCAGGGACAGGTGAAACTGATCAGGGCAGGGCAGACAATCAAAACTGGCGGGAAAACAGACAACAGTAACAAAATAAAACAGGAAACTATGAATACATGACAAGAAACAAAGAAAACATAACCTTAGAACTAGGGATGCACAATACCGGGTCGGATATTGGGCCGATAATGAGTCAAATAGCTGGATCGGATATCGGTGACAATGGGGCCGATCTATTTAATTCAATTTTATGTTTATTAACTATATATATTATATATTGTAATTTTAACTCCTATTTAAGGTTTGACCAATTTGTTGCTGTTTCTTGCCTTTCACTTAAACCCCTGTGGTAAATGTATGAGTAATTCTAGGTAGCTAAATGTAAGTCTGTTGGTAGGAGACAGAGGTGAACAGTATCTGGTGTCGAAGTCAGAAACCTCAATACCTTCACTGTTGCACTTCATCTTACGCAGGTAACAAACAACCAACAGTCTGAAGAGGCCTCCTTATTTTTTCATGCATTAATTAATTAGGGAATACACAGTGGCTTCCCCAAAGGACAAAGAGATAGCTGACGGCATTTTAGGGAATTAATGGAAAAATTAATGAAACCACCAGACAAAAATAGCCACAAACTGACATAATTATGGATGCAAAGTAAAAAACGAGTAAACACTTACTGAAGCAGGTTTAGGAAACCACACTGTAGGACTTGTATTTTCTAGTAGAGTAATCTGATGAGGTTAGTGGGTTTTGAGGATACAATCCTATTAGTGAAGTGCATTATTTAAGCTTACTGTACTGTACTTAAAACATTCATCATTTAAAGTGTTTTGTTGTGGAAGAATCCACCTGCCTTTTCTCTCTCAGCAGGGTCCGTGTCAAAACAGCTCAATGAAGCAAAACTGAAAAAGTGGGGCACAGTGGAAAACTGAATTTTGCTGGTGCACAATAGTAGTATATGGGCGTAATTCAGAGGAGTTAAGGTGGGATACTGATTGGGAAAAATTGGAAATGTAATGTGTTAAAGGTCTAAACAATGGCATAATGTAGCTTAATGACTTAAAATGTAAAAGATGTAAACAGATAGCACACTATAAATCAAAACATGAGTGTGATATCTTTTTGTCCCATTACCATGTCTCTGTCTGAAGCGCCATCAAACCTCATGAAATGAAATGAAACATGAAAGTGGAAATATCCGTCAGACATCAGATGGTTCAAAGTGGGCGTGTAGACTGAATTGTAGCCAGGAAAAACATCTCTTACCTGATGATTCAGTTAACTGCTTTCCAGCTCCGGTTGACTTCGCAGAAGGTTACTTTGATTTCACAGTTCAGCTTCTACAGCTCAAAATAAACTGTCGATTAAACGCTGTTTCATTATGGAGGAACCATCTGGAGGTGGTTTCACCACTAAAGCTTCTCTTGGGAAGGAAACTGTGTCCTTGAGCTTCAGGAGCAGCAGAAGTGAGTATATGGAAGCTTAAAATAACTTGGGTGGAGACAATGAGACAACATATTGGTTTAAGGTGTTGGTCTGGTCCCAGAAAACAACTGTGTAATGTAATTGATGGTTAGATGATATCAGTGGAGTTTAACAGAACCAACAGTTTGTTGCAGGAGGGAGCAATTTGACAATCCTTGATGCCAAAATTGCGTTATACATGAATACAGCTCTCCTCTTTCAGCACAATCAAGTTAATACAACACTGGGGCTTTTAAAAGTTTAAAAGGGCTTCTACACAATGATGTCTTCGAGTACCTTTTTTTTTTTAACAATGCGGTAACACTTCATTTTACAGGTCCGCAAATTTCATGGTAATTAGGTGATAATTAGCAAGTAACCTATTTGAAATTTCTCTGGAATTACTGCCAAATTACCCCAATATTTACCTCAAAATTTAGCGAAAATTACTTTATATATTACATCACCTGATGTGCGCGTCGCTCGTTGTACTACGTCACTCGCTGTGGCCGTCCGCAGACTACAAAGGTATTTGTGATACGTCAAAGACAAACATAACCGGCCGCTTCATATTCAATGGACAGAAATGAGAATGCATCAATCTCCTCATCTAACTCTTGGCAAAAGGTGAATATTTCCCAAACTTTAACTACTCCTTTAAGTGCTGAAAATAAGGCTTTCCTCTGACATTTATCAGTCTCATATTACGCAAACGAGATAGCTACAATGTCACAATCTGTATGTGTAACGGGGTCATTATGTACCTCTATATCTTGTTCTCTGGTTGTTATAATTTGACATTATTACATTACACATTGCCCCTTTCCCTCTCCCCTTTTGTACAGTTATCCTGTGGGAGAGGTGGGTGTCATTTCTTTTGGCACATTTATTATCCTAATCCATCCCATTATTTCAGCGAACTGGCATTTAAAAATAGTTGTTTTAAGAGTAAATGCTGCTAGCTTAAAGTTACGGCAGACTAAGCTAACTTCCGTTTTATATGCTGTATTGGTTTGTGTAGGAGCTGGAGCGGGCAGTAGATTTAACATGGAGGTTCTGTTTCCCTATGTGTTCATCAGAATAAACAGAGGCCAACCATAAAGAGATCCCAGTGTCACGGTGTCTTTACACTCTGACCAACACAACGCAGAAGTCCACCGGTCACATTATGTTTGTGAACGTTCAGTGTGTCTAATTCTGAGGTCCACAGCTGCTTCCTCTCAGTCCAGCTGTGCCTGAAACTCTGCTCATGTTTCAAGAATGAATGGAAGAGTTTTGTCCTCAGGTTCTCACACACTTATATACAGAAGTCAGGCAGAGAGGCAGATACCAAACAAATACATGCATACATATAGTACTGTAAATCCCAACTCATTCACATGTGATTGCTTGTTACAGAAATGTCCAGCACCTTGTAAATAAATAAGGTTGTCATTAAGTTTAGAAATGGTTTTGTTTAGGAATAAGGTTAAAGATATGGGTTTGCTGTATTTAGAGTGGGAGGATGGATATCTATACTGAGACTTGAGCTACCTCCAAACTATCAGTAATGACTCATCATGTTTGGCATTGTCAGCTCTCTCTCCCTTTTACATCACATTGAAAATTGATTAAAAAGGATAAAACTAATTAAAAGTTCACTGTGTGAAATACTGTTCCTTTCTCAATGAAGTCTATCAAAATGAGCAGATGTGACAGTCAGAAAGGTAGATCTTTAAAGGAAAATTAGACATTTTCGGAAATTCACGTATTCGCGTTCTTACGGACAGTTAGATGAGAAATTTGATAACACTCATGTCTGTTTATGCTACAGCCAGCTAACTTAGCTTAGCATAAAGGCTGGAGACAGGGGGAAACAGCTAGCCTGGATCTGTGCAGAGGTTAAAAAAAAACAAAAATAAAAACTGCTTACCGGCACCTCTAAACAAAACAGTGGACTCAAAAGCAGGACTCAAAGCATTCAGAGCAGATTGAATAAAACAAGACTCGGTCCAAATCGAGTATATGGCTGGACCGTGTAGGTCAGTCTGGGAATTTGTGGCTAAATTGTTACACAAATAGTCAGTGGTCACGTCTATAATGTTAATCCAGTAAGTCTGTCTTAAATGTACTGCAGTGGCATATCATGTCATTGTAAAGCGATGTATGAGAGGACCACTCGCATTAGTGAGTGTAACCGCTGACACCCACCTTTTCATGTTGAAAGAGCAACGACCAATGAAGACACTCCAACACTCAGCCGACCAATTGTGTAACTTCCCTCACTCAGTGACAGACTTCTGCGTTTGTAGGGCTGGCCCCAAGCCCCCAGGAAGAGCACAAGTCGTTGATTCCAATTTTCGTAGTGGCCAAACGATAGTACTACAACTTCCTTGTCCGTCACGTGATGCCATTGGGCCCAAAAAGACTTCTTCCCATAGACTTACATCGGGAAAGAGACGTCTGTAACCCAGCGGATGAAGGTAAACCAACTCCCCAGTACAAACACTCTAATAGCCCTTATTTAAATCATTAGGTCCTGAAAGTTGTAAAATGCACTAATAGCCGAATCCTGAGTTATTTCCCTTCTTCTGTTCATGTGAATGAGACCCAGACCGACGAACTGGCACCAAACAAAGGGAGTACAAGACTAAATACACAAGGGAGGAAGGGTGATAAAGACAGACAGGTGACAGCAGGTCTAACGAGGGACAGGTGAAATCAATCAGGGCGGGGCAGACAATCACACATGCTGGAAAACACATAAAGGCAGGAAGTGAAGCTGTCTTCAACGAAAGAGGAGGTGAGTATCAAAATAAAACAGGAAACATGAATGAAAAACATGAAACAAGGAAAAAGCTAAACTGAATAAATGACACGAAACAAAGGGAGAACATAAATGAGGACAACGTATCCTCATACAACTACATACAACATAACGTAGCTTATGTATGGAGGTTACGTGACAAATAAATCAACGTAGACTTCTGGTTTCACACGGGATACGAACACCGGTCTCCTGGGCGAAAGTCTGGTGTTTTTGAGAGTGGAATCAATCGTCATCAAACTCTCGGCAAGAAAGCAAATAAACATATTTTCGTCAAACGTCGAACTATTCCTTTAATGCCCTCCATGTCTCCATGTCAGCATACTTGTATAAAGCTTATCTATTTGTACAAAGGTCATCTATATATAAAGCTGACCTTTTCTGATTAGACCACTGGGATAAGACAATTACATTCTGCTTCCTTCCACTGTCCCTTCCTCTGTCTGCTGCTGTTTTTAAAGTCTTAAGCAGCAATGACGACATCCGCAAAAGCTACCGATGCTAATGAAGGAAAACTGGACCAGCGCTGGGGCTGCGCATGAGGTAGGTTGCGTGTCATGTGCGAAATGTTCCACAATAAAGGTGAGCTCAGCGCTGTAAGGGCCCCCTTGGCTCCTTCGACCCAGAACGTATTTTTCGCCTGTGCCAGACTGAGGCAAATCTGGAAACATGTACCTGTGAATTGGCAGGTGGTTCAGTTACAAGGGGTGCGAGAAAATAAATACATCTTGATGTTCATGATGACATCACCTCATAGCAGGTCAGAAAATGTGATGAATGTAGCACATAATACATATAAGGAAGACTCTCCAATGAATCTGATCCTATTTTGTCTATAACAACCATACAAGTCCTTCCACACCAAACAGGATTGAGGTTTCCGCAGGGACATCGAGAGCAGCTGGAGAGATGGGATGTTTCTTTTGTAAACTTGCCAAGAGTTGAAAGGATAGGCTAATCTGAGAATTAAGGATCAATCGAGGCGTAAGCCCCTTGACTGCTGCACAAATAGATGAGAGACGTGAGAGGAAGCCCCACTGAATCCAGCATGACTGCATGTTATGGGTCTTCTGCAGCCACGGTGCTAAAAACCAATCTCAAATACACAATTTGCTTTTTATACTGTATAAGGTCATCTGATTGAGGCGTGAAAAAACTGGAATGTTTAATAATCCGAATAATATTCAATTACATAGTTTCATGTCCTTATTTGAGTTGGACTTTGAATGAGTATCTGCTACTTTCTTTTCACTGCACAAAATTCACAAGGTGAAAAAATAAATATAGATTTTATTATTCGAGGATGATGTAGTAATGATCTTATTTATATGTTCTCATATTAAAATAGTTGAGAAATTCATCCATACATGAATGTGAAAATGACTTAACGTCCACAAAGACAAACTCAGAAATGCTATTATGCAGTGAGCACAGTAGTTGTAAAAATTATACGTTGACCTTTTCCCAAAATCAGGGGTGGTCCTCGGCAATGTGTTGTGTGTTTGTTACATATTAAAGTGTAGATATCTGCTCATACACAATTAATATAGTTTTATGGCCTATAACTGACACCCAAAGGAGTTGTTCAACATTTTGAGAAATATGCTTATTCGCTTTCTTGCTGAGAATTAGATGAGTAGATTGACTTACTTGTATCAGAGTATGTTTTAGTGTGGTATTGTTACCTTTACTGAAGTAAAGGATCTGAGTACTTCTTCCACCACTGCATATTTCCCAAAATGTCGAACTATTACTTAAAGTTTCTGGTCCGAAGCACTAACTAACTGAAGTGATCTCTTTATGCCAGAACTGTGACTTCAGTTTTTTTTATTTTAATTATATGACGTGTACTGTGAGGGCTGCTGAACTGACAAAGCAATTAAGAAAAAAGGGATTAGAAGCTTATTTCCCCGTAGCCCAGCAGATAACATCTTCATAATGTTGCACAACATTGAAAACACGCTTGTAAAGATAATAACTCGTCATTCCATATCCCGGTGACAAATTTTCACCTGATGAGAAAGTCCGATTAGAGACAGTGGAGGAAACATTGATGGCCATATTTGGTCAGAGCAGGACAAGAGAGATCTGGGCAGGAAATGCGAGCCAGCGTGCTTTTAGGGCTCACGTGACAGCTGAATTTGAAAACAATGACAGGCATTGTAATATGGTTTACACAGATGACAGAGGGGAAGGAAACTTGAACAAAAGGATTTGGGTAAAGGAATCCAGCATAAAAGAAAAAAGACAAGCATGGGTTCTGAAGACAAAGAGACCGTCGACGGGGAGAGAGACGGAGAGGAAACAGGCCGGGAGAGGCGATAGTAGCCTTACTATCATGGTGACAATTCCTTTTGGGGGAAAAGAAGCTGTGTCTGTCAAAACAGATGGCAGCTGGTTAAGAGGATTAAGGCGCCGTTACTACTGTTTCCAACACCACTTCAGACTGATCAACCCCCCCAAAACACAGACAAACACACACATACACACACACCGCCCTCACAGAACTGTTTCCTCTCATCCCAAGCCAACAACTCGGCCAACACTCGACCCTGCGTCACTCACTCGCTCTTCACTTCAGAACAACAAGACAGCTGGGATCAGGACAAGTCGTGATGTTCTGGATCACCATCTCAATACTACGCCACTCCATCCCCAACTATTTACCACTGTTGAAAAAGTATGGAAACAATTGTTCAGTTTGTGTGAGAGTTCATAGATGTTCCCTTTTTTAACAACTTGGATCTTCCTTTTGTAGTTTTGGCGATCATTTCTATTGGTTGTGGTAATAATATTGTACTCTGTGGAATGTGGGAACACGGCAACATTGATTCAGACAGACAGGTTGTAAACAAGCCTACATTTTAGCCATAATATCACATATTAACACTTCATTTGGGGGTAAAACAAAAATGTTGTTAATAATGCCGTATTGCACAGGAAAACTGCGCACACTACTGTACAACAGGTCAAAGTTGAAACCAGGAATCTATCTGTAAACTGCGTATATCATTCTAGTGGTGCAACGGTTCAACAAGCCCACGGTTCGGTTTGTACTGCGGTTTTCGGCCGCGGTTTTGGTTTCAGTTCGGTTAAAACAACCATTTCTTATGTGTTTGAAATCCAAAATATATATATAGAGTGTTTCATAGTGATGAATGATATTTCTATATTATATGAATCCGAAACACTGATTTTATACATTAAATAAGGCAGGCTACTTAATAGTCAAGTAAGCTTATGTTCAGATAATTGCCTCTTCTATGTCTCTGGTTTAATAGCGGTGCAACGGTTCAACACAGTTTGGTTTGTACGTTATTGAACGGTTTGTTTTATTTATTTGACAGGGACAATACATGTAGGCATTGATACACTTAATTAAAGTGCAACCGATGCAATGAATATAAGACTTCTATCCGTAGCTAATTTGCAGACCTTTTCCCTGGTTAGGCTTTTAAGAAGAAATAATATACAAAATACGGTTTGGTTTTGCATCCCGAGTATGTTCGTCTGGCCGCTCTTGTTTTAGCTGTCAGATTTATTTTGTGTTGTATTGTGTTCCAAGATGTCAGAAATGAACTTGGTGAGTAGGATGTTAGCCTGTTATTACCAAGAGGAATGATGGCTAAAACTATGAAAAATAAGACTCAAGTTGTAATGTACCAGAATTTCCTTACACGAGATGGTTTTTTAATGTTCGGTTACTTAAAGGAATAGTTCAACATTTTGGGACATACACTTTCTTGCCGAGAATTGACACTCACATGTCTGTGTCAGGGGAAAACAGTTAGCCTAGCTCTGTCCAAGGTTTCAAAAATAGGTTTAAAAATCTGCCAACCAGCACCTCTAAAGCTCACCAATTAACACATTATATCTTTGTTAAATCGGAAAAAAATTGAAGTGTTAAAGTTGTGCTGATAGGCAAGTTTGGACAAAGCCAGGCTAGCTGTTTCTAACCTTTATGCTAAGCTAAGCTAAGCTAAGCTAAGCTAAGCTAAGCGCCTGCTGAGTTTAGTGTTTATATTTAGTGAGTGGTATCGATCTTCTCGTCTCTCTGCAAGAAAGACAATACATGCATTTGCCAAAAAGTCAAACTTTTCCTTTAAACAACTCCATTCATCTGTCTGTTACCTTTAATCAGTGCATCGGAGCTTATGGAGCGCTTGAATGCACCAGTCTTGGCATGTTCGGGACCAATACGCAAAAATCCAGAGACAACACATCTTACTTCATCAGTTGGTTGGTTTATTTATCATTAGCAATGACACCAAATGTACTCTACTGTTTTCACTTGCTATCATAGGAGATGCATTTTTGAATTGTAAACAGTGAAAATGATAAAATGCATTTCAGAAAACTCCTTACAAGCAGTGTATGACCGGGGGGGAAAGAGCAGATTGAACCTGCTCTTGCTCATTTTTTTTAAAACAATACATGTCATCTTATAGTTTTGAGTCTCTCATATTTACATAGATACAGCTGGGTCCCACATTCACCAGCAGAGACCTACGGGTTTTTTGTTTTTGTTTGTTTTTAATGTGTTATCACATAGTTTTCTTAAAGAATTATATTTACAACCATAACGCCCCCCCAGCTGCCTGCTGCCGGGGGGGTTAACACACAGTTAGAATCACTTGCTTAAAATTCATTAAACTACTTATGGTTCTTGAAAGTTTACGTTGTAAGTCAACCTTATAGCTCTACGTTGCTTTTTTTCTCTTAACAAATAAAGTTAATACAGAGCTCAAGCCGTTCGTCTTCCCCATAAAAATTCAAAACAATCAAAATAAATGAACAAAACCAAAACACAATAATAAAATAAAAATAAAAAAACAATATTGCACTTAAAGTTCAGGACAGCATTGGACCTGTTTGGTGGTTAAGAGGAAAGTGAGAGCTTTTAAGCTGAGTGCTTTAGAGGAGGTGAGGGTGTCTGTAGAAGCATCCAGCAAGTTAATCTAAATAAATAGGCAAACGTTTTGTACAACGTGAAGCATCTTTTTTCCTCCGGCGATGAGACGAGCAACCTCTTGTGTATTGCTCAGTAGAACTAGGGAGTGCAGGTTGGAACCCTAAAGCATATAAAAACAGCGAGTGTGTAGAAAAACAGAAGATAAACCAAGCGGGAACCTGTCATGTCCTGAGTATGCTCCCTCGATTAGTCCAGAATGAGCTACAATGTTAAAGGAAATGTCGTTTGGCTGCACAGAACTTTTTTTTCTTCTTCTTCAGTTTTCGTTCCTTGTTGTAAACAGTCTTTGGAGACAGGAAGCAAGTCGTCTTTTTCTTCCATTACTGGCTTTGAATGTGACTTTTAATGTCTGTTAATGTGAGAGTGACACATATCTGCGTTTCATCACAGTCCATCCGTTATTTGTGTTCTTTGCCCGTCTGCTGTCTCCGTCTTTGTCCCCCTTGAGCGCTTTTTCCACAGTCTCGGGATGAACTGAATAAGCTGTTTATAGAAGCTGTGAGAGGGTGTTTAACGGAGATGCGTGTGAGACGGAGCCATAGCGCTAGCTTTCATTCAGACATCTTGTTTCCCCCCTCTCTCCGTAATACAGTCAAGAGCCTGACAAAAAAAAAGGACTTTGCGTCGTACCAACAGCTTTGAAGTGGCTTCACAGAGAACATGGTGGAGGAAAGGAGGGCATTTTTTAAAAGGAAATTAAACAGAAAAATAAGTGACAAAACAGTACCGGACTGTCTTCATGTCTGCGGGGGGTTTTCTGAGCAACCCCTCCTTTTCTTCAGTACAACTGGACAAAAACTTAAAAAAAACACGAGCAAAAGACAGACACCACAAAAAAAAGAGAGACAGTGATCAGACAAGCGTCCAGCTCCTGCTCCGGCCCCCTCGCTTGTGGGCGTCTGAATTTTTGGTAACATCCATCCATCCATTCATCCGTCCATTCATTCCATCCATCCACCTGGTAACTGTGTAAACTACATTCCTTTGCAGTGCCATAGCTTTGCCGCGTCCTCTCCCATCGTAACAACAACAAAAAAATAGTGGACAGGATGACATACACAAAAAAAATGTAAAAAAAGGCAAACAAAGACCCTCACATCCCACCCACACACTCTTTTCAAGTCTGACCCTTTTTTCTCTCTCATCATCGTCGCGTTTCTCTTCGCCTTAGATCTTTTTTTCTCTCTTTTACGACGAAGACGAAGTCGGAGTGGAGCTGGCCTTTTTTTGGTTGATTAAGTCCACGTAGAGTTCTGAGCGCAGGAAGCGGGGGTATGAGTCCTTCTCCATCAGCCCGTATATCCGCCGCTGCGCTAGGTCAAAGCAGGAGCGCGTCACATTCTGCAGGTTGTCCTTCGTGTGGTCTCTGGTGTACGAATCCAGATTTACCTGCAGAGGAAGAGAACAAAACAAGTCAGGAAGTGCAGGATTACACTGAAGAAATAGCAGGGAAAATGCATTTTTTGATGCCATTTTTTCCCCCCAGTATCCATATGCATTACGTGCACTCCCACTCACCTCTTTACAAGACTGGATGGCGATGTATTCCGCAAAGATCTTCTTGGCTTTCGACGCCATCTTGGACTGCGACTTGATCTTCTTGTATTCCTCACATGCTAGCCAGAATTCCAGATTCTCCTCGCTGAACTCGGTGCGCAGGAAAGCTCTGAACGCTGCCAGACCATCTGAGGGAAAGCAGAGCGCAGGAGAATAAACAAGAGGAGAGTTGACTGGAGTGCCATGGCAACCTCACAGCCGAAGCGCTCCTTGGAGTTTCAGCGCCTAAAATAGCTCTGTGACGGCCTTTCGAGTCATGTGGTCGGAATAAAATGAGACATAAAACCTTTACAACACCGCAGCGCATATTCGAGACCTCAACATCCTTTGAGTGACATCACCCACGATTCAGCATGACATCTATGCATTCCCCTTTACACATGCTGTGAATGAACAAAGGGGTGACTGTTGTGGTGTAAGTGGGGGGGCTAATTCTGGCACTTTATAAGTTTCAGTCCAGTTAATGATTTGAGGAAGAAGGCATCCAGAAGAGAGAATAGCAGGAAGCCGCGTCCACCCACTTCTCCCTCCTGCACCTTTCCGTTCCCATGAATCACCCACGCTGATAAGCGGAGCCAATGCGAGCGGTCATCTCTTACCTCACTCTGGTAAGCAGGAGTGAGGTAAGAGGTGGAAGAGATGGAAATAAGAAGGGGGGAGAAAGAGGCCAACAATGGGGAACAGATGTAGCGCTGGCTTTGTATCAGCATTTTAAAAAAAGGGATTGTGGAAGATGAATTGTGGAAAACAAAAATAGCAACACGCTTGCAGGTTGTCTGTTTGAGCTCCTTCTTCTCTCTCTCTCTCATGCACTCTAGTCTGCTGGGATTAGGGAAACTTGATGCAAGCTGCCTGTTCACTGCAGCACTGTGTGTGTGTGTGTGTAATCCATACATCAGTACATGCATATTGCCTGTGCTCACCACCCTCCCCCACCACTTCATGCAAGCACTGTATGTCTATATTGCACTAAGAGACAGATGATTCCCATGTACGTAAACGAGGGAGAAGATGAGAGAAAAAATGAAGAAATTGAAAGTAACTTACATTTGTGTGTCAGCAGCTTGTCAAGCGCGTCCCCCCACTTCAGTGCCTCCTCTGGGGTCGGCCTGCAGATGAAAGCAGAGCGGTTCTTTAACAAGCCCATCTCAGCCAGGTTTCTCATTGTGTGACCCATCCGCAGAACTTTGTCTAATGCTGGTGGACAGGTGAGTGGAAACCAAGTAGGTGATTCCCTCTCCGTCGCTTTCCTTCCCACTCTAGTCTGTGTCTACTGATCTTCCCACCTCTCATTCGCTTCTGCTCTGTGGAGGCTTACAGCTCTGAGAGCCATGAGTCTGTGTCTGCTTCACCCTGGTGGAGGTAGGCTTTTATATTCCCACTCAGTGCAACTTGGTAGGCGGGAGGGGAGGGGCTCCGGCCAGCCAATGGGGATGTGTTGTCAGGTTTAAAGACCTCCTCCCCCCCCCCCCCCCACACACCAGTGTCTGTCTGCCCCCTGCTGCCGCTCATTCTTCCCGTACCCTGCTGTAAAGCATGCCTCTTCACTGAATCCACATCTGAGGCCTTATTTGACATAATAAGAAAAACATTGCTATGTAATTTAAAGGGTCATTTTTTTTTTTATGTTATGTCTTTAAGAACATGTATGTACAAATATTGCATTTATGTGTTGAAGCAGCTGCTTTATACTGTTATAATATAAGGGAAATGTTAATACAAAAATCTATAATATTGATATTTTAATGTAATTCCATAGAGGACTTTTATTATAGCAGTTTGAGACCAAACATGTAAGAGAATATACAAAAAGTATATAAAGAATGGTAGCTCATCTTACACTTTTTTCACATTTCGTTAGTGATATATATATATATATAAACAGTTCACTCTCCCTCCTTCAGATGTGCCATTGTTACACAAACATGCCCTCATTCCTTTTATTACCGCCACACTCCCGTCACTGCTGCTGCCCACATGTCTGTCTTCCGAGGCCAGGTCATCACCAGTTGTGTGGCGAAGACCCGGAACACACAGCCTCACACACGCCCCCACATGCACATGCTGTCAGGAAGTGGCCACTTACTTGACTGACTTCATAGTTTTGTCCAACTTGCCGGCTGGGTTGCTTCCCGGGGATTCATTCCTCCTCCGCAGGAAAGCCAGCCGATTCTTCATGTCTTTGGCCCTGAGTGAGAGGAAGATGGAGGAGAGAGTTGGCAAGAGAGGGGAAGAGGGGAGGAAAGATTTATGAACAGGCGAAGGAGGGGGGGGGGAAAGAAGTTGAGGCAGGACAAGGGAGGAAAAAGGGAATGAGAGGAGGTGGACGAAAAGAGACACGGGAAGAAAGTGTGTTGAGTCCAAAAGTCCAAAGTCCACAATTAAAACAATCCAAGTTCTTCAGCACTGTAAATCCACATGAAATCAAACCCAGAAAAGCCAGAAAAGTTGAAAAGAAATGTGTGTGTGTACATTTTAGTCTTAGAACTTTTCCAAAAGGCAGCTGTCGAGCTCCCTTTCCTCGCCTTCGCGTCTCGCCTGTCAATCTAATATATCTTTCCTGTAGATGCGTCCCTGGCAGGTTCCTCGGCAGGGACTGAGCGAATGTGGCAGAGAAGAAGGAGAGAGACTCAATCCTGACTCCTCCGTTTCATCACGCCGTTCTCCATGTGCCCAGAGGGGTTGCTGAGAGGGAGCTGACCCAGGGCCGAGGCAACAGGGCAGAGTGACCTCCTCACTCCTACTGCTTCCCCTACTCAAAAGCGGCATCCCAAATCCTCCTGACCGCCCACCTCACCTGCTTCACCTTCCTCCAACCGCACACACCCCCGGCTGCTCATGCGCCACCTCGAAATCTCACACAAGGTGAAGCCACCAATCCTCAGTCCCCTCGGGGCTCCTTCGAGAATCCTGCGCATTCCCATAATCCCATGGTGCGTGTCCTGGCTTTTCCCGACCCGGAGCGCGTGCTGCCTCATTGGGATGTGACCTCACTCAAACACCCATTTCCTGAGTCCCTGCTTTTTGATTTCCACTGTGGATTGCTAATAATGCAGCGCGGCGGCGTGCGCTCGCCGGCCCTAATCACTGCAAGCTGTGCCACCGCCAACCCACGGCCCCCAGGAGAGCATGTACACCCCAAATTAAGAAACACGGCTGCCAGTTATAGACACTTATCATTAAAACGTGCACACAGAGGGGGGGTGGAACAACACAGTACATGAAAGAACGCCCACACGAAGGTTTCAAAGAACCCCCCCCCCCCCCCCTGCACCTGTGCCAACTCATGCCCACTTCACTGGTGCTTTCATGCCAGTCACAGGTGTTGGGAAAACTCCCAGTTTCCACCAGTGTGTACGTGTGTGTGTGTGTGTGTGTGTGTGTGTGTGTGTGTGAAGGGAAGTGAGAGAGAGGTAATTTATGCCTGCGTAAATGCACGGCGGTCGCAGCAGCGTGGCCGCCGAACAGAGAACAGAGAACACAGTCAGCTGTCTGTTGTGAGTTTTTCCAACTGCCGCGGGACAGGAAAAGGTAGAAACATGCCCCGTGCACATGATACGACATGACTGCATGAGCTGTTAGAAGCAGCTGCTGAATAGCTCCTTTAAAATCAGGATGAGTGTGACTTTGTGGGGGTATTGATTTGGGTGTGTTTGGGTTTGGGGGGTTGCAGACGGTGCAGACGCAGAGAGCCACAAGAGGCCTTTTCTGAGAGCGTTTTTGAGGTTCGGGAGAGTGGAACTACCACGTGAGTGACTAAGAAAATGAATGTGCTACCAAAACATGGAAAAAGTAAAAGCATCCATTGGTGTGGACATCTAGAAAAAGCTATGTGGAATTCAAAAATCGATAAAAAAACCCAACAACAACAGAGAGATCGAAAGACAATTAGAGGACAAGATGAATGTCAAAATGAATTCCACATCTCATCCTAAGGAATACCTAAACGTCCACGCGACATCGCCGGCGGAGAGATGACTCATCCATCGATTGAAATAAGCGCCCCGTATGAAGCAGGCTCAAACCAGACGCCGAACAAAATTCAGGCCTCTCTCTCGCCGGAAACAACGGGGTGTGAACAGCTCAGCCTGAAGGACATTATTACCCAAATAAAAAACTCTCTTGCTGTTAAATAAACTCGTAACACGGGAGCAGGATTCATTAGATCGCGCTATTTTTAGCTCGCACTCAAGGAAATTAGGTCTCGAGCTGTGCGTGTGTGTGTGGATCTAAAAGACAGCCTCTGTCTTGCATGTGCATGTGAGGAAGTGTTTTATAAGGGCTTGAAAAAAAATCGTGTTGGCCTGACAAAAGACGCTTTATTAGTATTTATGTCTGCTTTTATACAAGCTGAGCCCGCGTGGGCATGAAGTGACAGTGATGTCACTTTAAGGGGAATGTATGTTTCTATCCTGCCACCATGTGGGTGTCGATGGATACTGCAAACACAAACGGTTGACATTTTCCGCCCTCTAGCAGCACAGATTGCTTTTCAAGGCATTCCTCTCCTCCCAATAGTTGGTATCAACGCTGGAAACAACTTGATTTATCCTTCCACTTATTTTCAAAAACTCCAATACAGCACTGACGCTATTCTTGAAAACAAGTATAGCATATTATGTAGCATTTAAACCTCTACACACTGACTACAAAGACACCTTTTTTCTGTAAGTCTGCGTGTTAGGTAGTGTGTCATACTGCAGGAGGAACTGCTTGTGTGGTTATCAGCTCAATGGGAGTCAACAGCAATTCTTGAAGGAGGGCCACATAATACTCCTCCCTCAATGTGGGCAGATACACTCTTCATCCTTTAAACTGTGCCAATCAGTGGACTACCCAAACCATCCAGACGTAGACATTTTCATTGTTGTTTAACGCATCAGACTTGCAATAACTGCTGCCTAACTAAAAAACAAAGAGGAAACACTATTAGCATGTTGAGTAGAACTTCCTCGGGTGAAACTCTAAACCCTCAAAGGCAGGGTGGGGGATCTTGAGAAACTTACGTAAGTTGCGACGTAATTTCAGGTACATTTCAGTCAATTTGTATATCTTTCTCTGTCTTTTGATAATGGAGTTAAGTTTCAGCACACATAAAGCAACCAAAAATAGCATTTTCTCTTACAATTTGCCATTTTGTTTCTCTTCTTAAGGGAAATGTTAACACAATAATCTAAAATATTCATATTTAAATGTAATTCCACTTTTATTATGGCTGTGTGGGACCAAATATATAAGACAATATATAAAAAGTATATAAAGAATGGCTGCTCATCTTGAGGAAAGAGGAAACACTATTAGCATGTTGAGTAAAACATCCTCGGGCGAAACTCTAAACCCTTAAAGGCGGGGTGGGAGATCTTGAGGGACCAGCAAGAGTACACTCGATTTTTAAAAATGATCCAGCCGAAAAAATTATCTCTTACTCTTTTTCAATGAAAGTAGCTAGCAGCACTAGCTCCCAAAGTCCCTAAATCTAGAGAGAAAGTCGCCAAGTCGGTAACGCCCGTCGCTTCAGGTCTCCCTCCAAAGCCGCTCCCCCACAATTATCATTACGAACATAACCATATCATAACGAACGTGAACGGTGAACATGGCTATTGCTAGTACTTACAGCTGTCAAGCTTCATTACATTCGGGCTCAATGTAGCTGGACGTGTTTATTACAGTCCTGCGAGAGCCACAGATACCTGATTTCTTTCCTTTTTTTTTGTCAGAGCATTTGATTTATTGATTGCTGTAGGGATGTAATGAGAATTTCAACTAATATTACAAAAGAAAATTTCTAAAATCTTTTACCAACAAGAGATGAAGCACTCTTCGTACCAACAAGGCCGGAAACCACGGTTACAGATGTTTCTGTATCGGTTTTGTTCAATATCAGGGATGGAAAGTCGTTTTATACTTAGAGCAACGTCGCTTAAGAATGATACTGCACCCAGTGTCTCTTAGCACCTCTACTCTTTATGTGCTAATAGCAAAGTCTCTCACTTTGAGTAACTCTGTATTTAAAGTTCTGTATCTGCTAATAGCTCCCGGGCACTAACACCATCGGCAGTGTACTGTATCGCACTCCGTTTGATTTATTACATACACTTAACTTAATCTGCTACACGACTGACACATGCTCTTTAAAGGATTATCAAATTAGGATGATCTTTGATCTCAGAAATGTGTGCTCCACTGCCCCACGAACACACTAGCATACCCACGTTTGCAGCACATGCATCATGAGTGTCTGTTTGTGTCTGTGAGAGAGAGAGAGAGAGAGAGAGAGAGAGAGAGAGAGAGAGAGAGAGAGAGAGAGAGAGAGAGAGAGAGAGAGCGCTTTATGTGCCCGAGTGAAGGAGCGAGAGGTCTTTGGCTCTGCAATTATCTGTAGGTTTCCGTACTCTTTATTCCCTCTTTGCTTGGCTCACATTAGACGCACTAATAGCACCCCGCTGGCTATTCCTGGTGTTCTGATAAGTAGGCCGCACTCCCAGGGAAAGGCTCTGGGAGCACATGGGCGAGAGCCGCAGACAGACACACTGCAGATCGCAATGTACCATGCAAGCACAAAGCCAAATCCGCTGCCCCACTTCATCCCACTTTTTGTTGTTTAGCATGCGAGGCTTTGTTTCCCCCACAATGACAGGAGTTCACCCTTTGTGAAGCCTGACCTGTGAGATTTGGGATGCGGCGAGGAATCGAAATCCAGAGAGCAGCGGGCCAAGGTTCGAGCTTGTTTTCATTCCCTCTGCCACTTTCTATTTACAGAAGGCCGGGCGCCTGTGAAGTGAATACGGGACAAAAAGCACCGTGTGTGGCTCAGCTTGTGCATCTGTGCGGGTATAATGAGTCAAGAGTTGTGTCAGTGCGTCTGCAACACTTTAAATAACATTTTGGGTTCTGTCTAAAGAAGATGTGGGAACAAACTGTGTTTGTCCTGTAGTTTCTCCACAGACGAACCAGTCCAGAGATGCGATTTATCCAAAAACACATACAGTAACACAGTAAGACAGAGAAAGTGCCTTATAACAAGGAGAAAAGTCACTCCGCCGTATTCCTAGAAGAACAACGAAAAAAAGAATTGTCCTAAATTTCGTGCTTAAATATAACACTCTCATCTCATTCACAGTCTCCCTCAATCAAGACCAAAAAAAGAGCTCTATTTCTGAGCTAAATCACCTTCCTAGCCACAAAGACCACATGAGCAATCCTATTCCTGAAATCCAGGCTGTGTATAATAAGAAAAAAGGGCCAGCCTCAAGTTAGAACTTAACGCAGCTTCCTCCAAAATAGTTTGAGCGCCTCTCGGGGCTTTTTTTTTTCTCCCTCACTGCGACTGTCAAATGAGATCCATGTAGAGGTCAGATGGCTTGCTACCAGCTCGAGAGCATCGATCCCTGTGGGACGCAAAACAGCCCCCAACCCGCGCTTTCCTTACCCTCCATTCTGATAATTCTTGATAATCAAAGTGCAGATGAACCCACACAAACAACACATCCACTTCCTCGCTCTTACCTTTCCAGGTACTTCTCTGAGAAATCAACCATAGTGGGAAACATTGGTGCCGGCATGTACGCAGCTTCACGTGGTGCGTGCGGAAATTAGACTGCATGTAAGCGTGTGTCAGGAGTGCCGGTGCTCGGGGCCCAGGGGTTTGTTTGACAATCACATTCCTCTAACCCCTGAGAGGATGTGCTGGAGCTTTATATAGTCCAGGGGGGTCTGGGGAAGGCGGACCCTGGGCTCACCCAATCACCACGCAGTGTTTTAGAGAGGACAGATTCCTTCCACTGGGGCATGGATGTTTTTTTTTTGTTGTTTTATGGGTTAGTAAGTGGAGATGACATTTGTTTTTTTTAGGAAGATAAGTGAGTTGACTACTGTAATGGTCTGTTCATCCGTCCCAGATGACAAGCAGTGGTAGAGCTCTGTGTTAAAACTGCTAGCAGGCTATAAGAAAGACACATCAAAATATCATGTTATTCTTCTTCTTCCGTAGTTTTTGCACTGGATGCTTGTTAGCATTAAACTTTACAACAACTACAGGTTTAGTTTCTAGATGTGTCAGATGTTGCATTTCATGTGAACTGGGAAGTTTGAATTTCCGAGTTCCGAGCCCCCCTGAAGTCGGATTTCCGACTCAGAAAGTCGGACGAACCTCACCAACCCCCGACCTCAAAATCCAAGACGGTTGCTCTGCGCATTAACAGTAAAAAAGCTGTGGTAATATACTGTTTATTAGCACTTCTGTCTTACTTGTGTCTCATTAAATCAGTCGTACGCACAGTACTGTCCCACTTCTATCTGTGGACATACGGTATTTGTATGCGCAAAATACCGGCGTAATGTGTTATTATCAATTAGTATTGCTAACAATGGCTAGCCTGGCTGGAGCAAACCCTTTTAAATTTTTCGACTGGTTATCCTGTTGTTTTAAATACAATGTCTGAGGGTCTTTAGTCATGTTTTAAACATGATATCCTATCCTAAACTAGAAGTCCTAATGTTTGATTCATGGTTGTGTGTTAAGGGGTTACAGCGTAGCTACTGAGCCTAAGCCTACGCACGTAGCCCTGAAGATAGGCCATAGGCTACAGCGTCCTTAAGAGGGGCTATGGCAGCTACGGAAACACTCCGTTGAACCATTGACGGTCAAGTTGCATTGTGGGTAATGTAGGCGCGAGTTTTTGACAAGCAAGAAGAATGCATGGAATAAAAGAGAGTCCAACAATGTTGCAGGAGTGCAATGTTAAAAGGGTGGAGCACTCTTTTAAAGCACTACACGCCCGATCACGTGTATTGCAGTGGTGCTACTGTATCAACGGCAGAAATCTGACACTCAACTATAAATCTAAATCTACGCCGGAGACAGCAGGACTCCAGTTGCATCGACTATAAATTCAGCTTAAGTCAAAAAAGCAACTGGACTTCTATTTTCAACACTCATCCAAGAGGCTGCATCAGTTTTACCGACTGGTAGGGAGCCATATAAACCTCCACACATCGGGGTCCAGGTGTTTTTTTTTCTTGGTCTGTGTTATATACTTTTTTTATTGGGTGATGAAACATTGCAGTTTCGGGAAGTCCAGTTAACTTTGACTTAAGTATTTCTATATATGTATATATATATATATATATATATATATATATATATAACCTAGATAACCAAGATTCTTCATAGACATAATAAGTGGTTCACATAATCTCAGCGCTACATAACTAACGACATAACTAACATTCAACTGGGCCAACTTTCACAACACACAAAAGGGGCCTTACATGCATTTGGGAGCAAAACCAGGTGATATCAATTATTTGCCTGCCTGGGAACTGCTGCTAGGGATGGCACAGTGTCAGTATTATGCAGTGAAAAACACAACTCTCCATCAATACTGACAAAAATATGTTGTCAGTGTATATATACCGGTATACACAGTATGTAAAGTACAACCACACATGCGTACGTCTAACACGGAAACACAAACACACAGATGGTAATTTGTGTTGTGTAATAAACACTTCACGGGCACTCAGCGTTTTGCTTCGTTCTTCTCTGCCCTCTCCATCTGTCTGCGTTTCCTATAGTTGGGTACCAGTTTTAATCACGAAGATATTGGTATCCCATTAACCTTGACGATTCATCTTTCAACAAGCTCACGTTTCTGCACACGTTACTCTGGTGCACTAGTTGGTGCGCTGTAGGTTTATGGCTTTATTGCTACTTGTTGGTAACTACCGGATGGGAAAAAACAGCAGTGTTGAAGGCATCCATAGCTTGGGGGAAGCAGAACACCTGGACTGAGTAAAAACAAAAGGTGATAATAGAGGGGGGGGGGGGGGGGGGGGGGGGGGGAGAGGAAGAGATAATGTGGACAATTTAGGGAAAACAGCTGTGCTGGATCCACAGGAAGTAAAATGTGCAAAAAAGGAGAGAAGAAAGAAGTGTAGGAAGTGAACAGGGGGGAAAGAAGTAGAGCAGGAGAGCGCTGACCACCAGACTGGTGTCTTTGTTGTTCTAAATGATGCATGACAGGCCAAGTGCTTTGTCGGAGTGGAGAGAGGAAGTTTCAAAGAGGACAGATGTAATGTGCTCTTACAGTACGTGTAACTACCATTTAGCCTCTAAGTGAAGAATGCAATCACTTTTCTTCTTCTAATGATATTTACGTTGTGTATTGAGAGCGGTTTCATTCAATCTTCTTGTCACTAATGATGATTACGGTGATTAAGGGAAGAAGAAGAAGAGTGTTTAGAGCGATACTACCACTAGTTGCCAGACTGAGACCACAACCACAAAAGTGTGAGATGAAAACAATCACACAATGTACACAACAGGAGGGACATTGAGAGGAGAGGAAATCAAATCTACCGGATCCCAATCTCCAAAAATCACATGACCAAAGGTCAAAGTAGCTTCTTTGAGCTATAAATTGCTACAGCTCAGCATGATTTGACCGCTGATGTCCATCTACCGGCTCCATTGGCGGTCTCTGTGTTACATATCAGTCTCCAACATCTGGAGGAAATAATTTCATTTCCTTCATGCTTGGTTATATAGAAAGATTTCTATCTATAGCAGCAAGATATTGTGTTTGTATTCCTCTGGGTTACACGGAAAGATATTGTATTGAGGGTATGTTTATGACTTAATATCATTTATTGCCACGGGTATAGGTTTACAGTGTGGCATATTGAAAAATGTCTGAAAACGGGTCAAATACTGCAAAATGAAGGAATTTTCATATGAGATGGTAGGCTTGTGACACTGAGGATTTAAAGCTGAAGTGGGTAGAAGTGGAGCAAATATGATTAAAAAAAGCTATTTTTATAAAATGGTCACTATATCCTGACAGTAGTGCATGAGATAGGTAATCTGAAAAAAAAATCATGTGCCTCTGTGTCCTCCGGTGCTCCTAATAGCATCTGCAAGATTTCACAGACCGGAGGAAACAACCAATCAGAGCTGATCTGGAGTCTGCCGTCCAGCTCCCGTCTATGAGAGCAACGAGTCAATCACTCGCAAACTCCGATCAAAAGGTCAAACTAGGCAGCGCTAATCAAATATGAATCAATATTCTGTTACTGTAATGCCTATTTCTCGCCTCAAATGTTTTCAGAATCATCTTGTAGTGCACTGTTTAGCTGTAAAATGAGAAAGTGTGTGACCCGGAAGCCACGGGCTAGATTTTTTATAGCCTGAAAACAGAGCCATGAGCAGGTGCAGAAGTCTAATTTTCTCTCAGAACACTTGAATTACAATATGCTGAAAGGAATTTTTGCCCAATGATAATGGAAACAGGCAGTATACACAGGAGACAGAAGACAAGGTGTTTAAACATATTGAGAGCTCAGAAAGATTTGTGACTGATCCTTGTGAAATTGACAGAAGAGGGTTAGCAATCAATGCCGGGAAGTCATTTTGTCTACAGGAGACAAAGCCTTTTCTTCTACGCAGCCTTCATCAGTGTCACAACTACGCAGACAGATGCCTCTTAAGTAGCAAAACACACAGGTGAACCCATTTAAGGTAATTAACACTGCACCTGGCAAGGCAATCAGTTTGCAACCTATCAACATCTTGCACAGGGACAAGGAAAAGATGACCGGTACACTATAAGAAATATGTGCAGAGTCTACCAGACTTAATAAATCATAATATCTCTCTCAAATACAGGTATTTATGGACGTGAAGAAGTGGTACTAACCACCATTGATATATAAAGAAGGGAAAGACAGAGTATATAACCCCTAATTTTCTATCTTAAATGTCTCATCCCACATCAAAATGGAAGACGAAATGTATTTCAGAAGTAAAAACAAATCTATTGCTGTTTGCATCACACTACTCTGGACACTTAAAACTATTTACTGTATTCAACAATTGCAGGCTTTCACTTAATCACAGTTTGGACTGTTTGGGAAAACAAATAGGAATCCCCCGCAGTGACAGAGTGATGTGTAATATAAGAGAGATATGAGATAACATCATGATTCATGTTTGTTTACCAACTGCTAGTAGCAAATCACTGTTTGCTAACCATGACCTATGACCTATGACCTATGTCAGCAAATGTTGTCCGGCTGAGTTGCCATGTGTGGCCGTGACTCAAATTGACAGATTACACAGAGTTATTACTGCCTCACTTTTTATTCTGTGTATCAGGTCTTAAGTTAAATAGAATCAAATGACAGCTTCTTCTCTTGAAATCACTACGAGAAGTAATGAAACATGCTCTCATTTGTCTGTTTCTGCAAACTGACAAAAACAATCACACACTCTTGATTTGAAACTGAATTAAAAGGGAAAAAAAGAACACATTTTGCATACCTAAAAATCAAGGCTTTACGCTATGAAGTATCTGTGTTATTAATGAAAATATAGCCGGTCTGAAGCGGTTTGCAGCAGCTGACAAAAAGGCAACATACTCTGGACTCGGGGAAAAAACGCTGTGGAATCTTAATCACTTAATCTACTGGTTAACTAAACAACATAAAAACACAGCTTGTGCAGAAGAATGGGCAGCCATCAGGCCCAAGGACAGCCACTGTGAGTGGTTTCATTGTCCCCGCGGCGTGAAATGTGCTTTCATCTTGATGAACAGGAGCGTGAATAAGGCTCATTGAACAGCTGATGAATCGCTGAGGCGTCGAAACACACGTCTGACACACACACACACACACACCTTACTTCTTCTCGCACCGCTGAGAATGTGAGACACACATATGGCACCACACTCCTCAGCAGCACTCACATCATTTACCACTTAATTAAGTAGATGACGATCAGCGTCGGATGATTAGCTTTCACAGTCACCTTAAGCCTTAAACGTGCTTCTTCACTTGCAGCTCTGTGAGCGTGTGCAGGTACAGTATTGCACGGACTGTCACAACGGTCAAAATACTTGTATTAGTGCTGTCAATCGATACATATATTTAATCGTGATTAATTGCAAATTAATCGCACATTTTTGAATCTGTTCAAAAGGGAGATTTGTCAAGCATTTAATACTTTTATCAACATGGGAGTGGGAAAATGTATGTATATATGTATTATTGGGAATCAATTAACAACACAAAACAATGACAGATATTGTCCAGAAACCCTCACAGGTACTGCATTTAGCATAAAAAATGTGCTCAAATCGTACCATGGCAAACTGCAGCCCAACAGGCAACAACAGCTGTCAGTGTGTCAGTGTGCTGACTTGACTATGACTCGCCCCAAACTGCATGTGATTATCATAAAGTGGGCATGTCTGTAAAGGGGAGACTCGTGGGTACCCATAGAACCCATTTTCATTCACATATCTTGAGGTCAGAGGTCAAGGACCCCTTCCTTCGTCAAAATGTATCGCAAGTTTGGAGCGTTATTTAGCCTCACTAGCGATAAGCTAGTATGACATGGTTGGTGCCAATGGATACCTTAGGTCTTCTAGTTTTATATGATGCCAGTATCTTCACTAGCTTTAGCTTTAAAACAGAACCAGCTACAACCTAAAAATGGTAAGTTGCGTTAATGCGTTAAAGAAATTAGTGGCGTTAAAACGAATTTGCGTTAAACGCGTTATTATAGCGTTAACTTTGACAGCACTAATTTGTATGCAACATTAAAGAGAAAAAAAAAAAAATATTTCAATCGCCCTAAACTGATATAAACTAAAAGTACCCAAAATAGAGAGGAAAGGTTTTTGACATCCTCAATCCACTAATCCAATCACACCAGTACTAACACATTGTCTCAGTTAACCCCCCATGTGCTGAAACAAGTCATTCACCATTAGCTTGGACACAAGTAAAGACATCCTTTCAGATAATGGATGTTAAAGCAGGGTGTGAAATTTGTACCCTTTAAGTGGATTCACATGTTGATTGAATTAGCATGAAAATAAAAGGCTGACGACTGAGCATTGAAAGCACTAAGTAGTGAATGCTATTGTAGTCGTCAGGGCTATGAGAGATTGATCTATTGTGCTGCCTCTTAGTCTCATTCCTCCTCTTTCTCACATATAAAAAAATGAATTATCTTTTGATTATAAACCCAAAAGTCAAAGCATCCATGCCATTCCTTGTTTACAAGTTCCACAATGAGCAGACGGTGAAAGTGAAAATAACCACAGACAGAAAACACACGCGAGAAACTGATTCATATGAGTACTTACAGGTTCTTGGATTTCTTCTTCTTTGTTCCGTCGGGGCTGACCTCGCAGCTACAGGGGGATCCGGAGCTCAGCTGAGGGGAGACGAAGGAGAGCACACACTGCATCATCCGCCCTCCGCACAGAAAGAGGGCCCTGTGGCCTCATGCAGATACTGTAGCTAGCTTGAACAGCCACCAAAAATGATTAATCCATAGCAGCAGTCCAGTGTAAATCCCACAGAGGTGTGTGTCTGTATCTTGCTGAATAAAAGTGTGCGGCAGATGTTTGTAAACAGGGTGTACCAAAGTAAGGGAAATCCGTGAGAGTGAGAGAGTGTGAGAGACTATACGGCTGTTGTTTCTGCTGGCCTCCAACTGTGCCCTAGGTTTGAAGTGTTGAGCCAAGACCCCCGGTTTCACATTACACTTTCTGCCAACCCACCATTTTCATTGGTTAAGAGGAAAAGGGAAGTTGCTGCTGGGTGGGGAAGGGGTCAATCTCCACTAATCTGATAGCCTGAAGCTGCCCCATTGTATGTGTGTGAGTGTGTGTGTGTGTGAGGCTCTAAATAATGAGCCATTGTATTACAGGAACACACAGTTGAATCTGGAGCTAGATACTGGCCACAGCTGGTAAAGCACGGTGTAATGCTCTCTATCTTTGTGGGACCCGATTGGAGTTTCAGCCTTCAGAGTGAGGACATTTTTGGCGAATGGAGGACTTTTTTTTGGCCGGCCTTCACTTCTTCAAGGTTCTGTTTTGAGGTTCCCTCATTGAGGGAGAGCAACAGCTTGAATTCAGTGACTTATAATGGATTCCAAATATCTATAGAAACCTCTCAAACCCCAAAGGTCCCAACGTCTACCAGTAGTATCATCACAATCCATATTTACTTTCTCCGCACATTTTTTTTTTTGCCTTAAACACTTTTTACCATCGGGATCCATGTGCCTGACTTCATGCTGACCACAGCTGTTTTTCTCCATCAGTGAGGAAGCTACAAACCTTTTTACAGTCACCTTTCAAACCTACAGCGGGTGAACGTTGAGTCAAAAGACAATATTTTGTGTGGAGTACTCTTTTAAAGGAATAGCTTGACATGTTGGGGAAATACGTGTATTCGCTTTCTTGCCGAGAGTTAGACAAGAAGATCGATACCAGCTGTTTCCCAGTGTTTCCAGTCCAGTGGTTCCCAAAATGGGGTCTGGGGACCCCCAGGAGTCCTTGAGGGGGTTCCAGGGGGTCTCCAGCAAAAAGGGGAATCATTTATTTCTATAATAAATTATTTATTTCTATAATAAATTATTCCTATAGTAACACATCTTAAAGCAAAAATCCGATCAGATGAGGGACCCTGGGACAAAATCTTATCAAGTGGGGGTCCGTTTAGGAACCACTGGTTCCTTTGTATTATAATACTAGTGAGGACCCTCATTGATGTGATGCATGTCTAACCTCTAACCATAACTTTACAGTACATAACTAGCCTTAGGCGAGTGTCCGCACGGCCAAAGTGACCTCACGCCATCAAACAATGCACTTCGCAGGAGTTCCGTTTGGCAGGTTTTTGCCCGTTCGTGCACATCCAAATTTTTCTTTTTTTCCAAATTTTGTGGAAAGCATAACCGAAGCTTTAACCTGTACTCAGTATTTTAACCTTATAGGAATAGTTTTGGAAAATATGCTTACTTAATGTTATTGCCGAGAGTTAGCCGAGAAGATTGATACCACTCTCATGAGTCTGTTAAATATGAAGCTACAGCCAGGATACGATTAGCGTAGCTCAGCGAGGGTCCTCACTAGTATAACAATACAAACATGTGTATGTGCATTTTTGTGAATGCACCTGTGTGTCCCAATTGTGCATACTGTGAAAATGTGTGTGCGCATTGTGTTTGTGGGACTATTATTGTATGTAAACAATAAGACTTAGCCCCATGAGCAAACATATCCGGTATTATGCGTCCATCTATGTCGTGCCACCCTACATAAAGCAGCTGCACAAAGTAATATCCTGTTGTGCTTTTGCATTGTTGTTGGGCCTGGTCAATGATGAAATTGCTTTATGAGTTTTTATGAATTATAAAACCTTAATTCTGTCATGGCTTTCTGTCTTGGCTGTGAATTGTTTCATCAGGTTTCTGTCAGCAGCGCAGCACTGAAACTCCTCATGTCGGGGTTGTAAATGAGACCTTGTTCAGTGCTGATGTGGGCGAGTACAATGTGTAAGAGCTCCTAGACCTCGGTGCGGCTTTTGATTCTGTTGATTGCAGCATCCTTATTGAAAGATTTACTGTTTCCTCCCTATTCATTGATGAAAATAACTCCCAGTGTCCCAGTGTGAATGGATTTGTCTGCTCACAATCCTGGCTTACAGTAGAGCATCTCTCCGCCACATCCTCCCCTTTCACAACTCCTCCCTCCAACTGAGACTCAGATTGTCATGACAGGAAGTGTACACCGATGCGTTCGACGCTTGCTGACTGAAGAAGTCACAGTTGACTGTGAAAGGTGAATGAGTGTGTGTTCTGTGGGAGCTGTCTATAAATAAGTGCAAGCTAAGAGCAAAATATTTTTAGAGCTGCTGTTTGATGGGTACAAAGACCTGTCGAACTGTACTGTACATTGTGAGTGTCTATTTGCACGACTTAGAAAAGACTAGTGCTGCATTTCTTATACTGACATGGATAGTGGTAACGTGATATTTGGTGATGCCTACTGGTGCTTGAAGTTATTTGAATGAAACAAATGTTTGAGAAAAGACAACTAGTAACGTGGATATGCTGACCAAGTCATTCACTCTCGAGAATAAACTCGTACTTTATGTTCAGAAAACTGCAGCAGCAATTTAAAACCTAAAGTCACCAGTTATATTTGATACACATCCTCCAGCTCTACAAATAACTAAACCACCCTTCCAAAAACAGCTACAAACACAGGTCATATTAGCTTTACATGAGCAGGGATTAAGTCATTGAGGGTCATGAGACACATCAACATGTAATCTCAGTAATCTTAGCGGGAGCAGCACAACAGGGGAGTCCCAGTCCCCATGGAGCCATCCGCCAGGCTTTCCCCTGAAACCACAGTAAACAATTGGAAAAACGACGCAGACTTTGCCCTCTCCTGAGACATTTGTCCTGCTGTAGCCCCCAGGACAGGATTATTCAGGAGTATCAGGAGTACAAATTAAGATGTGTGGCCATTGGACATCAAAGAGGGATTGTCTGCTTGTTGGGTGTTCGACTAGCTGCCTGCATGTAAGGACTGGATGCTCATTCACACCAGAGTGCGAGGTTCCAGCTGGATGAGGTCCACATACACACAGAGAAATGTGTTTGTTGTCTTGCTACAACCGGCATTAGCAAGTGGCTAATTGGATGCATTTTTAGAATCACGATGTCAAGCAGGTATACTGTTTGAATGAATCAACACAGACCCACTACTGACCACGTGTGCATACGTATTAAAGGGAGCATATCATGAAAAACTCACTTTTTTCAGTGCTTGTGCACATATATCTGTGTATCTGGAGTGCCTACCAACCCACAGACTGTGAAATAAGACAACCTAGTCAGTTTTTTTGTGGGCTGTCTAGATCAGAAAACATGTGATTCAACAAGCCATTCAGATTTGGCTCTTCTTCCTATGTCACATGCAGGCTCATTAGAATATATCGCCCACGGCTTGAGAACTACCTTTACAAAGCCAATCAGAGCAGACTGGGCTTTTTCAGGAGGGGGTCGTAAGGCACTGACACACCAAGCCTAGTTTTTTCGGTGTGTCCCGCATCGTCAGCGCTAGTCTGCCTGAGTTGGGAGTTTTTTCAGCCGATTCAGCATGTTGAATGTCGGTGAGAGAAATCCCTCTGATTGGCTATTCGGCTTAAACGAATCATTGCACGAGAAGAGAAACGGAAGTGAGAAAAGCAAGCCAACGAGCAAAGTCAAGAGGTAAAACATAGAAGGCTCTTGTGATTTTTCATCTTCATCTCATCTGATCATTCCAATACATGGATGTTTTCACGACATGGCCATCTGGTGAGTGAGAGTGGTGTGAAAATGGCGAAAAAATCGCGAATGGAAATGGTCTTTTTGAATGATGAATACAGACTCCCACGACCTGCTGGTAGGGAGAGTTATTTCATCTCACGCAGGCGCAGAACGTACGTGGTAGTTAGCCGTCAGCTGTAGTCTTTGCGGTGTGTTCAAGTGCTACTTTTTGGCCAAGACAAAGACGACGTGAGACGACGCAACTGGTGGCCTTCGTCGCCGCTAGTTCTTTGATGTCGGCTTGGTGTGTCTGGGCCTTTAAAGAGACAGGCACTAAAACGGAGCGTTTCAGACAGAGGGTGAATACGGGTATTTTCAGACAGACAGTATGAGAAAAATAAAGTGTTTTTAGAACATTAAAGCATGTAAACATGTTCTAGTAGAAACCCCAAATACAAGTATGAACCTGGAAATGAGCATGATATGTCCCCTTTAAATGAACAATGTGGATGGGGTCCAAGCTGGGTCCATGAAATATCTGACGCCAAAGTTGGATCATAAAACAGAATATCTTCTGAGACCTGCAGGACCTATGAAAGGCATTTACTTTACTCCTATCTCCCTGTCATGCATGCACACAAACAGTGCCAAAATCTCCCGTCTACGTCCGATAGCAGAGCCACAAATCAAGAGACGTGACTGCTTCTTGTCAGTTAAAAGGAAGAAGTGCACCATGATTTAACACAGAATCGAAATGGCCTTGCAGCTCCTTTTAATTCCCTTTTATAGTGAGGGTGAAAGCTGCAGGAACACATTAATTAAATTCTACAAGAGAGGGGTCATCTAATCACTACCTGCCTAACTCTGAATACCAGCCTCTAACAGGGCTCAAAATCTGGAATAGTTCTGAGTCATATTAAACTTATTTTCAAGGACGTATTTCTACATGACTACCTCTGATATAAAAGCTTTTTTCTACACATACACTGTATTTAATTAATCAGGCTCCATGTGTAATAAACAAAGGTGTGTCAGATCAGATTGGCGTCAAACATTGTATAGTATTGTCAGCACTGTATGTACAATTGAGTAGTTTTTTTTAAAATCTTCAGGTCTATTCTCAGGTTTCTATGTTTCTCTGTGTTCTTTCCGGCAACCCGACCCCACCAGGGCCCCCCATATACAAAAGATACTTAGGCAAACCGCACACACACACACACGAACCCAGACTGCCTGGCAATAACCGGTGGAGCATAAAAAAGTCTTGAGTCTTTTTCTAAAATTAGCCCTCACATGCCTCACTGAAGACAGTTAAGAAAACACAGAATCTGCCAAAGACCACACGATACGACGCTATAGCCCCCCCGAGGCATGGGATGCAGATGTTGACACGCCATTAAGGGTTGTGGGATGGCAGATACACAGATAAAGGAGGTTTAAACTGGCTGCATGTGTGTTGCACACGTGTCTTTTCAGCCATTTATTACGGTCCTCTGTACCTACACATGCATGCACGTGTGAAGGCAATCATATGGGTAAACACGTTTACGGCAAAGCAAGTTCGTGAACGCATTAGGAACATGTCTGTTTAGCCAAAGTCAAAGGAGAATAGTGTGTGTGGTTGGGAGAGAAGTTTTGAACACCAACGGGCTGCTATTCCCCGATAACACCGGGACAATTTGCCTGTCTTTGTCTCAACAAACTGTACATTCTTCAGTCGTGCTCTGCACCAACAAACACAATTTAGGAACAATATTCTAAACACGGCTCTGAAACATTCTTGATCCAGACTAACAAATCCTCCAACAACCTAAAACCCTAGAGGTGAAGAAATGAATCTCGGTCTTTGTGTATTTAAACTTCTTCTCACCAGTTCAACCCCCGCCCCCCCACTCTTGCTGCATTTCTTCACCAGACCTCCCTCGGGCTGCTTCCTTCCTTCTCTCATTCCCCCGTTTCTTCTTTTATTTGAAAACAAATTGTGGCGTCTGAACAATGTTATGGGGACCCAGACAATCTCCCATCTCGTTTAGTGGAGCCTCGGATTGGTGCTACATGTCGCACTCTAGTTTCCTGACATTGTGTGGCTCTATGTTTGTGTGCGTGAGTGTGTCATAGCCCTTTTAGACTGACGCAGTAACGTCATTCAACCTGGCATCATGACCCTGCTCCTGACCTGGGTTAAAGCAGCTCTGATTTTGATAAGCTTTGACATGAACACAGGTTTTAACAGTACAGTAACTACCGAACTAATATACAGATACCGATATATTACAGTATTATTAGCCTGTTGTAGCCTTCTCAACAATAAATTCTGCTCATCTCAGTCTCGAGTGGTTGCATTTACTTTTCATTAGATGGCTAACTAAAGAAAATAAATGCTTAAAATTTTTAGCCCTTTTCCCACCGTTACGTTATAATAAAAATAAAATATTGCATCTACTACACAAGTGAAACGCTATATATTTACACAAGGTCTAGTATAATTCTTTTGCAGTGATGTGTACTGAGCTGGCAGAAATGGGACTTGTGTTAACAGTGATAACAAGGGATTCAATTCCGAATGTTCCAACACAATCTCACTGCAGTTATAGTCACGAAATTTAATCTATTTGATTTGTGTACATAGACACAAATTTTGCTTTTTTTTGTGATGCTTAGCACGACTTTTAACAACGTATTTTTCGTGCGTTTTCCTACGAATGTCCAGCAACATGTGACGCATGTGCCAATTTCCGCTCTAGTCTTTTCAAAATAAAACGACTTAGTTAGGTTTAGGAAAAGATTGACTTGGTTAGGTTTACGCAGCAAAACTACTTAGTTAGGTTTAGGAAAAGATCGACTTGGTAAGCTTAGGCAATAAAACGACTTAGTTAAGTTTAGGAAAAGATCGAATTGGTTAGGTTTAGGCAATAAAACTACTTAGTTAGGTTTAGGAAAAGATCGAATTGGTTAGGTTTAGGCAATAAAACTACTTAGTTAGGTTTAGGAAAAGATCGAATTGGTTAGGTTTAGGCAACAAACTACTTAGTTAGGCTTTGAAAAAGATCAACTTGGTTAGGTTTAGGCAACAAAATTACTTAGTTAGGTTTAGGAAAAGATCGCGGTTGGGGTTAAAACAACACCGGAAGTGGCGTAACTTAAGTACGGAAGTTACGTGACAAAAACTACTTAGTTTGCTTTAAGAAAAGATCGTGGTTTGGCTTAAAATAACTCCGGAAGTGGCGTAACTTAAGTACGGAAGTTACGCGACAAATAAATCAACGTTGACTTCTGATTTCACACAGGGTACGACCACCGGTCTCCTGGGCGACAGTCCGCTGTTTTTTTGATCGACCCATCCACCCCGACCTCCTCCCTGCGCAGCGTTCTGCGCTCTTTATACTTCCCGGTTCACAATTGCGTGGATTACATAAGAATTGATTTTGTGATGACCACCATGAAATAAAAGAGAAATTGGTGTCTTTGTACACGAATCAATACATTAAATTTCGTGACTATTTCACAAACTGCTGTGCGACTGGGCAGTATGTTCATAATATGAAGCTAATACTGTATCTGTGAGAAAACAGAGAGAAACATTTGTTGGTTAAAGATAGGGTCGACGATCTTGGAGAGCTAGCATAATTTGAAAGTAGCATGCCTCAGGAGCTCCGTCTAACCCACCCCCTCCCCTCGAAACTCCTTCCAAGGCAACGCCCCCCACATACATGCACGAGCACCGCCGCATCGTAACTACTTCACAGACACAGAGCAGAGAGAGGACCTCACCTCAACAACGCTTCCTCATGACAAGTAACCGCGGCAGTGCTACTTTTGGCTGAGTTTTCTCTTCCATTCTCCAGGAGACATGCGGCGGCGACGCGCTTTGAGTTCAGGTTGGTGCATGCCAAGGGTAGAGAACGAGCAGGGAGGCAGGGAGGCATCTGATTGGTTCTTTACAACTGGGCGCAGAGGCAGTGATTGGTAGACGTTTTTACAGGATTACAGCAGCTACAGATGACGGCTCTTTTCCGGTCTTTTTTCAGAGCTCATAAGTAATGGATTGCTGTCGGGGTGTAAAGACCATTTCAACCAATATAACAAATAGTGTATACTGGATCAAATCGTCAACCCTGCCTTTAAGGCCTCTCTGTTTGTATCTACTATTAAAGAAACGAATTAGAGTGCACTAACCAAAGTCATATGTTAATCAGGATGTGGAACCTATAAAGAGCACAAACAGTGGAAGAAATTATTCCCATGATTGTCTCCATGTGATTTTTCCAAACCAGACTACACAATTTAAATTCACTGGATGCATCTGCTATTTGGTATGCAGAAAATGTGGGTCATAATGTATGTGGTTATCAAAATTCCTACTTGCACATTCACATGTAGTCACAAGAGCATGAATCATTTAAAACTATTTTATATTTCTGATTTTTAATATCCTTTAATTACTGCTTATTCTTCCTTACCTAGAATAGTACCATTCTGTGAACCTATCTTCAATAAGCTGACAATGAATGGGCAATAGACAACAGTAGGTTAGTTTGGCACAGGATGAGATGTGAATCACAGTCAGTTATCACTCGCTGCGCGAGTGTGAGACTCATGTTAACAACAACTTATTAGGCTACAGCGTCCAACATAGCAGATTGTTTTATAGAACAACAAAAAAAATTTAAGTGAATCAGTATTAGGTCCGTGTGCATTTCATGAGCTTTCTGAACACATGGACAAAGAGTAAAAAGTAAATCACTTCTTGCAATTAATTTGGACAATGGCTCCTTCGCCCACTCTGCAGAAACAAGTTCTTGCAATCTACACATAGTTTACGCTCAATACAGCTGCAACAGTAATGATTTCTGACATAACAACGGTGACTGTATTGGCTGTACCTCAAAACTCTAATACCTCCTGTCACTATGCAAAAAAACGCTTCAACACATATTGGTTATGTATGAATAAATTTACAACTTTATGTTGTGGCCAGAACGGACCAATGACAGTGACCGGAGCATCTCTTAAATTAAACAATTAAGGCGAGACACTACAGTCAAAAATATCATTTTTTCATGTACTGATGAAGTTTGAGATTTGGGGCTATTTTGCTTCTTTCATACTAGTGGAAAGAAAACATTCAAAATACACATTAAGGTGTTTAATTTACTACTTTGTCTATTTACGTCTGTAGATTTCTCCTAAATTCACCAAAAGTTACCATTAGATAATGCCTCATTTGCATATTTAAACATCAAATTTGAGAAAATTTGTATTACAAAAATTGTCTTGATGTAAGTAATCAAGTGGGGAAGTTTCATGGTGATATCTATTAGTTAAACATTTTTACCCTATTCACCTGTAGTGTCTTGCAAAATGTATGGGATTTTACAATAAGGCGGTTTTCTCAAAATTGTTTTTTTTCTGAGACTCTGAGCCAGAAATCTCCACTTCAGTAGCACTAACATTCACCAAACGTCCCAGTTTCATTCCTATCTATATTCTGAAGGTTTTTAAAGAGGGGTTTGTTCATATTTAATTCATAGCCTGATTTATAGAACATTTTATTCCTAGAACATGGCAAAAATAGATTTTTTATGGCTGTTGGCTGACAGTATTTTCTGATTTATGGAGTGATAAAAAGAGACATCCAAAATTCCCTCTGTAAAGACATTTAAGTCTAATGTGTCGACAAAATGAAGAATCTTGGCTTATCCAACGTTCAGATTTCTGTTCTGAAAATGTATGCAATTTAGCACATATTTGATTAGATAATGTGTCATTTGCATAATTAAGCATATATTTTCAGAAAACTTGTAATACAAAAAATAACTGTCTCAATGTAAGTAATCAACTGGGGAAGTTTCATGGCGATATCTATTAGTTACATGTTTTTTTCACCTGTAGTGTCTCCCCTAAATAGGCGTCCTGGCTAAAAAAGCGCAAGATGGTGTGCTATAAAAACCCATGGTGTAGGCTATACACATAATTAACTTTTTAGAAGGCGCTGCGGGAATGTGATCCCAAAGTCTGAAAACACATAGTTCCAGAAATGAGGAACTTTATCATACATTATAACATTACATTAAGTTTCTAGTGTTTTTCTAGTTCATCTATCTGGGCAAAAACATGCCTAATTTAAATTTACTTGCAAAAATGTAATTCTGCCCGCTGTTTCTATGTTGGAGCTTGATAGCAAACCATTTGCACAACTGCTGTTAGTAAACCAAGCAAATAACTGGACACAGCTTGCTTGTTTGATGATAATCTTGGCCATTCCTTGCCCTTGATAAGTGTCTGCACTTCCTCGTAGATCTTGGCCAGTGAGTTGACAGAAAAAGAGACAAAAAACAGAACACTGGGCTCTCTCTCCGAGGGGCATCGGAGGAACAATGGAGCCTTTATAAGAGCCAGAAAGTACGAGATATAGAGGGAAAAAAAAGGTTTATTAAAGGCCCAAACTGATGTTTGAACAAAGAAACATGGGAGAGAGATCACAAAACCAAAAGCTGAACTCAGTGGGGGAATTTTAATGATTATAAAAATCTAATCCATATATGAAGCTGATGTCTGCAGAAGTATTCATGAGGCTTTGATTAAAGATCTTAGGGCCTTGAGAAAACTTCCCTAATTGTCTTTGATGTGTAATTACATAACTGCTTTAATGCCATGTTTTGTTTTTCATTGTTTCAGTTTATATCACAGGAAATATTGTTCCAACTTCCTTTCTAAATAAAAGGAAATTTGGGGGTAAAATAAACTTGCGGTTGTAGCCGAAGGAGGGAGTATGATTGTGTGTGTGTGTTTCTGTGAGAGCGTGTGGGCTTGTGTGACTGGATGCCAGCTACTAATACACACTCACACACAAAATACACACATACAGTACAATGGCAAAAACCACAATATTCAGTAATATCTGAAAATAAACTCAGTGACCCACAGACAGGATACTGACTCATTCCTACTCAAACTACATAATGAAAGCAGACACAAAAGGTGCATTGTCTGCACGTTTGTGTGTGTCTGTGTGTGATTTTAACACACACGCAGAGACCAGTATGTGTGTGTTTTTCACTTGATCTGACTCTCCTCTGCCTCCTGTTTTTCAGCACCGCTCAGGAGATGGCTGCTTCCTGCATAAGTACTTCCCATGTCATAGGATGTTAATGAACAATGCTCGTGCAAAACACGTCACTTCTCGGAGCTGCTCTGAAGAGCTGTCAGGTTACTCGGGCCTGGAACTGGTGCTATCTATTAAAATGTTATTGACATTTTTCCGACCAGCGGATGACCTTTCTGCTTGGAATTTTAATGGCCGCCAGCCTCAACACGTCTTTCCAAAGCTGGAAGTTATGCACAGAGCGGCTGTCAGGAGCACAAGTGGGCCGATGATTCCCAATAGTGCGAATCATGAATATAGATTTTCTAGGGATGTCAAAGTTAACGTGATAATAACGCGGAACGCAAAATTATTTTAACGCCACTAATTTCTTTAATGCATTAACGCAACTTGCAACTTTTTAGGTTGAAGCGGGCTCAGTTTTAAAGCTAGAGTGAAGGTATCATATGAAACTAGAAAACGAAATCAAACTGGTACCAACCATGTCATAGTAGCTTGTCGGCTAAACAGGTGAGGAAAAAATGTCATGCCCTTTTCAAAGGGGTCCCTTGACCTCTGACCTCAAGATATGTGAATGAAAATGGGTTTTATGGGTACCCACGAGTCTCCCCTTTACAGACACGCCCACTTTATGATAATCACATGCAGTTTGGGGCAAGTCAGCACACTGACACACTGACAGCTGTTGTTGCCTGTTGGGCTGCAGTTTGCCATGTTATGATTTGAGCTTATTTTTTATGCTAAATGCAGTACCTGTGAGGGTTTCTGGACAATATTTATCATTGTTTTGTGTTGTCAATTGATTTCCAATAATAAATATATACATACATTTGCATAAAGCAAGCATATTTGCCCACTCCCATGTTGAGTATTAAATACTTGACAAATCTGCCTTAAAGGTACATTTTGAACAGATAAAAAATGTGCGAAAATTTGATTAATCACGATTAACTATGGACAATCATGCGATTAATTACGATTAAATATTTTCATCGATTGACAGCCCTAGATAAAATGTAATCATTTGTAATGACAATGTGAGGATGATAAAATAAATAAAACAATGATGACAGTCATGAAATGGGGATGTTAAAGATGAATCTGTTTACCTGTGGTTGTCATCATCATCATGGATGCAAAAGTGCTATTGAGGCAGCCAGTGGAATTGCAGCAGATCATGCAATTAATCACAATTAAATATTTTAATTGACTGACAGCCCTATATTATCTTATTATGCTACACTGGCTACATACATTATATTATTTGTTTTCAATAGCTTAATGGCAGTTATGAGCTTCTAACCAAAGCCTGCGATCTGTTGCAGCCAGACTCGGAGGTTTCTCTGTTTGCAATTAGCAAAGACGATGGATTTGTCACTTGCAATGATGACGCAACAGTAAAAAAATATCAGTGACACTTGACCCTCACATCTGCATCTATCTTGCTACTGGGTTTAATAGCTAAAAAGAAAAAGAAAAAGAAAAAGAAAAGAAAAGAAAAGAAAAGAAAAGAAAAGAAAAGAAAAGAAAGGAAAAGAAAAGAAAAGAAAAGAAAAATAATTGTCTTATGTTTTCTGAGCATGATTAGTTTCATTGTTTTTGGTTTGAAAGAATAGGTTGGGGGTTTCATTGCAGAATCCAAATGTCTTTGTCTAATTATTACAGTTGCGCAGCCATTTTTTTCATACAGTAATTTCTGTACTGTATCACAGTCTTATAATAAATCACTATCATGTTGCATTCACACCAAAAAAAAAGGCAGAAAATAAATGCAACGAGCCATTCAAATCAAATCAGGTCAATCAAATGAGTGTCACTCAAATGGGCCATTTCAGTGACACTTCCACACCACCGCACAACCCTGCGCTAATCGCCCCAACGCCAGATTGGGTTTGAATGCAGCCTTTCAGTGATCGAGTTGGATTTAACATGCTCATAAAGTGTGTTTATGGTAATGCTGTTGTGATACAGACATGCTGTACGTCACTATTTTCTAGGGCTGCCCAATTAATCGAAATTTGATCGAAATTGCAAACTGCAATTTTCAAATTGCAAGAGGCGTAATATTTGTTAAAGGCAAAATGTGTGTCACAAAAATTAATTTTAAATGAAACATTGTGGTGCTGCAGAGATTCCTGGCATACACATCATGTTCTACAGGCTTAAGAAAACATCTTTGTTTGTTACAGATTCCCGCAAACACCACACCATAATCATTTGAATATGTTTTTCAATGAAAATGAGAATAATGATGCAAAAGTTATCTTTCCCTCTAATATCGAAATCATATTGCGATTGCAATAACAGTCAAAATAATCGCAATTAGATATTTTTTTCAAAATCATGCAGCCCTACTATTTTCTATCGATCTATTTTTTATATTCTATTCTATACAGAGGTCATATTGGTGTTTACTTTTATAATATGCTATTGTTTAATGACTTAATAATATATATAATTCCTGAAATTCGTATTCATGTTTATATTATAAGGGTGAAGTTATGTTAATGTACAGAATGGTCACTGCATCACTGAGGATGCATTTCTCATGCTTAATTGCAGTACTGTTTTTGAACATTTATGTGAGTGACGTCCATCACATTGTCACACCGTCTTGACGTTGCAACACGGAGCTGGTTGCCGAACCCTCTACAAATTCCACTCTCATTCGGTCCCTGCCGACGGCTCTGCAGCACCGAGCTCTAAGTGGTAACACCTTGAGAAATAATAGCTACTTAAAGTGGTAGAGGTGTTTTAAGGTGCAGGTGCTACTTTTGGCCAATTATTGTCTACGGGAAGCCAAAATGAAGGGCTGTTTTCCAGACAAGCAAAATAATAACTTCTTGGAAACCAGCATGTCGGGATGAGATGTACGGCATTCGGGAGGGAAGGGAGGAATGCAGTGAATGAGACCGTGGCAGCCGGGGAATGATGTCAGTCAAACACACGCTCATGTAAAGGTCGTGCTTCAACTTGCAGTGGAACTAAACAACACACAGCAGTGGTGGAATATCTGACTTTACCGCTGGCCTCTATTTGCGGAGCGACAGACGAGATTAAAGCATCAGTTCCCTGTGTTTTTTTGTGTGAAGCTTCAGTCCAAGCTACAAGCCTCATTGAATGTGTTATATAATGCAAAGCCATTAGCCTCAACGTCTTTAAAAGGTACAATTCGTTGTCATAGCATCATTCATTTTAGGACTGGGTGGCATGACCAAAATTTTCTATCACGATATAGGTCATTTCATATCTCGATCAGTTAGCATGTTTTCTGGTAATTCAATAAATAAAGTCTATATGAAATAATAACATGGTAAAGATTGTTTTGGTATAATCCTGTATGAATTAAATACTTAACAAATACTGAGTATTTTCTCATTTAATTAAAAACTTTAGTGCAAAATGAACACAACAGTTTCAAGTGAAATAATTTATGTTATAGAGAAAACATAAATATATATTCCCAGCTATAGACTGACTATGTTTACATGCATGCACATACATACAGAGTAATTAGATTAAGAAAATATATTGATTGATTGATTGAGAATTAATCAATAGAATTGATTTTAACTACACTGGGGTATTCCCATAAGCATAATTCTTATCAATTCAGACTTTCTGAGAAAGTTTAGTTAGTATGTACTCGTTATTATCAATTTAAACGACGTAATTGTGTATCACGATATCTTAATAGATGATTTCATCACGATACGATTCCATTGAAAGACGATAAATTATCATATTGAATTATCACCCATCCCTAATTCTTTTCCATGTAAAAACAATCTATTAAAAAGTAAACAGATGCTTAAATAAAACTGTAAAAAGGCTGTAAGCAAATTATACAGATCATCCATCCATCCATTATCTGTAACCGCTTATCCTATTCAGGGTCTCGGGGGGGCTGGAGACGATCCCAGCTGACATTTGGCGAAGGCGTGTCGCCAGACTATCACAAGGCTGACACAAAGAGAAACAGACAACCATTCATGCTCACATTCACACCTACGGGCAATTTAGAGTCAACAATGAACCTAACCTGCATGTTTTTGGACTGTGGGAGGAAGCCGGTGAACACGGAGAAAAACCACGCTAACACGGGGAGACCATGCACCGTGCAGCCCTTATACAGATCAGAGATATATATTATAAATTATGAACTGCTATGGTGCTCGTCAAGGCCTTCTACAGAAAAACTCCAGACTCCGACCAGCAAAAGTCAAGCTCCTGGCGTACTTTTGTGTTTGGCAGTATATCATTTCAGCTTTCAAAACAGAGCAAACAGAGCTTGTCTATTATCAGTTGTTTAGTGAACAAAATGTCCCAAACAAAAGCATTAAAGGTTCAGTAGTTCACAGTGTATCATATACCACAACTCCAGATTTGATTTTGAAGATAATTGACTCAGACTAGAGCCAAAAAACATCATTTGGATTGTTTTTACCCAGTATAAACGCAATAGTTCTATCCTGCTATCGCTATTTATTCAATAAATTATGAGAAAATTAATGCCAGGCAGAGAAGAACAGATAGAAGAATAGATACTGTCTTGCTGGCCAACTGAATGGGTTTTGTAGCTGATAACCAGAGGACCAGTGTGATGATGGTGCTGTATAATTAAATGTGGGACATATTACAATTTGTTGTAAACATATCGGGAAATAGCCAGCAGCAGCAACCCTTAAGTGACTGCGACATTTTCAACTAAACTAAATGTTTTATTTCATAACGCACGTTTTATTCTAGCATCAAGGAGTGAACTGTGATTTCCCTATCTCTACCTCCAGGGCGGATTGTTCCCTTGACCCTGTTCCCATCCAGTGAGAACAGCGTGTGTGCTCCCATCATCCCACCAGCATTGTTCACCCTGACTCCTGCCTCCTGGGGAGTGTGAGTGAGTGTGTGTGACTCTGTGTCCTGTTTCTGCATGTGTTGCTACACAGTCGCGTGTGTCTTAAAGTCAAAACCTTGCCAGGGTTACACGCTGATGTGGAACACATAACTGGCATGCAGATAAAGTACACTGCGTTCTTGTTATCTCACTGTATGTACAACTTTTTTTACTCCAGAAACAGAACACACCGGGACTCAGACAAAGAGTTGTGTATCCTTCACACACTGAACGGTTTCCAAAAATGGTAGCAGATGAGCATTTATAGGTCCAATTGCGGATTTCAGGTGCTGAAGGCATTTATAAACACTGATCTCTACGTCTTTTTTGAGAATTTTTAATTACATTTCCATCGCAAGTGACTACAGTGTTATCTTAATAAGATAATTTTTGGCAAAGCTTTGAGACAGCAGGTCAGACAGTGTGACTGTTTGCACAGCCACATTTTTTGAGCAAGTGAGACATTAATAATGCAGGTCAGGATTCTGCGCATCTGTGAACTGAACTGAACTGAACCTGGATCTTTACAAATGAAGGCATTGCCACTCTCCTCCCTGACCACAACATTGAAGAACATTATTATGGTTGAAACACTTTCCACTGCACTACTTCAATGTTAAAGTATTGCTTGCCTATCCTGTGCGGGTGGATTAATGTGGGGGTGGGACCACAGGGATATAAGTAGGTGTTGATAATCTGGTGTGGGAATTTATCTTATTTATTTATTTATAAATGAATAAATAAACAACAACTCCAGAAATTAGATTTTGAAGATAATTTACTCAGACTAGAGCCAAAAAACATGATTTGAATAATTTTTACACAGTATTTACTCACTAGTTCAATCCTGCTATCGCTACTTATTCCATAAATTATGAGAAATGTATTTATTTATTTATATTTATTTACTATTATTATTTTATATTTATTTTTATTTATTATATTTTTATATTTTATATATTTCTTTTTATATTATTATTATTACCATCACCATTATTATTATTTATTTTAATTTTATCTCCTCCCTTGTTTTTGAATGCTTTGTTTTTCTATTTACAGTAATTATCTGTCTATCAGACATATGCACTGTCACTGACCTAGTACTTTTTAAATCTAAGTTCAAGACCTTTCTATTTAGATAGGCTTTTAACACCTAGTAGCGCTGTGACATTTTCCCTATGCTTTTTATGTACCTTTTTATGATTTTATGATATGTTGTGTTTTTATTCCTGTTATTTCTTGTTGTTAATGTAAAGCACTTTGGGTACCTTTTGGTTATTGTAAAGGGCTATACAAATAAATGTTGATTGATTGATTGTTATCATATGTACATATTACTTTATTTGTTATGGTTTAGGTTGTTGTGGTCATTTTTCTTAAGGAAACAGCATGATTAAAAAAAAAAAAAAGTATTGCTTGTCTCTAGCTGTGTCTCCTTTATCCTGTCATGGTGGTATTTATCTACCGTATCTTAGTATAGTCAAAGTACATCATCTATTGTTAGGCCTACTTCACACAACAGTATCTTTGAACATTTGTGATGCAAAGACTATACGCAGTGTGAATTTGTGTGCGTTTGTGCCAGTGGGTTTTGTGCACGTGTGTACGTACAGTATATGCGAGAAACCATCTATCAACATTTATGTAACCGATTCCCGATTCAGCCAACATACTGCTATGGCAACGGGCGCAGTAAACACCTCCGTTCGAACACACGCAAGCTATGAAACAAGGGGCCTTCTGGATCCTCTCTTGGATTAGGTGAACGTCAGGAGAGGGCTTTGTTTTACCAGTGACAGCATCCAAAGTCCCGTCACTTAATGACCAACCTGCTTACACTGTAGGGCAATAAGGTGGGCAGAAAGCACGGGTCTGTTATAATAGGTTCAGTTAGTAAGAGCCGTGACATCAGGCCATCGCGTCTTACGAAAGAAAGACATCATCAAAGCCCTGAGCAGCGTTTTAATTTAAAGGTCACTGAGGAAATATGATTGCTGAGACTAACTGCTGCATATTCCCCTGAATTGTTTACCGTATAATCCTACGTTGCCTCTCCGTTATTGTATTAGTCATCATCTTTATTTGTGTCGTGCACAGAAGCAATCTGTTACCATGAGGATAGAGTTACGACTACTGAGCCAGAGACCTCTGTGTGCTGACATTCAGTGTTTGCTTCTGTTCAAATTGGAAACAATCAGGATTTTTTTTTTTTTGGAATCAAAGGGAGCTATTATATCCCTCATTCTCATTGTATTACAGGAATATCAGAGTTAATGGAGGGAAACAGCATGTTCCCACGCTCCTTCACACACAGTTCACTGCAATAACTATCCAGGTAGCTCATTACAAAAAAAAAACACAAACAGCTAAACAATTGCGTACAAATAATCAAGAGGAATGCTATCTTAGCCTTTGTGGTCTGGATTTGTTAAAGGGTATAAGTCCATGTGGAGGCTACTGAGTGTTACAGAGAAAGAATACAGGTATACAGGCTGAGTTTTCGGCCGTGTGGGAGCTTCCCTGGCAAAGAAGGATTAGCGTGGGAAGCTTTGAACTCTCATGAGGTCATAAGGAGTTGCTAAGAAAAATAGATTTCATGCAAAGTGTATCATTGGAAATGACCTTAAATAATCTTGCAGGTGTGTATGTGTCTGTAATTAATTCACATATGAAGTGCAAGTACAGCAATATGAGACTAGATTCCATTGTCAACCATCCATCCATCTATAAGACTCATTTACACACACATATTTTAAAATCTGAAAATTATAGTGAAAACACATTTAACTTCACCCTGACTTTTGGAAGGGAAGAAGGAAATGTAATAAGCATATGTGACTGATTTATATAATAAGAATTAGTTTTTTCATTTGACAGTCAAATTCAAAATAAAATGTCTCTATCAGGATTGCTTCCCAGAAGACTCTTATTTGTTATCACAGTTGCTCAACTGGCAGTGAATTTTTCCCTTCCTGTCAGCGTGGCTTTCTATCTATGAAGCAAGAATATCTTGTGTTCTTGTCTCAGTCTTTCAGAAAACACCATCCCAGAGAGATGTGTATACTTAGTAAACAGGATGCATACAAAAACCAACCGTAACTAGGCACGACAGGCTTATCAAGCTTTGGATTTCACCACATTTTGAAGTGTTGTGCATGCGGCTCTGGTAAGAGGAATGCTCAGTATCTAAAGAGTTTGGAGGGTTGTTTCCCTTTTTTAGCCTCTCCAAAACCAAAAACACAAGAGCAAAAGTGTAAGGATTGAATTGAATAGTGTATCTGCTCTAATGTGAGCAGTGGGATGGGATGGGACACAAAGCAGGGCTTTCACCCAGGAGACCGGGGTTTGCATCCCGTGTGAAACCAACAATGTGTCGTTGTCTTTGTGCTCACAAGCCTTAAAATTTCATTTTCACTGTGGAAACGTAGTTATTTTAAGCCAACACATGATGTTTTTCCCTAAACTAAACTAAATGGTTTTGTTGCCTAAACCTAAAGAATTTATAGTTGCGTTTCCTAAACCTAACTACGTGTTTTTGTTGCCTAAACCTAAAGAAGCTTTTTTGGTTGTGTTCAAAACATAATGTTTCATATAGTTTTCACAATATGTTCGAACGTGTTGCTTTTAAGTTTCACTTTCACATTTACAACATAGTAGGCATAGTAGGTCCCTAATGACCCACATCTAAAGTGCTTATAGCGACCGATAACACCTATTTAATGGCCTGATAACAGTTGAATAGGGTGGTTTATGCTAAGCTGCTCTGTCCTGGTCTCTATTTGTAACTCCAGCCAAAACTCAATCTCAGTTAGTCCTCATTCTCAAAGCCTTTTTATCTTATAAAAGTGAAACAATAAATCTTAAATCTAACCCATGTGTTGCTCCAAGTTTATTTATAGTAAGCATCCCAAAATAGAGCAATAAGTATAACATTTAATAACATTTTTATTTATAATACTGTACTATAATACCGGGGCTCACAGGCTCTACCCTGCAATACTCTTTTATTTCCAAGTCTTTTTGCCTGGGAAACATTAAAAAGTAAGCTCGAGATGGAGTTTCCAACCAATTAATGGTGTTAGCCAATGAGCTTATGAGCTAATGCCAGCTAACTATCTACAGTTGATAAAATCCGCTGGCGGCCGTCGACATTTCAGCCACTAAAAATTGACGTTGTCGGCAAGAAATGAGAAGCCTGTTTTTATTGGCCTCTGTGTTAAATCAAACTGCAAATAAACTGTATGTGTGCCGTGCTATATTTGAAAGCTTGACAGGCGTAGCAACAGTAACTAAGGAGCAAAGGCCTTAGCAAAGGGTCAGTTTCTTTGATTTATCCCACAATACTTAGAGAATGCAAGTAGTGTGTGCACATGTGTGTGAGTGCACGCGCGCTGTGTGTGATTTACAAGTGCCATAACTTCTTGTTGTGTGTCAAGACTGTTTAAGCCAAGGTTGTAAATAACTAAAATGGAGAGAGTTGGGTGGGATAATGGAAAGAGAATGCGAGGGGAGCATTTGGTTGGTGTAATGTAGGCTTATGTATCTTATTCATGTCCGAGAAAAGAACTTGCAAAGGAATCACTAATATGTGTATCTCTCCATGAAACAAAGACGAACATTATTTACACATAGTATTTCTCTACTGCATAGATAGATAGATAGATAGATAGATAGATAGATAGATAGATAGATAGATAGATAGATAGAATAGCCATTGAAATGTTATTGTGAACTGTGGCGTAAAACTCCATAAACTGAAAAACATTCAGCTCCTTTGCATTTTTTGTCAATAGATGCTTGAGTGACTGGACACTGTGTTGACTGTCCTGGAAACTTGTTCAGTTTGCTCAGTAAATATTTACACGTTACTCATTTAGATTTTCCCTGGACTTATTCAGCCTGGCTGCATCTCACATGGATTTGAACCCCGGAGAGACCTTTTGTCCCGTCCAGGCCATTCACTGTACAGTCAAACAGAAGAGACCTTCTGGTTTACCTACAATACTATCCATTCAGTGTGTCCCAGTGCTGTCAAAGAATACACACTGATAATGGTGTACACCTTGGCCCCTAAACAAATTACCTGTGGACTCTATTTTGTTTCATATTCGGACAAAACAACACTTGATGGGATGCCTAGTATTTTTAAATCATTTCCACGAACCTCTTGTGCAGTCCATTCAGTAAAAAACACACTATTATTAGCTCTGGTCACACGCGCTGACCCATGTGAGGGACGCATCACAGTCTTGAAATCAACAAGCGCTGTGCTCTTTCATACCATAACCTTTGAGCTGAGGTTAGGTAACTACAAGGAACAGGCACAGGGGAATGATGAGAAGTCACTGCAAATAGATTTCTCTTGGAAGACTGCTGAGAGTCTAGACATGTAGCGGAGGTACTTGAGGATGACGTAAAAGTACACCAAGTTTACAAATATTTTTATACGTTTGTGTCTAAAATAGCTTGTTTAGGTTCCTGTAACTGTTTGTCCCGTTGATCCAGGAGATTGAAGACACACTATGCTCTGAAGGTACAAAACTCCAAACGTGATGTTCTAAACTCATTTTTTTGTACATTACCCCTCAACGTATCCTCATGCAACGGTTCGTATGATATCTTACGAAAAGTTATTCCTCTTTTTTCATGCGTTGTCCTACCAATGTCCAGCAACACGTGTCAATACTTGTTACATGCATACGGTCAAAATAGACTTCTGTCTTTACAGGAAACTACTTCGTAAGGTTTAGGAAAAGATCGCGGTTTGGGATAAAATAACTCCGGAAGTGGCGTAAGTTAAGCGTAAGTTACGTGACAAATAAATCAACATTGACCTCTGGTTTCGCACGGTCTCCTGGGCGAAAGTCTGGTGTTTTTTTGACACGCCCATCCACCCTGACCTCCTCCTTTATACTTCACTATTACGTGGATTACATACAAATTGATTTCGTGGGATATATACGCATTACAGTGCATTCATTTTCATAGGTATAGCTACAAACGGTGTATGAGAACAGCCTGACCCTATATATATATTCTATAGGTGTCTATAAAGGGTAAAACAAATGTAAAGAAAATATTATTGCACAGATACCTTACTGTACTCTTTCAACTGGTGTCTATTGTATTCCATAGAACAAACATTTTTTTTACAAAAAGTTATATAGGTCAGACCAACCTGAATTTTTCTAATAATAATAATAGCTTGCATTTATATAGTGCCGTTCAGGGGACTCAAGGACGCTTTACACACATTGAGGCCGACAAAAACAAATAAAACAAGAACAGAAAATAATAGTAGTAATGTTTGCCGGGGATAACGGAGTTAACTAAGTCCGTAGGATTTTTTGTACACACATGACAACATACTGTTTCTATGGGTGTGCTGTACTTCCCATTTCTGATTATTCCATGTTTGTGAGTCGATTTGATATTTTGGATTTAGTCCCGAGGACAAAGGTGAGTCAGTTAGATTAGATGAAGTTGTGTGTACTGTTTACCTAGTGTTAAATTACCCTTCAGAGTTCATCCTGCAACACGTATAGCATAACATGCTGTGTTTTCTGTTGTTCTGACAGTAACTTAAATCATTTATTTCAATGTTCCCTGCGTTATTCGTCTTTTATGACCGGGCTAACACGGCACTATTTAATTTACCACAGAACATTACAGTAATTTAGTTGTGCAGTAGCCTACATGTTTGTTTCAGACAGAAATAATAGATGGGCTCATTAAATGGAAATTGCCTTTTAAATGTTGCACAAGCCAAACAAGAGACTCTATCTCCCTCCTATTGCCACTGTTAAATATACAAACATTATTATCGAAGTATTGTTTTTACTGTTTTACGATTAAGGATAGAAGCAAATGTTCCTTGGTCTGATAACAGTTCTTGTGCATTTTGTTCCTCACTGTCTAGTAAAACTTTTCGAGAATCGTATCTGTGGTAATGTTGGTCACCTGGCTGGAAGTTTCTTACAACCAGTCTGATTCATCCCGTGTCCGCTGCAACATACCATCTCTATTTATGTTTCTGAGTGTGTGCACACAGGCAGCACCACCGCTTGCACACCTGTTTTCAAGTATGAATGCATGCTAACCTATTTTCATGTTGCACTCTGCAGCCCTGTGTATCCTTGACACAGTGCAGGAATGTAAGCCATCACACAACCACCAGTAAACACATTAAACTTGTTTCCCCCCCGACGTCTGGAAAAGCGGCCGATATTTATCGAGATTTCAAACAAACATTCAGACCCCATAAACAAAATGTTTGGTCTGCCGAAGGCCGAATGCACTGGGTCAGATCCACACGTGTCTGTTGCAACGACGTCTGTCTGTGTGGAGTGGTCGCAACACAAACTGAAACGACATGATGGATAGTTTGGTGTCTGGAAAAAAAAAGAGGGAGGATTTGAGGGTTTGGACAACAAGATGAGAATTCTATTTAATGGTCTGATTGGAAAGAACGTGCAGTGGTTTAGGCTTTATATGGCTGCATGCTTCTCGTCGCCTTGTGATGGAAATTGGGATTTTTTAGTCTCTCAAGCTCCAATGAGGCTACAAACTGTAAAACAGATCAGTGGATTTGTTTAAAATTACTTCTGGACTCCTTTAAATATCCATTTTTGTTGTTTTATTACCTAAATGTTTTAATGGCGCTTTTATGGTGTCGGAAGAAGCCAAACATTCTTTGTTGACCTTTATAATCCAGCCATAGCTCTTGTAGCTCATATTTTCTTTGGCTATGTCATTTAAAAGAGGTTTTACACAAACCATTAAAACAGATTTGAAACTGTCCTCAACAAATGATATTCTGCTGAATGTCAGTGCGGCCGAGTGCTGCTCTGTGTTTTTTCACCAACTGAAGGAAGAAATTGTCAGCGTCGGTAACTGGATCTCATCAAATTTAACAAACAGAAAGTTTCCTATGTCAACTGATGACTTTGCCTGTTCCACAAGGCTAAATATTCATGTGGCGAATCCAGTTGGCAACTTCTCTGGTCTGAAAAGTGAAGCCAATGAGGAAGTGCCTTAAACTTGCATTCTTTCTAATAGCCAGCAGGGGGCGACTCCTCTGGTTGCAAAAAGAAGTCTGATTGTATAGAAGTCTATGAGAAAATGAGCCTATTTTTCACTTGATTTATTACCTCAGTAAACATTGTAAACATGTGTTTATGGTCTCAATCGCTAGTTTCAAGTCTTCTTCAATACAGCATGATGTTCATTTAGTAAATTATGGTCCCATTTGGAGTCAAATAGACCATAAAGCAGGGGATGCTTTAGGGCGTGACTACTTTGTGATTGAGAGGTCGCTACCGCGGTTAATGAAAGTTAATTATAACCTTTTTGGTCACCTAAAAATGTCTTATTCAGCGTTCGGTTGTACTTAGCTCCACCCTCTTGTGTCACTTCTGGTTGCAAAAAAACAAGATTGCGACAGCCAAAATGCCAAACTCGAGGCTTCAAAACGGCAGTACAAAAACCAATGGGTGACGTCACGGTGACTACGTCCACTTCTTATATACAGTCTATGGTTGTACCAAAAGGTCAATTCTTAGGACCAATATTGTTCTCTTCTTTTCTCCCCCCCTCTAGGTCCTAAACGATGTGTGCCTTACAATGGCAAAACCTGTTAGTAATACCTTTTAAAGTATTTTTTTTAAAAGGTATTTCTGTAGTAAACTTATTGTTAAAACACAGCCAATCTTAATACTGATATGACAGATATAGTCTTGAACAAAATTGAAAAATAAAATAAAATTGAGTTTACTTTCTGTTAAGGAATCACTTCATGACTTCGTTTTAAAAAAGTGACACATAAACTCGGTTTGATTCAGCGGGTCGGTGGCAGGAATAACACAATTTCTTTTAAGCGGTAGTCGAGAGAAATCTCTTAGGCAAACAAACTTGACATTATTCCTCTAGACCTGCTCTCTGTCTGTCTCTGGCTCTCCCTCGCATTGATGACAGGCCACTAAAGACATCAAGTGAGAAGAAAAGGTGCAGAGCGGAAAAAAAGACAGGACCAGAGTCGGTGCTTGTTAAAGGGCAAGTAAACACTGCCTGGCAAGAGAAAAGAGAGGTGACAGGCAGAAAGAGGTGAGGGGGGGGGGGAGATCACACTGTGTCTGCTCCTCTGTCACACTCCTCTCTCTCTTTATAATGTGCATACACATACTGTATATATGCACCACACATACTGTGCAACTCTTTGAATATACGCTTCTGTAAAGTCTGGGGACTTAAATAAAGAACATGTCCTTGCTATATTCTTAATGCTAGCTTACATTGAATTGTTTCTGGCATACAGTATATTAAAAGTAGCAGGGAAGCTCAGGCTTACTTTAGAGCTGCAACGATTAAACGATTAGTTGCCAACTATCAAATCAATCGCCAACTATTTTGATAATCGATTAATCGGTTTGAGTAATTATTTAAGAAAAAAAAAGTCAAAATTCTCTGATTCCAGCTTCGTAAATGTGAATATTTTCTGGTTTCTTTACTCCTATTTGACAGTAAACTGAATGTCTTTGAGTTGTGGACAAAACAAGACATTTGAGGACGTCATCTTGTGCTTTGGGGAACACTGACTGACATTTTTCACCATTTCCCCCGACATTTTATAGACCAAACAACTAATCGATTAATCGAGAAAATAATCAACAGATTAATCGATAATGAAAATTAGTTAGAAAATAGTTAGTTGCAGCCCTAGCTTACTTTATGTTGTTATATCAAATCATGTTTACATTATGACTGGATAAAATGTATAATACCGTATTATAAGGAAAATTATTTGAAATTGTATCATATTTTCTAAAAAAAATGAAAACCATCTTTTCAGAATGCACATCAATGAATTTACGACTAATTATAATTTTAGCCTTTACTTTCCGAACTTTAAAAAAAAAAAATGCTTCTTTTCATATTTTTATCAGTGAGACAACTTGTACACGACTAACATGGAAGAACTGATTATAACCGGATTCATAAACTCTGAAGATGTTGAAATAAAGGCAGAGGTTGGACACACGCACGTGCTCACACTCTGCATCTGGAGATGTCACAAGATTTATGGGAGGGGTTGACAGATCATTTAAAATAATGGAAACACAACTCTCAAAGGAACGGTGTCCATGACGCCAATAGGTAGTAAAATTCCCCTTGAATCTGCCAAGACCAATAGACTGCAGCCCGGTCTGCCGCATTCCTCCTCTGCACAGCTCACACACACACACTCACTGCCATGTAAGGCTACCTACCGAGGGTGCTGACAGACCGGTGGAGGGAGCGACAGATAAAACGGAGCAGTGGCCTCTGATATTCTACGATGACAGAGCGAGCACTTGATCACCTCTGTCGTTTGTGTATCACTAATGTCTACGGAGCTCTGCTATCACTGTCATTTCAATTGTCTCTCCATTTGTCTGCACATTTTTTTTTTTCAGAAACAGTCATTGCCAAATGCATCCTGATGTAATAGGTGTGCAGGTGCGAAGTTACTATAAATAACGTTGTAGGGAGTGCAGAGATGATGACCTGCATTCCAGCTAAAGTGTAGTAATTCTTGTAGGGAGTGCAGAGATGATGACCTGCAGTCCAGCTAAAGTGTAGTAATTCTTGAGAAATTATTAAACACATTACATCATTCATATTTAACAGGAAAGTGGGACACACTTCGATTTGTCAATTATTGTGCATTATTACACAACCTAGGCCAAAGTGAAGTGAGGAAAGATGTGATGCACACTCAATGTGAGGCTGTGAAGCATGCTTCCCTCTGTCGGACAACTAGAACTACTACTACCTGCACTGACATGAATGGCTCGCTGCACAAGTACAAGTAATTATTTATATATAAAAAAGAATATGAAAAGAATATATTCAGTTTTGTATTACAGTATTCTCTTTTACTTGTGACTCCCAGTGATACTACAGTTTCGTATAACTGCTGACAAGAACTGATATTTTGAAAAAAATCTGCCAAACTTTTATCACAAAATGAAGCACATATTATCTCATATAAGAATATGTGAATTAATCTTTACTTTCAGATGGTACACACACACACCCATCAGGTACTTTAAATCCAGTAGATGCTATGTTAAAACAATGGTAAGAGTGTGCAGAACACACGGATATAAAATCATCAATAATTTCATTGTCATAATTTGATGATAATCAAATTTTTCACTCTGCTACATATCCTAATGTATGTGCAAAATGGTGTGTATGTAAACATTCATTTATTTGTGCCTTCTCATGAAGAGATGTTAGTGTTTTGTACAAAAGTTAAACAAATGTGCAATTTGCGTGGAAGCAGGAGTGAATACTTAGTAGCTGCCTGGTGTGATTTTTTTTGTGTTTAATAGTGTCTTTGCTTCAATTTGTGTCATGTTTTGAGACCATTCAGAGTCTCGACTCCCCCGGTTGCCTGCTGACGACACCAGTCCAACATCGCTTTCCTCCAATCGTCCGTCCGCAACCCTGATTCCTCCCCTCATCCCTTTATTCCTCTTCCCCTTACCCCTCCATCCCTCTACCCTTCATCCCTCATCCTCCTTCCTGACCTTTAACCCTTCCCTCCTACATCGTCATGGCCGCCCTCCATCTTCTATAATAGTAAACTACTCTAAACCCATATCGTTACTGCCGTGGTTTTTGTTAATGAAGTCTTGTTTGTAGCGTCAGTATGTACGAGTGCGCGAAGGTAATTGTGCTGTTGTGTAGTGGAAGCACAGTTGGAGTCAGAAGATTGCTTATGTTTGACTTCAGTAGGGCTTTACATTATATAAATGCTGATGAGGCTGAGTGCTTTTTCTTGTGCAGTTAATATTCTAACATCACTAACCCACATACAATGCTTTGAGACTTGAATGCATCTTAGATTCTTAAATCTAGTTTTCAAACTCCAGTTAGGCAAAAAAAAAAGCAATTCCGTCGTGCAATTAATCAATATTTTTAGACTACTATATATAGTACTGTAAATTCAGGCGCAAGGCTGTCCTGGTATACAACTTTAGTTGCCATAAACTGCTCATATATGACAGAAAATATTGCTTTTTGTTAGATTTAAACACTCTTATCACTACAGGATTCTTGTGTACTTGCTCTATTTTACCACTTGATGTCACCCTTTTTGCAGAAACCAGTGAACTGGAACTTTGAGCTGAGCTGTTGGATCACTCAAGCACTGCTGATGCAATAGTTAGGAGACACACTGAGCTGTATTAGATATTTAACTCAGTATGTGAGGTCAGAAAGAAAAACTGAAACACTCTGAGCACTATTACAGACCAAATCCCAGTTAGAGTGTGTGTGTGTGTGTGTGTGTGTGTGTGTTAATATCTGTATTTCTATAACTTTATTCCTGCATGACTGCGTATATATTATTATTTCAGTGTGACATCGCTTACCTTCCTCCCAGAGAACAGCATACACAGCTGATGCATGGAGCCTCCGTTCTTGGTCAGCTCTTTCTTCAGGGTTTTAGGCGATGGGAGTGTCCAGCCGCCCTTGTGGTGCACCCCCCCCACCTCCAGGCAGTTGATGGCGTTGTCGGAGGTGAAACAAGGCGTGCGGGGGTCCTGCAGGAGGCTCCCCTCGCTGTGGGTGCGCCTGCGGAGGGAATTCTGCACGCTGAGCCCCCCTCCTCCGTGCTTCTCGCAGGTGGCGCCCTCCACCATGCTGCGGCGCTTGCTGTCGCTGCGCTGCAGGTAGGCGTCGTCGCTGTCGTCTTCGTCGTCCTCCTCATCGGACTCCTCGTCTTCATCTTCGTCGTACTCTTCTTCGTCCGTGTTGGGCGAGGAGAGGGCGTCGGCGCTGTAGGAGCGATCGAGGCGCAGCTCGGGGATGACAAACGAGGAGGAGGAGGAGGAGGGGGGAGCGTTGGTGTCCGGGGCCTCCGAGGCGTTGTCGTCGTCCGTGTTTGACACCACCAGATTTAGGTTGACCTCCTCTTCATTCCTCTCTCCCTCCTCCTCCTCCTCTTCTCCTCCTTCTTTCTCTTCCCCCTCACTCCCAGCACTCTTCCTGCTAGCCCCGTCATCCTCCTCTTCCTCTCTCCTGCTCTCCAAAAGGTTCGCCTCTCTCCAGAGCTCCATCTCGTTGCCCTCCATGCTCCTCCAGTCCTCGCCCTCGGTGGAAGGAGGTGGCGTGGGAGGCACCTCAGATCCCCCCAGATCCCCAAGAGGCATGTAGATCTCATCCAAAGGGGTGAGAGGCTCTGAGGGGTGAGGGCTGCCCAGGGTTGGGGGCTCTGAGGGACTGGAGGGATACAGGCTGCTTTCCTCACCTTCTGAGCTGCGGGGGGGCAGGTGGAGGCACACACCACCTCGATCTCCTCCTACTCCGCCCAGCTCACAGGAAGGGTCATCCGCCTTAGGCTCCAACATCTAGAAAAGGGAACAGAGAAAGACAGAGGGAGAAAACAGTTAGTCAAACAATGAATGCGCCGTCTGTACACGTAAATCTATCAAGTTTAACTCGGCACGATTGAGATTTACTTCGCTGTCATGAGCAAATCCACTTATCACAACTATTTCATTAGCAGTCATTGAATATGATTTTGAAATATCTCTTGTAGTGCTAGATGTCGGTGTGTTCGAGGCGTAATGCCAGGATCAGACTACATGACATTTATGTCTGTTGAGAAGGTCAGATTAAGTGATGATAGTCCTGCTGATCGTAGCATACAGTCGTTCATGACCTGCAAACTCGGACAGGAAGGACCAGAGCTAGACTTCCTGGATCAGGAATGTCTACAACTGTCTAAATAGTTTAAAACCTACTCCATCTTCATTTAACAACTGGAAGTCAAATGTAAACAGCATTCTAGAAATGGAAAAAATAACCTATAGAGTCAGAAATCAAGAACAAGAATATTTACGACTTTGGAATCGATGGATTAAATACGAGGATCATGATTAAACAATGATGATGGACTTAGCCCTGAAAGGAGATAAGAGCTCTTTTTTTCTGCGTATGTACAGGTATATGTATATATCTGTATGTATATCTATGTATATACAGTAAATGTACTGTATGTTTGTATATGTATGTATATGTAGTTGTTACCCTGCACTATATTCAGTTTTAATAGTTTCTTCTGCATATTGGATATTTTGTTTTATACTCTGTATTACTTGCCTGTGTCTTTTTACTACTTGTGTCTTTTTACTAACATGTGTACTACTTACTTGTGCCGTTTTTACTAATATGTTTGCATTATGGAACTGTGATGCTGGAAACTTGAATTTCCCTCGGGATCAATAAAGTTACTATCTATCTATCTATCTATCTATCTATCTATCTATCTATCTATCCATCCATCTATCAATCAATCAATCTATCTATCTATCTATCTATCTATCTATCTATCTATCTATCTATCTATCAACAAATTGTTGTTGCCAATGTAAATTTTTGCTCATAAAACTGACAAAAGGCTGAACTGCAAGAGACCACATTGTAATATCAGTGCCAGTGAGTTCAGATTGTGATATACTGCTGTTTTGCTTGCTATAGATACTGTACCACACTGGAGCTCGCTGCACTGATTCAGTCAAACTAACTGGTACTGTGCCCTCAGGGACCGTGGAATAAAAAAAATAAGCCAGAGATTACTGCTACAAAGTGTTAGCCATCCATCTGTTCACCCATCCGTCCTCTCTCTGATATGTTCCTATGTTCATTTCAACATACTGTCAATTTCTCTTTAGCCCAAATGACCACACAAGCCTTCTACTGCCCTCACCCACTTCCCAGGGCCAAACATAGCACACTGTCTGTCCTCCCCCTCTGCCTTTTAGCAGATCTATCTATATTACTTCCTTCCCAAAATCTGGTGGTTTTAAATGCTGCTTTAACTTACTGCAGCCGACCGAGCCCTCAGTGGGCGGATCATTACAAATGCATGATGAGTGGGCGAACATCGTCCAAACCCACAGAACTGTATTACAAATTTCACTAAAGATTGCTGAATATGTAATGCTGAATTGCAGAAATGTTTGTAAAGTTATGCACAAAACTTTTTTCCCATTTGATGTAACGATGCTGTCAACTGAGTTTTTTTCTCTCAAAATAAATTAAGCATGGTTATAATTTAGAAGTAGTTACAGTATATAATGACATTATTATACAGTGTGGATGAAAAGTTATTTTTCTCATTTTGACTCAAAGGCAAATTTAACGAGACCACATGGGTTAAAGAGGTTAATCAGCTGCGTATTGATATTCACATAAATGTCATAGTATTAACGTGTTGATTTTGGTGCCAGCATATTTTTGACAAAGGATCTAAGAGACCTATCAGCATAGCTATTCAACAAGCGTTGGCCGTGCTCCAGTAAACATGGCTCAAAGGAGAACATGAAGAAAGAAACAACAGAAATGATGCACTGTTTCAAACATTAGGTATGACATAAGTGGTAAATCAACCCCAGCTATAGTTTCTCAACGGGAAGTTGCTTGTGGGCGAAAAAACAAAAAAGAGTACCAAAAAAGAAACACGAAACAAAATGAACGACTGACTATCAATTTGATAATATGCACTTTTGAATGTCACTCATGAGGCTCACAAAGTTAGAAAATATAAGCTTTGTCGCTGAAAATTGGGACAAACCATTTAATATGTGTGAAGCCAACCATGTTGCACTCATTTCAAATAAAACAATTATTTGGAAGTCAGTTGAACCAAAGAAGAGTAGAAGAAGTGGCTGTGATGGTGTTAGCGAAAGACAATGTTCAGATGGTAACGCAACACATCTTACTGTAAAGATGACTACAGAAAAAACAATGGTAAATGGACTGCATTTATATAGCACTTTTTTAGTCTTCCGACCACTCAAAGTGCTTTCCACTACATGCTAACATTTACCCATTCACACACACATTTGGCAGAGGCTACCATACAAGATGCCATCCTTCTCGTCAGGATCTAATCTAATCATTCTCACACACCAATGGCACAGCCTTCGGGATCAATTCGGGGTTCAGTATCTAGCCCAAGGATACTTCGACATGCGGACTAGAGGAACTGGGAATCAAACCGCCGATCTTCCAATTAGAGGGCGACCCGCTCTACCTCCTGAGCAACAGCCGCCTAATAAAAATTAACAACAGCCGTGATGCCAAATTGGATCAGGGGTGTAAAGTGGGGGTGCCAATGGCCCCTTCCTTACTTCCTATCCCCTACATCTTGCTCGGACCACACCCATCTTCGAACTCGGTCTTCATTTTGATCTCAACTACACACCCGTAAAGTTTCTTGACTGCATCTTGCACAGTTGTGACACTATCACATTGACAACAGACATATTAACACCTGGCAAAGCACTCAAAAGCACCTCTGTGGTAGTTCCCGCTACAGTAGGTGTCTCCAGGACCACCTTTTGCCATGATGATTCACACAAACAGACTCACCAGGTGAAAACAATACCAGCCACACACTGTCACAGCTGGCAACAATGGTACAGGAAAGATAAAGAAAAGATCAAGGATAAAATCAAGCTGGACTGATCATATTTTTGTGAAGCAAAAGGGGACAGAGAAGAAAGAAGTGATGCTAGCTTTATTCTCTCAACTGAAAAGAAAAGGGTAAAAAAAACAAAACAAACAGCTTTCCTTCTGTTGCCTTCAGCTCACAAATTCTCACTCAGTGTGCAGACTTAAGGAGATGAGAAGCAAACAGTACGAGTGATATTCAGTTAGGGGAATGTGTTATTTCTATTTGTAGAGTAGGCTTATAGGGTGGATATGAACATGGAAACTTGACATGAACGTGAACTTAAATATAATCTATGAAAATAAACTGCAGTGCCAAAAATATCTGTTATTCGATGTATTCACGAGTGGCATCACAAGTCATCCACTCAGTCTACAAAATCAATTCTACCTTCTTTAAGTCTTCAGCAATCTTGTGAAGGGCCTCATTGTTCTGGTCAAGTTAACCCATGATGACAAGCTGCAGTCACAAGACGCTCTGCTCTAATTGGAGATAATGCTGCCTCCTCTCACACAGCTCTCATGATTTTTCACAAGCTGTTTGTGTACTTTTGCAGCTCAAATTAGTCTCCCCAGATACTGTTGCCCTGGTTGTACTCGTCTCTAAACTTTCGACCTGTACTCATGAACTCTGCAAATAGCTTTCAAGACTTTAAGTCAGGATAAAAAACAACAAAACAATCCTACTAATGTTATTCCAACATGCTCTTAGACTGGGACAAAGACAGGAAACACACAGCTATATCAACTAATAAAGTAACTTATTTGCCACAAAATAATCAAAACAAGTCAAACAAATAGATGGGAGGAATCTGTAAAGTCAGTAGAGTCGGGAGTGGATGAGGGAAAATGTGCTGCAATGGGTGTTGTGCTGCAAAATCAAGAGAGAGGAAGCAAAAGCCACAACACAGAGATGTGTGGTGAGAGAATCTGCCCACAAAGGACTGGCTGCTGCTCTTGCTTCAATGCATGGGGCACAGCGGGCCCAGGTGTATGCTGCTGATTAACCTACAAACAGGTCTGCATCCCTGGAGACAGAAAGCAAAGCAGCAAAGCCAAGCAGAGGAGCTGTCAACCATTCTGTCTGAAACATTATTATTTCTAGATCGTTCTAAGATTATTCGTATATTGAATAGGGGTGTGACGAAATATCGTGCAACCAAATATCGCGATATAAAAACGTGACGATATGCATCGTCGAGCCGAAAAACTGAATCGCGATATCAGGGCATAATAGGTACTAAGTACATACGGGCTCCGGGACTAAAGCTGCATCCTCTTCCTGCTGCTCTGCAAGGCCTATGGAAGGAGGCTGAGTACAAGTTATATCTTTGGGGTACAACGCAGGTGCAGTAAAATCTGGTCTGCCCTCGTCGAAATTAAACCAATTGCAACGCACTAACTGTAAACACGTGTAAGTTATTTAGTTGAGTTGTGAATGACTTTAGTTCCCTCTAGTAAGCCGTGTTTCAGTGTATGTGTCCGGGGAGTTTATTGTGAAGGGAGGAACGTAAGACGTGAAGCGGTGATGCGCTGGTATTGACAAGGGCGCAGACTACGGAGCCTCCGTGTTATTAATTTATGAGTGACATCAGCAGAGGACAGGAAGAAGGACTGTTACTGAGTGATGGAGGAGAGAGGACAGGAGGAAGGACTGTTACTGACTGATGGAGGACAGAGGACAAGAGGAAGGACTGTTACTGACTGATGGAGGAGAGAGGACGGGAGGAAGGACTGTTACTGACTGATGGAGGAGAGAGGACAGGAGGAAGGACTGTTACTGACTGATGGAGGAGAGAGGACAGGAGGAAGGACTGTTACTGACTGATGGAGGAGAGAGGACAGGAGGAAGGACTGTTACTGACTGATGGAGGAGAGAGGACAGGAGGAAGGACTGTTACTGACTGATGGAGGAGAGAGGACAGGAGGAAGGACTGTTACTGACTGATGGAGGAGAGAGGACAGGAGGAAGGACTGTTACTGACTGATGGAGGAGAGAGGACAGGAGGAAGGGCTGTTACTGACTGATGGAGGAGAGAGGACAGGAGGAAGGACTGTTACTGACTGATGGAGGAGAGAGGACAGGAGGAAGGACTGTTACTGACTGATGGAGGAGAGAGGACAGGAGGAAGGACTGTTACTGGATGATGGAGGAGAGAGGACGGAACTATAGGGCAAACAACAGCATTGTTTTGCATTTTGTGTCTTTTGAATAAAAGGCTACTTTTCCAGTCATATATTTTCATCATTCAAGTTTTGTTAAAATTATTGTTATATTATCGTATCGTATCGAGATCGTGAACTCAATATCGTGTATCGCATCGTATCGTGAGCTGAGTGAATCGTCACACCCCTAATATTATCTGTATGTATGTAGGCACAATGTGAATACAGTATGTCTGGACAGAGGACACTGATGTCTGAAATTAAGGTCGCTATATATGTCTCCTGCAACACTATGACCTCATATTTTTGTAATCTGGGCTGTGGAGAACCTCAAGGCTGTTGTGAGTCAGTGTGTGTACACATGCTATCACTCACTGAAACCATCTGCAAATCTGGAATTTAAAAACCTACCACTATAGAGACCCATCAAACCAAATAATCTCTTGCAAACCTTTACCTCTGATGTCTTGCACCAGACTCAGAGGTTTGTCGTGTGTATTAAGTTTCTGTTTGATTTTAGTGGTTCACAAATAGCCACCCCTTAGCCAAAACTGGCCCTCTACATTACTAAACTCTTTTGGTACAGGGCAAGTGAAATCTAACATTTTCCCTTACTGGGCAATATCAAAGGTTTTAGGTATGTTTAAGATATCTACTATATACAGACCAATAAAATATACCGAGCCAAATTAAATTAAAATGAAGGAAACCGATACTGTGCCTTGCTATGTGCCATGCGAGACTCTGTGTACTGTTCATATTACAGCATAGCACAGAAATGAAGTCAAACTAGATGAATAACAGATGAAAAATAAACTTACTTCAAACAATTAATTCAAGTAATTGTTATCTAACAAAAGGAGATTTGCGCTTCACAAACTCCAGTGATGATGACAAAGACTATACGATTTTCTGACAGCAACCATTTTGTTGTTCAGAAGACACAGCTGTCGGGATTGGTAAATAACTGTAAAGGCCCAGACGCACCAAACCGACATCAGCGACAACGGCCGCCTGTTGCGTCGCCTCGTCGCCTGTGTCTTGGCCAGAAAGTTGCATTTGAACACACTGCAAAGACTACAGCCAACTACCACGTACGTTCTGTGGCTGCGTGAAAGGAAATAACTCTCCCTACCAGCAGGTAGCGGTAGTCTGTTGTCGTCATCGACATGGGCAGACTAGCGCCAACGGTGCGGGACACACCGCAAAAACTAGGGCCACAGACGCTCACCAACGGCCCAAAATTGGCCGGCGGCTGACCGTCGGCTTGGTGTGTCAGGGCCTTAAGATAAACACACTCTTCAACGACTATTTTCCTTTAAAACTCCTGTTTTTATTATCCACTGTTCTTTTGAACAGTTTTGATAGAAACTTGACACCTTTTATGTGGGAGTAGAGGTGCTGGCTTTGACTGCAGCCTCCATTAATGACAGACCTACTTAAACTGTTAAACACATAGTATCCGATCGCTCTGTCATAACTTAACGACATTTAAGTATAACATATTGGCTAAAGGTCTGGCTTGCAATAAAGCATTGCATCAATGGGCTCTGCCAGGGTTGTCCCTTGTCACAGATTCTGTTCGTGATCTTCACCGACAGGATATGAAGAAGTAGCCGGGGGGGTTAGAGTGTCTTTGGGGACCTCAGAATCACTACTCTGCTCTTTGCAGATGATGTGGTTCTGTTGGCTTCATCAGACGGTGACCTCCAGCACGTTTTGCAGAAGAGTGTGTAAGCGGTCAAGATGATGTTCTTCCAAGTCTGAGGCCATGGTTCTCTGCCAAAAAAAAGTTGGATTGCTCCCTCCGGATTGGTAGTGAGTGGCTGTCCCAAGCGAAGGAGATAAAAGATAAAGTATCTCGTGGTCTTCTTCAAGAGAGGAGCGGCGCCAGCAGTAATGCGGGCGTTGTACTGGACTGTTGATGAGGGAGCTGAGCCTGAAGGCGAAGCTCTCAATTTAGCAGTCGATCTACATTCCAATCCACATCTATGGTCACGAGTGTTGGGTAGTGACATAAAAATTGGGGTAAAGGAGCTCAGACATCCAGAGCCAGAAGAGCCAGAAGAGCCAGAAGAGCCAGAAGAGCTAGAAGAGCCGCTGCTCCTTCACCTCAAAAGGAGCCAGCTGAGGTGGTTTGGGCATCTGATCAGGATTATATATCTCATCTGGCTTGGAATGCCACGGGATCCCCCAGGTGAAGGCGGAAGACGTTCCTGAGGAGATTGACGACTGAACTACCTTGCTTAGCCTGCAGCTACCGCAACCCTGCCCTGGATAAGCGACGGAAAATGGATGGATAGAGGAGGAATTCAAACAACAAACAAATGTATAACTCTAGCAATTTCAAGCCCCCAAAGAGCAGTTCTGAAAAATTGGTCCATGCTAACAACAGTTCTATTATATTTTTTCAGGATGCCTTATCATTCTAAAAATGGATATTTCTCTGAGAAGCCCAAACCAAGGCTAATCAGACCTTTTGATTGCGTGTTTGTTTGGGTGGTGTCGGTTTCATTTACCACTTTCCCAATGTGGCCACCGTGAAGCCCTTTGTGACTAGAACGGTGACTCAGGGCTGTAAATATAAACTTGACTTGTCTTGATGCTCATGGATATATACAACAGCCCCAAGGTGATCCAGACCTCTCATTTTCCCTCCTAACTCCCTCTTAACCTCCCTGTGATCCTATCTAAATGGTTCACAGTGGTGTAACAACCAAGACATCAGGGCTTCTTACTGATGCACTGGATGCATGAGGGGTATTTTTAGAATGAAATGCACTTTCATAAAAGCACCCATGGTAAAGTAAAACCTCTATCTTTATCCCCTTCTGCCTTTCTCCCCCTTTTCCTGTTCTTTCTCTGTTCATGGTGGTCCAAGTCAGAAAGGTCAGAAACAAATGTAATTTTTTGATTGATTTATAAGGCTTGTCTTAGTATGAACATTTTGAAAAATCATGGGGCAAACATTTATTCGTCTATCTATCCATCATGCATAAATGTGAGGTTTACACAGACCGTTTTTCTCTTTCCTTTTCTCTCTATCTTCTCTGACCCCCATCTCTCTTTCCCTGTCTTACACGCATAAACCCCTGACTGTTGAAGATATGGCTTGAGACACAATGGAGCCACCTGTCCTGTCAGATACACTTGTTCCTTCTCACACTCTCTACAGCCGACACACACACACACACACACACACACACACACAGAGACACACACGGAAACACAAGCAAAATCAAGCTGCTTCAAATTAACCCTGTCTTTCAAGCCTGTCCTCATGTTTTATCTGAAGATATGAAAAGAACCGACATATTAACAATCTTGTTCATCTTCAAGTCATTTTCCTATTATGGCATTTACCACATTGTTTACACTCTTTAAGCCTGCTTCAAAAGGTACATGAATAGACAAAAGCTAATGGGGGTGATGTGCTTGGGTTCATGTGCGTGTTTACAACACACACGTGTACTCAAATACGACTCATCAATGATTCAACACAATACAATCTCTTGCATTGCCTCAATTAAGCAAGGAAACAAAACCAGCGCTAAGAGGCAGGGAGAGTGGGATGTACTGTAAGAGAGTGAATAGATGGAGGAGACAAAGGGGATAAGACAAGCAGAAGGGAGGAGGGGAGTCGGTGAATGGCAACGACACAGAAATGAGACGAGTAAGTGGAAGAGGGCAGAGAGAAAGATATAAAACAGAACAGCGCATCTTGGAAAATGTCCATCTTGTTTTTTTGTTTTTTTATGTCAATGGACCATGAACAGCATTACTGCTCTCACGATGACCTAACTAGGGAATGACCATCTAACACTAACCCTGCGAGGCAACATTTGAAACAGACACATTAAAGTAAGCTACCATGAATAATAAATAAATATTGCGAACATGAGTTTCCAAACATAATCTTGGAAGTGTTTTGTTCATCTTAGCGGTCAAGAGTCAAAGAGCAAAACATTGGATTCAGCTCACTGAGAAGATGTGATTTAATGCCGTGTTGGCCAGCTAACTCCATGTGTTTGATGAGCGTCATCGTGTTAGAGATTGTGCCAGTTATTTGTGTTCAAGGCCAGAAGGCAACCTTACTGCCTACTGACGTTTTACCACCACGAGTTAGCGAGCCCCAGTGAGCTTCACTTTAGGTCATGTTATACAATTCTTTATGTGCTTTGTGCGAGAAAACAGTGGACCTTTGTTGTATGCTAACCCCATTTTCCTCTCCTCTTTTTCCTTTCAGATCTCTACTGTCTCTGTCAAGAAAAAGGCAAAAATGCCCAATTTTTGTAAAGATATTCATGATCCCCAGAGGATGAATCCTATACCGACTTTGGTGATTCCCTGACTTTTACACTAGCGCCACCAGCAGGTTAACAACTGTGGTTCAGAGTGGGAAAAAAGTCACTTTTGGGGGGAAAGGCCTAATGTATGACGGCAATCAATGCCAAAATCCACGAGCGCCAACGTGCGCGGATGTAGAGGAGCCGCGCGTGCAACTCAAACAGTCTTGCATGCATATTATTTATGCCAGCGCTTTCACAGCAGCAGAATATCTCTGCTCGTGCGAGCAATATTGCAGCCTGCGAGGAGAAAACCATGCTTTAGAGAACATGGGTGCACGGCTATTTGAGTTGCACACACGGCACCTCTACATCCATGCGCATGGATCTCATTTGCACCCGCGGGCATCGATTTGCCGTCATTCTAATGGTTCTGAAGCTCGCCGGTGTAGCGTGTAGTTCTGGTTGTCGGTAACACGGAGGGAAGCCGAACATTGTTCATTTGCAAATACCACCCACATAGCAAGGATACAAAGTTTCCCTTTATTTAAAACAAACACACAAACAAAAAACTATAGAATATCACTGCATACGTGCAGACTGACTCTTATGAACACAGACAAATCATACGCAGCAAATAACGCACGGATGCCAAATACATATGTATGATTTTCAGCCTTGGGAGTCTCAAAATAGGAAGATTTTTTAAGTCAACAATGGACCTAGAGGGAAGCAACCCTCGACCTTATTTCCTGTATTCTGTGACTTATTAATGTGCACAACTACTGAAACAAAAACACAAGAAACCAGGTGAGAGCAGTGGAAACCCTGAGGTCATGTTTCCAAAAAATCTGCCTGAAGAAATGAAGACTGACAAAAATGACCTTCATTTGCCAAAAACACATTCTTATTCTGAAGGTCTAAATCTCTGAAGGTCAAAATCTTCTCTTAAAGACAGAGCTACAGGAACACACGCACACGCACACGCAGACACACACACAAACACACAAACACACACACACACACACACACACACACACACACACACACACACACACACACACACACACACACACAAACTCGTGGACAGTCACCCAGGAACAATTCCGTGAACTCTGTCCCACAGTTACCATGGCAATGAGAGACCCATCCCAGGGGAGCAGCTGTGCTGTGCGTTCTCCAAAAGCTAGACATGAACCTATGAACTCTGTCATCGTAGCTTCTCCCCAGCCCCTCCCGCTTCTCAATTTTCAAGATGCCATCTTTCATCTTTATCTCTTTCCTTCCCTTTCCTCCTTTCTCCGTTTAATTTCCTGTGTCCTGGTTGTTTTTAAGTAAGACATTACATTAAAGATTGATTATTGATTGATTAATTAAAGCCTTCCCCTCGCTTCACTTTACTTAGTCTACTATTAATGGTTTAATGCTTCCACCATTACACTTGCCAAATCAACCTCCAAACTCAATAAATCAACAAACTCGACTCAATTAGCAATGCTGTTAAAACAAAACACCAGAACACGGTTTCTCTTCTTCTTCCTCTTTGCCACTCCCTCCGTCTCCACTCTCTTCAGCGGTGGATCCGCATGACAGCAAGTTGTCTGGCAGGATGTGATTTAAGTGATTTAACTCCACACAATCAGTCTGCATTACTCTTGTTTACCCCGTTCCTTTGTTTTCTTTACTCACTGACTTATCTCATTGATTTCTTCAAAGAACACGTAAGGTCAGTGAAGTCTAGAGACGACATCCTGCTTACATAGCCCAGAGGGAAAACATGAAACAGAAATAGTGAGAACAAGAAATAGGAACAAAGTTAATCAAATTTGGCACTGTTCTTCTTTTACTCACCCTTTTTATTGACTCTGACAGATGAGAGAAGTATTCCCATCCCTTTGGTTACACATCAAAGTACCATTGTAAGAGTTTTAGCCCACTTGTTTCGACCCTACGGAGCCCGAGAGTGGCCATAGAGAGGGAAAAAACTACATACTCAGGCCACAATTCACTAATTTGTGCGATCGGGGTATCATTTGTACCCTCAGCTTAATTGAACCGCTCCCACATTTTGATTAATTCGAACGCACAAGGTAAGTGTATATAAGGAGAGCCAGCACAGCACACCCCGCTGCAGTCTCTAACTGGAGTGATGTTGCGTGCTGTCAAGCCAGAATTACGCACGGCAGATCTGCTGGTTGGATCTGCAATGTGTCAGTCTCCAACAAGCCTGTTGATGTGCAGAAGGAACTTCGAAGAATGAATTCATCAAAACGACACGTTTAATGTGCACAGAAGCTCAAGGGGTTTTGGGGTTATTTTACAAAAGTCTGATGCTGGCTGCACAAAATGTAACCAGCGGATCTGCTGTGCGTAATTGTGGCTTGACAGCGCGCAACATCACTCCAGTTAGAGACTACAGCGGCGCGCGCTGTGCTGGCTCTCTGTATATACACTTATCTTGTGGGCATGAATTAACTAAAACGTGGGAATGTTTTAATTAATTTGAGGCCACGAATTACTATCTTGTGTGCACAAATTAATCAAAAGTTGGAACGATTTAATCAAATTGAGGGAACAAATTATAACTTGTATGCACAAATTAGTAAATTGTGGCCTCAATATATATATTTTTTTCTCTCTATGGCCCCTCCCGGGCTCCGTATGGCCTAGAACGAGAACATACTTAACATACTGATGTCCATTTTTCCAAAGAAAATGGTTTAGATTTGTATTTTTTGTCTGCATGTTTTCCCTTTTCACCCAATTTGTAATGGCTAATTTACCTTGCATGGAGTTCCTCCCAAGATCTTAGCAACAAGGATATGATCCCTCAACAGGTTCCCACCCAAAACCCTGCAAAGTGTGTTTGATGAGTGCCAGGCCCCTCTGGTTTATGCATTTTCCTGCCTTCCTAACTTTTAATTATGTGGTGAAATGAATGGTAAATTTACGAAAAAAAATCTGAATTAAAAATGTAATTTAAGTACGGAAAATATTATCAACAAAAATGAAAGTAGTCTTTCTAGATTTATATTATTATATATTACATTATTGGATCATTATTATTGATGCATATGACAAGCAAGTAGCAATTCAGTATGTACAATATAGGGCTGCCGCCTGAAAGTCGATGAGTCGAGTCATCGTCGGTGACCCGTCAGTCAACTTGAAGTCGAGCCGTCGTTTTTAAGAGGCTAGATCTATAAAGAACGTTGTGCTCTAGTAAACAATTTTGTGCTCTAGTAAACAATTTAATCATAAACACGTTGGTTGTATGGATATGAATGGTGATGACACACTAAAAAAGTCACACCCATGCATGGTAAACGAGACGGGATCTGTGTTTCATCACGGGTCGGGTGGTTTGCCGACATCGCCGCAGACCCCTCGCACCGAGGACAGTCCTCCCCGGTGGACAGTCGCGCCGGGAGCCCCGTCCCTCGTCGCTGGGAGAGAGGGCGCAGCGAGCACCACGGCCCCCGAGAAGCCACGACCCGCCCTGACCCGCCGAGTTGAATCCCCCGGGCAGACTGCACGAACCCCACCGGTTGAAAAGTGTACAAATATTTTCGGATCATTATGAAACTGTGGCGGACCGCATTTGACTATGTTAATGTGGTCGAAATCATCACTGAAACTTGGGCCAGTGGATTTTCTGAATGGCAGATAATTTATATGAAGAAAAGAAAAAGCAATGAATAGTCAAATCTTCGTATTGAACGGCCAAAGTCTAATCAAAAAAATTCTGATTCGGGAACAGCCCTAGTATAATACCATCTTATTCTGCAAAGGAACTAGTATCTACAGCTGTCAGATAAATGTAGTGGAGTGAAAAGTACATGTCTCTGAAAGGTCGAGCTGAAGTATAAAGTAGCAGAAAAACAAATAGTAACTTTCCAACACTGGCATTTATATCACTCAAATTAATATCTCAGAAGGTGAAAGTTGCATTACTTACGCCTCAGGTAGATAAACCAATTTCATTAGAAGATGAGCTCAAAATACTGATACTGATACAGATCAAAGAGATGAAGAAGGATAAAGAAGGTTAAAAGAATACAATAAGTACAAAGATCTTAGTCTCTTTCTGGGTCCTACCAGCCCGGGGCACAAGAGAAAACATTCAAAGAAAAATCATCAGTGTGTTTTTCTTGGAAGTCTGTTTCTGTGTTTCTGAGACAATAAGCCTCCTTGGGGATGTGATGATGCTTGTTATCTCCCTCAACAGCGATAGCAAACTTGTTTTCTACGGTACTTGTGAGCCACACTTTTTTCCACTTTTCATACAAACATAGCCTAAGTTGTTTATTTGCCTTAAGTGAAATCATTTGCTTCACATTATGGGTTGTTTTCTAAACTTACACACACACACACACACACACACACACACACACACACACACACACACACACACACACACACACACAGTTCATTTTCTATGTTCCTGCAATCGAAGGTCATACAGTATATTACAAAAGGCTCACATGTCCTGTCTAATTTGGAAGTATATGGTGATGAGCACGTCATGCAGTATCTGATATGTTAATCACCCTGACGTTTGTTGCCTCTGTAAAAAAAGAGTGTGTACGACTGACGGGAAGGCGGCCAGTGTGCATCTATGCGTGCATGTCCACGCCAGCTAAATATATATTATCCCTGCTTTGACGTGTGCTTTCCAAATCAATCCGTGTTCTGAAGATTTAAGAGCCATCATTGCTTTGTGTAATACCAATAACTCGTTAAGGGACCGGACCATATAGATGATCAATCTCTGAATGACCTCATTACATGCACCGCAATGCACCGGCCTCTTTTGCCCTCGATTTCACTAAGAGGCGAGCGACGAGGCTGTAATGGTCATTTATCTGTCAGACCCCTCCATTGTGATCAGGCCGAGAGGGAGGGAGAAAAACAGAGAATGGAAAAAGGGAGCGAGGGGGGGGAAAGGGTCTGTAGATTAAAAGAAAACCGAGAGGACAAGATGTCAGATGAACACTGGGAACATAAAAGTACTTCTCTTTAACTGAATCATGAAAAATATAGCATCAAAAGACTACGGGCTTAGGGTTAGAGTAATAAAAATGGCCACAATGTAAAGTAACATCATCATCACATAATTAAAGTTCAACCACTTATATGTATTTAATAAAACTTCTACCGGTGCTGCAGGGTTAGCAGGAATATTCTATGTGTCAGCAACACTAATTGAAGCAGAATAGCTTCTGCTTGGCAGCGAATTAAACCTCTAAGATGGCAACTGCAATTTATTAGCACGAAGCCTATTCTCATTAATATTTACACTGATGACGTAGCCTTCCTGCACGCGTCCATATGTGTGTCTAACTTTTAGTCGTTACATTGCAAACTCCTTTAAAGAATAACATGGTGCACACACTGCCACAAAACCTTTGGAAGATTCACTCTCTCAGAGAAACCAGGCACAGACCATCACAGCGGGAGAGAGGGGAGAAATGGGATGGGGTTGGGTTTTTTTTTTGGGGAGGATGTGTGAGAGTGTCACATCCAAAGATGCAAAGGCATTATTGATAGAAGCTGAGGGTTCAGAGAGAAAATGTCATTGACGTAACTTGCCCCGTGACGCCAGGCAGCTGAAGACAATGTGACCACTGAAAAAGACTGGAAAAGGCCTTTATAGAAAGAGCGGAGAGAGAGATGTCTGTGTGTGTGTGTGTGTGTGTGTGTGTGTCTGTGTGTGTGTGGGGATAGTGAGAGAAGATGCAGCTATCTTTTGTTCCCTTTGTGTCTTACATTTTGTGTGTGTGACAAACATGGGGGTGTGATGATGTGCGTGACATTGTTTTTCCCAGGTTATAACAAATAACAAACATGTCATTTGTTCAAGCTGGGACTAGCTGTGTGACACCAGCTGATAAATCGCATTCACTCTTGTGTATGTGTGTGTGTGTTTGGGTCATTGACACCGTCTACTATTGATCAAGGACAAGGGGACGATTGAAGGGAGGACAGAGGAGAGGAGGAGAGGAGAGTAGGAAAGGAGAGGAGAATGCTCTGCCTATGCTTCGTCTCAAACTTCTAAAACTCCATAGATCTTTACACCACATTGATTCAAACACACGTTACCATTTGCTCAAACACTGTATTATCGATTTGTATATCAATAAGCAACAACACAAACTAAACACCCCTGCATCTAATTCTATCTCTCTCTCTCTCCTTCTAAGAAGAGGTAAACCGCATAATTCCTCTAATGAGGAAAAGAGAAAAGCAATTTTCCCCCGTGTGCTTCCTGTTGTTGTTTTCTCCTCTGGCCCCTCTGTTCGCTCCCTCTATCACGTTCAGCTCGGCTCTCTTTTTTTAATGGCAATCTCCCTACCGCTCCTCTCTCTCTCAGTCTTTCTGTTTTTCGCCCTACGACTCCCCAGCCATGTGGCTAAATGATGTCACTGGCACGCAGCCAGAGAAGACTGAAATAAAAGCACCAAACAAGGCATGTAAACAATCTTGTGTTCAGAAAAGAAAACTGTCCACAACTCTTGTTTACTAAGAGGGAGGTGATATTGCAGGGGCAATTATATTAAAGAGAGCTATTAAAGCTATGAGAGGGAGGATGGATAAGTGGATGGAGTGATAGAGACAGAATTAAACAAAGTAAGAAAATGGAAAGCAAATGAAAAGTGGAACGTAATAGTGCACAACACTGACACCCAACTCCTCATATAAGCGTGTCATAAAGATGCCAAGTGATAAATAAGCTTTTATTGCTTTTCCCTATCTTTCCTCCCATCTCCCCGTCTTGTTTCTATCTCCGTGTGACTAAACCACTCCCTGCCCCCCAGCAGCACAACAATATCAGCATCTCAAACTAACCACATGAATACTCGCCAGTAAATCGCTTTTCCTCCCCCAAAGCCTAAGAAAAGCACCATAAAATCAATTTGCATGAAACCTAGCATGTGCTCTAATAGATGGGGAAATAAAGGGATGGTATATAAAAACCTACCTGGCAAGAGGAAGCAATTCCAGGTTACAATCCACTAAAGGCAGATACAGGCACTCCACACATCCCATTAAAGTGGCCTACTTCCTCTGTCAAACTGTTGGGTGAGTGTTTGTGGCTGGATAGCTGGGCTGGTGTGTGTGATTCTGTCAGTGTGGGCTAGGCCAACTGAACTGTGCATACACAGAGAGAGAGAGAGAGAGAGAGAGAGAGAGAGAGAGAAAGAGAAAAAATGCCCAAGAGGCTAGGAAGGTAGACTCCCAAGCTGCACAAACAAGTGAGAAGGAAAGAGGGAAGGAGCGAGAGGGGAGGAGACAGCGATAATGAGAGGAGATAAATGAGCATTGAAAGCTCAGAGAGAAGCATATGATGCATGTGCGTGGTGGTGCATATGTCCACCGAACATACTAACTGGTATCCATGATTGCAGATGTGTGCGTGCGTGCGTCTGTAAATATTGTCTGACTTCTGCGTCCATTTGTGCCTGCACATCCCCCCCCGCCCCCCGCCCCACCCGCCCTTCATTTCTTTGTGAAGACATTAAGGCACTATACAGGCAGGTCCCACAGGATGCACAAAGCACACAATGGACACATAACCACTGTACACACACACACACACAAACTCACACGCATGTTTCTGGCACACACACAATGCAGCTATAAAGTCATAGGATATGAAGCAGGAACCATGTCGTAAGAACCCCCTATCTTAAAAGGAAACGATTTCAAACATGATCTCAATATGATGGCTGTTAATTAGCCGCCATAACGCTGAGAGGTCATCGGTGTGTCGAATGTATACTGTAAAATGTTTGTTACCAACTGTCAATGTGGAGGACATCACTATACTTCCAGGTTTTGTAGCCACATTTCTAAATTCTTCTTAAATTCCTGATTTCTAACCTTTCTAAATCTGGCACTCACTCAATTTTCTTTGGACATTCTTTGGACACAGATAAGATTTAGTAACATTCCCTCAGATACCGTGACACAAAATGATCGGTTTTTGAAACGAAAAAGTGATAAGAGAGACAACCCTGTGCCTGTAAAAGCTCCAAAAACGTGTGGTGAGGAAATATGATCCTGAATACATTAAATTTGGATTCATAATGGCAGGCAGTGATGTGTGAAGGTAAGCAGAATATTTATTTTGGTCAGCTGACAGTGGCATAACACATATTTACAGCCCAGTTTATTTTTTCTCCTTTTTTGTTATGTTGTGTTTTTTTCCTCATTTATTTGGGAAGGTGGTCCTCGGAAAATTGTTAACAATCAGAAGTTGGCCTTAAGTAACAAAAGGTTGTGTTATATGTATATATGTATTGTATGGCTATATATAGATATGTTTGCACTGTGACATTGACTGAGTCATAGCCTGGCTGCCACAATATCCTTGACTTCGATGACATCAATGCACCATTTGTATTCAAACAACGCCTCAACGACAAGAAAGGACTTCATGAACCCTGCAAGAGGGCCTAGTTTCATTTAAGCCAGACTAATGGCAGCTTCTACTGTTGTTCCATACAGACATTTATCTTCATTTCAAGAAGTTACTAAGAGAGAAAAACAACCAATAAGACAACCAAGCCTCTCAAAGCTTCATTGTTTAATGTTGCCTTTAAACAAGCAGCTGCACAAAAACTTTGGCTAAGTGTAGAATTAAGTTAAAATTTAGCCAATGAAATCCGATCAAAGAACAAGTAAACAAGACTAAGAATCTGACCAAGAGTTCAATGCCAACTTTGAATATTTGACTGTTTTTAAAACACATGTTGATCGTGCTTTTCCTAAAGATACCCAGTCCTAAAGTGCCAATGTTAATGCAGCACATATGCAAAAGTCGGTCCTCAATACCTCAATAAAACACTGTGTTGGCACTCATAATTCTACAATATAACAACAAATGTTACAAAAAAAAGGCTATATATGATATTCAAAAATTAAAAAAATGTAATTTAAAAAACAAACATAAATCAGTAGGTGCATTTCCATCCACCTGTTTTCATGCACATTTTCAATTTATGCATAAAAAACAAGTAGAAACCCCCCAAAATTGAAAAAAAAAAATCACTAAAAAGTTATTTTATGCTTGACTGAAGAGGGAAAGCTGGTTTATCGATATAATCAAAATGCGACAAAGTGCAATGGAAACAGACTTGGCAAATAAATCATGACATACATGAAGCATTTGACTTAAACGTCCACTTCGGCTCCAATGAAGAAACTAAAAATAGAGGCAGACAAAAACATCAGATCTGCATGGAGCGGATAAGGAGACCGTAAAATTCCTCAGATTAACACATGAAACAAACAGAAATGGCATATTTCCTTCATGTTTTCACACTGTTTTCTACCGTTTGAGTAGCCTAATATTTGCGTTCTTTTGCAGGCTTTCTGAAAATTCAATTAATATGTGCACTTCATTGAAATGGAAACCCGTCTAGTGTGTCTTGTTAGATAAACAAGTGTACTTGCTGTACCTGAGTGGTTAATTGAACCACATGGTACTTTCTCTCTCTCGTCTATTCTCTAACCTTTCTCTCGTTCTGCTATCTCAAGAGCCTCTCAATGCTACTCAGGAGAAAGGTTTTTTTTATCTCCTCAGTGTGACAAGGAACATTTGACAATGAAAGGCAGGACACGCACGCACACACACACCTGCTGTCTCTGCACACGGTTGTTCGGGTCAACGACTATCCATCACTGACAATACCCTTCAAAAGGTGAATGTCCAACACTAAAACAAGATCAGCAGGTACAGTTCAATATTAATTACTGGGTGAAAAAAAAAACATGAACTCAAAAGTGTTTGCCGCAATGACACTGATACTGAGTCAACATTAACAGTTGTAGAGCTTCTCCAATAACACAAAAAATAATAAGGCACTCAGAGATAGTGAAGAATTTAATTCCCTGCCTATGGAGCCGCATGAGTCCCTATCCACTAAAGGATGAATCACACCAGAGAAATTTGCCAGATTCCTCCCAAGCTTCTGTCTCAATCCTGCGCAAAATGTAAATGACTGGTTCTTCAATATGTATTTTAGAAAAGAGTAATAAAATATCATCAGGAACCAATAAAAACAGAAACTTCCAGCACATCTCAAAAGAAACAAATTGCTGTGCAGCGTGAAATATCTGGTTACATAAATGTGACTAATGTAAAATAGTTGTGACTTCACCAGTATTTCCAGAACAGTTGTGATCGCAGCATGCAAACACACACACACACACACACACACACACACACACACACACACACACACACACACAACCTAAACACAGACATATTCACATGCACTTTATCTATTGTATTTGCACCATATTAACAGTAATAAGCATGATAATCTCAACTAAAGAGACACCAGAAGTCTCCAGAAAGAGCTCTCAGTTTCACACCTGCACAAAAGATAACGATACATTACCTTAGACACAGGCATCTGGACGCGTAGTGTGCTTGCTTGTGTTTAAGTGTGTTACTATTGACGTGGGTCCCAGAGTACGGCAAAGAATTGTTCATCCACACATACACACACTGACGGAGCACGTGTGCAGCGCGAATAGAGACAGACTGCTAATCCAATGTGACCATATGTGATCTTTTTTTTTTTTTTTCTTTCTTTTCCTGTCCGTTTTTTGTAGATGTGTCAGTGCTTCTTTTCTCCTCTCTCCTCTTGTTCTCTTTCTTGTCTGTGTTGTTGCTGCAGTCCCAGCTTCTCCCCCAGCTCGGTAATAACGCGCGTGTCAACGTTTGTGCGAAACAGAGAGAGAGAGAGAGAGAGAGAGAGAGAGAGAGAGAGAGAGAGAGAGAGAGAGAGAGAGAGAGAGAGAGAGAGAGAGAGAGAAAGGGGGGTAAAGAGGGATTTGGTGAAGGACAGGAAATGAAGACAGATGGAATCGGGGAGAGACAGAGGTGTGAGAGTGAAGGGAGGAATTGTAAAAATGTGATGTATTAAAAAACGTAGAGAGTGACGGTTGTGAGAAGATCAAATGCAACTAACTCTCTGGAGACCAAAGCAGTCAATGTCCTTCGTTCTTTCTCTCTTCCTCTCTTTCTCTATCTCTCTTCCTCTCTTTCTCTCTTCCTCTCTCTCTCTCTCTTCCTCACATGCTATTTTTAGAAGTTGGACCGTTGCAAATCAAAGCACTGAATCAAAACCTATCAAAGAGCAGGATGTTAAGGGCCATGTCTTTCACACCTAATAAGACACACACACACTCTCTCTCTCTCACACACACACACACACACACACACACACACTCTCTCTCTCTCACACACACACACACACACACACACACACACACACACACACAAAACCCCGTCTGTTACAATGACCATGTGTCTGCATCAGACCTTAGGGGAGGCATGTAAGCTATTCGTCAGGCCTTATCTAATCATATCATGTGCTAATAAATAATGGTCATTTCAAGTAGCTATTTTAAACCTTGTCCATTGCACTGCACAGAGCGCCGTCTCCCCTCACCGGTTCTCTGGCTAAAGGTATTTTCAGGTGATGCGTAAAGTAATGATTGACATCTAAAAAGTAGAATATCAACTCAAGGCGGACTAGATTTCAATGTTTGCCAGTTTCGACTGCGTCCAGCACTTTACCCTGTTTTCTTGTTAATTGGTGGCAGGATGTTTTAAAGGTGCAACGTGTGAAAAATCCACCGGCGCCAATGACATAGGGGCAGCATTTCACCTCTACTACTGGGTCCATACCGTCTGAATTTACAGTCATTAGTTATAAACAAAAAAGCCATCTACTAACTAACAGCAGGGCAAGAATATGCAAAACTCGCTGCTGAAACTCTGAGAGTTATCCCTGTTATCTTATAATCTTCACGTGCGGATTCGGCCTTTAGTTTACGTTAGTCATCTCTGTGTTTACTGTACCACTATCCGGAGACTTAATGATCCGTGTACGTTACGTTTTGATAGTTTGCTTATTGGCTTGAGTCCGGGGTAACAGAGGCAAGGGAACAACTCGTGTTTTTGTTACGTCCTCCCTGCTGACGGGAGATTGCTTCACCGGGAGGGGAGCATGCGGCGGCTCTGGGGGGGACGGAGCTTCAGTTAGCAGCTGTGGCGGCTTGGATTCAGCTGGCGAAAACTCCTGCGCCGGGAGTCACAGTGGGCTGGTGGAGCGCTGGGTCTGAGCTGTGTAACTGCAGCAACAGAAAGTTTGCTGATGCGGAGGGGAGTCGGGGCAGCAGTCCCCCAGGATCAGAGCCCCGGTGCTGGGGTTTACTCTGGCTGGATTCGATCTAACTGCTAACGGAAGCTCCGTCCGATGGTGCGAGTCGTTTTCTCATTTCTGCCACTTTGACTTTAATTCAATGAAAGAAACTATAAAACACACACGGAGCATGATATACTATTGACAAACCTTCAGGGCAGCTCTACTTCTTCGTCCACTCATGTTGGCAGTGGTGGAATGTAACTAAGTACATTTACTCAAGTACTTAAGTAAACTTTTCAGGTGCTTGTACTTTACTTGATTATTTCCATTTCATGCAACTTTATACTTCTACTCCAATTTTGGATGAAAATATTTTACTTTTTACTGCACTACATTTGTTTGACAGCTTTAGTTACCTTGCAGATTCAGGTTATCAATACAAAATATAAAAGCATAATCAAAAAATAAATTATGATGTACTGTTACAGATTAAGGCACTCAGTAGTACATAAAGTAGTTAAAATCAGCCGCACCTTTACCAGTTAAAGTGATGTAAACATTTAATGCATCACTAATTATAATCCAGTGATATAATATATATGATTCTGAAATGTATCTGTATAATGAGTACTTTTACGTATTAAGTATATTTTAATGCCAATACTTTTGTACTTCTACTTAAGTAAGATTTTGAATGTGGGACTTTTACTTGAAACAGAGTATTTTTACACTGTAATGCTACTTTTGCTCAAGTAAAAGATCTGAGTGCTTCTTCCACCGTTGCATGTTGGACTGAGGGCAGACTGGATGCTACAGTGACTCACTTTAATACCCCTATCGAGGTATAAGTGGTATTACAAGACAGTATGGGCCAGGGCTAGCTGTTGAGCATACTCATTCCACTAGATATCTCTTCAACACGATACATAGACGTCAAAACTGTAACCTTTTCACATTCTGCTGATAATGTTAGTTCATTTTTTGAATGTTTTAAACTAAAATTCCTGCCATATCTCACACATTGCACCTTTAAGGTTCTCACTACTGTCATCAAACACTTGTACTAATCAAAAATGTAAAACAGAGCCCTGTTATTTGCAAATTAAACTATTATCCGAGCTCTGTTTCATGCTCAGTGGAGCAAACGTCATGTTTTCGGAGTAAAGAATGTGCATAATTAAATGTGACAGTGAATGGATTTCATGCTCGGCTGTACCTTCTTAGGAGTCCGCGAGCTATACTAGCTCCTGCGATTGCCATTATATAACACAGTTATGAATAGTTAAAGGTGAGCTAAAATAAAGCCAAACAGCACTCCATCAAAGGGAAATCATTAATGTTTAAAGAGAGACCAGGGAATTAATCCTACACTACAGACCACAATGAATAACATCCATGAGCTGTGAGTGTGTGTGTGTGTGTGTGTGTGTGTGTGTGCGTGTGTGTGTGTGTGTGTGTGTGTGTGTGTGTGTGTGTGTGTGTGTGTGTGTGTGAGGGAAACAAACACAGTAATAAAGATAGACAGAGTGAGACTGAAGGTGGAAGATTGCATAGTTGTGCTTGATGGCTGCAATAAAATTAGATTAGACAAGAAATGAAGATGCGTTCCAAATTGCATACACTTTTTCCTTTTACTTTTAGTACATACTGTACTTCAGCTGTCCTTACAAAATGCGCATGCTGTTGCATGCAGTATGTATACCATTGGGACATACTGCTTCGTCATAAAATTATCCCTTGAACTTTGACCCTCTTGGCCATATATCCCAGAGGATTGTGGGCCAGAATAACCAGAAAATCATGCTGGCTTGCATACTGAAAAATGCGACCAGATGTAGTAGGACATCCTGGTATTTTTGGCATACTGCAAACAAGAGGGAGAAACACTTATGATGAGGTTATAGCTGCTGCACAGCTGTGGGTCTGGGCCGGGCATTTTGAGGAGAAGAAGAAAGAGGAAGAAGAGGAGGTAGATGAAAAAAGGAAGAGAAGGCAGACAAATGAGGAAAACAGGATGGTCCACCATCATTAATCCTTTAAGGCATTAGCATGTTCACTCTGCCTCGGTCTGACGCAGAACATGTCACTATCTTGGTGAGCTTACTGCCCGGGGCAAACTACTACTTCACACTATGACATCACACTATGACTTCGATCGCCAGGGTTGCATGAAAAGGCAGATTTTTAAAACTAGTGTCAAAAATTCAGTTTTTGATACAAAATTCTGAGAATTTGCGTACTTCATCTAGACAACATAGAGATGTCTGTTTTTATAAAGATTGATTGCTCCATAAGTGACACACTGGTGTTTAAATATGCTCTGTTTCCAGTGACTGCAATGGTTTACATGAGAATAGAATTCAAAATACTGTCAAAAATGCACTTTTTGAGATAAAATCCAGAAATTTACCACCCTACATCTATCATGACCTCAAAAGTTTGTCATTTATTTTAGTTTACACTGAAACATTTTGATGCACTGTGGGCTCAATTCTTGATAAATCAAAAATCTGGCTTGATCGTTTGTGGAGGACAGTCTGAAGATGCAGCGGAGCGAGTTTGGTGTCAAATGGGCAAAACATGTCGGAGGAGAAAGGTTTAATAAGTTTTACAGTTTTTGAGAAAAAAAAAAAAATTAATGGACTTCACAGTTCCTGCCAGGCTGAAGCATCTGAACATTTTGGTGGAAGTTGCAAAGTTGTAGCACGTATGGCTGATTTGTTATGAATTTTTGTAAGTTTTAAACTTTGGGCGTTTGCTGTAGCGCCACCATCAGGACTATTAGCTCACAGACCCAGTTGACGAGGTTTGGCATAGGCTGGACCTCTGTGCAAAGTTTGGTTAATTTCCATGCATGGGAAGGCAGATTTCCTGGGAAGAAGATTAATAATATTGACAAAAACAAGAGGTACCGGCAGCATGGCTGCCCGGCTCCTAATGAGGTTTCTTGTGTACTGGTCAACTTTTCAACTTCTCAACTACAGCCTCCAACTTAATGTAGCGTAGAATGAGGAAAGTGCAACTATAACAAATATGCTCTCAATTTACTGACATATGCATCCACATAGAAGTAGTATTATCTGAAGGACACCAGAGTTTCTCAATATTTTCGCAGTAGTCTGCTAAAGAGCCCTTATTTCTGCAAACGAAGGATAAGTTTGACATAGCGCTGTCACTTAATCCTCTGTCACTCACACACACAAAATAAGTAAAAAGGGTACTGTGGCAGTCAGTGGACAGCTGTCCTGGATATCCTTCCATAATGACAACATGGCAACATGCATACAGGCAAAATGGGGAGGAGAGAACTTTTTGATAGCGTCAACACTTTACTCCAAATCTTTGACACTTTGTCTTCAGCAGACTACTCTGTTGCCATTAAAGCATCTTTTCAGAAGCAGAAATCTCACAAAATAATAATTGAGAAGAAAATAAGTCATAACTTCACTAAACATGAACACATGTCCCAGCTTGGTTCCTCATATCTGCTTGATTTGAACCAGTTCTAAATGTGGATGTCACATTTCGAAAGACAGCACATCCCAAAAATAGCATGCAGAGGGCTGTTTGCGTGTCGCATGTACGGCCCACATGTGTGTGTGCACGTGTGAAGAAAATAGACGAGCAAAGACAAGACAAATGGAATTCATCCGTGTCTAATTAGAGACAATGAAGGGGAAAATGTTGCAGGGAAACAAAGAGAGCGAGAGAAATGTTCATCACGTGAACGTGTAGATGTTGACTTTATGTATAGATGCTTTACATTTAAGAGCTTGTTTTCAGACTGAGTGTATAAACTCTGTGGTGATATTGCAAGAATGGTGCAAAAAATTATACTGTTTATAATTCCCCACTTACGATGGGATGACAGGTGTGACGTAGCCTCTCTCACTGCTCACTCATATCCTCATTGGACATCTCATCTCCTCGCATTCTCCTGTGACCCTCGCTGCCTCCTATTGTAACGCAGTGAAGCCGTCTTTCTCTTCAATGCTCTGAGCTGAAAAAGCTGCGACTGTACCTGTCACTGTCTCAGCATAATGTCCATCACTTCTAATATGCTTCCTCTGCTATCCTGCCAAAACACATCAGACCCTAATCTCATTCGGATCCAGCACAAATTCACTCTACATCGTCCACATCAGACCCTTTCTCACCGACTGTCGAGCTCCTAGTTTCGGCCTTCATCATCTTTCATTCACTCTGTTTCTCCTGTAGATTTGTAGTTTGTGCTCTCTTGCAAAACAGATTCAGTCCAATTTGGGGCAATAAACATGACTACACCAAGTATACACCATTAAGTATAATTCTGTGAATAACTTGTTGGATAAATTACTTGTAATTGGACTAGTTTAATACATATTCACACTAAATTGGCCCACATTTTTAGGTTAGAAGTGTACTTCAAGTATACTTTAAGTGTACTTTATTCTGCAGAATTACTAGATTATGTAATTTTGTACTTGAGGTATACTTGAAACGACTTTGCTTTTATCGTTCTACACTGCTTCGAAGAGTTGTTGGATTTTTAAGCAATTTCTTTCCTTCTCTGAGAGAAAACAGGTTATATCTCATTTTAAATCTACATCTTCAATCTCCCGGTGAGACTCCATGCTGGGGAAAAGATTCTCAAGGAACTTTTGACCATTGACTTATGGTGCTAAATAACGATGACTAAATGGTAAATGGGCTGCATGGTGGCGAAGCCGCCATGTAAGGTGCTAGCCTGCCCATCAGGAGCAACTTGGAGTTCAGTGTCTTGCTCAAGGACACTTTGACATGCGGACAAGAGGAGCCGGAGATCGAACTGCCAACCGTGTTTCTGAAAACATTTGAGGCGAGAAATAGGCATTACAGTAACATAATCTTGATTCATATTTGATCAGCGCTGCCTAGTTTGACAGTTTGATCGGAGTTTGCAAGTTTCAGCTGCTTTAGAGACTGCTCAGCTTTGATTGGTTGTTTTCCTTCGGGCGCGGTGAAATCTTGCAAAAGCCATCCGGAGCAAAGGAGGACACAAAGGAACAAAAAGTTTTTCACAGAATATCTGTCTCATGCACCACTGTCAGGATATAGTGACAGTTTTATGAAAATAACTTTTTATCATATTTCCTCAAAGTTACCAACTGCAGCTTTAAAGGACGACCCGTTCTACCTCCTGAGCCACATGAGTAACAGACACCGGCGGGGGTGCCTCAGACGTCACTTGACGCTTTTACCACACAGAGAATGCGTCACACAGACCGAAGAAGCAGTCGGGGTAACCAGCGTGTGCCAATCAGGGGAGCGAATGTGGTAAAATTGCTGCTATTCTGAAGAGTTGACATGCGATGCTGGGAAATACAGCACATCCTGAGAAGTTGACATGTGTCAAGATGCTGCCGGTGTGTGTGGCCATTCGAGTGTTTTATAGACAAAATGGGAAAAAATGAGAATGAATTATTCAGTTTTCTGATAAATCCTGAAGCCACCAGCTTATTTTCCGGTTTGTTATTTTGTGTTACTGCTTAAGATTCAGCGTGCCCCAGTAGTGAGATATGCTGTTCAAAAGATGCATATTCACTGACACTTCCTATCTGTCCAGAGCTTCATGTATCATGGATCGAGTTAGCCCGGGGTGGAGGGACATGAATAGAATAGGAAGACAGAGGAGAGGAGAGACCACCACTTTCTTTAAACGCATCGTGAACGAACAGTTTGACAAGTCGAGAGAGAAAGAGTAAGACAGAGAGGGTCCTTGTCATCATACTGCGTCACTGCTCCCTCCAACATAAATGCTGTATTATAACCCCTTCAGCAGCTACAACAGATTCTCATAAATGTGAAATGAGACAGCCAGAGAGAGAGAGAACAGAACAAGCTGCCTCCAAACCACAACAGACACATTTTGTTCATTAGCAGCAGCCATCTTTTTTCCACTGTTCATGTGAGCCTATGCTCTCATGTAAAAGATTCATGCACCTTTTGCTGCAGATAGTTTGCTTTTCTCTTCTGACACAGAGAAGGAGTGCCAGCATTGCTCATCAAATGCTAACTGTGTGTGATGAAGTGCGGCTGTCATTTTCAAAATGGCCACTCCCGCCTTAATTCCCATTTGAGAGCGCGTGTGTGTGCGCAGCTGAACAAATTTATTTTTCCAGCAGCTTAGTGGCTAATGCTGCCCAGACAAGAATTAACCGGAAGCTTTCCAAGGAAAGAGCTCACAGGCTTATAATGGCTGTGGCGTACCAGACCACAAGGGTTAGTGTTTGTTTCTCTACATGAATACGGAAACAATGAATATGTATTATAAATTATTATAAATTATAAAAAAGCTAATTTAGGATCCCATAATAAAAACTCTTTGACTCTGATTAAAGATCCCTGACCATCAAAACATTTTTTTCTTTTTACTTTCCTGCTTTAACTTTGAAGGCCAAAAGCACATTAGTCTCGCCCCACACTTAGCCCCTGTAAAGGATGTGATGTCACAGTGTGACATATGTGATGTGACATAAATATATATTGATCAGTGATCACAAACTGTAAACAGTATATGAGAGCAATGCTGCTGTTTATATTCTGTAATGTAATATTGCAACGTATCCTCATACAATGGTTTGCATGATTTCTTACGAAACGTTGTTTCTCATTTTTCGTACTTCGTACCAGCAACACAGGACACACGTGTCAATTTTCGCTTCAGTCTTCTCAAAATAAACTTTCGTCTTCACCAGAAAACAACTTGATTAGGTTTAGGCAACAAAACTACTTAGTTAGGTTTAGGAAAAGATTGTTTTTTGGGTTAAAATAACTCCAGAAGTGTCGTAACGTAAGTACAGACTTCTGGTTTCATACGGGGTACGAACACCGGTAGATGATAGCTTATGAAAAGTTATTCCTCATTTTTCTTGCGTTTAGGCAACAAAACTAATTAGGTTTAGGAAAAGATTGTGGTTTGGGTTAAAATAACTGTGAAGGTGGCGAAAGTCCGGTGTCTTTTGACCCACCCATCCACCCCGATCTCCTCCCTACGCGGCGTTTATTGTTCTTTATACTTCCTGGTTCACAATTACGTGGATTACATATGAATTGTTTTTGTGGGATATATATACGAATTACAGTACATTACTTTTCGTAGGTATAGCTACGAACGGTGTATGAAAACAGCCTGAATATTATACAAATAAGTCAAGTCATGAACACATACTCTGTTATAACTATTATTATAATGCCTTAATCTGAATTAATTTGGAGTTTTAATATGTTACCTAAATCAACTAAAATAAAAATATAAACTTCAAATAAATGTAATGCAAAATTAATATTCTGTAAATCATTATGACTTGCCACTTTACTGAGGGGATTGACAAAGCTTTTTTTCTTTTCTTTTTTTATTAGATTTTATGATTTTATTGGAATATTTTGGCAAATTCACCCAGCCTGACAGCTGCTTCTATCAATGATCATCCACCGTTGTATTACCTGACAGTGTAACACCACCATGTTCATCTCCATTGACCTCCTCCCATCTAAGTCATTGACCACTTTGCTGCAAGATATTTTGTGGTGTCTAAAATTCATGTCAGACGATTCTGTCGTTATTTCTGTCACGGTGCAGCGCTGACAGAGTGAAACAGCCGGAGACAAAGAGAGGCACCAGTTATTCAGGTTGGGGTTAGTCATCATAAACATTTGCCCTAAATCCCCTGTTTAACATCTGCTGACTTTAAATGAATCTCCGCACAAAATAGAAACTGGCAAACTCCCATCATGCCCCACTCGCAGAGGGACTGGAGGATTAGAAGAAGTGAAAAGGGCTCCTATCCAAATTTTTTCCAAAGGGAAGCATTCAAAGCGTTCGGGGACTGGAGGAACTGGGGCAGCTGCTGACAACAACACTGTGACGGAGTAACCCCATTTGTTGGAAAAACATGAATGAACAAAGTACCATGAGTAGGTGGAATGGGTGTGATTTCTACAGTGTGTGTGTTTTCCCTTTGGAGTGGATTCTGCTCTCTCTGCACACTTGAACATAACTCTTGAGTAAACTGCACGCTTCAGCTAAGTTTGGATTTACTCGGCTTTGTGCATGTGAGGACAAATGCAGTTTCTGACACAAGGGAAATGTGTGATTTAATGGGTAATTTTCCAAAGCTCCTTTGCTGCAATTCTCACTCACTGGCAGGGATGCACACAGCGCATCAAAGATACACTCCATTCAGTAAGTTCTAGTGTTGACTCAGCAGTAACAATGGGGAAGAAATTAGGTTATAAGCACTACCAAAGGAATATTCCCCCATCTCGAATTACTGGAACGTTCTCTGAGATGTTTTGAACCCTTTTAATATCTTACCAACTAATGATGAATGAAGAGCTTGAATCAAGGTGCACATGTTTATCATTATATTTATCAAGGGGACATTGCGGCAGATTTTTAGCAGAGGGCAACCTCCAGTTCTGAAAATTGAAGCCAATGCTGTAGTGCCTTAAACTTGCATTCTTTCTAATAGCCAGCAGGGGGCGACTCCTCTGGTTGCAAAAAGAAGTCTGATTGTATAGAAGTCTATGAGAAAATGACCCTACTTCTCACCTGATTTCTTACCTCAGTAAACATTATAAACATGAGTTTATGGTCTCAATCGCTAGTTCAAGTCTTCTTCAATACAGCATGATGTTCATTTAGTAAATTATGGTCCCATTTAGAGTCAAATAGACCATAAAGCAGGTTATGCATTACGGCGTGGCTACCTTGTGATTGACAGGTCGCTATCACGGCGTTGTGTTTCCGTGTTTTCGTCGTCGAAATTTAACCCTTTCACAGTGTGTTTTCAGTTCAAGTTAATTGTAACCTTTTTGGTCGCCTAAAAATGTCTTATTCAGCGTTTGGTTGTACTTAGCTCCACCCTCGCGTGTTACTTCTGGTTGCAAAAAGTCAAGATGGCGAAGAACTCGAGGCTTCAAAACGACAGTCCACAAACCAATGGGTGACTTGACGGTGGCTACGTCCACTTCTTATAGAGAGGTGAAGTCCCTCCCCTTCCGGTGGACCACCATGGGACCTTATTTTGGAACAAATCAGAGCGGCAGTCACCGGCGAGAGACAAATATTTCTTTGATCCCGTTTGAATTACGCCATGAATCACACATATGATGTTTGTCAAATTAAAATATAATTTTGCAAGTCGAGAAAGTCACAGATTGTTGTAAAACTGTTGAAGTATCAGACTGTGTAAATACGTAATTAGAAAGACTACACACCCAAAAGTCTCGTAAGTGACGTCTCTCTCGCTGAAGCTACGACAAGTAGTGTGTTTCATACTGGGACGTACTCACATGAGCAACGGGTCTTACTCGTTCTTTCGCTTCCCGGCTGATAAAGAGACCAGGAGTCACTGGATAAAACACATCAGGTAAGATAACGTTTCATTTAGCTAGCTAGCTAGCTAGTGTTGGTGACGTATATTGCGCGAGACAAGAGATGTAGTTCAATGAGCGGTTTCACACAAAACTAAATGATACTATGAAAAACTTCTGACAAGCTGCGACTTTCTTGACTTGCAAAATTATAGTTTAAACATCATATGTGTGATTCATGGTGCAATTCAAACGGGATCAAAAATATATTTGTCGCTCGCCGTTGACTACCGTTCATATTTTTTCCAAAATAAGGTCCCATGTGGTCCACCAGAAGGAGCGGGACTTCGCTTTTCTATATACAGTTTATGATCCTTTAGTGTGATTCAGATATTCTTATTCTTTAATGTATTTATCTAATGCAGTGGTTGTCTGTGGGAGAATGTGACCCACATGTGTCTGCACATGTCTATCTATAGGAATGTGCCCTCCTTTCTTTTGCCAAAGTGAAAATACCCAAAGGACATTTCCCAAGTGAAATATACAGGACACTTTGTTTTTAAAGGCTCCCCTGCATCAGATAGAACACTACAAAGGCATTTCCCTCGTATCTCCTGTACTTGACAAATCCGATTTGCATATAATTAAACACACTTGGAGTTGACTGAATACAAACTATTTGCCTCTAAGGTACTCTGGAGAAATGCAATCAAAAGTGAACTAATTTGTCTAGATGTAAAATGTTATGATTAAACGTGTATTCACTTGCCTTCAGGACACCGTTCGGATTTCCATTTAATAAAAGATTACAGTAAAAGGTTCTAATAACTGCACAAAGAAGGTATACAGGAATAACTCCACAGGGCAGGACACGCACGCACACCTGCATGCATAATTTCACTGAGACGGTAACATCAGTGTCTGAAACCATGTCCAACCTAAGCCAGCCAAATCAAAGGAAACAGCTTATGTGTGAAAATAACGTGCGTCCACATGAGCATTTTAAGGTTTGTTTTGGTAAAAATGTCCCTCCACACTGAAACACATGAACAATAGGAAATAGAAAAACAGCGTAATCTATTCTTCTTCTTTTATTGGTCAGCAAACAGCAAAACTGAGGCATCTATGGTTGAGATGTTGATGAAATCACTATTTTATGATCACGCTGTTCAGGCTGTTCTCACACGCTCACTTCGTAGCTATACCAACAAAAAGTAATGCACTGTAATTCGTATACATCCCATAAAATCAATTCGTAAGTAATCCACGTAATCGTGAACCAGGAAGTATAAAGAGAGACAAACACAAACTTGACTTTCGCCCAGGAGACCGCTGTTTTTTTTCCAATGTGAAACTAGAAATCAACGTTGATTTATTTGTCACGTAACGTCCGTACTTAATGGGAAAATTTGCAGATTTTCAACCTCATCTCTACCTATCCGAGTTAGGTATATAGTGTGAAAAAAGCCTGCAGTTGATACTAATGTTCTGTGTCTCTGGGGCACAGCTGCAAAATCTGTTGTACTTCTGTACCCCAGTGATGTAACAGTGACATACTTGCGATATGGAAGAACCACAAGCTACTTCAGCTTGGACTCTGGTCTCCGCCTCCGGGTAGCCGGGGGGGGGGTGCATGATGTAGATGCCGCTCCAAAACATAACTTCCTTGTTCTCTTTGCTTGTGTTGTAAACTAGCATCCGGAAATTTAAGTGCAGAGGATGTTATGGACATTTTAAAGTGTTTTGGCTTACTCGGATATATTTATTATATATATATACATATATATTATTTATTTAATCGAGCTAGAGTATACAGTCGGGGAAATGCAGCAGGGAGAGGCCAAGGCAGCGGCTGCCTGCGGCGGCAACGAGCCGCTGCAGTGGGGCAACTGCTCATCATCTGGTACATGTAGGCATAGCCGGCAAGGCTCTGCAGCAGGAGAAATCAGCTTTCTCGGTCAATATAGCACGCACTGGTGAATTTATTTCTTCAGTGGACTACATTTACCATCAGCACTTATTGGACATCCACATAAAAGGTGGCGAAATTTCCCTAAGTAGGTTATTTTAACCCAAACCACAATCTTTTCCTAAATCTAACTAAGTAGTGTTGTTGCCTAAACGTACAAAAAAAATGACAAAAATTATAACTTTTCATAAGATGTCATACGTTGTCACCACTGTATGCCCAAAAACATTATTATTACTATATTATATAATATCATATATCATATCATATTTCATATAGGTTGATGACGAGCTGTGTTGTTTGATTAGCTATATTGACATTTAAATACTAAATTTTTTATTTAAGTTATAACCCTGTGTCCCTGTGTTAATTGTTCATTTATCTCTGTGCTACATTTATGTCTTTTTTTTTCTCTTCCTGTAAAACATTTATATATATGCATATGTATGTTCGATGACTCATTTTGAACTCGGGGGCACTACATAAATGTATCCAATAAAATGTGATTGGAAGCATCACATAACAATTCAGGTGTTTGATTAGATGTCATTAGGCAAAGTTTTCCAAAAGAGCGCAGTGGAGCATAGATCGTGTCTCCTCCTATGAGACTCACTAGACGGTTTGTTTTGCTTTCTTATGAAAGAAAACCGCCGAAGCTTTAATAAGCATAATTAATTACCAGCCACAAAAAGCTTTAACACGTGGGCCAAGGAAATTTCCTAAAAGGATCTTTGCACGACTTAAATACTAATTGAAATTGGAAAAGCAATCACTCAGGGTGTTTTTTTTTTTTTACCATGTCTATACTGATCAATACGTAGGTTGGGTCAATAAAGGGTATTGGCTAACGTGACTTAGCTTGCTTTCCAAGCTGTTTTGTTATTGAACGTATTGAACATTGCAGTGTGTGTAAACGTGTTCATTCATTCAGCCGGGTGCACCTAATTGATACTGATCATGGGAGGAAACAGGCAAGGAAAGCAACATGTACAATGCCCATTGTGTTGCTGTTGAGAGCTACAATATGTGTAGGCACATTCCTACAGGAAAACACTGTAGCAGTAAAATACTGTTTGGAAGCTCAAGTATTTTATCTTTGAAACAATGTTTAAATTTGTTGAATTATTGGGAAAAAAATCATAAAGTTCACCCTAAAGTAGTTCAAATATAGGAGAATATTCAAATACGGGCCAAGTTCTGGGTCATTTGCACTTCTGGGTAATCAGGTCTCACCCTTACCCCGGGCAAAAATACACACACATATACATGAATACACACACACACATGCAGAGAGAGAAAGGCATGAAAGACTGTCAGCTTGTCCCTCGCTCTTTCTCTCTTTCATGTGTTGATGAAATGAACCCCTAATGTACAACAGGTGTGGCATCGACACACAAGGCTATTTATCCCTTTTAATCACCTTGCAGCTAAAACTGAAATTAACTGGGTTGGGCTGCTTTGAAATCGATGACGTCACTGCTGTTCATCAAAAATGAAAGAAAAGAAAAAAAGCATTCAAATAATCTGCTAAAATCTATACAATTAAATGCACATTACGGACATGATTACATTACACCTTCACAGCTCTGAATGCTGCTCCACATGAATATATCTATTTGGTCAGATTCACTCACAGAGCTTTCACAAAAATGCCCCCTATAGACATAAGAGAACGTGACAGGAAAATAAAAATGATATATATGTTTGAGTAGATTTCCCTAGGTAACGTCAAATTGGGCCACAGTCATCTCATTCACTGCTCCCCAGCAGCCACCCTCTTAATCAGGGCACTGGATTGAGCCCAGTGAGCACTTAAAGATCAGTAACAGTGCATCCTTAACAGCACCACTGTGCTACATTATGAGTAGGGGGTTAAACTCAATTTGATTTGATCCATTTTAATGCTTCCAAAAAGTATAACAGGTCTACAAATGTGATTTTTTTTTCCCCCAGAAGGAACAAGTAACTGAAATCAGTTTCTATGTAAAAAGTAACAATGTGTAACATTTCGGGGGATCTATTAGCAGAAATGGAGTATAATATTCATACCTATGTTTTCATTAGTGTATAATCACCTGAAACTAAGAATCATGTTTTAGTTGAATGTCGAATGAGTCCTTCATATCTACAGAGGGAGCGGGTCCTCTTCACGGAGTCCGCCATGTTTCTACAGCAGAACGCACAAACCAAACACTGGCTATATATAGCGACAGCCTTTTGCGTTTTTACGTTACCTGAAGGCCACCGTAGTTCTCCGGCATGCTTGTGAAACTTCCGTAACGTGAGCTGCAGAGTGCAAAACCGTGGTACCGTCAGCCGCTGCCTGACTTCCGTTGCTCCTAAAGCAGTGTTATTATGGTAAGGGTGACCTCTGAGCGAGACGAATGGCGTTACCACAGTTTTGCACTCGGCGGCTCACGTTACCGTAGTCTTGGAAAGGGAGGAGTGAGCAGAGGGGTACTCGGTTGCAATCTGCAACCAGACCACTAGATGACGCCAAATCCTACACACTGTACCTTTAATATGGTCACTCGTAGTGATGAACCCACAGAGAATTATCTCGGCAGTTTCCCATAGCTCTATGGAGCATTTAGCATCTTTCGGCTCAGTGTTTTGAAGAAGGCAACTATTTTCAGCAAAAAAAAATCTGCCCAGCACCAAATAGCAGACAAAGTTAGTGACTACATAGCGGAGCATTTAGCAGCTAAAGAGCCAGATATTTCCATCAGGGGTTGGTAGAGACCATAGACTGTATATCAGAAGTGTACTTAATCACTGTGACGGCACCTATTGGTTTGTGGACTGCTGCTTTGAAGCCTCAAGTTCGGCATTTTGACAGTTGTCATCTTGGTTTTTGGCGGTCGCCATCTTGTTTTTTTGCAACCAGAAGTGACACGACAGGGTGGAGCTAAGTATAAACGAACAATGAATAAGACATTTTTAGGCGACCAAAAAGGTTACAATTAACTTTCATGAACTGAAAACACACTGTGAAAGGGTTAAAGACGAAAACATGGACAACTCCCAGACCAGACAACGCTGTGGTGGCAACCTGTTAATTACAAGGTAGCCACGCCCTAAAGCATACCCTGCTTTATTTCACTCTAAATGGGACCATAGTTTACTAAATGAAAATCATGCTGTATTGAAGAAGATTTGAAACTAGCTATTGAGACCATAAACTCATGTTTTCAATGTTTTCTGAGGTAATAAATGAAGTGAGAAGTAGGGTAATTTTCTCATAGACTTCTATACAATCAGACTTCTTTTTGCAACCAGACGAGTCGCCCCCTGCTGGCTATTAGAGAGAATGTAAGTTTAAGGCACTTCAGCATTGGCTTCACTTTTCAGAACCAGAGGTTTCCCACTGGTAGAGACCAAAGAGAGAGCTACAAGGAGAGTGAATATTGGACTTAAATTCATCAGGTAAGCAAAAGCATTACGCTCGGTATCTGCTGGATGTGTAAATAAGCAACTGTTTGCTAACATGTAAGCACATTTATTTTAAAGGAAAACTGCTCAGTACTTTGTACTGTGAGATGGAAGCTGAACATAAACACAAATATGTCAGTGAAAAGACATAAGAGAGTAGTTGGCTTTCCAACCTCAAATCACACTGAAGAATTTGAGAGTTTTTGTCTTAATATGTAGTTTTTATACATCGCTGCTGTCACCACACCACAGGTCAACTGGCACACTGAGAAAATACTCGCAATCCTCGGGACTCAGTGTTCCAAATGATCACAACAAATACAGATCACAAGGCAAAGCTTAGTTAATATATATGAAGTGCAGTAACAGTAACCAGCTTTTTGCTAGAAAATATCTCTTTTTTTTGGCTTAACTGAACAGTGCCAAGCAGGGATTAAATTGCACCGAGTTGACACTCCACTAAAGCAGTGCAACTATTCAAATCCGGCTAGATAAAAGGCAGCATTAAACTTGCCCAAAGAAATGTAAGAGCTTAGCGGGAAATCATACCGATGGTAATGTGAGGTGCAGGAGAGTGTGTATCCTTGGAAGTGTGTGGTGTTCACGGGGTGTCTGTGATGCACGAATATATGCATTCCCATGTGTTCATGTGTTTTTCTGATTCATCTTTGGCCTCAAACGAAATTGGAAATGCTCCTACAGTAGATGTGCGTGTCCATGTGGCATACCTGTTCGAAATGCGGATAGGAAGGCTCCCTCCTGTGAGGCTGGAGCTGCTTGTCAATGTTGTCCTTCAGGCACTGACACACACGCCGCTTCTGGTCTGCTGAATAGGCTTCGAGGCTGAGCAGGCAGTCACACTTCTAGAGACAGAGAGGGAGAGAGGGGGAGAGAGAGAGAGAGAGAGAGAGGGAGAGGAGCAAGAGGGGTGGAGGAAGAGACAGCAGGCAATTAGGCATCTACTGTCAGAGGAGTGAAGAAGAAGAAGAAGTGTCCCCTGATCCTTGGATGGAGAAAGGGTTCAAGATGGGTAGAGCACGAGAGCACAAATTAGAGGATTACACTAGAAAGTGTGTATGTATAAGAATCAAACTTTTTAGTCCTTAACACTATCTAACTGTGTGTGTTTGAGAGAGCTTAATCCATCACAAGTACAGCGTCAGAGGTGTGTATGTGCCACGTGCGTGTCATTGTCTGCATGTTTCATCTAAGACTTTTCTTTTTGCACCTCCCGAACTTTGTTTTCATGACACCACAGACTGTAAAGTGGCGCTGGGTCGCAAAAACGCCAGCATTAGTGAAATTAGATAATGGCTAGCATCCACTTCGGGCAGAATTTGATATGCTGACAAAATGATTACGTGATCAATACGGCACAATGGCACTCCTTAAAGAGAACAAATCAATACACAACCTGCTGGCAAATACACGAGAATAAATATTTAACAAGCAGCGGTTAAGGTAGAGTTGGCAGAGCTCGGGCAATTAGCTTTTCACTCAAAAAGGACAAAAACATCGCTCAGCTGACTCTCTGGGACAGCCAGAATCTGTGTTTGATCTCGCTGATGTCTGGATTAAATCTCCAATAGTTTAATGGCCCTGTTTGTTTGTTTTTTTTGGTCACAAGCCAGATATGCACTTTTGATAAAAGACAGATCTCATGAATCTTTTATATACGGTAAAACACAAAACTCATTTATGTGGATTTTTGCTCCAAATCCTAATTTGGCTTCCGAGAAGACCTCTTAAAAAGTTTAAGGAGGAGGGTTAACGAGAGTATGATGTCTAGGATATGTTGTCAGTTATGAAGTTATGATGTCAGTTAGTGTCATTTTGTTTGTCACACCTTTTACAACAGAAACACAGTGTCGTTTGGGCTTCGGTGGAAATACTGAATGTAGTAAATGCCTATAGACTCATAGAATTCAGTGCACACAGGTACAGCATGTTTCTGACATGACAATCCACAGCTATAGACCAAATTATAGGATCACCTAATTGCATTTTCTATCCAAACATAAAATGTATTGTTCTCAGGGTACCAACTATCCAAATCACTACCCAGTCATTTGTGCGCTCAAACACCCATCAGCTCCTCTCGTCCACCTTCGCTGCCATATTCAGGTGAAGAATAGTTTTCATTATTCCGTACGTTTCTGATTAAGGTGTAAAATGAAAGGAACCTTTTTTTGCTCAAGTGCAATTTATTTTTCTATTTCACCGCTTTCCAATTTGATCATTTCCATCTACCTCGGTTTCTCTGCTCCCGGCGGCGTCGGGGAAAAAAAACCATTTGTATCCTGACATTTTTGGGCATGAGTCAGGCTATAAATAGGATTTTTTCCATTTTGTGCAAGTCTTCTGAGATTGACTGGAGTCCTCCGGGCTTCCCTTGACGCTCACTGCCCTGGTCAGTGGTGAATCATGATGCTAGTTTATTTGCCTGTTTCCTGGCTGCATAGGCTACGTGCCGTGTTGTGTTGCCATCCCTCGGACTATCTGTCGCTTTTAATGTCACTCAATGTCCTGTCGAAGATGGGGATGCTGCTGTTGTAGGGTCTAGTGGCACAGAGTGTTGGTGGTTAAAAAGCCTGTGTCAGTGGTAGTGATGCTAATGTAGGGTAAAAAGGCATTTGAAGGCTGCTTTAATGGTAGCAATGTCAGAACTGTTTTGCCTTGATGCATTACAAAATGCACTAAATACAAGGCACAGTTGGGTGTAAATGGAAAGTGTTGAATATTTAAGGGACTGTATGTAACTTTTTACACGTATAAATCGTTTCTTATAGCAAATGAGGGAACGGGTTGTCACCTAACCTAAAAAATAAGACCTTCCGCGACTTTCTGTGTTTTCTCTATCAGCCTGTAGCCTGGTGTCCCAGCGGATGTGACGTCATCGGGGATAGCTAACGGTTGGTTAGAAATGCTGTCCGCTAATGCAAACAACCGTCCAGCCTCCACCACAACTCAGACTCCAACACAAACTCCACGGAAGCACAAAAAAACAAAGTTATATCTCGTGAAGGCCGTCTTACAAAACAGGAATGTGTACGACCTCGGGGGGAAAACTAGTGTTGTGTGAGTGTGTGTGTACGTGGAAAGTCAGTGGTGAAGCAAGAGAGCACGAGTGGCGGCAGAACGAGCGTGCAGCGGAGCGGAAGAGAGTTAGTTTAGCTTTGAGAATATCAAGTGAATGTACAGTGGAAGTTGCAGTTTGTGCAGAAATAAATGCTACAGCTCCTCAAGACCAACAGAGGTTACCCATGTCTTGTTTTCCTGCTGCTGAGTGAAGTGACGGCGGGGGTTAACTCTGGAGCGAGTAACGTTATCGACTCCGGTCTAGGAGGTGTAACACTTAGGATCAACATCGGCCGGGCCTCCGATTCATGGAGGGACCTTCGTTTGGTAAGCTAACATTACTGCCAAGCATGTGAAACATATAGTGATATTGTGGTTTTAGCTGGCTAATGTTGCTAAACGTCAATCAACATGATGCCTGTCAATCACGTTCAGCCTCGCGTGTGTCGTCTCACTGTTTTGACCGATGCTCGCTCTACGTCTACTTAGTGCGAGCACAAGCGCGAGCAACAGGACGCTGACTATCGTTGACTTAACAGCCATAGGTATTTTGTTGCCAACTCATTCAGGAGAAAACAACAGACGTACGGTAAGAGACACAAAAATATAAAGATGAAGAAATAAAGTCAAAATTGGAGAATTAAAGAGACAAAAACAAGATAGAGAACCGGGGTTGGATAACAAAAGCCTTTATGAAATTGAGCCAGACCGTTTTCAATTGCACCACGAGATGATGAAATAGCAGCTTTTTCAGAGCGGACAGAAATCAATGCTGATGTTCTTTGATATCCATCATTATGACTGAATCGGAGTCTATAAGGGCGCAGCAGAGGCCGTAATACTTGGAACGCATGCACACACACGCACACACACGCACACACTGACTTCAATGTAAACAACAAGCTCCCGGGCAAACCGTCATGATATTGCTGTCAGTGAAAATCTAATAATTCTATCTAAGGTTATTTTCCTACGGGTCAGGAAAGGTCAACAAACACTCTTCAGACCCCCCCGTGGGTAAAGTGGAGAGTGCACGGTCATCAAGCTGGAAAGAATCCTGGAGAGGAAACGTTTTGAGGATAGATTATTGCTTACTTGAAATGTAAGACTATGATCACAAAGAGAGTGGGGCTCTATGTATGGCAATGTTGGTCGGCCCAACACTTTGGTCCAATTTGAAATATCTCAACAGCTATTGGATGGATTGCCATAAATTTTGTTACAAACATTAATGGTCCCCAGAGGATGAATCCTAATGACTCTGGTGATCCTCTGACTTTTCCTCTAGCATCAGCAGCAGGAAAACATTTTTCAATTATCCAGTGAAATATCTCAACATTGACTGGATGGATTGGCAGGAAATTGGGTAAAAATATTCATGGTTCCAAGGTGATCCGAATGACCTCCGCTAATACCCTGACTTTTGCTCTAGTTTCATCATCAGGTCAATGATAAAAACGGCATTAGTTTGCTAACTAATTGACATCACTTGATTTCATGGTTGCCTAGAGACAGTATAGCATCACTAGCCTACTTATGCAGCACCAAATTGAGGTGGAGCAGTGTGCAATCTGAATTTATAAAAAAAAATGACACATGGTCACAACCCGAGCCAACTAACCTTCAATCATGTAATGCTAATGACGCCCGTTAACGCCAGAAATGTAACACACGTGCAACCCAACACCTCCCAACACACACACACACATCTGCCAATATTCCATATAAATGATAATGTGATATATTCAGTTCTGAATAAGATTCTCTGTCTTCCGTATCCTTCGAGCTTCAGTTTATACAGTAATTATTTGGGATGAGTAATACTGTAAAAATAATGCTCATACTTTCCAGAAAACATTGCCTCATATGGACAGGTTTTTCCAGGCATCTCCCCATTGTCCCACATTAGAGAAAACACATCTGCGATAGAGCAGCTCAGGGTCCCAGAGGCATGCATGCACCTGCATCCACACACACATATAATCATCCAGGTTTAAAGTACCAGTTTGAACTCTTACAGTACAGTCTTAACCCATTTGTGCCCTAACGACTATATTTGATCAGGAAAAATGCCACATTTGTTCTGATTAGTAAAAAATTTGGCACGGACTTACTTTGGGCAAGTATCAGTACAAGTTTGAAAATTTTAGATTACATGAAAAATCACACTTTTATTAGTTCAAATCAGGATTTATGAAAAATTAGGAAAAATGCTAACATTGTATTTATTAACCTCTTAAACCTCCAACTGCCCGCCGGCGGGCCCGGATGCTATTCTGTCTTACAGAGGTTGTTGCGGACTGAGTTTTAGAGTAAAGATATTGGTATCATATGAAACTAGAAAAACCCTAAGGAATCCATTGGTAACAACCATGTCATGCTAGCTTGTCAGGAAGATCGCTAAATAATGCTAAAAAGTGACGCTACAAAGTTACGCTACAAAGTTACGCTACAAAGTTAGGCTACAAAGTTACGCTACATTTGGCGAGGAAAAACTGGCATAGTGATTTTCAAAGGGGTCCCTTGACCTCTGACCTCAAGATATGAGGTGTCTAAAATGACCTGTTGTGACCTCTAGGATAATCACAGCCTCATTAAACTTTACAGCCACAAACTAGAGACCTAGGGCATTCAGAGGATGGATGGCTTCCCTAGGTATGTTGACAATAAGGGGGTTTCTGAGCAGTTTCCAGAACAGAAGTGCTCGCCCATCCAATCGCCGAAAAAATGCAATTCTTGCAGAAATCTCCAAATGTCAAAAGTTCTTGATACCAGATCATAGCATGGCTTTTTCTATGGTGTTCTTCAAGGTCTTGGTGTCTTAATGTGGTATTTTGGAGGTATTATTGATCATCTTAATCAATTCTCGTGTGGTAAAAAATGGTTAAATTCAGCACCAAATCTCTGTAACAAATGTTATCACCCCAAATATTTCTGCAACAATCTATGAGACATAATAGAGCATGGGAATGACCATCACAGACTCATATCATCATGTGCTGCACTCTTATACACTTTCACAATTTATTTTAATTAATGAATTAATGAATTATTTTTTATTTCTTATTAATGACTACTACTAGAACAACTTGACATACAGTACTGAGCTGCATATCAAATTAATCTTCAGGTTCACAGCTTTCAGATGATGTACACCACTTCTATGTGACATATACTGTTGACTTTTTATCTATCACTGAACATCACCTGTCCCCCACCCCTACCCCTCTAAAAAAAGAGGGCGGAATATCAAGGGGTTCAATGTTTTCCATATGAAATATTTTTTACATTGTATACGTTTGATAATCAACTTGTTATGAGTTCATAGGTACCAAATACTTGCTTCCTTGTAGTTTCTGAGATCCAGCCATTTTCTTGTCATACTATATCTAGTATCTGGGGCTTCTATTTTTTCCTAAAATATAATGGATTCTATTGAAAAACTAGATATACTATTATAAGAAAAACTCACTTTTCAGCCAAACTGTTTGACCGATTTTGAAAATTCCTTCACATTTGTGCTTCGGCAAGCCCAGAGAACACTTCCAAGGAAAGGAAACATTTCAGTTATGGGCACAAATGGGTTGATGTAGCTTTTGCAACATAAAATGATTAAAAAATAAAAACAAAAAGGAAACCAGCTGGGAGCTCTGTGAGTCATAGCGAAGCACAGGTCTCACAGCTGCAGGAGGGCTTACGCATCCTAATCTGTCAAAGACAGGAAGTGTGTATGTTTACACTAGTCTTGGTGTGTAAATATAAGGCACACGGTGCATACTATACTGTAAACCACTTACTGACATCATGCATATTTTGTCTCGGGTAAAGAGAGAAGAGGGGGGGGGGGGGTAACAGATGATGATAGAGTAGAATAATATAGAAGTCACTCTTATTATGAGTAATACAGCACACAGTAGTGAATTTCCTTTTGCATCACATCTTCAAAATGAATTATGCTCTGCTGGGAGACTACTAATGATGATTTATCTGTCTATCAATTCCAGCAATCAATTTCCTTCTCTCCCTCTCTCTCTCTCTCTCTCTCTCTCTCTCTCTTGTTTACCCTTATTATACATTTTTGTACTGCGCTGCTCTACTGTGCATTATTGCATCTATCTGGGATAGTTTTCCTGACAGTGACAAGCAAATCATCACATTACATCAGTTTAAATAATCAGTCATGCCAGCAAATGAGTAAACTGTTGACAGCTGGTCACAGGCCACATGTTTTAGACAGCTGGAGCTTCCTATAATGCTGGCGCTGCAAGAACAGCTGTCTCTTATTTTGAAGCAGCGCTATTTCACTTTTGCGATGCATTCTGGATGTTTGTTTTTCTTTTAGGGTTGAAACAAAAATACCAGTAACTTTGAAATTCATTGTAATAAAATGTTCATGTTGGGACCAAATCACCTTCAATATTTGGACTGTTTTGAGTTTGAAAGACTGGAATCTCCCCGACTCCGTGGAAGCAGGTCTTTGGGGAGTTTCATGTTAAGGTCATGTTTATTTTTTGGCATTAAACAGCATCCGGTCAGTGACACCAGGCTGCAGCCCTAGAAACAATAAGTTACCCTTTTCCAAGACAAATTGTAATTCGTCAGTTTCAGCAGCAGAGTCAGGTCAACAATGAAGCCTTTATTACTGGAATAATAGAGTGACTGTTTATCTTATTCATAAAATGATTGATGATGTATGTATGTATCATTTTACAAAGAACCGTATTAGCTAAAATAGCTAATGGTGCCCTTATTCTAGCTCCTACGTTGGTTCATCCCTGTTTATAAATCCACCCGCCCAAGAGATAAACATGAGAGCTAATGAAACTAAATTCAATGAATGGCCACTGGCTGCCATGGAGTGGCTAAAAATACAGGCAGCATTTCCCCTTAATCAGATTGATTAAAGTGCTCCCTGGTTGAAGCCCTCCCCCTGAGCCATCTGGCAGGAGTTTTCAGTGTGGCATTGGACTGCTGTCAACACAGCTCACCTAAGCTGCCTCAGCACAGGTTAGCATGCTTTAAGGGACGGCTAATACTATTACATGTAATGCTATTGAATGGGCGCACATTCAGGTATCATTTTTTCACACTGCCTGATAATAATGACCCAATTCTGATGTTTTTCTCTCATGTGGAAAAGATCCCATATATATTATGAATGTTTTCAGGAATAGTTTTGACGCTTTGGGAAATACACTTGCAGAGGGTTAGACAAGACGACAGATAACACACTTATATGCTAAATATCTACCCTGTCTCCCAGAAAATGATGTTCGCATACAAATAAACTGCATAAACAAAATACGTTTTGAGAGAAACGTATTTTCTCTTGGATTATGGTCGCAGTTTTAAACACGTGATTACGGTAAATTGAAACAAAACAAAATGAAAATGCAACAAAACTATTTCGTTAGGCTCAGGCAACAAAACTACTTGGTTACGTTTAGTAAAAAAACATCATGGTTTGGCTTAAAATGACTTAAAAACAAAATGAAAACGCAATAAATGACTATGTTTCACATGGGACACGAGCAGCGGTCGCCTGGGGGAAAGTCCAATGTTTGTTGGACCGATCCATCCTGTTATTATGTTATCTTCAATAACATTTTTATTCAAAAATATTTTCATTCATGGTCGCTCAATAAATTAAGTCACCTGCTCTGAGCGTCGCTCGTTGTACTGCGTCACTCGCTGCAGTCGTCCGTAGACTCACAAAGATATTTGTGATACGTAATTGAAAATGCAGCTACCAGCTGATTAGCTTAGCTTAGCCAAAAGACTTTAAGAAATTACATGCCACAATATTTCTGGGGACTTCAAGGAGTCTTGCCATCAACATGAGGTTGCCAGGCAACCAGAGGAGACTCCAAAAAGTCCCTGCTCCCGCCCAAGAAATATTACATAATCCAACATGACTTGGCAATTTGGTTTGTGTGTGGACTAAACAAGAAGGATGTAACATGTTAATAAACAAGCTTCAGAGGTGCTGGGAGGGGAATTTATTTTATCATTGGACAGAGCCAGGCTAGTTGTTTCCCCCTGTTTCCAGTCATTATGCTAAGCTAAGCTAATCCACTGTTGGCTGTAGCTTCATATTTAGTGTACGTATGAGAGTGGAATCAATCTTCTCATCTAAGTCTTGGCAGTGAATAGGCATATTTCCCCCAAATGTCAAATTATTGCATTAACATGGATCATTTCATAGATATTTTCAGATCTTTTTGGGGTTCACGTTCAAACATGATAGGAACCGAGATATCTGACAATGCAAATTGATTTGTTCTTAGAACTTTTTTCCTCAACTACCAGAGATGAAACAAAGTGCTAGTAGAGCAACGCCATGGGCTACAATACAAACCCCTCCCACCGTCCCAGCTGACCCTCCAGCCCCAGATCCTCCAAGCACTTATCCAAACTCCAACCCTCAGGTCTCAGCTTCAATTATCACTTTCTTGTTTGCACCCATTGCAAATGTGCAATTAGTTCTGCTTTTGGGATGTGAGAGTGAACACATTGGACGCAAATATGGCTTGCTAGCACATAGCAAGAGAGTGAGCCAATGAGAAACACACAGAAGAAATAGTGGAATCCTCTCAATGTAATGTGCACACCACTGAACATGAGTGCACTAAAATGAGTACACATATCCTCAATGTGGCAATGGTAATCCCTAAAAGGCAGTAAAACAGGTCTAAATGAAGACATAATGCCTCCGACTGCACTACAGGATTATGATAATGATAGTGAGAATACTCTAGAGATAACAATAATATTGTAAATCTCTATAATAGCTTTTCCGATACTTCCCAGAAACACCACAATAGCAGGAATGGTGAAATATAAAAATGGTAATTGCCTGTTATATCAAGTGTTCATATCATATCCAGCCATGTTCCACGGAGATCAAAGGTTTTTTTGTTCCCATATAAAGTCCCTATAGACCGTCACACTAAACAGCGTCATGCCCTATTAGTCATGGCACATACACTGGTGCTGAAGATGGTATCGTGACTAGTCACTCCATCACAATTGAGTTAGTTACAGATAAAACTACCAGCACGTCATCGTCCTATTATCTCATAGTCTTGCTTAAGCCATTACTCTTCTGCCTAAAACCTTTAGACAAAACCTTCATCTTCTCTGCCATTTCTCTGCAGTGGGCTATAAGGTTTCACTTCTAAGCATTGAGGCTTTGTAACTGTAGCATTTAATGGATTTATGGCTTCGACTTAAGTGACATGTAAACAAGAGCTAATGATGCTTAAGCAGCTTGCTGATTCTTGGTAAAGTACTGGATGTGGAGGTCACTTGATGTCCTCTTTTCCTGTTATTTTCTATATGATCTCATCATTTAATATCATTTATTTTCTCCTATTCACTTTGTAGCCATGCAAGACCAGCACATTCTTACTCCCAACTTGTCAAATACCGCCGCTTGGTCAGTCCCCCTCAGCATTGGAGACCGACGCACGGGGTACCCCTCTTGCGTTACTTTTGGATGGACCAGGGACGGCATGTCAATATACGCCCGTTACATGCATAGTGTCCTTTCAAAATAAACTTGCGTTTTCACAGAAGGTTATGTTTAGGCAACACAACCACTTAGTTAGGGTAATGAAATGGGCGTGGTTGACGTTAACTTCACTGACTAGCGATACACGTGTCTCACAGGACTTACGATACCAACGACTCACGCGACTAAATAAGTCAACGTTACTTTTAGTTTCACGCAGGCCAACAACAGCGGTCTCCTGGTTGAATGTCTTGTGTTTTGTTTGACCCATCCACAACAACTCCCGCCCGCCCTGAGCGGACTCTCACGCTCTTAATACTACGTAACTTGCTCTGACCGTCGTATAACGCTGCGGTTGGGTTTACATTGGACTTAGTTGAAAGCCTAGTTGGGGGCCTCCATGCGTCTGTATCCGATAACGAGGGGCAGTGCCCAATCGGTGGTAATTGACGAGATGGGAGTGACAACGGGTTGGCTAGACTAATGCCATGGCTCTTGAGATGATTGGTCCACCATTTTAGTCCAGACTGAAACATCTCAACATCTAATGGATCCATTACCATGAAATTTTGTACACACATTCGTGATCCCCAGAGGATGGAAGACACCTACAGTACTGATTTTGGTGATCCACAGACTTTTTCTCTATAGCACCACCATGACATTTTTGGTTTGTGGTGAAATGTTTCGACAACTTTTGACTGTATTGCCATCAAATTTGGTAACGATATCCATGGTGCCCAGACGTTGTATCCTAATGATTTTGGTGATCCCTTGACTTTTCCTGCAGCACTACCAGCAGGTCAAAGTTGTCACTTATGCAATGAACTATCTCACCATCTACTACTACAAAATTGGGTACAGATGTGTAAATGGTAAATTGATTTACATTCATATAGCTTTCTAGTCTTCTGACCACCATCAAAGCACTTTACACTACATGCCAACATTTACCCTACTGGACATATTCATACACTGATGGCAGAGGCTGCCACACAAGGTGCCAACCTGCTCCTCAGATTCTAATCTAATCATTCACACACACACACTCACACACCCATGGCACAGCCTTCGGGAGCAATTTGGGGTTCAGTATCTTGCACAAGAACACTTCGACATGAGGACTGGAGGAGCCGGGGATCAAACCGCAGAAATTCCAATTAGAACCACAGCCGCTCCTTATACATGTGACGACATCAGGAGGTCTGGAGAGGTCAGGGTGAGGTAATGGAGGTGAAGTCTGGTACCCATACATGACTGTCTCATGACTGTCATTCCTACCCCTTGTGTCTATATAATCAAAAGCAAATGGTTGGGTAGGAGTGTGTTGGTGGACACAATGAACAATACAGTGTATTCTAATACAAAACATATTAAAAACCCAGTTCAGGTTTGAGTTGACCTTTAGTCCCTGTAATGCTGGGGTATACGTTCAGGCTTCATGTGGTCTCAAAGGTAACCCTTAATGGAGCAACTATCTGTCAATAAATTGCACCACACACACAAACAAATACACATTTTATATTCCACAAAAAATAGAAAGCATGGAATGTAATTTCCTCCCAACTCAGTGGCTTTCCCACACTCTTTCATCTATTTCTAGTTTGTTTCTCTGCTTTCCAGCTCAGAGCTCTTCTGCGGTTTGCCCAGACAAGAACACAGCCATGAAAAGAGCATGTAAAACGGGAGTCCTTGGCCCGAAGTATTTCCTATAGCCACCGGGGAGGATGATTAGCACATGACAGGGCCTAGAGGAAGGTTTCTGAAGGCATGTACTGTTTCCAAAAACTTTTCTCAGTCTGCTTTTTTTAGCAACGGCAGTTTCGTGTGCGTCAATCAGTGAGTTCATCGATCCTTGGGCCTTTTTTTTGTTTTCACATGATTCTATCAGTTGTGCTTTTATTGCGTAAGCATGAAATCATCTTGAGCCTTAGATAAGATTAGCATACAGGTCAATACACATCGTTTTTTACATTAAATTTGTGACATCAGATACATCAGCCATCAGATAATGGCTGAGTTGTGAAAACCTTTTATTGATAAATAATTGTTAAATAAGTAAGTACGTACATAACCTATTATAAGTACTTTAGCACACTCCCCCATAAAAGCCAGTGAATAATTCAGACGCTGGTTACCATTGGCCCTGCACCTGATGGAATAAACCACAGTTTAGTACAGCTCAGGAGAATTATTTCATCACTGAAGCCAATGCTGCTAGGTACGTTGTTGGTGGTCGTAGATCTCAATGCAATCATATTGCTAAGATGAAGTGATTATATTTAGATGTATAGCGACAGTCACTGCCAGTCCTGCCAATCTGTGCTGGCATATTAAATCACACAAAAAGCAAAGCACACTTTAAGTTGTGGGCCAACTGAAATGAAGAGGGTACATCTCGGTTCAATCGGACCCCTGAGAGGCTGTTCCTGTCATGGCCATGTTATGGATGGCTACCATAAAGTGGGTATTTTGCTGACAAAAGCCCCTGGGTGCATATCATTCACACCCTGCCTTCAGACTGCAAGACAGCCTGTATCTCATGCAGTCAATGATGTGCCTGAAAGCACGGAGAAGCTTCATACAGAGATGCATAAAAAGGCATACTGTTCCGTATATATGCACACCCATTTAACACCTATAGGAGTACATCCTTATAGATATGGTTAAGACGTCTTCCTGGACTGGAAAAAGCATCAACAGTGAGTCTGCACTTCAAGTAATCAAATCAAAATTGCACCATTATTTACTGTGTCCACAAACGTCACATGAACGTCAGCCTACGCAACCAAGAACACTGTGACCTTTTATTTTAGAGACCTCTTGAAATAAAATGACTATTTGTATGCACACCACTGTGCTACGTTAGCCCGATCACAGAGCTCCCTCGCTGTTCCACGGCCTACACGCAAGCTATCACACTGTGATTTCACCTAGTTTGGCTGTATCGCTCTGCATTCGCTGCCTCTTATCAATCACCGCATTCTCCATGCTGTTTTGAAGTGCACAAAAGATTATTGATATTTCAAAACCAATAACTGCAAACTCTATTTGAAACATGATGTGCGTGCATGGTTCGGGAGTGAAATCGTTTGTAACTGACCAGTGACGAAGTACAAATCTGATAGATGACATCGATGTGTGCGCAGACGAGGTGAAGATGAGGCAAGTCGTGTTAGTCATTGTTACTGCTGCGCTTTGGTGAGTGGAGATTATTCATGATTTTAATGAGCATTACTGATTGCTGCATTGTGCGTAATGACTACAGCGGTAATTTAGGGGAGAAAGTGGGGAATGAGTGACCAAGCACTTAATGGAATTCACACACATCAGCAGCCACATGTAAACAGCAAGTTTTGGTACAGATATAACACCCCAAACAGCAACATAAGTTGTAATGTCACTGTGAAGAATAAGAGTCCTCATAGTCAGTGCCATAAAGCCAACTGAAAGAATTACACTGTATTCAAATTTACTCAGTCTGACATATAATAAGATAATTGTACTCCAACTGTATGCAAAAGATTTTGTATGTAACCCACTCGAGATGGTGAAAAGTCACATTGAAGTCATAAAGAGTAGCATTAAACAACCATAAAGTCATCTCCTTTTTAATAACTTTTCCCATGCTCGCAAGTGTTTTTGTTTTCCTATCACACTTCAACAAATGGCACTACGATTTCCTTTCTTCCTGTTTCACGCCGTTTCATGAGCTACACGCTGAGAACAATACAAATCTCCTTCTCTAAACCCGCGAATGCACCCCGAGCGTCAATCAGTAGGACTTACATCTCCGGAGTCAGACAGCAGGTGCTTCTGAAGAGAGCTCGCCTCCCTAACGAACCGTTTCTTAGGCCCGACCCGGCCCGCCAAGTTGCCCATGATGACTCTGTGATGACACCTGATGCACTCCGCTGCTCAATAATCTCATGCAGCGTCTCTCTCCTTGCTCTCTGCGCTTTTCATTTACCTACACAACGCTTTCTTGCTTCCTCTCTTACTGCGTCAGTGACACACTTACACACACACACACCCTTGACTTTCAAAAGACACAATTGCACCCTCCCCAAACACACACACACACACACACACTTTCATGTGTAAAATCTGGGTTAGATCAGTTCCGTTTTGAGCAAGTGCTAAAATAGGATGACCTCCAGCGATGGAGGAGAAGGGCAGGAGGAAACAAAAGGAGGGGAGCGGACTGTGACAAAGTGTCCGACGTGGAAAGCTAAACACTGTAAATCGTATCATTGCTCACAACTTCAGGAGAGCTTTTCTTACTTTCTGCTGAATTAAAGTGCGATCTATGCCGACATCTTTTACGTAACTCATGAAAGATTCAACGTGCAAAGAGGCAATTTCAAAGATGCATGTCTCCTTCAAAATAAAGTGGACAGCGGAAAATCCTGAATAAAGTGGATGAGATGATGTAGGAGATACAACGCTTCCCTATGATGAGCAGATCTAGTGGAGAGGTCTGTTGCATGATGAGTAAGTGATCTGGAGAGAGTTGCATGTGGTGATGTGTAGGAGTCACATATGTTGTAGTGTGGTCTCCAGTGAATCAGTGCAAATTTTGGTCCACATGGATTTCTGTTAGTGTCTGCATCAGTGTATTGTACATGCCTGTAAATGTTGTTTTAGTTGTGACAAGGCAGGATCAGTGTATCTAATAAAATCAATGTGGATAGAAGTATTCCAGGAAAATGCAATGTTTAACTGAAGACGTGCAGTAAGCAATACCTAAATCTCTCTCTCTCTCTGTTTGTGTGTGTGTGTGACCTTTGCACAGACAGGCCAGAAAGAGCAATTCAATTAGTCTATCACGTAACACACATTTCAGTAAACACAAACAAACACACACACACACACACCCACACACACAGCAGCGGCGGCGGAGAGGGTCAGGATCACTCAAACACTTAAAACACGCCTTCATCTTCACTGATCGTTTCCTCTCTCCTTCTCTTTTATCCCTCTCTCCATCGACGCCGCCACATATTCCTCCGCTTCACACAACAGCGTGCCCTACCAGCCGGAGCACAAGGTCAAGCACTCTGTAAAGAGTCACTTAAAGATAAGTGAACACTGCAGCAGTTTGGCAGCTGCACATGCCTAACTTTGAGTATACTTGAATTATAGAGAGAACAGAAGAGAGCAGTGCTGTTCTCATACATCCTAAATTTCCTTCGGGATCAATAAAGTATCTATCTATCTATCTATCTACACCGTCTGTAGCAATGCCAACGAAAAGTGATGCACTCTAATTCGTGTATATCCCACGAAATCAATTCGTATGTAATCCATATGTACTCATGAACCTCGAAGTATGAAGAGCGACAAATGCCGTGAAGGGAAGAGGTCGGGGTGGATGGGTCCGTAACGCTGCTCCGTAACGCTGCTCCGTAACGCTGCTCCGTAACGCTACTCCGTAACGCTGCTCCGTAACGCTGCTCCGTAACGCTGCTCCGTAACGCTGCTCCGTAACGCTGCTCCGTAACGCTACTCCGTAACGCTACTCCGTAACGCTACTCCGTAACGCTACTCCGTAACGCTACTCCGTAACGCTACTCCGTAACGCTACTCCGTAGTTATTTAAACTCAAACCACCATCTTTTCCTAAACCCAACCAAGTAGTTTTGTTGCCTAAATCTAACCTTTAACACATATGCATATACATACATACTGTATGTAATAAAGGTTTAAGGATTTAGGGTTTAACCTAAGTTGTTTCCTGTGAAGACAGAAGTGTATTTCGAAACGATTGTATGCATTTAACGAGCGGAAATTGCTGGACATTCGTCGTGTGTTGCTGGACATTCGTAGGAAAATGCAAAATGAGGAATAGCTTTTTGTAAGATATCATACGAACCATTGTATGAGGATACGTTGAAGAGAGTGCCTTCATTGATTATTTGATAATGTATCAGCCTGTTTTTAAACTATATAGCATAAAGGAAGATGGTTTATGACAAAATATTAAAGATATAAAAGTACCTTTTCACAGCATCCCTTACAGTGCCTGTGAGAGATAAGAGCTGTACGAGCGAACCACATGCAGCGTTTCACTGTGGCTACTGTTTGCTCCCTGAGGTATGAAATGAAGTGCTGACAGGTGTATCAACTGTAATAGATGACTGCACATTTTGAGTATGGTGTGTGTATGTGTGGGGGAATTTGACAGGGCGGATGGAGGAATGAGGCTGAGCCAAGTAAATCTTCAAACTGGAAACAAGCGCACACACAATCTCTTTGCTGTTTCTCTGCCTATCATCTTGTTTGTCTTCTGTCATATATGCCGCACCAGTTTGGTATTTTGGGAGCATCCTAGCGAGGCTGCCACTGTTTTGCTTGAGAACCAATAGGTCTTTTCAAGCCTAAGGTGTCAAACTGTCAGTGGTCCCTACTGCTATGTGATCTACAAAGGAGAGAATTGTTTGTTCATATATGGCATTTATGTGATATCTTTTAAGCTACAAGAAACAAATTATACAATATAAACATTTCAGTAGGAATCGTTGCAACATGAAGAAATATGACAACGTAATAAAAGCTACTGCACAACTTAAGAGCTGAGCAGACCGTTTCTTGTGTCATATAAAATCCCAAATCTGCCTTTAACTCACTCAAACTCTCTCCCTTTCTCTCCCATGCTGTCTTACGTAAGCGTTTCTATTTATATATGTTGCCTAATTGGATAGACTGAATCATATTGGAGCCTTTTACTTCCTCTTTTCCAGCCTGGCAGGACAGATATCAAGTCCCTCTCATTCTGTCTGGAATTTCAAAAAAAAAAAAAAGGCTGTTTAAAAGATTCATAAGCTGCTAATGAGGTTGTGCAGCACATTTCAAAGCAAAAAATAGTGTGACAATATATGTGTGTGTGTGCAGCGGGAGGGGACGGGGTTTATATAGCTGCTCAGTGAAATGATTATACATATGAGCAGACGTTTGCAGCCACAACAAATTGCAGACGAGTCACAGTGGCTGGATGGATAAAAAAAGAAAAAGAAAATAGCCCCTTCAGCTATCCACTCTCTTCAGCTTACATTTTAAAACACTTCTGGGACATTAAATCTTCAGTTTAAGAGAGGAGTTTTTAAAAGCTCCAGTTTCATAAAATAGTTTCCAATACCATTTAAAGAAAGATTTTTCCACAGTTCCACAGATCCACAAGATTTGTATTTTGGGCGTTGTGGTTGTAGCTTTCATTGTCAAGTATCAAGGAGGATAGACTGGAATTTGTCTTGTCCAAAATTAGGGGTGTACTGAGCCAATCTAAAGGATCGGTATCATGGCCAATCCGGACATTTTGTAATGGAGCGGTATCAACTAAAATAATGTTGAATTCACACCAGACAGTGGCGAAGAGCGGTTCGCCGCAATAATCACTAGGGATCAGTGGCCGGGAGGCATATTCATGTGTTTCAGACGGGAAGAAATTCTTTGCAACATAGTTCAACAAGTCACAGGAGTCACAGGACTCCGTTTACTGATTGGTTTTAGGATAGTGTTTGGCCGCACTTCGCTGCTAAAAGTTAAACTTTTCCCAACTTTTAGTTTGGCCGCACATCGCCGCAGAATCAAATGGCTGAAGCTCGCTGAGCTCGAGAGCGGCCGCCGCAGATTTTCATAGACATTGCATGGCAGCTCGGCGCAGGCCGCACTTCGCCACTGCTCTGGTGTGAATTTGACTTAAAGCTGATCAAAATCTGATCTTTCCTTTACTCTACTGTGTTTCGTCCACCTCGGCCATGACAGCGGGGCTCCACACTGCGCGCATTTCACTCTCTATCAGAGTGAAAATTAGTGAATGTGAAAAATGACTTGATCTCTTCACGGCAACTTTGGACAAAATGAATTATTGCAGCGACCAAAAAAATGTTTTATTGTACACATGGGCATGTTTAGCCCAGTTCAAACTAAGACTTTCTGTCATTACTAGGGTTGGGTTCCGTTTTGGATCTGGTCTCTAAAAAATAAAAATAAAGCAAATAGCTCATGAAAAATAGGGTGTCAAAGTAGGCTCCATCAGTTGTTTAAATGAGTCATGAGTCAACATTTCGTATTTATGTTCCTCATCTGATTTTCAGGTTGTGAATATTAACTGAAAACTCTTGTGTTTCTACCTTCTTGCCCAACAAAATACAGATCCTTAGATATTGAAAGCTAAACTTAATTAAATTTGGTGAGGGACTCAAATGGATTCAGATTCTATAAGTGGGTTCAATACTGGACTATGGACTTGATAAAATGCGAGTGAGGCCCAACGCCATGGTGCCACCAAGCTACACATTGTTGTTAGTACCATGAACCATGAATCTGCATGGCTAATATTTCAGCATGCTAATGTTAGCAACTTTGCAGCACACCTTTATGCTCTGCCAGAGGACATTTTTTCACATCAGAATAAATCTGCCTGGAGGCGATGGTGGTAAAGTCTCCAAATCAGAAAAGTGGAAAATGTTGTGTCATTTTTTTTAACATTTTCTACACATTAACAAAATAAGAGTGGGAGAGGACGTGAGAAGGTGGAAGAAAGCGATGTGCAGAAGTGATGAAAACGTAATGTATGGCAACATTAAAAGCGTGATGAAAGCTGCGGTTTCATTCCTTCTCTGCACACTTCATGAGTTTTTATAAAATGCAATCAAATAGGCACGAAGAGCAGCAGTGGAAAGGGAGGGGCAGCTGAAGAGATGGGGAGAAGACGACGGGCTACCAACGTGATCATTAACTACAGCAGAGCTGCCAGGACAAAAGAAAACTTGAAGACTGGAAAACAGCCAAACAGCCTCCAAAGTAATCAATTCCTATCAGAGTGTCTGTCAGATAACTTTCATATCCTCCTGCTCTGTTTGAATGAAACTGATTTTAAATTTTTTTTAATGGAAAGCTACTGTCAAAACACTGTAATGACTACTGGGAGGACAGACAGTGATGTACCGTAGGATCCCACTGATATTTTGGGTGAATTTAAAATGAATTATGTCGAACTGCACTAAAGCAATATATATTTATACAACGGTTCATATGACATCTTACGAAAGTTATTCCTCATTTTTCATGCATTTTCCTACGAATGTCCAGCAACATGTGTCAATTTCTGCTCGTTACATGCGTACATTCTTTTCAAAATAAACTTCCATCTTCACAGGAAAAAATTACGTTAGGTTAGGTTTAGGTAATAAAACTACTTAGTTAGGTTAAAGAAAAGATTGTGGTTTGGCGTAACTTAAGTACGGAAGTTACGTGACAAATAAATCAACATTGACTTCTGGTTTCAGACGTGGTACGAGACCGGTCTCCTTGGAGATAGTCTGGTGTTTTTTGACCCACCCATCCACCCCGACCTCCTCCCTACGCAACGTTTGTCGCTCTTTATACTTCCTGGTTCACAGTTATGTGGATTACATACAAATGGATTTTGTGGGATATATACGAATTACAGTGCATTACTTTTCGGAGCTACGAACGGTGTGTGAGAACAGCCTAAGTAAGAAATTCAAAAGCCCTGGAAAAATAAAAAAGAGAATTGTACTTTTGCAACTGAAAAATCAGTTTTAACACGTGCAGCTATTCATCTGTAAGGCAACAATATAATGTTTCCTTTTGCTGTATGTGAACTTGCCTTTTGCTAAGACCATTTTTCATACCACTAGAGTGCAGTTGTGGCCATATATTTTTCATAAAGATGAAACAATGGGGGGAAAGTGCCATTTCAGTTAGCTAGTGTTGAATAACTGATGAACACAGCAATGAAATATTAATTTTTACACCTAACCGCTTTCATCTTAAAATGACAGCCAGAGAGGTGTTACAGCAGATGGAAGAAAGGATGATTATTTTTCATGATAACTATGAAAACAAATCACAATGTAAATAGAGAGATGCACCATATTTTATACTGAATACTATTATCCCTGGGCCACATAGCTTTGTGTTTTACTTGTATGAAAATGCGGCAACTTATATTTCACACCCTTATTTACAACGAGAGGATTATTTTATATCTGAATATATATGATCAAAATTTTATCAAAAATCTTCATAACGTGTTTTAGCCTTTCCCTGTTGCGGTTTATATATAAAAATATGAAAAACAAATGGATGTTTTGTGTGTGACAGACAGAGACAGGTCTGAGAAAGAGTCAGATCTGAGAAAGACACAGACAGAAAAGACATTTTCATTAGAGCTTTCTGCTAATCCTTGTGTCTTCCCTTTAATGTGATTTCCACCAGAGTCAATTGCCCCTCCGGCTCACAGACAAAACAGGCTGTTCACATTAGACCCTCTTTTTTTCTTCAAACACACACAAGCCTCTCTCTTACCTCGGTCATGTGAATAAGGTAGAATCTCAGTTCTTCAGCATAATCTGCAAGACAAAAAACGAAAAAGACTGTAGTGACCATATTTCCTCTGTTTTTTCATTTTCACTCACTTCTATCTTGTACACAAAGCAGCATCTTTGATTTCCTATTAGGATTTTGCCAAAAATACTTTTATTGATGGAAGGCTTTTACTTTAGGTCAGCCTTATAGGCATCCACCAATAACTCACTGCAGTAGCGCTCTGTGAGACAGGCCTGTGGGTCTGGAGTCAAGATAAATGGTTTTAATCGAGTGCCCCTCCCTCCGACACACACACACATACTCAAACATACACACACAAGCCTACAACAATATGTGTTGGTGATGTTTACTTTTTTATTTCAAGTAAGTGCACACACAAGCCAACATTGTGACTGAATGGCAGTCCTGTCTGGTTTTCAATATCACACTGTGAGGAGTTTTGGCCCTGGGGCGAGATTTAAAATGATTAAATATGTCCTAGAAAGACAGAGATCGTCTATTCACCATCCCTCCTTCTATCTCACATTGATATAGAAGAGCCTCTATCTATCTACCTGTGTCCATGAAACTCACAGGTTTCAGTACATTGGTTAGTGCGTTGCAAGATGGTGCATTGAAAACTTCACTGCAGAAGGTTATGTGTTCATGTTGGGCCCCATCACTCACGATAAGAAGCTGATTGAGAAAATAAGTTGTCTGGGCCTTTAATAATACTCAATGAATATACAATTTGTAACTGAGGTTGCCACCCTGAAAGTCTGATAGGGAAAAGCACAGTAACCACTTCAATCATACAAAACTGCATTGCGAATTACGTTTCGAGGGAAACTTGTCACGGATTACGTTTGTTTTTGGCGTATCACAAATGTATTGATTGTCCGCGGAAATCCGGACTTTCACCCAGGAGAGTCAACATTCATTTATTTTAAGCGTTATGTTTTTTTACTAAACCTAACCAAGTAGTGTTGTTGCCTAAACCCAATGAAGTAATTTTGTTGTGTTTTTTGTGTTTTTGTTTTGTTTTGTTTCAATGTCATAGTCATTTTAAGCCAAACCATGATGTTTTATTACTAAACCTAACCAGTTTTGTTGCTTTTTTGCTTTATTTTGTTTCAATTTACAACGTTAACCACGTGTTTAAAACTGTTTGAAAGTGCGACCGTAATCCGGGAGGGATTGAGAATGCAGTTTAGTTGTAGAGGAACGTAATGTTGTAGGAAACAGGGTTGACATACAAGTGCAAGAAAGAGCATTCATATACTAACTAAATGTATTGAGGCTGTTGGGGTTGTCGGACCAATCCTGCCAGTACGCTTCATCGGCTAAGTACGGAACAAATTTTTTAAAAAGTAACCCAACCCTTATGCTAAAATAAATCTAGTTTGTACGAATGTGTTTGAGTAAATTCTCATTCAAAGCAGAGTATCTTAAATGTCTTAAACCATGTATAGTATGGAGGGCATCTTTAAAACATGACCCTCATCCTTCCTCCAGTTACTTAATCCAGACTCTCCAGGCTCAGTCCCACAACAGAGCTAGCCTTCTTGGACAGAATACTGAGGCTTTGAGCTTTACCAGCCTTGGCTCTGACTCCTCAGCATAGCAAAGATAATAGTATACTAACAAACACATATGTGCACGTTGAAGGAACAGGGTCTCTTCAGGAAGGACTGTCTGCTTTTTTTTCTCCTTGTATTTCTTGTGTTTATTACGCTCCTTCTTCCCTCGAGCCTCTACCTCTTCACCCTGAATATTGACGGCAGACAGCAGCCTCCACTGGCAGCTCTCTGACTGCTTCCTGTTGCTGGAAACTGATGCAGCTGAACAAAAAGTTTTTCTTTATATAACCAACAGCAGAGGTCACTGTTGGATATCTTTCTGTTTCCAAAAACCAGCTGTCATACAGCACAGAACTGTATGAGGGGCTTGTTGATGAAGTCCATGTTTTTAGTTTGAAATAAAGAACGGTACTATTTTCTACCCTTTCCGTACTTTTAAAAAGACACATTTACTTATTTGTTCTGAGAAGCTGTAATCTCAAATGTAAGTGGCCTACTGGTGTGTCAAAGGTGTAGTCATTCCATTAATTCCCTGTCACCCAAATTCACTTCCTGTCCCACTGAAGGACAATACCCCAAACAGTAGGAAAAAACATCTTTTGCATCTTGCACTGTAGTGTATTGCTTGATCTCCCCCTAATCTAACATTTTGCATCGCCGTTTTAACTGTTGTGTCATTTTTTTCCTGTAACTATACGGCTGACAAAAGGTTTGTTAAGGTCATGTAGATGGCCTGATGGATGACGTCTTCTTACTTTGTTTTGTACGATGATGATGTTTGGATTGACACATGGTAATTATGGTTTTATGTGTGTTCAATATGTTTCCCACGCTCCTCTGCCTAGTATCAGGGTGACAGGAACACAGGAAAGCCCCTGTATTGAACTTGTACCGTGTCGTTACATTGCACGCACACACACGGTCAAACACACCCACACACCCACACACCCACACACACACGTCAAACACACCCTTGCTGAAACAAACACAATCCCCCGGCGCCTCTTTCCTGAGTGACGCTGCCGAAGCGAAATAACAATGACAGGCAGCAGGGTGGAGATGTGTGTCTGTGTGTATGTGTGTGTCCTCACATAAAACACACACACACACACACACACAGAGAGAGAGACACACAAACCCTACTGAATCCCCACCCTGGTGATCTCCAATTGTTTGGGTGAAGGGTGGAGGTCAGAAGTGGCCCAGAGGAGACCAGTGATGTCTGTGGGGAGGGCAGAGCAGCTCAGGCTACTCTGTATCAGGGGCTTATTTTGAATTTAGAAATGCTTGTGCTTTAGAGTTGTTTGGATTGGACTGAAAAGGGAAGGTCTATTTTTCATATAACTAATAACCCGAATCAGTATTTGACATTTCTGTTGATTCTAATTAGGCAAAATTATCAGATTCAGCAGATATGCTTACAAGTCCCATATACTAATAATGCAGAACTTTGACAAAACCGTGTAAATTGTAACTATGTACTGTAAGTATAGACTTAGCTATATGGAAAATGTTTCTTATAATGACATTTCCTGGAGAAATATGAAAAATATTTATAAACAAAATAACCTATGACGACAAAAACTTTTACAAAAGATATTTCAATTTTCATCAACCAATAAAAACTAAACCATAATGTGAAAGAATGTCAAGTGGACAAATTAATTAATATTTAATGCAGACTTATTTAAGGCTGGGGTCGGTAGTGTTCTTCAAAGACATTTTTTGTTATATTATGCTCTGTCAAAAAAAAAAAAAAATGTGGTATCTGTGGCTGTCGCAGGACTGTAATAAACCTACCTACCTGCCTGCCTGCATGCACTCTGCTCTTACACTCATTGCGCGTCACAAGCTGCTAGCTTGACAGCTGTGAGTACTAACAATAGCCATGTTCAATGTTTACATTCGAAATGACAATTTTGGGGGAGTGGCTTTGGAGGGAGGCCTGAAGTGACGGGCTGTCAGTGTTACTGACTTGGGGACTTTCTCGACAGATTTAGAGACTTTTGGAACTAGTGCTGCTAGCTACTTTCATTGGAAAAGAGTTGGCAACACTGGGCTGGGTCTTTCAGTTATATAAGTTTTAAAATCTAGCGTACTCCTGCTAGTTTCTCAACATTACCAACCCTAGCTTTAAAGATCTGCATGTATCAGTAGAATCACAACCCTGATTTGAAAGACAACTTCACCATCCAAATCGAGGTTCCCTTTACTTTACTTTATTTAGGATCCCCATTAGTTATTACAGCAGCAACAACTATTCTCCCAGTGGTCCTCTTCGACAGAAGTTGATTTAGCTGCTTGACCTGCTGCACTGATAAGCAACATCTTACAATGCAGTGACACTATGTCTTTGCCAGTAACTTTAGCTGATACTAAGGAGTCTTGGAGGGAAAAAGTAACAGGTTTATGAACTAAATGCATCCAAAGAAGACACGAAAACAGGCGGGTCTGCACTCCAATATTCATACAAAAGACACTAATTTTACTAAAAACTAATATACATTGTCATCAAAAGACTAAAACTAAATCAAAATCTGGTGGCAAAATTAAAACAGAACTCCCCCAACACAATGTTTAGCAAAACACCAGTGAGTTATGTGCAGCGCCCCTGAGTATTCTCACTGATTTACTGTAAGAAAGTCAGTTGTTTAACCTACAGGAGAATGATAGTGGGCTCTGGCACATTTATCTCCTGCAATGGTGCAGCCTGGGGAGAAAGGCTATGTGGCTATGTGAGGCTACACTGACACCTATAGAGTGCTGCAGGAATGAGTCCTAAAACCCAGAAATTGGTTAGAATTTTAGCACTTCAGGTTCCCTCGTCTCAAAGTGAATGGGTTTTTTAGTTAGATGCCTGAAATAAGGTCTGTGGATAACACAGGCTTAAGAGATTTTAACATTTTATTCTAGGATATAAAATACATCAGTATACTGTATATCCCACTCGTGAATTTTGAAGCTTTTATATGTCCTAAGAAAGGCGCTTGCTAACAAGTGGCTAATTGAAACTACTAAACATTAGCTTAGTTGAATGACGTCAAGTCATGACATCAAGTCATGTTACTGTGGTGTAGTTTATTGATAGCCTAACATTAGCTTTTTACTTCTGCCGATTGTATTCACACTTCAATTTATGAATTTGTGAAAAAATTTCTGCAATAATCCAAAACCCAATGGAACAATCCCCATTGCTTTTTTGTCGAGGGAACCCGTGTGATGCTAACTTCCTCGTTGGCCTACAAAAATACGTCATCCCTGCAGCGCTCTATGGGGGTTTTATCCATTGAGGGTCAGGCCCAGCCCTCGACTGAAAGAGTCAATCACTCAAAGCAGCATTTATTCGATTGGGTACCTTAATTTCCAATCAGTGATCTGAAAGCCACAGCTGTCTCCCCTTACACTCACACTGACTCTGAACACTACGCTGCCATTAAAGTAGTCATTATTCTGGGGGACCGAACAGACAATCTCCTCTCAACGACGTCCTTTTAACGCCTGTTATTCTGCTAAATCAATCCCATTATCCCGACACTTCTACCCTACTGTTAAATCCCATTTACTGCCACTCAGCTCTTGACACACATTCTGAACTTGTTTTGTGGTTTACATCCTGCTCAGCATCAACTGACCTGACACCCAATATGACAGTGAGCTGGAGGAGAGAGAGTCACTTATTCAGCATTATGGGTCTAAGTGTACCCCCTCTCCCCCTCTCCCCCTGGCCCCCGGCCCAAGCCCGTCTCCGCCCACCACTCTAAACACAGATATTTACAGTGAGCCCTATTTATTTGACTTGCCCGGGCTCTGTGCGGCCCCGATGGCCAAGCTATTCTCTCCATACTATGAGAGGAGATGGTTGTTTACACTGAGGTGAAATAAAAAGACAAAGCAACAGGAAACTTGCGCAGTCTTTCCCTAAATATCCTCTGGTTAAGCTCAACTGAAAATATCTCCGTAATCATAGTACCGAATGTTTATTTCTACTTGCGCAATTTGTGTGTTACAATACATTTCCCTTTTTATTCTGTGTCGAACTGAAAAAAGTGAACTGTAAACGTGGTTCAACATGATATAACAGATAAGATTGTTAAGAGGTAATGCAGTTTTGGCTTGTTCTCTTTGCACTTTTAACAAATTCCTTCATGTAGTAACATGAATTTATAATCACTTCAACATCTCTGACATCTCAGATTGAGAGAATTTCACACAGTTTGGTGACAGGAAGCGTACGTACCGTCCTGGAGCCTCAGCTGCCGGAGGAACAGGGGACTCTGAAGGACGTTACACCTGCCTGGCTCGTCTTCTCTCGTCACCAGCATCAGGTCGCTGTAGACAAACACCGTAACCTACAAGATCGGGAGGGCAGAGATGGAGACGGAAGAAAAAAAAGAGAATTTCATACTTCAATCTTGTATGGTCTCAGCAAGACTTCACACCTTGAAGTAATCACAGGATATGCAGTTCTCACTTACGTAAGTATGGCCATATACATACAGTATACATCTTGCTTTATAGCCTGTTGAATGTTAATCCTGTGCTTTAAAGTATACTAACTTATTCATTTAGATCGCTTTTGTTTGTGGTTTCATCGACTAGTAAAAAACGTAAGAGCTGCCTGAATTCTGAATAAGAATTAATATAATTATTTTTTATCAGGGCTGACAATCGAAATATTTAATCGCGATTAATTGCATGATTGTCCATAGTTAATCATGATTAATCACAAATTAATCGCATATTTTTTATCCGTTCAAAATGTACCTTAAAGGGAGATTTGTCAAGTATTTAACACTCTTATCAACACGGGAGTGGGTAAATATGCTTGCTTTATGCAAATGTATGTATATATTTATTATTGGAAACACAAAACAATGACAAATATTGTCCAGAAACCCTCAGAGGTACTGCATTTAGCATAAAAAAATTCAAATGCAAATAACATGGCAAACTCAAGCCCAACAGGCAACAACAGCTGTCAGTGTGTCAGTGTGCTGACTTGACTATGACCAAACTGCATGTGATTATCATAAACTGGGCATGTCTGTAAAGGGGAGACTCATGGGTACCCATAGAACCCATTTACATTCACATATCTTGAGTCAAGGGACCCCTTCGAAAATGGCCATGCCAGTTTTTCCTCACCAAAATTTAGCGTAAGTTTGAAACTAGTATGACGTGGTTGGTACCAATGGATTCCTTAGATTTTCTAGTTTCATATGATAGTATGTAGTATCTTCACTCTAGCTATAAAACTGCTACAACCTCCAAAAGATCAGTTGCGTTAAAGCGTTATTATCGTGTTAACTTTAACAGCCCTATTATTCATTGAAACTCGGAATTCATCACCTTAGTTATGATGCTTGTACTATTTTGCTTTACTTATTATTCTATCAAAGTCAGAATCAGATTTACAGACATGTCTGTAATATAACGCACTGTGCGTTTCAATACCCATACTATCATACGATTTAGTATGCCAGAAAAAGATTTAGTATGTCTCGGTACATAGAGTACTTAGTCAAATGCAGTATGCCAAAAATACCAGGATGTCCTACTACATCCGGTAGCATTTCAGAGTATGCAAGCCAGCATGCTTTTCTGGCTATTCTGACCCACAATCCTCTGGGATATATGAGCAAGAGGGTCAAAGTTAAAGGTATAATGTTAAGTATGTCCCAATTGTATGCATACTGCATGCAAAAGTACTTACTTTTTAAGGGCAGGTGCAGAACATACATTCCTTTTTAGCAGAAGCTATGACTTTTAATTAACCTTGCTGGTTGCTGCTTTTATGCTCTTATTTTTTTGATGTTAGCTTTTTATCTGTTTTTTATATTGATGATTTTACCTGCTTTTACCTTGTAGCACTTTGAGATTTGTTTCAAATGTAAAGTGCGTTACAAATAAAATGTATTATTATTATTATACTAAAAGTAAAAAGAAAATGTAAGCGATTTGGAACATAGCCCCAGAGTAACAATATTACTTTGAAAAAGCATAACCAGTGGCTTACTCTTCATAATGTTACAATAGCTGGCTGTTGTATAACAAAATTTGAATTTTGATCATTTAATGTTTTTTCTGCTTTTGTAGCCTTGGTGATACTCTATCTTTCCACACTTCCTTCAAACTCAAGACACTAATCTCATTCGCTGTACCCCAAGTATCCGCGTCATAGTCTAAAAAAAATGACTGATCGTTATTCATTGCTCATATGGAAAGACGGCTCGATGGGAGGAACTGCTGTCAGTGTGTGCAGAAGAGGCAGAACTAAACCTAATTTCATCCTCACACACAAACTTCAGATTGCTACTTAGAGAATTTGACTAAGAGTTTTGCAACACGTCATGACAGCCCATGACTGGCGTTATGCTTCTTCAGTGGTTGCCAGTGAAGCATTAAAATTAATGAAGAAAGGAACAAAGGAAGTAGACCATAAAGTAGAAGAATAAAGCCTGGATGTATGCATAAAAGTAGCGAGTATGTGCTTTCATGCCACATAACAGGCATACAGTGTAATTAATGTAGATGGGCACCGTTTCAAGACAATGCTTTTGCTTTGGTGGCTTCCTCTGAAGGGTGAGATAACAGAGAGGGTATTTCATATGTAGCCAGTATGTGGTTAGAGAGTGTGTGTGTGTGGCGTGCATGTGTGTGTGTGTAGGGTTGAGTGGGTGGAAGAGGATGTAAGCAAGAGTAAAAGAACAAGGACAAAGCAAATGAGAGGCAAGCAGCAAAGAGTTTTCATACAGAGAAACACACACACACACACACACACACACACACACACACACACACACACACACACACACACAAACAAACACACACTTTACAAGCATACACACACTAATGCATACATGTCAAATGTGCATAAAATGTTGCACAAACACTCTCAGTGATTCTCTCTGTTTAAGTATTCCAACAACCATTATATGTCTATCCTAAAATAAAGATTGTTAAGTCAAACAATCAACAATTTGTCTGATTGAGACTAATAAATGCTAAATAATGTCTACAGTAAGTAACCGCTCAGTCATCCAGGTCGTGTGATACATGTAGGTCAACTTGTTCTCGTTTTAGGGCCGCAACTAACGCTTATTTTCACTGTTGATCAATCTGTTGACTATTTTGTCTATTCATTTATTAGTTGTTTGTTCTATAAAATGTCAGAAAATGTTGATCAGTGTTTCCCAAAGCCCAAGATGACGTCTTCAAATGTCTTGTTTTGTCCACAACTCAAAGATATTCAATTTACTGTCATAGAGGAGTAAAGAAACCAGAAAATATTTACATTTCAGAAACTGGAATCAGAGAATTTTGACTTTTTTTTCTTCAAAAATGACTCAAACCGATTAATTGATTATCAAAATAGCTGGCGATGTATTTAATAGTTGATAACTAATCGATTAATCATCTGACAAGACGTAACATAATATTTAAACATAATTATTTAATTACTTGCATAACTGCTTGATAACTAGAAATAAAATAACCACTTGTTACGCTTAATGTTAATATCAATAGCTAAATTTCAGGACATTTTTTTATTCTTTATTAGGTATTCATACGACTTAATCCACTTTAATCTGTTATGACAAAATGTCACTTTGAAGTATTATTATTATTTAATCCACTAAAAATCAATTTTGTCCAAATGTCAATTTGGATTAAATCAAATTAGTGCAATGCTGTGCTCATTATTCGTTTTCAGATGTTGTCATGACAGTGGTACGTGTTTGTGTGAACAATAGAGTTTGTGTGTTGGCCTCTCGGGCAGACGTACAGAACTCTGGTGAGTAAAGAGTAAAAGCTGGAACAACACTGACGGATCATTAAAAACACCCTGTTTAAAACAGTGGAGAGAAACTCCCTCCTGACAAACACTGGCTGTTAAATATTTGTTTTATGACTGACCCCAGAGAGAGGCCGGATTACCTTCCATGCCAGCAGTCGCTGCACTTCACTGCACCGCACACTAAAGATTATCTGACAGGGCAAATTAAAGAACTGCGGCAAGAGCTTAATTCGATAAAATAATACTCTTTCGTCCCTCTTTTCTCGTTTCAAATACACGTAAACTTTCTTCTGAAAATGACAGGATTCCCTTATTTGAAACATTGATTCCCCAAACCTCAAATTTCAGAAACATATCCACCTGTCACTCACCTAAAGTTATCATTTTGAGATGTCTATCAGTTGGTTGTGATTAATTCTTCCGCCCAAACATAAAAACTTGACCTGCGTCACGATTTTTTTCTTTGGAGGAAAATGCACCTGCACGTTTATCAAGGTAATGCAAATATTTGTAAAGTAGATACCTGCAGATTAATAAGGTGGCTGACAGTGGCTAATGTTGACTCGAGATACAGTCAGCTTTACAAAGTGAACTTTGCAGACATTTATTATATCAATAATTAGGTGGGATTACATTACCGGACCTGGTTCTCGTGTAGAGGATTTACAGTAATAGTTTCTTTGAAGAGTAACTTTTTACATGTTAAACCCTAAAAATCACATAAAACATTGCTACTTCTGAGTTTTTCTGATACCTACAACATTAAAGTACTTGTTACAGAATAAAAATCTATATTTTAAATATCTGAAACTTCTGAAAGAATGAGCACCATTACTTCTGATACAAATGTATTACCTAGTTTCCACTTTTACTTGTTTAAGATGCCTTTATAATGCAGAATAACATTGTAAGGTGAGCTTAATATATTATGAAAGGATCATTAACATATCCTGAAAGAGTTTCTTTTGATACATAAAACATAATTTCTCTCTCAGTCAGATCTTTGGCACTCTCGTCTCTAATCAATTATTCATTTTCCTCGACTCGTAGGGTTGTGATAGTTCAGAGTAGTTACAAATTCTTCAGAGATGTTCTGACATCTCCTCCCCCTTTCCTCCTCGATACTCGTTCCCCCCTTTCCATATGCATATATAACTCTAAAACACACACGCGTTTTGACATAAGCTGCGCATTGGGGCAATGGGCCGTCACTTCCAGTTTGGCCAAATAAAGAAACCACGTAACTGGTTGTGACAAACCAACAAAATGTTTGCCACTAGTCTGTATGTCTCCTGCATTTTTAAGAAGAGAGAGAAAATAGCGTTTCCTCTTTCCTCAGATCAACAAGATCCAATCCTGCGTCTTCTCAGTTTTCTTCAAATTAGTTTTAGATCATATTCTGCATAAAGTTTTGGATGTTTTTTGGACAGCAGCTGAAATTCCTGTGCAGAAACTGAAGTAAGAGCAACAAGACGGAGCCTTTTGCGAAAAGCAAACATACTCTCAGAAATGTTTAATATGATCCGAAATGACTATCCATAAATAATGAAGATATACACACGTTAACAACATTAACGCACTGATGCCACTTACCTTGAGAGAGTGGTGCTTGCTCTCATGTAGTATCATCTCCTCGGATAGGATGAGACTCCGGCTGCACAGGTCGAGAGGCTGGAGATAGAACATATTACAGATTAGGGAACATCATTTTGAGGCTCATTCGTTAACAGCTGATATCTTATATATCTTATATATATTTATCAAGGACCACAAGCACATATTACTCGTATCATTACCCTTAGCCTCATCAAAATCATGAATATAAGTTAAGCTCAAGATAAAAAAATCAAGCATATAATATTGTGTTTGTTATAGATTAGTAAAATAAAACACAAGGTTGCAGTACCAAATCCATTTTTGTTCCCGAATCCAAACGATCTTCTAAACAGTAAGCCTTCTTTCTACTGTGTGAGACACAACTGAAACTGATTCTATGAAGACAGAAAGCGAGCTGCGATATGTGTGGTCTGAGTATGACAAGACACTGACACTTAAAATGAACTAGTACGGCTACGTGGGAGGAGGGGACTTCCTCCCAAGGCCAGGGTGAGCCAATTCAATATGTATGTGAATGTGTAACATTAGCACACTGCGTCAAATAGGGTCAGGGTTGCACCTGTCTATATAACCCTAACAGGAAGTTCCACCACAGTCCCTGCAAGGTTTCAAGCTTAAAGACCCCGAGATACAAAGAATATTTGAAATATTGCCGTATAGGTGCTAATATCATATAACAACTATTTTATCTCACGATGGTCTTCTTTGTTTTATTTAATCACATTTTCCACAAGATATTCATTAGGACACCTGTATACTGCATGTACATATGCAGAAATGAGAGCATTTTATTTTGCCATGACTTAACTTGCCTCAGTTTTCCCCATTTAGAAAAATACAAACAGTATTTTCAATTATTACACCATGACGAATCTAAAATAGTTTTCTACACACAGCTAAACTTAGAGATACAACTTGGACGGATCATTACGCAACATCAGGCCATTCATTTGATCGATACAGTTCCTCATTTTCTTGTTCTGCATCTAAAAGATAAGTTAAGAAGTAAACCACAGACAAACTGTCAAGTGCTGTAGCCTTAAGACAGAAATTCCAAAAATGCTCAAACAGAAAGGTCACTGTATTTGACTGCAAACCTCAAATGTCTATTTCCTTTTGACCCAAATGTGCTGAAAAAAACCATCATATCTGGAATGATACCATCTTTTGCACCATTATATATTGCTTGACCACTGAAGACTGGTTTGAGCACCATGGTGACCTTGTGGTCTTACTGTAGATGCATACCACATAACCGCTGCAGCACATCCGCAGTTCAAGTCCGGCCAGGCCTTTGCATGTCGTCCCCATCTCGCTCCCTACATATCCTGTCTGTCTTTTCAGAGCAAAATGATGACATGTATTTTTTTAAGAAGGACCTATTATGCCTTTGTGCTTTTCCCTTCCTGCGTCTGCTTGTCTGCTAAGTTTGTGCAAATTTTTTTATGCTCAACTTTGGCGATCTCTGACATGCAAATTTGTGCCGGGCGTTAACCATTAGTAAGCCGTCTTGACAGTGCTGACCAGTGAAAAAACAGAGAGCTGGAGAGTCCAAAATCGATGAAGCTATCGTAGTTTATTAGCTTTGTTGCATCATCCTCTTTTATCTAAAGAGGACCTATTATGCTTTTCCCCTTTCCTTTAGTGTGTTATATCGTTTTTTGTGCTTGTAAAAGGTCTGAAAAGTTACAAAGCCCAAAGTCCACGCCAAAGGGATTTACTCTCCCCCAAAGAAACACTGCTCCTGAACTGCCTGAAACGCCTTGCTTGAAGTCCCGCCTTTTCTTACGCAACGTGGTGATGTCACCAAGTAACACATTCGAATAATACATGCCTAGCGGCTAGTTTGGCACGCCCTCAAACAAAGCTAGTTAGCACGGAGCTGGAGCGGAGTCCGAAGAGCTTGGTTCGGCTGACCAATCACAACAGAGTGGGTGGGTAGAAGGTAACCCGCAAATTGCAAAAACCTGCAAAAGCTCTTGCGAGACTCGCTGCCCCGGGACCTATCCTAACCTTAACCATTCGAGGTCAATGCCTAACCTTAACCATCTCGCGAGAGTTTTGCAATTTGAATGTTACATTCTGGACAAGACCGCAGGAGCTCAAACAGAGCGTTTCAGACAGAGGGTGAAAAGAGGTGCTGCGGCACAGCCGGTATAACATGTTCAAGTAGAAACCCAAAATACAAGTATGCACCTGAAAATGAGCATGATAGGTCCTCTTTAAGATTACAGTGCTCATAACCCAATCAGTTTGAGATTAGAAAATGTAAACAAAATAGTTTGACATATTGGGATATAAGCTTATTCGCTTTTTTGCCAGTCGAGAAGATAAATACCACTCTTATGTCTGTCCCTTATATATGAAGCTAAAGCCAGGAGACTTAGCTTAGCATAAAACCTGGAAACACTTGGAAACAACTAGCCTGGCTCTGTCCAAAATTGGCTTACCTGGACAAAGATGGGGAAGATAAGGATCTTGGGTGCCACTTTGACGTATCCGTAGTTGCCATGTGGAGTGTGTGAACGGACAATAGTACAGTTCTGATAATTGGCAAAGTTGGCATTCTGCTGTTGGTAGTTGGGTACGCCAGCGTTAGTGGAGGTGGACGCCGTCTTTGTCGTCTTGGAGTTGTTAGATCGCCGTAGGAAGCCAGTGCGGCTGGAGAGACCCCCACCACCACCACCACCTCCTCCTCCACCACCACTACTACTCATACCACCACCACCCCCACCCTGGGGCTGTGAACCAGAGGCCTGCCGTGTGGGGTATAACCTGGCAGCTGTGGAAGGAAAAGAAGAAGGTGCAGCAGGTGAGGGTAAAGACACAGATTACATTTCTGGAGCTAATTGTGGTGTCAGTAATCATCACTTTCATTAAGCTCGCAGAGATCTTAAATAGTTCGACATTTTGGGTGCTGATTTGACCTCACCGCGGGGTAGCTCCAGGTGCATTTAAGCTACAAGTGTTGCTAAGAAAAAAACATGAGCGTTTTCAGGCACCGAAGTAGAATCCTTTGCTCGGTTTGTGTTTGCCTTATAGTGCTCCATAGTGTTTGGAAAAGACAGAGGATACATATTTGATATTTTAAGCTGTTATATTGGCCAGGTTCCAGAAACAACACAACACAGTTGAGCATAAAAACGGTGACAATTGAGTGTTCTAACAAAGCAGTAAAAAGTTTGTGGTAAAGTCATTTAGGAGAACAGGATTTAAACTGTGAGCATCAAAAGTATTTTGCATGTATTTCTAATATCAGTTTAATTTGAGACTATTTGTTAAGTGAATTTGATCATATTTATTATGTGAATGTGACATCAAAATGACATTAACATTGGGCTACATCCACAAAAAAAAAGGCACCAAAGCCAACTTAAACAAAGGCTTTCAGCCAAAACAAAAAAACAGAGTCCCCTACGGTCTTTAACAAAACGCTGTATTATGAGTATGAACATGTACAGTACATGTCTTACCTAATGTTCCCTGGTTGTCTTGGTAAACAGGCCTCAAGATCTGAAAGCAGAATGATATTAAATGACATTAATATTAAACAGGCTTGTTTCAGCACAATGAAGACTGACATCTAAACTACGTCTAGAATGGAATAAAGCCAAAAGACAAATAAACAATGACATAAGATACAGCATGTCATTGTTTTATTACTAAACTGATACTACAGGGGTTGTCATGAGACATACTGCATGTCCTTATTATAATAAAGGTGTCCTATACTTTCTTTTTCTGTGTTGCTATGCCACAAGTTTAGGGATCGAGCTGGAGATTTTCACGTGTAGTTTCTTACATTCAAATTTAGTGTCCGGGACTCAGCTGAGCCCGTTTGAATCGAGGCGGACTCAGCGAGGCAGTCATGGTTTCTACGTGTCATAAAAAATTACAATCAACTGAGGGAGTAAAGATAGAAAGCTGCCAACACATCACACGTTGTTCAGATTAATACAGAAGGTGAGCTGGGAGTAGGAAAGTCACAAAATGTCTAAAATGTATCAATAGCTTGCTTTTCTGTCAGCTTCTCATAACAAATATTTCTGTAGTGTGGGATTTCCAAGCTCTTTGTTTGTGAACTAGAGTATTGTGTCGGTGTGATATGTCACCAACATGACCCATTTCCACATTTAGCCTGTGATGGCCACCACAAAATCTCCCCAAATCCCTGCCTCCTCTTTTGTTTGGGATAGAGGTGGTGGCTGTTTGAAGGGGAGTGTTTGTTCACCATGTTGGCATGTATCTCTAATCTTTTTCCAGAAGCCGACCAGAGCACTCTACACTCTTTCACTTTGATTTTTTTTTCAGTTATTTCTCTGAATCTGCTTCAGTTCTTTCTTCTTAAAATCAATCTCATTTTACAGTACGTTTGGGACTACTACACACTGTCTTTTGCCATGCACTATAATATCTGAACCTCAAAATGAGAAGCATTCACAGATGAAGATGGACACTACATGAGGCACACACAGACACACGTACACAACACACACACAGCTCCAAGTTATAGAAAGAGAGAGAGATAAAGAAATAAGACAATTTAACTGAATATCAACTCTACATATGACAGCAAAAGGATTTAGTTGGTTAGAAATGTTTTGGAGGCAACTATTTAGACAGTCTAGGCTGAACCTAGATTGCAATCGATAAAAGACGAGGGAACTGCTGCAGGGAGAGTCTTGAATCTTTTGGTTCAACATGTTTGTTAGCCTGAGGTGGTTAGTGGGTTAGTATCATATATTGTTAGTTTAGTTTTGTTAGCTGAGGAATTCAGTTCAGTCTTTTTGATTTAATGAGTTTGCTTTATTTTGTTTTTATGATCAAAGCTTTTTACCGCATATACATGACGTCACTGGATGGAAAAAATAAGTACATGCTGTATAAAATGTCATATACATGTCATACTGTGCATGTATGTGCATGTTATACTGAAACTGCATATTGTGAAATGTTTGTTTTTTTTTATTTTCATCAAGTGCTATTTTTGTTTAATTCTTTCTCTTTCTTAAATGCCAGAACTATTTGTTTAAAATACTGATGTATGATCCACAGTATGGAAGATGGAACCTGACAGAATCAAAAATGAATAAGTAAATAAATAAACAAATGTCTTGATATATAAATACGTTTGTCTTTAAATATAGCAAACATAATATCAAAAATAAATGTAGCCATTAATTGATAAAATGTAAATTGATATTTCTGTTTCAATTTGCTTCTATATTTATTTATCTTTGTATTAATTCCATTATTTATTTACTCTTCTGTTTAATTTTCTCATTCATTTATTTATTATTAGTTTTTCAATCTGTTTATTTATTTTTGCATTTATTTTTTATTTAGGCAGGTTCCGTCCTCCATACCACAGCACACAGATGATTTATCTAATCTATATGATATCTGAAGGATAAATTATGTCAGATATGCATCGTTTTCCTCATATGAACTGTGCTTAGTTGGTAGAATGTAATGAAAGAAATATTGCCAAAGCTTCACATAGTACAGGCATACAATATATTATTAACAGCTACATATTATATTGTATGTTATTGTCTGCTCTTGCTTTTCAGTCTATTACCCCATGTCTACATTACACCGACCTGTATGAAGTGCATGCAGTGTGTTCAGTGTCTTAAAGCACAAATCAGTGAGAAGGCAGTAACCCAAATGGCCCAGACATACTGTCTAACACAGTCCTTCTATCTATCAGCACCAGGGATGAAAGGTAGGGAGACATATCTAGGATGAGCCACCATGTGACCGTGGTGAGGATGGGGAGGACGAAGAAGATGATGAAGATGCAGTCCACCACCAGTCTGCGGTACCTGGCTTCCAGGGTTGATGGGGGCCAGGATGATGTAGTTGTCCCCGTTGGACGCCTTCACCCTGGTGCCCTTCAGCGTGGCAGTGTGGGGGTGGTGGAGGTGTCGCGGTTTCCCGTCCAGCTCCTCGGCGGACCCTCCCTGCGCCCCCCACGCCATGTTCCCCATGCCTACGCCGCCGCTATTTCCAGCGTCGGTGCCGTTGACCAGTAGCCGGCGGGTGGCGGTGGCGCGGTGGTGGGCCGGGAGAGGCGGCACGGCTGGGGGGGTTTTGCTGGTTCCGACATCTGGCGCACGCCTGCGAGTGGGGGGCGAGGGGGCGTCGTAGTTTGAGGCGGACGGCTTGTAGGAGGGCCGATGGATGAGGCCCTCGAAACTAGGCTTAGCTGAGGGACCTGTGCGCCACACCACCAGTATGATTTCATTGGCGCTGTTTCTACAACGAGAAAGAAAGATAATGAGTGGATATATTTTGTTAAACTGCTGATCTGTCAATCAACTAGGGCTGCGTACTGGCACGAATCTGGCGATACGTATCATGATACAGGGGTTACGATACAATTTATCCCGATACTGTAAGCAAGGCAATATATTGCGATTTTTTAAATCTAATTTTAGGAAAACTGTATAAAGAAGACACCACCATAACCATCATAAAATCTGAGTAAAAATGTTACTTTGTAATGCAATCAGAACAGCATTTATCACAGTCCCTGTAACATCCAACAATATAGAACCACTGAGAGAGGGCACGTACAATGAGAGGGCTCGAATCTTTGCAAATGATATAAAGCAGTAGTTCTCAAACTGTGGGGCGCACCCCCCTAGTGGTGCGCAGAGGGATGACAGGTGGGGCGCACGTGACCGGGGGGAAATGCTTTTACCTGCCTTCACCTTGTAGCACTTTGAAATTTGTTTCAAATGTAAAGTGCGTTACAAATAAAATGTATTATTATTATTAAATGTGATGCAGAATTAATGTTTTGACGTTGGAATCTTTTTCACGGTGAAACAGTAAACAAATCGGCTCTTTATAAATCCATGGTAGCAATAGTGTTCATTCAGACAGGTAATCTGTATGTTTACAGAATAGACGGATATTTGACAGGGACAAAAAGAAAAACGGACATTGCTTCGGAGACTAACAAGAAACCGCGCTCAGCGAACGGTGATCAAACGAAATATGACTAAGTAGGGCTGCACCGAGTAGTTCGGAGCTTCATTCATAACGTTGTCATTCAAATTATTATTATTAATAGCCTAACTTGCAGAAACATTACCTTCCACCTTCTCTTCCCCCTCTCTCAAACTCACACACAGAGCGAGCAACACGGCGCTCCGTCCCTCTCTATAATTGCCTCAGTCTAATAGTCAAAATGTATTGAACATTTTTCCAAAATTCACATGTTTTTATCAAACAAAATATTCTGCTTTAGTCCATATTTTTTGGCGTTTAGAGTTTCACTGTGGTCAAAAACTCTCCCGCATGAACCTGTATTTGCGGGGCAGTCTAGCAGCAATCTAACAGCACCATAAATTACATTTATATAAATATGAATAATAATTATGGCGGTGAGAGATGAGGAGAGACCAGTGTGGATTTCATGTCTGAAACTCAGTCAAGTCAATAAAAAAAGAACTAAAAAAAAATGGTTGTTTCTTACTACTGTAAGACTGGTTTGGGCACACGAAAATATTTCCTTCTGTGTCCCAGTTTATTTCCTGTTGCAGATTATGTAAATAACATCAACTGACAATAAACATGGACCCAAACTGTTGCCTAGCAACGCAATTCCGTTTGCAATTCTGTTGAAATGCACTAAAACGGAGCGTTTCAGACAGAGGGTAAATACAGGTATATTCAGGCAGACAGTATGAGGAAAAAAAAGTTGTTTTTGAACATTACAGCATGTAAACATGTTCTAGTAGAAACCCAAAATACAAGTATGAACCTGAAAATGAGCATGATATGGGACCTTTAATAAACTCAATAGTACAGAGAGAAATTGACGTAAATCTATTATGTTATTAAAATTGAATCATAAAAGTACATATGGGAAAACTCCATGAGGAAAGAAAAGGGTATCAAACACTTAACAATATAAATAAGATTATGTTGTTGACTCCTGATAATTCACTGACGTCACAACATCAGATCGTACACTAATTCAATAAAAGCTTCAGTTAAATGAATGTAATGTGATGTAATTCCTCCCTCATCTCACTGTAAACTAAATTATTATTGGCTGCAGGCGATCTCAACCTTTGAAATGAGTGATCCTTATACACTATAGATCTTCAGATCAGATATCATCAGGTAATCATTACAAGTCACTGAGTCCCGAATAAGCCTGTGAAAGAAGGAGATTTTGGTGTCAATCAGCCCATAATACTCCGGTGTGTTGGACTCATTACCTGATAGCGTGGGCTAAGTCCACACATTTCCACTGCTCCACTGGCTGACCATTTAGCTGCAGGAGGGTGTCCAGCTGCTGCAGACCTGCCTGATCCGCCGGACCACCTGCCAGAGTGAAGACACAGAAAAAGTTCAGATCATTACACACTCTCCAGTGCCATTCAGGGCTACGACTCCTTTATGTGTTAAGCTTCTTCCTCCAGTAGCTACTGAATGGCGAATTACCATACAGATGAAGCGATAAAATAATAATCTGATTTAAGACGCTCTGTTGTTTTCTGAGGCGAATTCAGTCGGTATTCCCTTTCATCTCTCTGCGGGGACAGTAACGATGTGATCAGCCCGAGATTCAGCATCTTGTTCAAAGACATGGCAGCAGGGTGGACGCCTGCCAACATGGGGGGCTTGACTCCAAGTTGTCCGTTTGACAGAAAGGCTCCCTATTAAGTCCAACACCCTGCTGACTGAGCCGATGCTAATGGTAATCCTCCGAGCGGCGACCGGGGAGATATAAAAATGAATCGGCCACAGGTGACGTGAAACTTTCATGAGATGCCAAATTCAGGTCAATCGATGTGAAACGAAAGCGACCTTTACAGTAATATAATCCATTACCATATTGCTTACGTAGTCCGGTGCCTTTAAATTGGAATACAGGGGGAGAAAAAAAATCAATAATTTCTGACTTAAGAAGCAGGTCAGCCACCTGCTTTGACACCATATATTTTATATGTCGTATAACAGTTAAAGGATAACTTCGGTATTTTTCAACCTGGACCCTATTTTCCCATGTTTGTGTGTCTAAGTGACTAATAGGGACAACACATTTTGAAACTGGTCCAGTATTGAGAGAGTACGCTGCAACCCGCAGCCGCTAAATGAGCTGTAATGTAATCATTTGGGGCAACCTGGCACCGTCATTTACGTCCACTAAAACTGCTTGTTTTTCCCACTGACAGGCTCAGATTGTTATTACAAGTGTCTGACACCATTATGGAAACGACCCTACCGAGAAATAAAACGTTTTTCTTACATTACAGCTTGTTTAGTGGCTGGCGGCTGCCGCGTTATCCCTCAATACTGGATCAATTTCCAAAAAGTATTGTCCTCATTAGACACTTAAGACGCAAAACAAAATAGGCTCCAGGATGAAAAATACCAAAGTTATCTTTAAAGTTCATGTCATAAATTTTATAAAAACTTAAAATCTACTGTTGGCAGTCCTGAGAGTGAAAATTAAAAACATCACTTATAGCCAGACAGTATTACAATCCATCCTACTTTGGCAAAGTAACTTGTTTACGGCTGCTTTTAAATTTATAAATGTATGATTTGGGGTGTTGATAGGAGAATAAGAACACTTCCAAGTTGCAATGAGAAATGCTGAGTAAAAATTAAAGAAAGATTTTTCCACCTTCGAGCATTTTACGGCCCAAAGACGGTAAACACCTCAAATTTTAAACAACAACCTCTCACTGGAAAGTTGAGTTTCATTCACACAGACGTATACGTGCAAAACTTACCTGGATCAACAGCCTGCACCCTCACAGGGGAATCCGAGCAGATGGTGAAGCCATATCCATCCTTTCCTCGAAGGATGGTCACCTGCAGAATACACGGACACACACACAAACACACAGTCATTTTGTGATATGAAGATAGGACCTGTCTCTCTCTCTCTCCCGCCACTGTACCTGAGGAACCAAAAGTAGCATGCTGGCAGAATAATCAACTTCCTTCCTTCCGGATGATTGAGCAGATTTGTATTCTGCCTCTACTTCCTATTAAAACTGTCTTGACAGCAGTTTCCCGGTGAACCCAATTAGCTGCGTAAGTGGGAAAAACAACTCCAAGAGATGGAGGAAAGGCGTTCTTTGTCCAGCAGTTGGGGAATATACCGAATCTACCGAAAGCACATTGCTTATTTATTCAGACCTATAATTTCTTTGTAATAGTGTACAGTTGGTGCGCAAAAAAAAAAAATACTAAATATGCTGTGAAAACCAACACAAAGTCTCTCTCTCGCACAAAATGCAACTGATACTAACTGAGAAGAGTAATTTTCGTCCCACTGAGATTAAGAATTTGTTATACAAAGCCAAAACAGCACAAATACACACAGCAAGTAACTGTGTATCATGAATCATTAAGGCAACTGTAATCAGTCATGAGGTTGCTAAAAAAAAAAGTTTTTTATGAGTTTTTATGAGAACAGCTTCACACGGGAGAGTTAAGGATTGTAAAGCCTAGAGATTCTAAAGTACCATATCTCTGTCCAAATGTTGTGAATATAATGTGGATAATATGCAAGCCTCGGGAACAGAGTTTGAATCCAGTTTTATGTTATGTTTATGTAATTATGTTGACATTATCCGCTTTGACTCTGCAATTCGAATTAGAATATAATTCTAAATGTGTTTATAAAGCCTAACGATCTCATCATTAGTTTAAATTTGTCACTGATGCTATTGTGTAACACTACAATATCAATATGAACATCTCAAACTGCAAAACGACTTAAATTAAGCACCAATTGAAGGTTAATTTGTCTCTCTACATACAGTAATAAGGTCAACCTATAATAACCAGGCCTGTCGTGGCTGACTTACTTCTTTTGGATGCGCGTCAGGCCCTTGGAAGAGAGCATGTCTTTAGACAGCGTGCTGATATATTGGCAGAGACAGATGATTATTAATTACGCTAAATTAATATTCACATGAACGTGCGCTCGTTTACGCACCGGTGGCGTTCATCATGATTACGCAGGTCGTTTACACAGTTATCTGAAGTCAGGAGCGTTTGCTGAATCTTATGTGGCACCCTTGTACGAGCCCGAGGTACGAAAAAAAAGTACGAGAAAGTTAAGACAAAAATACGAAAATGTTCTTGCATGTTATAGGCCCATTGTTCATTTGTTCAAGTCCACCGTTTCCACACATACAGACACAGAGACAATACTGATGGTTCTTTCCCATTGTCACTCTTTCTCTTTGACCCCGCATCGCAAACATTCACTACCTGTGCCCGAAAGTCTGAGCCAAAGTCAACAAAGTTCCATCCAAAACATCTCACTTTCCAGCTCATCTGCTGACAACCAGGGGCCCAAAACACACAGACAACCCCCCCCCCCCCCCCAACAACCCCTAATGTCTCTTTCATTTCTTTCTCTTTCTCTAGCAGAGGAATACATGTATAATCTGCTAAACTACAGTCTACCCACGAGCAAGATGCAGCGAGTTGCAAAAATATGGTGATTATTCAGGGGCCTGAAGCTTGTGATGACCCTAAAATGTCGGGTACGATTGCGGTTTCTTATACTCCGATGATTTTATGTGCCCTGTGTCACGCTGTTTGGGGCCACTATTCCTTTACGATATCTCCTTCCCCTTCAGTCCCTCGAATTTCTCTCTGTTTCATCTCCAAACTGACACTGCTAGAAATTGTCATGCTCCAGAGAAAGACAGCTGACTTTGTTACCTGCTGTATAAAAGAAATTAGGATTGTCATCTTTTTTTGTTCGCACGTACCCCCCTTGACGTGTCTGAAACTTGATTAACCGCGTTATATTTGCTAAGATTGATGCCCCGCTCTGTGTGTATATTTTGGTATGAAGACAGACAGATATAACCTAATCATCCTCGAGCCTGGTTATGTGACAAAAATAGAGAAAAGGAAGAATGAGAGATACAGAAAGAGACTGTAGGTGAGGACAGATGAAAAGATGATAAACAGGGATAGAACAGATAAAAGAGATTTAACAGCGGTGAAAGAGGGCAGTGGGACTTGAGGCGGAGCAGATGACGAAGATAAATAGAAGGACAGATGGTATGAAAAAACATTTCACTGGAATTAAGGAAGACTAACAACAGTCGGAACATTTTGAAAGATGAGTTTGGAAATTAATACACGAGAGAAAATATTGAAAAGCAAAGACTGTGACTCAATATTACCAGAAGCGAGCGCAACATCGATCCATCGCGTCTCGTCCGTCTGTCTATGTGTTTTTATCAAAAGCTGTTTCAGACATTGTGTCCTTTTTAGGGGTAGCTGCCTCATTTGGACCGATTCATCTAAACTCCAGAGCCTTTACAGCGCTAATTAAATTTGTAAGCACAGTCGAGTCCAACCACTTGGACTCCTCTGGTCTGCCTGGGAGAGGCAGTCCCATGCCCCCTTTTCCACTTCGAAATGAAAGCAGAGGGATTATTTTCAAACTGGGAGAGAACAGAGAGAGAGAGACTAGCCTGGGAATAATGCAAGAAATCAGTAGGAATGTTCTTTAAAGTGAGGATTTCTTTTTTTACAGTGCATCAATCACAAGATGTATTACTGAAAACGAACGATGATAAATTAATGGGGAAAGTTCCCCGTACGCATTAAATATTCAAGTTGTATGAGCAGCGCCTTATTGAATGATGAATTAATAATTCAATCAAAGGGACTGCGGAAGACTAGACTAAGTTTTAACTTTCTTGTAATGAATTTAGATGTACCCAAAGGAGGAAAACCCCGCAGCCCTTATGTGAACAGTACGGTGTGTGTTCATCGTGCATGTGAGACAGCTTTTCCCTTTTTTACATTCACGCCTCGGTGCTCCACCGTCCTGTCAGACGTGGCTGCGTGAAGCTGGGAGCAGAAATCCTGACAGTCTCTGATGATCCGATGATTAAAGTACATGTCGTGCAGCCGAGGTAACATTAACTGCATACAGGTCAGCATGAACTAAATGAAATCTACCACCCACACATGATATGTGGCGAGACAATGTTATCCAGTGAGTAAGTTCAGAGATTAGGACAACACGTCACACACCCACACACACACACACAAACACACACACACGACTAAATTGTCATGCTGTATTTTTGTAAACCCATTTTTTTATTGTATATTTATAATCCGCTCCACTCCAATCAATGAAATTATATTCTGTTTCATTAAATTAGATTTCCTAATTGTTCTAACGTGCGATGCAGATGTGCACAAAGTGGCTTATGTAAGGAGACTGGCATCACTTCATATCATAGCAAATATTTTCCTCCTCTCCTCCACTCCTGCTATCCTTCTCTCACTATGTGAACATAAATAATGTAGAGGATAAGAAAGCTTGTTCTACCCTCTCAAGAAACACACATCCCTTACAGCCAATTATTCTTTTCCTGGTGTGTTGGACATGCACTTCAAAGTGCATTTTTTTTTCTGTACAGTAATGGCGAAATATCAGGATTTGTTAGTGTGCAACAAAGATATATTACCACATTAGTTTTTCTGCATGCTGCTTTTGTTTTACACGGTTTGACAGCTGACTGCGGTGTTGCAGCTTTATAAATTACGGAATTGAATTCATCTTTTGAAAGATTAATGACGAAAGCACTGATCAAAGATTGTAACTGTCAAACCTTTCTTTCATTCTCTCACTCGCAATCACGGGTCGATACCAGATGCACCCCCCCCCCCCCCTCTCTTCCTCCCCTCCCCTTACTCTCTGTAACGCAGACACACCTGAGGCAGCCTACAACCGATGCAGAGGCGGCACAGCCCGTGGATGGTGTGCACCACACCTCCACCTCCTCCACCTCCTCCTCCTCCTCCTCCGCCGTTCAAGTCCGCAGCCAGCACACACACACTGCGACGGTGACTTTCCACCTGGCCGGCCCTCCTGCAGCCCGAGTATCTCCACAGCCTCCTCTGAGCGGCCGAGTGTGTGCTCCTCGGGCTGTGCTCCGACGGCTCCGTGGACTTAAGTGTGTTATGAATCATCTCCACGGTGACGGCTGCCCAAAGAGCTGCCGGGGTGGCTTCGGTGTTCAAAATGTCCGGTTTCCAGGTGACAGTCCGGTTGAGTTGTGGCTCTAGATAATAATGTCGTCTTTCACCTTGCTGGAAAACAGACAGGAATCTGTCACGTAGAACAAAAATGTGTCCTCGGAGACCTGTTTCAGCCAAACTGGCCCCTTCCTGCAAATGAGTCTTGATTCAATTTTCTCGGTAACAGTCCCTTCTGCAAAATTGGCGTCGATCTGCCACTGACCTCCAGCTGCACTTTTATCCATTCACGGTTCCTCAGTAATGACTCCGGTCATCAATGAACATTCCCGTAGGCAAGCTTTTTTATGAGTCTGTACCTGTCATTTCATCCACAACTTGACGTCTTCCTCTTGGAAAACTTCAGCTCAATCCTCATTTCTTCTTCACTCCTTCAACTTTTCTTCACTCTTCTTGCTCGATCCCGCTCTAACACAGTCTCCAGCTTCTTGCTCCGCGGTGTTGTGAACAGCAGCAGTTTGCAGTAGCCCCTGAGATCAGCTGTGTGAGAGTGCGCGGCGGCGTCATGTAGGCGAGACTGGCGCTGGCTCGGCCTGCTCGGGCCACACTGTAGCTCCTGGCAGGGGCGCTCATGGGAACTCTTCAACAGCAGAAGAATAGGAGGAAGTGGCTCCCACCGCCGCCCCCCCCTCCACACACATACACACACATGCACATGCACGCATGCACTCACGCATACCTCGCCACCACACGGCCAGGACGGCTTTGTGTGTCTGCCCCCGATAAGGCCAGTTTGCTTCCTGAGTCCACACTATGAAGCCGTGAGAGGTGCTACAGCTCTCAGTCTTTTGCAAATATACACTGAGGTGACTAATGTAGGTGGCACGAGAGGGACCGGGAGAAAAAGGCAGGATTCTTATAGGAGTGGTTGTGCACGAATGATTCTGCAACCTTCTTATTACAGTGGACTTCAACTCCAGATGGTGTTTGCACTGTAAACGGAAATGTTTCTGACTGCTTACGACTTTTGGGTCTAACTTTTAATGACCACATTTCCCAACAAAAGAGAATGACAGCAGCATTGTTTGGACACACACACACATACCTCAATCAGACCTTACACCTCATACGAATCTTTCCACCTTAGCTCCCACACTCCCCGACCTACATCCAGACATTACGCTTGTTTGTTATGTTTTCAACTTCCATATTTCCTCCGCTTTTCCTCTCAGCAGCTCCCCCCTCACCCCCCAACCGCACGGTACGGAAATTCACAGGTCTGCAACCTCTGACAATCTCCCCTGCACTTCCAGTTATCCAAACATTACATTTATTTTTGTTTTCAATATCCATATGCCTGGGAAAGAGGTTCAAAAAAACAACAACAAACACCTCAGCAGCAGTGCAAGACAAAGCCTGTTAAATTACGGCTAAAACAGTGGCCAGTCTAACCCCTAGCAACCCCATTAATTCCCGGCTTTTCCTTTTTGGCGTTTTTTAGATGTCTGGCTCATGGAATGAAACATGGACAGAGAAGTGACGGAGAAAGAGAGAGGGGTGAAAAGAGGAGCGATGCTGCACTAGTCTCCACAATGCTAATAAAGTGGCAGAAAAGGCCGTTGTCTTAAGATCCCTTCATGCCAGTAGTAATGGCAGCTTTTCCCTGTTTGCCTTTTCAAAAGGGCGAGGGTTACCCGTCAAGCGCACAAAAAACACTTTCTCTCTCTTTCATGCTGCGCTGTTCACCTCTAAATAGGCAGAAGGACGGATTAGAGGGAGAGAAGAAAGGGAGAGAAGAAAGCATGTCTTAGGGAGAGGAGTGAAAGAAGCTTGTCTAGGAGCCAGACGAGGCCAATCTGGTGTTTAGTAGTGTGGGATCTCTCTCTCTCTCCCTCTGTCGCTCTCTCTCCCTTTCTGACCTGAATAGACAGCTATCAAAGGAGGAGGCGTCTTCCAAGCCAGTGAATGCACAAGTTCAGGGTCATAGCTCAGGTTAAAATCCAAACTGTGGAAGCTCAGCATACAGTATGGATTCATACTACAGTTGCAACATTTTGAAGGTGGCGCTGTGCACAATATGAGATGACTACAAACCTAACAGCTTCAACATTAGACTATAGGCTAGGCTTCTACAAATTCAAATTAAGTTCAGCGCAACATAAAGTGTGATATATAAATAAAATTTAACATAGAGTGATGAGTCAAATCAATTACATTTTGAAATTCACAGTTTAGTGCACTTAAAAGTACTCATTTAGCTACTGGTTAGCAACCGCCTTTTTTAAGACATATAAAAGCTTCGAAATACACGAGTGAGATAAATCCTGATGTATCTTATATCGTAGAACAAAAAGTTAAAACATCTTCAGCTTGTGTTAACCACAGACCTTATATCCAGCATCTAACTAAAAACCCATTTAAAAAAAACGGACTTTCAGGAACCGGGAACCGGAAGTGCTAAAATGCTAACTCAGTTACGGGTTTTAAGACTCATTCCTGCACCACTCTATTTGGTCTTAAATCAAAGTATTGGACAAATACAACATTTGATTATATGAGAACGCTAGATAAAACGTCAGGGGATCAACAATGTGAGTACAATTCTGAGGGTGACATGAATGTCTGTAATCTCATCCAATAGTTATGTAGACATTTCATTCTGAACCACCATTCATGGCAAGTCAGTGAATATTTGTTGAGATATTTCAGCCTGGACCTTAGAGCCATGCCGCTAGCAATTTTCAACCTGGGTAGGACAAAGATATTTATAAAGCCTCTAACTCACCCATGCATACACACACTCACATATCACTGGCAGTGGACCTGCGATGCAAGGCACTTGCTTGCTCATCTGGAGCAATTTGGTGTTGACTGTCTTGCTCAAGGACATGTGGACAGGAGGTGGGAGGGATCAAACCAAGTTAAGGTCAGTGGATGATTCACTCTCCCACCTGAGTCACACACAGTTCGTACAATATGATAAACACTCTAGAACTACAGCTATGTGCATCCCATCTCTGTATGTGGTTTGGGCTGCACCTTCTTTCAAATTAAAAGACGGAGCAGAGCAGCGAGGGGCAAGGATAAGCACTCATACATCCTGCATCTAGCAGAGAACATACGAAGGTTATGAGCAGCCAGGGCCCAGGGTCTAAAATACTCACAAAGGGAAAACGTTCTGGTAATAAAACCAACCATTCTTCATTCATTTCTGAGACGCCGGCCAGAAAATCTAACCTCTCTGTCGTCTTTTCAGCTCACCTCAGCCTTCCTTTCCATCTTTCCCATCAGACAGACATGTCAGACCCATTTTCACAGAGACGATTTAGGAGCTAATGCTATCTGACAAGCAATGTGATGCAGGGGGACACTTTGTCTGGGGCGCGCCTATTGTTAATATTCATGAACTCTCTGCTCCCTGCCAATGACATGAGCATATTTTTGGGGGTTTTTTTGGCCTGCAAACATAATTGGTGTGTTGACATGGCAACTGAGGAGATGAATTCTTGTTGCGCTGCATGTCAAGTCTTTAATCTCTGATACAGGTGATCAGCGTTATAAAGCGAGTCATTTTCTCATACTCACATTTTGGAGATACTCAGACATTTCATGATGCTTTCTAACAGGCCAACACATCTGTGTTGACTTTAATTTCAGTTAAAGTGAACCTACTGTACTGTATACTGCAAATCAAGATAACACACACAATGCTAATTTCTAATGCTGGGCACACATTACATGGAAATCAAGCCGATTTTGGGCCTGATTGCCCCCTTACAACAATTGTTAGCAAAGCCCAGATTCTTTGATGGTTCTTAAGATTTTCTTTCCAGATATTCTTGTGGTGTGAGGTATTTTAAGAGTGTTATTTACATTCTCTGATCTGCTCGGAAGTCCATCCTGGCCGCACCGATTTCAAATCGGAAATATTAATATGTTCAATATTTACGATCGGATCTCCTGTTGTGTGTGGGCCCGACTAAAAAAGCGGAAATCTCGCAAAATACGTTGCGATCAAACGTGAACAAACATGGTGGATGATGGGCAGTAAGAATTAGCCATGTTAGTTTTTGCACTACTTTGTACTGAAAATTCAAGGAGAAAGAAGAAAAATAATGGATGGAGTCATGGAGACATGTCAAATAAACACTTGTGTTGTTGCCACAAATCAACAAGTTCATCCTCCATTTTGGAGGTCCATCTTACTTCTACTTTATGCTTTGTGTTTTGCATTAGCCGCAGCACCCATGATGCAGGTTGTTGTTCTTCCGCTTCAGTCAGCTTGGTTCCCAATTGGCTATCATTCCCCACACACAACAGGATATCCGATGGTAAATATTGAATAAGTTTAATATTTGCAATTTGAAATCGGTGAAGCCAGGATGGACTTCCGAGCCGATCGGGGGATGTAAAAAACACTCTTAACATACCTCACAACACAGGAATATCTGGTAAGATAATCGTTAGAACCATCAAATAATCCGGGATTTGCTGACCATTGTCGGGGGGGGGGGGAATCTGGCCCAAAATCGTCTTGATTCTCGTGTAGTGTGTGTGCTGTGCTGTTTTGGACAAATGGTTGCTCTTCACACACTATAGGAGCAAATCTGTGAAATTTATCATAACATGTCGTTATGTGTGGCTTCTAAAAGATTTGAAAGTTCTTTTAGCGCTGGCCAGCCTTAAGAAGGAAGTCCTTTAATTCTATCAAAAAGACATTGCACTGGATTTTTTTTTCTAAAGAGAAGGTTCTCTCTAAATATCACACTGATTGAACACCACAGTATGCCATTTCACATCAAAAAATCACTCCTATGACTATGACTGGTATTTATCCCAAATGCCACCAATTCCTGCCTACACTACTTAAAAAGCGAACCACAGGAACACCCGATATTTGGGGATATATTGAAAAGACGTGAAGCTCGCAGTGAGTTAGAAGAAGCAAAATAACAGAACTTGATTGGTGTGACATTTTTCAAAGCATCATTTCTCTCAAACGTGGTAATTATCATAAGAACAATGATGCTGGAGTGAAATGCTGGGGATGGTTGTGAAAATGTAGACAGCGGATAGGAAAATGTTCTGGAAATAGCCTTGTGGTTGTGCTGAGGGACATTCCTTTGTGGATATCAAGTATTATCTTCACCAGCATCTGAAGAGTCCAAAACCTTCAATGAGCTCCGTGTAAATCATTGAAATGAATCATGTGTAAGGCCTTCATCAAACACTGAAAAATGTTTGAGTAGGTAAAGAGTGGGCAGTTAATGATACCACAGAGCTCTTTGTGTAGCGGGGGTGATGGCCATGGGGTGACAGAGGGGGAAAGAGAGGGAACAGAGAGGAGGAGGAGGAGGCCACAACAGTGAAGGAGGAAATACGCAGCGGTCTGGAAGGGAGCAAGGCCAAGGCAACAGAAAAACGGGTACAGAAAAGAAGAGAAAGTCTAAAAGGTTTTCCATTCTCCCCCAATTTAGTCTGTGAATGTGCTCTACCCCCCCTCCTCCCTTAACTCTCCCCTGAGACTGTCCCACACAAACCACACAATCATCTGTTACTCTGATTCACCCGGAGATAAAGAGGAAGAGAGAGAAACAAGAACGAGAGGGGAGGGAGGGGGCGAGGAAGGAGAGAGGAAAGGAGCATTCACAAATACGGATGTAAAAGTTTTCCGTCTCAATGCTGCGCCACATCATTACTGCCCTCTTCACCTTCCACATGACTTCAAAAAGCTGCTCAAACTCTTGACACACTGGATGCAGGTTTGTCGAAATTAAATTTTGCTCGTGATAAACGGTGCCAAGTGCAGTGTATCGGGTACACGAAGCAATTAAAAAAGGCACAGGGTCAGATGCAGTGACACAACTTTGTGGGATAAGATAAGTAATCACTACCTTGCGTTTCTGTGTGTGTGTGTACGACCTGCATTGAGGAAGTGTGTGTGAGAGTTGAAAGTAAAGTGAGCTCCTCTGTCTAATCCTGTCCAGTCAAGCTTATTAGCAACAGTAACTCCATATGACCACTGCTTTCCACAGAGTTCAAATCCTGGAGTGTTTCAAAAGCAACACGGATGTGTTTCACTGACATACTGATCTGTAGGATAGGCCGAACTGTCAGTCACTCCGGGAGTTTAAAAACCCAGACACACCAAACCGACATCAAAGAACTAGCGGGGACGAAGGCCACCTGTTACGTCGCCTCACGTCGCATGTGTCTTGGCCAAAAAGTTGCACTCGAACACAACTGAAAGACTACAGCCGACGGCCAACTACCACGTACGTTCTGCGCCTGCGTGAGATGCAATAACTCTCCACACCAGCAGGTGGTGGTCGTCCGTATCCGTCATTCAAAAAGGGAAATCGGAGGAACGAGGACTGCGGATATACAAGCCGTTGTTATGATACGTACATGAAACAAAGCAGACCATTTTCACACCGCTATAACTCACCACTTAGCTTCATTCCATACGACCATGTCGTTGTGAAAATATCCGTGTATTGAATGATCAGATGAGATGAAGGTGAAAAATGAGAAGAGCCCTCTGTGTTCTCTTGACTTTACTCATTTGCTTGCTTTCCTCACTTCCCTATCTCTTCTCGTGCACTGATTCGCTGAAGCTGAACAGCCGATCAGAGTGATTTCTCTCGCCGACGAGCTCCTCCGACACGGGCAGACTAGAGCCGACGGTGCGGGACACACAGCAAAAACTAGGCCGACAGACGCTCACTGACGGCCCCAAACTGGCCAACGGCTGACCATCGGCTCGGTGTGTCAGGACCTTTAGTCGTTATGATCATTTTTTAATTAAAATATGCCTTACAAGAATTGATTTGTTAATGAATTGAAGAATTGTTTTACTAATGTGTCCAGTTTGGTGATTACAAACTAACCAAAACTAGCCAAATACCTTCCCTATTTACTGTAACACCAAATAGAGGATCAAACTAAAACTACTACAGTTCTATAAATCTCTATAATTCTCTATTCTCTATGAAGCACTTAGTTAAGGTTTAGGGAAAGATCATGGTCAAGGTTTAATATAGAAAAAAGTGCAAGTGTGAATGCTAATTCTCTCACTTTCTCCTTAGTGTATTTGGAGCAGACGGGGGCATTTCTCTTGTAGCAGATGTTGTGGTTGTGGTTTCCACTGTCTCTGTGCTTATGGTCTGTCACTATGTTTTATTAGGCTACTGCTTATGCTCAAGTGCTGTGCTTTCTCCTGGGAATATGCTGTAGACAAATCAGCCAAGAGTGTGTTGGATTGAAAGCTATTTAATACCCTTCTTTTCAAGTGCTTGTATACAGTCCTCTTTGTACATGTAGCCTGCTCCATACACTGCAGCACCTCCACTAAAGTATCATCTATAAAAAGTACCTGGCGTTACAGACAAGTGATGCATCACGAAAATACCCATGAAGGGAAGATACTACATGCCTTATATGTTCAATAAGGGCTGCCCCTATCTATATACAGCCACTGTCACAAATGCATCATAACATGTAAGAGTGAATTCGCTAAAGTCTTATCCACGTTGGCATCGTGTGGGAAAAGGAGCCGGAGTCAATTTTCCATGAAAGTCACTCTGGATATTTGCCAACTCAGGATCCAGTTGGATTAGTAAACCATGGAGGAGTAAATCTCCCCCCACAGCTGTAGTGGGAACAAAAGCATGCAAAAAAGATGCAACATTCACAGCCAACAAGGCATTCCTATCTGTGGTGTGACTCTGGAAGAAGGGTCAAATGACTCAGGGAAGAAAGACAGAGGCACTCCTCTGCCAGCAGTAACATGTGAATATCTATATGTTTGTTTCTCTGTAGGACATTAACAACGTTGTGGTAGTGCCACTTCGCATTTAAAGTCGATACGAAATGAAAAATGCCTTTTAAACCCTTTTAGATCACATCCCCGGTCATATTGTGCACCTATTTAACAATATATGTGAAATAAATTACAAAAAGATCAATTCCTTCTTATTTTATATCAAAATCCAATCAATGTTTCTCACTTTAAAATTAATTATGAGGTGTGCTTACGTAAGCTAGTACCAACCAATTTCAACAAATAATATCATGACATCCATCCATCAATCAATCTGCGACTTTTAGCAACAAGCGAGGTGTGTGTGGAGCGAGCCACGGCACAGTCCTCTACACTGTAGCTCCGTAACGCCTAAATTCTAGCCCGCCCACTTTTTAGCGGTCCAATCAAATGCGAAGGATTTGGTTTAAATCCCTCTTGTACCTGTACACTGCTGAAATAATCCGTTTCACTGGGGAACAGACGCTCTAACTTCCGTTTCAATAGGACTTTAAACAAGCATGCTAAGTATTTAAATGTTGATTTTTTTCAGGTCTGCATACAGTAATCAAAGGACATATTCAGTGGCCAAAGTCCAAATATAGCTCTTTGAGAAGAGGACAAATGATTTAGTTTTTTTTAACTTTCATATCATCCCTATTTTCAATCAAAAATAAAGTAAAGACAGTTGAGTCGGCCGTGGGATTGTAAGCAGGTTCTGTTAATATATCTCAAAATCTAAGGAACAAACAGTGTAATGATAGCTGAGGAAGAAACGCCAATTTCCTTAAAAAAAACATTAAGCTGATTAAATAGCTACAGCTATCTATCTAGCTATCTAGCCTGCAAAACGACGTTAGCAAGTGCTCTTTTCCCTGATATACTGTACTTTAGCTAAACTAGCTTGTTCAACAAGCCAAGGTGCTGCAGACTGGCCGTTAAAATAAAATTGTTTCGATTGGATTTATCAAAAAAAATCCCACGGAAACTGGCTGGATAGCGTGAACCTCTTACATGATACACCCTACCAGTGGAGCTCGACACTGGCAGGTGCAAAGAAGCTGCTGGCAAAACCAAGTGTCAATGAGGTCTTCACCCTCCCAAGGCCAACAGTTGGGTAAGGAGTGACAAGGACTGCAGTGCACAGAGGATTGAGCTCTCCAAATAAGGAAAAAACTGGAAAAAATATGATTTAAAAAAAATTTACTTTTGCCATTTACGGGTCCATTATGGGTGCCAAATCATAATTTAATACGACACTGAGGTCTTTAAATATGTTCCTGTTCCTGTTATTGTTGTCATCATTGCTGCTGCTGTCAAGAAAATCCTGACTTAAATAATCACTGTTCCCTATTCCCAGCTGTAAAATGGATAAAGGTATCATCAGTCATGCTCCCGTGTCTCTGTTAACAGTTTAAGTGGTCTTTCTCATTCATTTTTAATGAAGTCATGACTACCATACAGTCAACAATATGGAAATTGAGAAAATGGACTTTAAAGAGAAACTTCAAATAATATTAAGACAAAACTGAGAAGCCATAAGATGTAAAGGATGAGAGGAAGAGGACGCAGGAATGATTTGTGATATCGTGAGCGGATAAGAAAGACTGGCTTCACATCCGACAACACAGCTCTCTTTTCCCCTTTCTCATGGCAAACCATCATTCTGCTCCACATGTGACTCGCATGCAAGTGAGCTTTTCCTGACAAATATTGTCTTTCAGCAAATGACATCTTGCTCCGTTCAGAGCTCAGACGCATGATTCAATTAGTTGCTGGGGTTGCTGGGAATGTGTAACATGGAATCCAAGCAGTAAATATATTACTGAAGGCATTTTTATGCATGATGAGTTTGGTGGACATGGTGCCATGTCACGGGTCAAGTGCTTTGTATATATTAAACACAGGCCTATCCATTCATTGTGCACGCACATGCAAACTCATTAAATAAAAACACATGCAAACTGCCAACAATCAGAGTCAAATAAATAACATATGCACCTGTATAGAGAAATATTCCAAAAACTTCCAATAAACAATCACTGCACAGCGATAGCGACTGTTAATAGATATTTACTGTGTGTACACACGTCCACATACTCCATTTAAAATATTTCTGTAGCAGAAAAAAGCCAAGATTATATGCATGTTCAAGCTTTACGTTCACTCACAGAGAGTAAAAAAAAGGTTTGATTATACTTACTGTTAAGCATTGCATATTCTCGGGGCGATTGGTCTCGGGGGCAGCACCATGGTTTGACAGCACAGCCTCTGAAATGTAGACAAAGGAATCACGGGCTGAGACAGTGCCTTTGGAGCACATTTCTCTCTGTGCCAACGCAAAACAGCCTTCTGGATGCACAAAAATAAAGTCCTCAAATAGTTCTGAGAGTCCATAAAAGTGCCACAGAAAGATAACAGCGAGCAATTACGGCAACAGTTGTCTGGAGCAGCCTTGCGCTGGGCTGGGATTCAAACTTCAGAGCGCACATAAAAGGCAAAAAAGGAAAAAAAAAAAAAAAACACGGCCAGCCGAGTCAAGGAAAATCCTGTAAGATGCGAGGATCCAACAAACTGCCCAAGAGAGGAGTGGAAGTGAGAACAAGTGAGAGGGAGGGAAGGAGGGAGGGGTGAAGAAGAGAAAAGGAACTCCTCTCTTACTCTATTATCCGTCCGTCACAGGGCTCCTGGGAAGTTGCTATGGTTACAGGGACTCACGCCTCAGTGTCCTTTTAACTATTGCTCATAAAGGCAGCATTCAGCTTTGGGCCACAATGCAGATCTCCCTCTCTCTCTCTCTCTCTCTCTCTCTCTCTCTCTCTCTCTCTTTCTCTTTACATTTCCTTCTGTTTACATCGTTCACTTAATATATACGTCTTTCCTTCTCATTTTCTGCCTCTCTTGTCCGTCTCTCAAACTTCACACACAGCAACCCCACTGTCCCCCCTCTAACCGCGACCTCCTTCTTCTGTTTGGCCTTTCTATCCTTCCTCTTATCCCTCTCTTTTCTATACTCTTCCATCACACATACCTCCATCACCATGGGAGAGAAATTATTCTAACCCACACTGTGAAATGTTATTTTGCAGACACTGCCAACCCAGTCAAAATAGCCCCAACATGAGTCAAAGAGTTTAAGTGGATAAGTACCCTGTTAACCTCAAGAAGTTGGAACACTCACATTATTATATACACACACACACATCTTGAAATGTCTTCTTAAGTAGCTTTAAAGTAAGAGATATTTTAACACTACATTACAGTGTCACGTATATTTTTTTTATTTCATTTGAAACTAGCAGCCCCCTCTTAGTCGATAAGTAACTAAGTTTTCTTGAGTCGATTAGTCATTTTTTTATACATTTTCATGCTGAATGACTTACTGTATGTCCAAGAACCTTATGAGCACATCTCTTGTAAACAAGATTTACTGTGGTGGTTTTTCGTGATTCTTTGTGGAAAAACTCAGTTTTACAGATCTGTCGATTAAATCAACTAATCGATTAGTCTACAAAATCGCATGAGTGTTATTCGACTAATAAATTCTTTGGTCGAAGGACAGACCAAACTGAAACTCTATCACACTTTTTCTGAATAAAATATCAATGCAAGACACCATCTATTATGCCACTACTGCTGCCTGAAACGGAAGGTTCGAGATGTCTGGCAAATCGTTTTATTCTTTTGACTAGAAGTTATAATAAAAGCTCGACAGTAAAAGTTGCATTTGTAAGTGACTGTCCTCCCAAGGAAAACGACAGCCTCATTTTGCTAATGTCCAAAAACTACATACAGTATGTTTACGTTCAAGTCTTTTAGCAGCGATAGTAATTATGAGTCGTCCATTGTGAGCCAAAGAGGAAGTAGGGTGATGTTATTATAGAGCCAAAAAGTCTGCATAGGGAGGAGGCCACGGGAGGCTGGTGTTCGTTTCTTTTAACCATGACGACAAAGGTCCACCAATCTTAACGAAGGAGTAATTGTAACCCAAACCAAGATAGGTTTTTTTTTACCCTAAAAAAGTTGTGTCTGTGCCTGAACCTAACCAAACCGTAACAATGTCAGATAATAACTGATTTATTTTTCAAAAAGTAATTTGTAGCAGTTTTGGAAGGCACTGACTGAAATGATGTTGTGCTATCGATAGGGGTATCAGACCAGAAAACGGCTAAATGTGTCGTTCAGGAGGGCTGTTACAAACAAAGTATTTTGTCGTTTATTTTGAAGAACTTTTTCGTTTTTTTTATTTGTAATGATGGATCCTTGTGAGTCCGGCAGGGTTTAAGAGGTCAAACAAGAGCTAGTCTGACTCACCGGATGTAGACTGTTGGTATAAGCCTGCCATTGGCCGCATGTCTCACGCAGTATTCTCCTCCCCTTCCGCTATCTGCGGAAGGGGAGGAGTCTTTAGTCTAAAAACTAAAGACTCCAGACATGTTTTAAACATAAAAAATACTGTTTTTAATATTAATTTATGTCTATTATGGTTTTTCCTCAAATGTTAATTGCAACTGGTTGAACTAGTAGACACAAGATGGCTAGTTAACACTCCTCAACTCAGATTTAAGGTGATTACAAAGAAACTTTCCCCCTTCAGCAGATGGATATGAAAACAGCCTTCTATCGTCAAACTCTGCACTAGGGCTGTCACGATATCAGATTTTCACTACACGATTATCATGACGATAACAATATTATCACGATATCTATAGAAAATTTTAAAAAAATAAAATGCTATGCTACTTTGTTTATTGTGCGATTTGTCTCTTTTTTGGCAAATGAAAGACACTGAAAATAGTGTAGGGAGGTGGAGAGAGAGTCTGTAACTATAACTGTACAAAAGTGTAATTTAAGAGGCGTTGGATTATTCACACGATATTATTATATGTGTAATAAGAAGATGATGATATCAATATTTCATTTTTAAAATATCACAGTTATCACCAATACCCCTATATCGTGACACCCCTACTCTGTACATACATCATTCTGCACAGTGAAGGTCAAAGATCCAACAACAAGTAAAACACATTTTTGAGAGGAGGGGAGGCAGTCCACACGCAGAGGAGAAAATCAAGCATCTCTTAACATTTTGATCACAGTTGCTACTTTCTTCTGTAACCCTATGAAGCAGTTTAACCCCAGAGTAAAGTGCCCAATCCCATAGAGGGAGTTGCCATGGTAACCCGGAGGGTTTTTCAAAAAAAGGGATTCTGTCTCTTGTGAATCTGAAACCTCCAGGGGTCCAGCAAAAGAGAGGGGCTAACCTGGCTGGCGTCAAGCCCAGGAGAGGAGCCTTTTGTGTGGGTAAGACATCAGTAACTCTGGGCATAAGAGGGGAGAGACACGGAGCAGCTGGCAACGAGAAACATCCAGCATGACTGACATAAAAATGGGGGAAAGAAAGAGGGACAATAAGAGACGGAAACAGTGGACAGTGGGAAAAGCATACACGGGAGAAATTCAGGGAATGAGATAAAAAGGAATGCACTTCGAAGAAAGGAGTACAAAACTGAGAAGATTAAAGAAAGGCACAATGAAACTAGACGGGAAAAAAGCAAGAAGAGGCAGAAAACGAAGACGTGGAAAAGGCAAGAGTAAAGGATAGAAATCAAAAGGTGTTGGCAGTCTTCTACAGTCGAGTCAGCCAGTCTCAGATCTGCCAGAACATAAAAAGCCCTTGACTCTGCCCGAGCCCCTCATTGCAGCACTCGCTCACTTGACACCCTGTCCCTCTTTTCACCTCCTGTCGCCCACAAACAAATACACACTTAATGGAGAGGGTGGAAAAGCCAAGATGGGAGGAGATTGCCTCCACTTCACTGTTTGGGCCTCTTAAGAGCACCTCAAGCATCAAGAAATTATTGTTTTAATTGGTGACAGCAAGATCTAAGACATTCTATAAGGAAACGAGAAAATGGGGGAAGTTAAAAACACTGTAGACAAAAGTATGAGTATAGTAAAAGCTATACTCACGTAAATAATGACTTCACCTTGTATCAATAAAAATTATCTACAGTATATCAAGTTCAAGTTTTTTTTGTCATTTCAACCATGAAATACACAGCTGATGAAAGTTTATAACGAAATGCAATAGATTTCCACCCAGATCTGGACTGGTTTAGAGAGCGATACAGTCGATTTATTGAACAACTGGAATGGAATGTTTTAAAACACGGTTCAGTGTACGAGCAGAAGTCAATTTCTACACACAGACCAACAAGTATGAGAGCAAAACAGCTAAACACATACTGCACAAACCACCAGACTCTGATTAATGCAACATGACTGATGCTTGGTACAGCATAGTTTCCAGTAAACAGAGCTAAAAGATTTTTTGGAAATTGACCATTTTGGTTCGTCGAATTAATGGAAAATGATATGGTGATATGGGTACTCATAAGGAAAACATCAACTTTATATTCTTTATATTGTGTATTCTATAGATATCTATCTTTAGTGTTGATATGTACATTTTATTTACTGTTCCTGTGCATTGCCGGGATAATCTGCTGCTGAAACACAATAATTTCCCCATTTGGGATCAATAAAGTCCATCTATCCGTCCGTCCGTCCGTCCGTCCGTCCATCCATCCATCCATTCAACTCAGTATTGATGCCAGAATAACAATGCAAACATGTGGGCCTGTGCATCGTTAAAAATCCCATTTGATCACATATCTAAAAATGCACATTTGGCAACTGTGACTGGCTAAACTCCCAACTCCTTCAAGATACAAGTCAATAAAACAACTAAACAAACATACTGAGTGCATTTCCTTCTCAATAAAACATCTGGAAAGCAGATATTTTTTAAACATTTTAATTGTGCAGTGTAACCTAACCCTAACCCTCTTCACTGCCTTTGTTGCCTTTGCATTTCTGTGTGTCTTGGCGCCTTACTACCCCAAATTGTCAATCAGTGGAATAGTGTGAAAACATTGGCAGGAAGTGAATGGAAAATGCACAACCCTGTCTCCTAGAAATTACATTTATATACAACTAATTTGCATCAGAAAATACGTTTTGAAAGAAACGCAGACTGGTTTTCTACTAACGTGATGATGAAATGTTGTTAAGTAACGTATCTGGTAAGTTGCAAAAATGGTAATACTGAAAGTATCAGTAAAATGTTCATTGACAACGTATTTCATTTGTTTTCTGCCAAAATGTATCATCTTGCAATACAATATCCACTCGTAGTGACTAAAGCATTATCAAACCTTTTTATTGTTATGTTAAGGTACTGGCAGCATTTGGTTAAGGTTAGGGGAATATACTGGTCTTGTTGTCTAAACCTAACCACAGACAGGATTTATATGTGAACCCCGGGCTCTGGAGCTCCTGTGTTTTGTATTCCCACCACAACGCAATGACGCTTAGGGCACCCAAATGGCCAACAGCAGTCCTGTGCCTCACAATCAGAAAATAATTTATACCACAGCCTACGGAGATCATCTCCATGCTCCAGTAGTCAAGCAGGATAACTGTGTGGATCTAAGTGCTTATCTTTTTTCATCAATTTTCAGGGGTCCCCTTAGGGGGGCGCCAAAGATCACAGGGGGTGTACCAGGATTTGTCTGCTCTGAGGTTTTCAAAATTAGTTATGTATAACTAAAATCATTGTAACACACTGAGTGGATAATTTATACAAAAGTCTGTATATAAACTATTTAAAAAGATAAATATTTTTAGATATTAGCAAAATCTAACAAAATATTCAATCCATATTTGTTGGCATTTAGCCTTTCAAAAACAACATTTTCACTGCAGTCAAAAACCTATTGGCTCTCCTGCTTGATGCACACAAAGGAAGGCCCGCACCTGTATTAACGGGGTGGTCTAGTAGCAACCTAACAGCACCATAAATTACATTTATTCAACCACATAACCAAAAAGTTATTTTTACTACTTTCTAAGATACAAGTAGGGGTGTTTCAAGTAAAATAGTTTGGGAACCACTGCCCTAAACAACTGGACTGACTGAGAAACTGAGAAAATTGGGAATGATGTTCTTTTCACTATGAACACTGAATCACTAGCAATCATGCCGCCCACTGAGAGCAGGGTGACATGCATACAAGTGATTTCATTTAACAGCTAACAGAGTTATATCTTCCATTTTCAGAATCATCTTTACAGAACAGCTAATGGATGTTATGGACCTAACTATGCTGGGTTTTTCCAAAGACAGAGGAGGGACAACTGCATTATTCAACAGCATTTGCTTGTAAAAATCAGATGGTATGGCAGATGTGTAGATGACAGGTTTTGAAGGATTTCTAGAGGTATATACAGACATTCGTGGTCCCCTGTGAATCTATCCTGCTGACTTTGGTGATCGTCCATGAGGTTGGCTTTTTAGTTCTTTACTGAAATATCTCAACAACTACTGGATGGTTTGCCGTGACACATGGTACAGACATTTATGGTCCCCAGAGGATGAATTGTAATATCTTTTATCTCCTGACTTTTCCCCTCACGTCATCATCTAGTCAACAGTACTTTGGTTTATGACTACAAAACTCATGACATTCCCATTAGCCTCAGCTGTACTTTGTGTTTAGTGCTAATTAGTAAATGTTAGTATGCTAACACACTAAAATCCAACATTTTCAGCATTATCATTGGCAGAGGAAAAATAACAGGAACATATTACAATCTAATGGCAACACCACCACAAACTATAGCCTAAAATACCATAGACAAGACTCAACCAAAACTGAATACAATAAGCATCAATTTATGTCATGAAAAGGAGAGCGCAAAACTAGGACATACATGCATATTGTAATACAAACATGCACAGGTAATGTACTGTGCATTTTCACCACATACAGTTTGATCCCTGAGAGGAATGCATTTTATTAACGCATGAGTTATCTGCATACTACCAGTCCAAAATCTGAATATAGAGCCAGTATGACATATTTTTGTGCAGTGGCTCTGTCTGACCTCAGCAACCACTGAGAGACTGACTCATTTATTGAATGATGCCACATGGAACAAGACAATGCGGTGACTTTTGTCCGTTCAGGATAGCCAGACAGTAGTGATTGATGCATTTCATTTCCTGTTTGTCGTGAGCAAGGCAGAACAGCCAGAAAGGATTATGTCTGCTGTCTGTTGACTCAGAGTGTTGCAGGACTGTCCCTGATAGAGATTTGTAAAAAGGACTTGAAGAGAACAAGCATATTAATACTCAGAGACTGGGGTAGAATTTCATATTCAGCCAGAGTAGTAACTCCAAATTCATCGAATCATCAACTTCAACCACCACCAATTCATCAAGCTTATAATTTGATTATAATAGAAGAAATAGTTGCAATACTGTGCATTTCCTCTGGTGCAGCTTTGACTTTCCACATTAACCGTGAGAAATCCCCAACTCATCAATATTACTAGCAAGCAATTCTGCCTAATGCCTTTTCCTTGGAGAGTTTTACACACTGAGAGCTACTAAATGTTTGGGGTGGCACTAACATTTGTGAGCGTATAAACCATAGACCATATAAAGATGGACGACATGACAGCTCCCAAAAGTGAAGCCAAAACATCTGGATGGCTGCAGTATAGGTCATAGATCCCGCCACCTCCATGTTAGCCGATGGTCCATGGGCCAAACTAAAAAGTCGAAGTACATGTCAAATAAATTTTTCCCAAAGATGGTTTCTGTCATTTTAGGTACGTTCTTCTCACGCTGATGTATGTTAAAGTGTTAATTTTCTGATAAGTTTGGTTTTAATAAGTTATTTGATGCTATAAAAAGGGGATGAGACATCATGATTGACAGCTGTGATTGACAGCTGCTCTGAGTGAACTAGTCGGAGGCTCAGGAATTGTACGAGAGAGGAGATGTTACTTTAACTTTCCATAACTGTCACAAGTCTGCGTAACAGAACATGTGTCAATTTGATCATAAATGTAGTTCTAGAGATTTTATGGTTAGTTGTTGAGTCTTTCTAGCTTAACAGCTACCGTGGTGCTAACGTAGCAGCTAGGTGGCTCACGCTAACAAGCGGCGGCCGTGCTCGGTTCGTGATTGGGTCGGGCCTGTGTGTGGGCGGGACCTCTATACCGCGGCTCCAGCCCTCCCGATAACTACTGCGCAGACTCTGGCTCCAAATGACTTCATTATCTCAAGATGGCAGCTCCCGTATCCAGGTTGTTTTGGCTTCACTTTTGTACAGTGGGAGGAAGAGGAGATGCGTCGTCCATACAGTCTATGGGAAAAACAGTTGCTGCTGGTCTATCATCCTCTATGCACAAGCCTCCTTTGTGCAAGAAAACCAAGTCACTGAGCAGAAGAATTTATCAGGCCTGACCTCATTCATGTTTTTTAAAGAGTGGCATGGTTAAGATGCAACAAAAGGGGATGTGGCTATTCAAACTGAAAACTCAAAACCAATTTACTGTAAATGCTGGAGTACAATGCAACTTTATTAATTACTTATAGTATATCACCTATTTATTGTTTCTTAACTTGACACAATATTGACAACTTGACTATGGAAAAATGCCCTCAAGTATGACGAAATAAGATAGAACATATTTCACAGTACTAATGTTCTCGGCGTGAGAATGATGTGCCGTCCTACACAGAGCTGTCAGCGTGTGACACGTGATGAGAATGTATCCGCAGAACAGAGACGCTCGAAATGGGCAGAATGGGAACATGCTCGTTTTCCGCATGAGCGCGCCCGTTATTGGCAGTCACACACCCGCCAGTCGTGCCCACTTAGTTCCGCCTACCTTCCGCAGGCTCAACTTCTCTGCCCATCAGGAAATTGACTCTAATTTACTTTGTGTCCATGACGACTTTGAGCCGTCTGGGTTCATTGCCTCTGACCCTAACACGCTGGAAGTGTCCGCCCACTGGAGATTGAAGACTGTGCTATTTGGAGGTTTGCAGTCTGCAGAGATTCATGCACAGAGTTTGGATTGTGGAGGTGGCGTTATTCTCTCGGTCGTCTGAGACTGGCTAGTGCTTGTCCTGCCCCCCCAATTCACCCCTCGCCCCTCTAGTGGTGAACACGTCTCTGCAGTCTGCCACCACCTTCTTGTTCAGATCATATGATCACTGAAACATTTCCTGCGTATATTGAGCATTCACAGCAACACATTGATACATCTGTTTCTGTCAACTAAAGAGAGGCTCCTTTGGTTCCGACTACGGTGGTCAGCTGGGCGTGATGATTAGGTCTAATCAGCCACAATAACTGAAAACACAGCTGTGTGTGCTCAGGGCCCTTTAAGATTTCACACCACTGTCGAATTCTATGCAGTTACATATTATCTCTTTGAATATGCAGCTCGTGTGAGACTGATGATACTTTTCAAAAAGTCTCACAGGATGAGTCTGACCTTTTACTGCATGAGGTTGGAAAGATTACACTCATCATAAGCCACAGCGCAGCAGACATTTCGACTCGTCACAGTGGGAAAAGCACAGGTGTTAGGCGACAGTCAACATTAACGATGGCTCAGTTCCATTCAAGTGTCCCAGTAAGCCGTGACAGTGTGACAGTGAGCCAGCGCGCACGACACCAGCACCCTGAAACTGAAGCAGCTAGATGGAATTCAGCCATCATTACCTTTATTACTGACACCTGTGCTTTTCCTGCTGTCACAATTAGCTCCACCCAACTTCAACCTGAGCACAGGTCTAATTAGCCAGAATAAGTGAAAACACCTGTGTGGGGGCCTTAAACTATGCGTACCATACTATATACCGTATATTAAGCCCGCTCGCACGAAAAGGCAAGTGAATGACACAATAATGCTCAAGGCAAAAGCGTGAAAAAGGAACGCCGTTCTCGCTTCGGGAGTGTCATTTGTACGCCATATAGTCTGTACTGACTGCAATGTAAATGCATCTGTGTGAATATGCTATGCTCAGAGCTAGTGACGTAGAATAAAAAGTGAGAAAGACCGCTTATAGCGGGGTGGGAGGGGAGGTGGAAGGGTCCAACAAACAGCTTTCAACCAGGAGACCGCTGTTCGAAACTGGTGTTTTGTTTTATAAGTTACGTTAGTGACGTTTGTGACATTTGGGTAACGTATTTTACATTGTTTCAGTACGTATTGTACTTGGTTTGCGTACTTCTTTTAAGCCCAACCGTGATGTTTTTCCTAAACCTTAGTAAGTGGTTTTGTTGCCCCCTGCTGGTAATACAACTTAATACACGCGTGTTATATTCACGCCTCGGCGAGGCAAAACGTGACACTGACATGCTATTCTCTGGTGGATAGGCGGGTCTGTTACACATTTTGGCATGATACAGGATTGGTATATTATAGTATTAATTAGTGTACGCAAGATCAAAACATACAGTTCACCGTGTTTTTAGAGATGAAGTTATTTTAACACAAAGTAAGTTTGTTAAAGCTGAGTATATTGTACATGTCAGAGAAATAGATATGTTACAATTGAATGCTAACACAATAAGCAGCCAGACAGGCTTTAGTATTTTTCTATTTACAGACCACTGATTTAAGTTGTTTATGACAGTTTAAATTTATTGAAATCCATGGCCATGATTGCCATCCATCAAAATGTACTCTTTTCAAATGCTGGAAATATTATTTCATCATATTGTTTGAATTTCTGTGACAGGAACAGAAGGTGTCACATTTGCATATAGCTGACAAAGTATAAGTAGCAGAAAGTGAAACAGAGTGGCACAGAGCTGAGAGTGTAAAAAGCTATCGGGGCAAATGCTTCACTTCAGATCAAGCGGATGTAAGCCTGGGGTCAGCGTTACCCTGAGAGCATCAGATGCATGGCATGTCAGACATATACTCACCAACACATTGTCTCACATGATCACATACTCACACAAATTCACATCCAGTATTTACCGGAGCAACCTAACTATATTAAAAACAACCCCCACATCTCCACGTCCATGTCCAACCCCTCCATATAAGTCAAGCACATAGTGTATGTTTTAATCTGCTGATTTAAAGGCTCGCCATCTGGAAAAGCCTGGCAGGGTTAATGTGTGTGTGTGTGTGTGTGTGTGTGTGTGTGTGTGTGTAGAGTACGTCTGGACTATATTCATCTATTATGAAAAGTGAAACAAGTGTGCGTACATGTATGATGCAGATGACACACTTTTTAAGCACGAGCCCAATGGGCGCTTGCTTTCACGCATATGCAGACCATCTGACCCACATCGTAAGCTTGTTGGAGGGAAATACATTTGCCATGGTCAAAGACACACACACGTACATGTCACTGTGGGTCAGTTGTCTCCAATGACGCGCTACGAAAGCCAAAACACAGCAGAGTTTTTTCTTTCATCAGTAACAAATGCACAGATATAGAAAAAAATATCCCACCAACCTAATGACCACCTCTACTAATAGAGATATGAATCGTTAAATCTCCACTGACATGCAATTAATTAAGTACAAGACCACTAGATTTCCTCTGCTGCTTCAAGCATTTGAGGCAATTTGAAAAAAAAAAACTCACAGTAACTCTAAAAATTGTTTTTGGGTGTTTTATTTTCCTCTTTATCACTATTTTAATAGTCTATGTGGACCAGGGTTATTATAGTAAACTAAAACTGAAACTAAAATATTTTTAGTAAACTGAAACAAAATAAAAACTCTATCCTTTCAGAAAAACTGAACTGAAACGATATTGCCTGGGTAAAAATGTATAAAAATAAAATAAAAAATTACACATGAATTCATTTTAGTTTTAGTTTTTTTAGCTATAATATATCACGACCAAAAAAAAGAGGACAACATGAATTTCCGTCAACTCTTGTGACGTTGAACCACAGAAACAGAACGAACTTGACATTCCAGGAGATGGCGTTACGCCGCAATTGCTTCACTAAAGAAGCGCGAAGATTAAACATTAAACATTATGGCCATTCCTACACAGTTCCATGTATTTTGTATGTATATAGCTACATACTTCTGAGAAGATTATATCTGGCCCTAACAAGCCCAAACTACTGTAAAACTAAATACATAAAAACTAAAACTAAACCTTTCTGAAAAACTGAAACTAAAACTAGCAAACACACACTGAAAACAAACTAAAACTAAACAAAATCTAAAAGTCAGAACTAAAATAAAATAACTGAAAATTCAAAACTATTTTATAACCCTGATGTGGATCACGAGTGTACCGGCTATAAATGTTCATTTGGCACACCTACAGAATAGAGCACACTCCGAAATAGATCAAACATCCATGCATCTCGTATTGTTAGTATTACTACTGGTAGAAGAGCATTTAAAAGAGCTGCGTACAATATGTCTGTAGCTTAAGACTTCTTCAACTGCATAATATAAAAATATGTCCTGACAATCAACACCAATTGCCCTGTCACTCCTTATCTCCGAAATGTTGTCTGGCTGCCACTCATGCACAGCCTCTCAACTCATGTTAAGCAAAGTTAGGATGGCAGCCCTTTTATTGTAGACCTACATTGTAATTAGCTGTCAGCGCTCAGCGGATAGGTTTTGTTATGGGAGCAGAGTCTGAAACATGCAAAAGGAAAGTCTGTCTGGCATGACTTGTAACAATCTCATAGTTAGAGAGTTCACTTCTCTCTCTGTGCTCTGCATATTTGCATGTATTCTGTATAATTTCTTTTAAAAATGTATTTTCTTGTAAATGTAAAATGTAATGTTCATTATGGCAAAAAATACATTCAATGGGTCTGTAGATGCATTCCAGTCTGGGTTGTTGTTGGCTTTCTAAATACTGAATGTCCCAAGCAAAGGTCAGGATAATGCTACATCATGTGCAGATGTGCTGCTAGCTTCCCAGTCCAACATTATTCTGCCCCCCGGGGGTTTTTGGCCTGGCGCTGCCCTGGCTCTGAACTGGCACAGGTCTCTGAGTGAGGGCTTAGTCAGACACACTGATCTAAATAGTGCACCTCTCGTGAGAGTGTGTGCACATTAACGTGGATTAATCTAGCAGATCAGTGAAAGGCTTGTTTCAACAGCTGATGTTTGCTTGTAAAGTTAGACTTTTGTTTAAAGTGGCATTATAGGATTATAGCAATTTAGCTGTTGACGTTCACTGACATTCTTCTGGTCAGAAGGTAAGTAAGTAAGAAGTTAACTAATAGTTGTGACTTAATGCTGCAGTGGGAAGAATTGGAGCAAATAGGATTAAAAAAAGTTATTTAAAAAAAATCACTATATCCTGACAGTAGTGCATGAGACAGGTAATCTAAAAAAAAATCATGTGCCTCTATGTCCTCCGGTGCTCCTAATGGCATCTGCAAGACTTCACAGACCGGAGGAAAACAGCCAATCAGAGCCGAGTTGGAGCCTGTCGTCTCTGAGCAGCTGTCAATCACTCGCGAACTCCGATCAATCGGTCAAACCAGGCAAATATGAATCAATATTCTGTTACTGTAATGCCTATTTCTTGCCTCAAATGTTTTCAGAAACATCTTGTAGTGTACTGTTAAGCTGAAAAATGAGAAAGTTTGTGACCCAGCCAAGATCAGTTGAAGAAATACCAAGCACCGCCCACCAGCCGGAGCACACTTTCTCATTCAGGAGTTCACGAGTGATTGACAGCTGCCTCCGTTGAATGAACAGCCAATAGGAACGCTCTCTCTCTGAAATGATCTGTGATTGGCCAAAGTCTCCCGTCACGGGCTAGATTTTTTAAAGCCTGAAAACAGAGCCATGAGGAGGTGCAGAAGTCTAGTTATCTCTCAGAACACTTGAATTACAATATGCTGAAAGGTTATTATGGAATCTTTGCCCAATGATGCCAAAAACATTCTGCCTACTGCAGGTTTAAGCCTGTTTTTTCAAAATGACATGAAAATCCTGTCTTACGATGCGAATATTAGTACTCTTTGTATGCAAATGTTCCCATCACAAAAGAATTACATAAAGACTGACTATAGATGGATACTGTAGCTGTTTCTGAACACATTTGGGGCCAAATCGGTTTAATTTCCTTACCGCATGTTTAACTACCCAACCCTAAACCTTATTCTTTACAATTTACTACATTAAATTTAACACTTGGGTAATGTTTTCTCATGATGAACCTGATAAAAAAGTTTGTGTAATGTAATTAACTTTCTGCATGTATCAAGGACAAATAAAATCTTCACATAATTTGCATCTACAACATGTTATTGGTGATCATTTTTGAGTTCACTTCATTAGATTCAGCCATCTCACCCGTGTGCAACTTCTACTGTGTTTCCTTGTGAAAGAGTGCAGGCTGCACCTCCCTTAACCGAGGGCTCTGAGTTTCTGCCTAATCAGTGCATACCACAATTCCCCTAAGCGCTGCTCAAAAACAGAGTACACAAACAAACCAACCAACAAACACACAACTAACTACAGGGCAGCTCCTCCCGAGCATAAAATGAGAGCACAAGTTCAACATGAAAACTATAATAAAAAAAAGTCTGTTTCTCCGAAGTAAGATATTCAATCCCTGATAGTCAACAAATGTCTTGCTTACTGACAGCAAAACAAATACACAGGTTATGGTACTTTTTGGGGAGAAAAACTCAACTTTCAATTCACTTAAAAAAGTACAGTGAAGGATGCTACATCTAAAATGATAGATTCACAGTTTTTATTTCTTTAAAGGTTGCTGCTATGGCACCATTGCTTGAGAGTAGTTAAAGAGAGTTAGGGGAGAGGTATGATGACAAGCAGCAAAAAATTAGGAATTAGCTTTGAAGCATTACGAGAACATGGTGAGCCTGCCAAGCTCCCAGTATGCTCCTACTCACTCCTGTAGTTGCAGAATTTCCCTTAATGATATACTATATATTGCAAATCATGGACTTCTATAGGGTAGTAGCTACAGTAGTGCTACATCAAATGGTTTGTTTAGTAAAAGCCTTTTTGCCACAGCGTTAGGTTACATAAGAGGTGGACCGAGGACTAACAGATAAGTGACAAAGACGCTGGAGCGACTAAGAAACAGTGATGCGTGAGCAAATGTCTGAGAGAGGGAAGTGAATAAAAATAAAATACAGGTAAGAGGGAGAGGCGTGAAATGGAAAAGACGGGGAAAAGGCTCAAGGATATTCACAAACACAAGGATAATCTGTGTGAAAGAGACACACAAAATATAAACTGTCAGACATACAAGGAGACAGAGAGAGAAAGAAAGAGGATGGACACACAGAGCGGTACTATAATGAATGGGATTTTGGTCATTTCCATGTTAGTGCATGTCATGGTGCGGCACTGCCTCCATGGCCTACATTCTGCCAGCTGGCAACACACAAGTGCATGCATGAGTATGCACACACACACAAACACACTCACACATGGATCAGATGAGACAGTAGTGGGGCAGTATTTCCACTGGGAGAGATGAAAACATTTTACATCCATTAAAACAACTAAGCATGCTGTTTTTTTTCCCTTTTTTGCCATGGCATCCTATGAAAAACTTAAACTTCCTTTATTGCATTTTCACACTTATATAGTTATAGTTAAAAAGCCTGTCAGCCTACAGCCAAGAGCACTACTTGCCTATGTAACCCTTGAGTATAAGTCAGGATCCCCTCATGCGAGCCTTGTAATGGTTTCCTGCTGGCTGAGTCCAATCTGATACCCCTGTCCCATTTCCGTGCACAGAAGCATAAAACTAATTTTAAAGTTGCATGAAGCAGATTAGCCTAGATCAGCAAAGCGGTGCAGATTGGGATTGGGTTAGCTAACGTCTCATGATATCATCGTCACTCTCATAACCCAGAATGGAACTATGTGAATAAGCAAAGAGGGCTGATGGCACTGGGAATGGGGAGGGTTGGGGTTGTGGAAGCTGAAAAAAAAAGTGTATTTTGATGTGAAAGGTTTGTGCATATGTGTGTGCAAAAAGATGGGGTCGTACTGCAAGTAATCTACTGAATGGGTAAGTTAAGCTCCTTAAGGGGTCTTCCATTGAAACCGATTTAGCTCGGCAAGAGAAAATGAGACAAAAATTGACAGATTAGCAGCACATGCACAGAGTAACAATGATGGAAATTTATATCAGCAATAATAAAAGCACAAAGACGAGAAGTATACAGATGAAAGAAGATAAGGGAGAAGAAACGAGCAATACGAGGAAAAAAGAAAGGTGAAACAGTGAGGAAGCAGAAGAGGAGTGCAACAGACAAAAAGGAGTCACAAAGCATCCTCAAAAGAAAAACACGTTGCAAATCTGCTTCTTTGCAAAGCAACATGCAACTTCCAAAATATCCTCATGTGCAGTGAGTACAGTCAAGAATGATAACACAAACATAGTACTCACCTAGTCTAGGCTGCCCTTATGGCTGGCACAGAGTAGCATAACTCCAACACACACACACACCACCACCACCACCAACACCAACGTGAAACTACGAGTGAGAGCCAACATAAGTAGGAAGAGAAGGAGCACTCGAAGGTGGAGAGAAGAAAAATAGATTTCCAAACAAATGTGACTGTGTGTGTGTGTGAGGGTGTATATGTGTGTGTGCGTGTGTGTGTGTGAGTTGGGTGGGTGTGTGTCTGTGTGTGAGAGGGGAGATCCACTCCAGCAGCGAACGGTATGAGAGAGCTCCGTCTCTCTCTCTCTTTCTCTCACTGGCAACTGTGACGCGTCAGGGTTTCGTCCAGACCCCTCCCTCCCTCCTACTCTCTCTGTCTTTCCCTCATTCGCTCTCCCAATCCCTCTCTCTTTCCCTCTCTTAATCCCTCGCTTCCACAGTCGCCCCACCTCCAGACCCAATGACTGATAAAGACTTAGAGCCTTTAGCCTGGCACACACAACTGTGAAAATATGTATATGGCATGTACTTAAGTTGACTAGTGTTCTTACAGTTGCAATTTTTAGATTTGTATATCTCTCCCTCCCTGTTTACGCAATTTAGATTTAATCATTTTGTACGCTAGCGTTTGTAAGTTGTTCCTTTTACGTATTTTCATCCTGTTTTCACATGTCTTCAATACGGCTGGGCTTACATTTGAAAATGACGTCAGTGCAGGGTCTGAGAAATGAAGCCAGTACTGAAGTGCCTTAAACTTACATTCTTTCTAATAGCCATCAGGGGGCGACTCCTCTGGTTGCAAAAATAAGTCCGGTTCTATAGAAGTCTATGAGAAAATGAGCCTACTTCTCACTTGATTTATTTCCTCAGTAAACATTGTAAACATGAGTTTATGGTCTCCACCGCTACTTTCAAGTCTTCTTCAATACAGCATGATGTTCATTTAGTAAATTATGGTTTTCATCTTACACCCTTTAAAAGTGTGTTTTCAGTTCATAAAAGTTATGTTTGGTTTGTTATGTTTATGTTTGGTCGCCTAAAAATGTCTTATTCAGTGTTCGGTTGTACTTAGCTCCACCCTCTTGTGTCACTTCTGGTTCCAAAAAAACAAGATGGCGACGGCCAAAATGCCGAACTCGAGACTTCAAAACCGTAGTCACAAACCAATGGGTGACGTCACGGTGACTACGTCCACTTCTTATATACAGTCTATGTGTCAGTGCCAATATGATACCAGTCTCACCACTGGTACCAAAACAATACCTTTTTTGATATTTTCGTTCGGGGAATATTAACATTTTTTTTGTGCACCAAAATATGCCAAAGTGCTTAATACGTCAGTATTAAATAAATAACTTTTCCTTAATGAAATATGGCTTGTAAATAGAAACGTTTCCTGATTTAAATGAGAAAATATCTGATAAAAGAATAAGTAAGCATGCCTAAGAATCTGACCAAGCATTCGATGCCAACTTTCGATACTTCACATATTTCCATATTCGTTAAGAAACACTTCAGTTAAAACCTGATTTACTGATAATGATTAAGTTAACTTACCAGTGGAGTTGTAGTTGTGTTGTGTGGGCACTTTAAGATGCTTCTTCCTCCCCTGCTCTTCCCCAAGTAGGTAGTACCATCCTTGAACCTCCTACAGCACACACACACACAGAGAGTGACTGTGAGTGTGTATCAAGCGCATGCACATATATGCCTGACTTCAAGCTCGGGGATTCAACTTAATGAGAACTAAATTTAAAATGAATTCTCTATGTGAGCATAAACACGTTGTACAGAAACACACAATCACACACACAAAGATGCACACACACAGAGACTCAATTTGCCCGCTCCTCCAGGGCTGCAAACACTGAACACACACACACACTGACGACTCACAATGCTTTAGCTTATTCCAGCAGCTGATGCCCCCACTTCGGCCCTGTGAGCCAGATGGTATGTGTGTGTGGATGTGTGTGCACATATGTGTTATGTGTATGCAACTACTACTGTACGTGTGTTACATAAAGTCCTGCAGAGGGGGTCTGATTTGTAATCCTGATGATGTGGGCGCAGTCTTGCAAACAGGGACATGACAACACTGTTGTAAACTCTGCCGTTATTTTACTCTGTGTCACACAGTTATTACAGCACATAGACACACACACACAGACACACACACACGCTGCCAGCCTCCTCTTTTGTACTAAATAATGTGATGCCATGGACAGTGACAATAATCTCCGTTTTAAAAGCATCTTATCTGAGTGGACAGATTTCTGCGGGCTGTGGGACAAGGGGGGAGGACAGGCGGGCGACTTGTATAGAAGATGGGGGAGGGGAGGGCATATGTCCTGAAAGTCAGGGATGGATTTACGCCATCGTTCAATATTACACTGCACATGTGACAAAGGGGGGAAGAGTGGAGCTGTTAGTCAGGAGGGACACAGATGAGAGAGATGAAAAGAGGAAGCAGGAGATGAGAGAGAAGTAAAAAGCACAAAGTGGCATAATGGTGCAAACAAATGACAAGATGTGACAGGCAGGCAAAGTAGGTAACAAACATAACAGCCGGCACTCATAATCTCCAAATGCTTCTGACATAAAACAAGAACACGGTGGAGGCAAACAGAAAGGGATAGGTTTGAAAGAGAAAAAAAACAGCAGAAAAAGGGATGTGGTGGTGGGGTGAAGAGAAAGAACTCCCAGAGACTCAAAGCTAAATCTCCCTCATTAGCATATTGTGCCAATTAAATATTCATTGGGATAAATGTTAGAGGAAGGAAGCCATAAGCCTGACTAAAGTGTGATTTCTTCCCGACCGCTGTTTGTTTTCCTCGCTGATGTGGACGTTAATTGAAACCACGAAAAACACTTACTGTGGTGAGTTTAAGAGAGAACAATTTGCAGCTGTGTTCTTGTTTGTTTTCCTCATTTTATTTCTAAACACCAAATTAAGAGTTGCATGTCTACTTCTCAGCCAGCCTGAGACAAAAACAACAATAATTGCTTAAAGATTGGGTCAAATATTCAAAATTAAAGGCAAACACTGCTGATTTTTAACACAAGAAGCAGAGGTTTTTTATTGTACTTTTACTGTAGATGGCTTCTTTTTCCTGCAGTGATTTGAACTCCAGAATATCATGTGTTTTAAACCATGATGTCAGCCATATTTTCTACTTCACAAAAAGCCCTAATTGTAGGGTTCATTGGGGCAGAATAAGGGCTGATGAGTGCATTAACTGACAAGTACAGAAACAGATAATTGGAGAGGTTTTCTCAACTGTGCTGTAACCACAATGAGAATACAGGTTTCCTTTCTCTTAATACGTGGCCTTAAAATACACACAGATGCATGCAAAATGATGTAATAGTATCCATAAATGACCAAGTGCTGAGGCATTGCATAGCAAACATTTGCAGTGGTTACTGCACTAACCACTAAAACGTGGACTTTCTTTTTCAAATGTGAATATGTGGTGCACAAAATATGCACATGTGCAAAGGCAGAGGAAAAACAGCTGGATAAATTAGAGTTAATTATTAAATTGTGAAGGGAAAGAGCTAAGAAAAGCAGTTATGGGGATGAACCGTACAGTGGAGGAGAGACTACTCTAAGCCAAAGAGCAACGCTGAACTCTTGGACCTCACATTCATCTGCTATCACCTGGGACAGTTTGGGAAGAAAGACTAAGGGCTGTGTTCTTCTTTATTATGATGTGTGGGATGAAGTGGTGTCACCCTTTTTGTGTCGTGTATGAGGAAGGCAATGTCTGTCAGTCGGTCCACCACTTTGTTCCAGTCTGAAATATCTCAACAACTATAGAATGGATTTCTATGAAATTTTGTACAGACATTCATGTCCACCTCAGGATTAATTGCAATCACTTTGATGATCCCTTAAAGGGATAGTTCGGGTGTATTGAAGTGGGGTCGTGTGAGGTACTTATCCGAAGTAGGTGTATTACCTACAGTAGATGACGGTCGGCGCGCCCCCAGCATCAAGAAACAGACAGGAGTACCGACACCGCAGCAAAGCAATGTATTACTGTGGACGGGGACGGCAGCAAAATGTATTTTAGCCACCTAAAAGAAAGGCTCACCTAAAAAAACAATATCCGTGTAAGTGTACGATATATTTAGAACATTTTCCGACGGCGAACTGAACTGAAAGTGAAACGTATCTATACTGTTTTTGTCATCTGAGCCTGCTGACTTTGGAGAGAGCATAGATAAGTTTCACTTTCAGTTCAGTTCCCTGTCGGAAAGAAGAAGGAAAGGGCTGTCTGACGGCAAGATAAAGCGGTGAAAATATTCTAAATATAGCGCAAACTTAAACGGATATCGATTTTTTTAGCTGGGCCTTTCTTTTAGATGCCTAAAATATATTTTTCTGCCATCCCTGTCCACAGCACTGTATTGCTTTGCTCCAGTGTTTGTGCTCCTCTCTGTTTCTCCACGATGGGGGCACGCCGACCATCATCTACTGTAAGTAATACACCTACTATGGATAAGTACTTCATTACAACCCCACTTAAAACACCCAAACTATCCCTTTAACTTTAAATCTAGCGCCACCATCAGGTCCACATTTCAATTAATCCAATACTCTGGTTTATGACTAAATACCTCCAAAACTAATGACGATATAGCCTTAGACTCGAACTCTTGTTTTAGCATCTGTGAGAGTATTCAGTGCTCACACCAGCTAGCCAAGCACAGACGCCAGAGCACCAGTTAGGAAACGTACGGTATGTGTGATGAGAACAGGATGTGCTGTGTTTTTGACAGCTCAAACACAGGCTGACAAAAGAAATCGACTCTGGGCTTTGTTGTCTTGTGAAAGGAAACAACAAAGCGGGTCTTGATTGCAGTACCGGTGATATCAAAAGTCTCCCAAGATAAAAATTCTCTAGTAAGATGCACTACATGTTCATATTTTGGCCATATAATACACTAACTTTATGAAAAGATTCACTTTAATTTGCTAAAAGATCTACAGTATGTAATAACCTCAATGTGCAACATCATCCTGCATTTTTTGCACTTACAATATAAGTGTTTTAAAAATCTAACCTCAATTCAGAAATAGAAAGACATGAGATTCATCGAGACTTAAATAAGGAATGCGTGTGTGTTTATGTGTGTGTCCAATAACATTTCAGTAATGAGTGACTCAAACTGTGTTGTACTCCAGTGACTGGAGGCAACATTGCTGCACTGTAACCCCAAAGTGTTTCCTCTCAACTATTGAGGTCACTGGAATTCATTCGCACTGAACTAAACTCTTAGATTCATGGTCTAATGGATGAACACACACGAACACAGACAGAAAGAGTGAAAGTTGAAAAGGGAGCCAAGTACACTGTTTACAGAATGTCTTTATACCTGTAATCTCTGTGTTTAAACTCACCTTGTCCGGGTCCATAAGGGAGCGCACACCAAAGCTCATGCAACCCAGCAGCGCACTCATCCTGTTGATACAGAGAGAGAGAGAGACACAGAGAGAATAAATAATAAGGATAAAAAAAATCAATTAATACCCCTAAGTAAAGCTGATGTATCATCTAACTCAGGTCTGACATCTGAAATGTGTTTTTTTTATCCTCCAAAAGCGTTAAATCCCACAGACCTAATTACAGATACAAACAGATCAATGTGATGTTTTAATAGTGTTTTTAGTGTCAGATTTTGTCAAACATAAAATCGAATAATCCCACATTACCACACACACTTATTCATTACAAAGAAGCTTGATCCCTTGGGTGAAATCTGTGTTGTTAAGAGGCATACTAAAACATAATGAAGATCAACAAAACTATAATTAAAAGTTTAAAGCAGTAAAAATGTGATGCTTGGGAAATATTTTTCACGAATGTGTCAACATCCTGACATCGGATGAATATATTATCCGAGTTATGGGAGTCTGTGGCGGTGGTGGCGGAGGGTGGGGGGGTGGGGATGTTTAATTATGCATAGATGAGAAAAACAGTTCTCGACAACCTCCCAGCTGGACAGCTGCTGATTCTGTTTTGAGGGCAAACTTGCTGTCAGCACAAATGAACACCTGAAATGTTTCTTGGCTCCACTCGGTAGAATGAGCCAGTGACCGAAAGAGCTCAGCTGCATTGACAGAATGCCATGAAGACGATGTTGAGTTTATAATAGACCGCTCTGCCAGAACTTCCAGCTAGCGCCTCTGTGAGGCTGTACTTAGGCAGAGTGGTGCTATGAGCTTTACATCAGCATGCTAATGCTTTCATTGGCAATGTTAAAATGCCAGTAGTGTCAGTAGTTTTGCAGGTATTTAGTCATAAACCAAAGTATTGGATAAATAAGAATTTTGACCTAAGAATGGGGACTTCACAACGTTATGGAAGAAAAGGCGGGACTTCAAGCAAGTCGTTTCAGGCAGTTCAGGATCAGTGTTTCTGTGGGGGAGAGTAGCTCCCTTTGGTGTGGACTTTGGGCTTTCTAACTTTGCAGACCTTTTGCATGTACAAACAAACTATATAACACACTAAAGGAAAGGGGAAAAACACATAAGCATAATAGGTCCCCTTTAAGGGATCACCAAAGTGATTACAATTCATCCTGAGAGGGACATGAATGTGTGTACCAGATTTTCATCCAATTGTTGCTGGGACATTTCACTCAAAACCACAACCTCATGGTGGTGCTAGGTAAAAAGTCAGAGGATCACCAAAGTCAGTAGGATTCATCCTCTGGGCACCATGAATATCTGTACCAAATTCAATGGCAATCCATCCAATAGTTGTCAAAACATTTCACAAAAAGCTAAATAAGCACCCTGTATTTCCTGCCTATGGTCCATTTTTTCAGCTACATGCACTAGCTCAGGGGTTTTCAAAGTCTGACACTGTAGGCCTCCCCTCAGAAAAAAGCCTTAGTTTACTTGTTTATTTTTTTCCAGTTCCTGGATGGATTATGATTTATGTTATTTGATCCCACAGACACTAAACAATTGAGCCAAGATAGCCTAATAATGCCGTTTGATATAACTTCAGACGACACCAAATATATAAAACAAGGTCTGTCCGAAGGCATTTCCTAGATTCTGACTGGGAAAGTGGAGAAGACAGTGAAATTCCCCAAAACCACTTATCTCTTTAACGGAATCACACACATTTAGTCTATTCTATGTGATCTTCTTTCATAACTAATGTAATATGTGTTCACTTCCATTCACTGAGCCTCCCCTGAAACTGGAGCCCCCCTAGGGAGGCCTGCCTCGCACTTTGAAATCCTCTGAACTAGCACCTTTCAGTCTCCCTCTTATGTTATTTCTATATAAAATAAAATAAAAATAAAAATAATGAATGATGCATAATGGCTTATCCAAATTACTCTTTGTTACAATGTTGTGTATAGTGTTTTGTTGGATAAACAATTCTGTGAAACTGGCAGAAGTCCACATAAGATTTGTTTGGTATAATGGAAATCTTTTGTAGATAAGAATAAGAGATGATTCAGCAGGGGAAAACAGAAAATTGCATTGTGATACCTAGTGTTAATCTAAATTTAGTGCTGCTCCCATCATCAGCCTTACCCCTAAACTCCTAACATAAGCAATACTTTGTGCCTGTTTTGATTAACATTGCTGTAGGAATGACCCACGTTTGACTACAGCAGCACCACCTTGGCCAATGTTCTGTGGTGTTTAAGAGGATTTGCTGAAGAAGCACTGCCGCCTACAACTTCTAAACAGCAGCACAGCAGAGGGGAGAGTTGAATAAGCACATTTTCATAACATTTCCGACTGGACTAAATTTAAAATTGCTTCCGAGGAACACATGGGGGTAAAGATCACCCCTGCAGAGACCACAGGGTTCAATTGCTGGCTGTGGTGCTTCCATGTTGGCTGTAGGGTATTTTTCTCTGTACTATATGTGTACAGCCTATTGTTTTATAACTTCAGCAACACCAATGGCATTACGTTCAAGTTTCGTCTACAGAGCAAAATCCAAGCAGCATCTGGTCTCCACCTAACCATTAAATTAGTTTCTTGTAACATACCTGCCAGTTCCATCTCATAGCTGACATTTGGGGTTATTTCAATTGTGATAAGATTTCCTAGAAGTTCAAAGATGCACACATTTTTTTTTCCTGCTTTTCTTTCCTGTCACTCCCTTTGCTCTCAGAGGTAACAGGTTCAGAGTTTATAAATGAGACAGGGATACAGAATTCTGTATTCAACACAGAGTCCAAACCAGTTCTTTCATGTGCAACTAGGGCTGCACAATTAATTAAATATTAATCGCACACACGATTTGGGCTCCCCACAATTAAATGGAACATGATAGACTGTGATATTGACATTGATTATACGTCCTCCGCTCAGAGAAACCTCTGTTGCATAAATCAAGCACTTCCTAAACTAACAGCTAGAGATGAAGGAGCCAACTGAGGCCAGCTGGTTTTCAGCAGTCTCATATATCCGATGTATTGCCGGTCACACGCACATGTGCAGCCGCCACATGATGGTTTTACGTCGGCACACAGTTAGTAACGTCACACACACGACATGTTGTCGGTGTGGAAGTTCTTCAGTGTGAGTGAAAAAGACATAAAGCTGCAATTTGTCATAACTGTAAGTCCTAAATAAGCCATGGAGGAACACCTTAAAAAAAATTTTGAACAACAAACTTAATCAGACACTTATTATGTTGTAAATCATTCCCATGCATGCTGCTCAGAGTAATCACAGTGACCGGCTCCGTCCGCTGACAGCACGGAGCTAAACGGCTCCGTTAAGAGGTTCATTTGAGTTACATTGTGTTGCGTTCAAGCTCTACTCAGAAAAATGAATATTAGGCAATGTTAAATTATAACGCATCATGATGCGTTCAAATATAATCTTGTAAAATTTTGTTTTTGGTGAGAAACTTGAATAAACGCAGTTGTTTGAAGGAGATGTTTTCAAAGCAATATAAAATAGATATTAGAGAGAGAATTGTGACCTGTTTAATTTCCGCACACTAGCTCTAAGCAGCTTATATAATTAGAACTACTAATGCCAAGATTTCTTTTAATCAAAGCAAATATTTGAATAAAAATACAATCATTTATTTCCTAATCATTTGAATTGTGTGTTTTTATGCGATTAACCACTATAGATGACGATAACAAAGTAAAGGGATAACATTTAGTTAGTTTTTGACGGTTGGAATGTAGCACAACATGGAAGTGAAAGCAGCGCTCTATTTATTTAAAGGGACTATTTGTAACTTATCACGCGCATAAATCATAACGGGTCGGAATCCCATGCGCGCTCGCGTGTGGGTACGCGCTGCTCCTGCTGCCTGCTTGCACACCGCGCTCGTTCTCACCCGCTCTGCTCGCTCCAACTCCACGTGCACGCGCGCACACTGCAGAAGAGTTAGTTTAGCTCTGAGAATATCTAGTGAATGTGCAGTGGACGTTTTTGCAGAAATAAAAGCTGCAGCTCCTCCAGACCAACAGAGGTTTCCCGTGTCTTGTGAAGTGACGGGGCTCCGCAGCGAGTTACGTTATCGTCCCGACCAGGTGTCGGTTTCCCCCCCCCCCCCCCCCGTTCCCTCCGACCGGGTCGGCAGGCTGAGAAAGGAAAAGCCAGCACTAGGATCAGCATTGATTCGTGGAGAGACCTTCGTCTGGTCAGCTAACATTACTGCCAAGCAGGTGAAATACAGAGTGATATTGTGTGTTAGCTGACGTGTGTCGCCTCACTGTTTAGACCGGTGCTCGTTCATGTCTATGTAGAGCGAGCACAAGCGCGAGCGCGAGCAACAGGACGCTGACTTTCGTTGACACTGCGGCCACAGGTGTCGCTGTGAACAAGCAATTTCTGATTCTTACATATAGCCCCTTTAAATGTGAAATTGCAATAAAAAATATTTTGTCCCTAAAATCTATCAATAATGGTGATAAATAACCAAAATCTCAATATTATTCATCGTGATTATCATTTTGGCCGTAATCGTGCAGCCCTATGTGCAACAATGTGAATGACTGTGCTCTTCTTGGGTGTGTATGAGAGTAGATTTACTCAAGAGGTTGTGATCTCATGGTCTTTTCCTCGAGCAGGTCCACAACAAAGCTGTCGATGGAGTTGGTCAGATCACTGCTGAGGTGACAGACTGCTAGTGTTGAACAGATGCTGCCCTGGTTTATCATAGAAGACTACAATATTGTCCTTGCTTGACAGAGCATCTGCAGAATCCATGGATATGTGTGAAATAGCTTTAAAGTTTGTGAACAAAGCCTACTAAATCTATCTATATACACCAAAACATTGGCTCTGAGAGATTCTGAACAAAGGAAATGAGAGCATGTAAGAGTCTACCTCTTTAATTTTGTAGTTAATTTATACCTATTGCCAGAAGAAGGACGGAAAAGGAAGAAGGAGTGCCCACTGCTTTAAATAAATCAAGTTCTTGGGCAAGCTACACTTGGAATCTCATCGGCGTAATAAGGGAACAAACTAATATTCAAACAGGCATATACTGTATCTACCAGAAAAGTATTGCTTTCCTACTAGCTTTTCCAAATTAATACCAAGGGACAGTCTATGTGAATGAGGCTTAATTGCTTACCAAAGATGAGTAAATCTCTCTTTATCTGTGTCCCAGAAACTGTACCCAAAAGGTCTTTATCTTCATAATCATTCCATGATCTTAACCCATGTAAGCCTGTCCCTGTATACAGTACATCTGTATACATCCTTTCCAATACATGCTGTATGTGATATTTTGTTTTTGTTCAACTGAGAACAGTAAGAATCGTGAATCATTGTTCATGGCAAAGAGCTTTAAACCACATAAAACATGTCAAAAGTAGTGTTCTTCAGTATTCCTAGCACATAGCGATGCTTTTCATCATCTGTCGTCTTGATACAACACAGCACAAGAAATTTGTGACTCATTCGACCATATGTCCTCCATCCCCAGCAATGACCCTGTTTCTGTTTAAGTCTGGTGAGGCAGGGAGGCGAGAGTAACACATTCACTCTGCCAGATTTACAAACAGCCATACAAAGAAACACACACAGAGCCAGACACACAGAAGCATGCAGCAGCATCAATTATAAAATGGTGTTTTACTGCTCTAGTAGGGAGCTTTAGCATGTTACAGCTTCTTGAAAACAAACATTTTAGATATCTATTCTCGTCATATCAGATCTCTATTATCATCACCCTCAACCAACAACATCATCAACGTTCCCAGCAGGTACCTTGTTGTGGAGTCAGAGTTCCACATTGTGAAGAGCAGTCTCTTATGAAGGTCCCCCTCACTGACAACACTGACAACGAAGGAAAGAAAATTAGTTTCACTCCCAAAGAGTATATTTGTGACTAACTAACAAGCAAATCTTTGCAAAAACATTTGTTTGGCGTCAACAAAACTTGAAGTGCCCACAGCTGAGCATCAAAAACTGTGTATATGCGTAATGCAAAGGTTGACATGCAATTATTTATATATTCCTCACATCCAGTTATCTTTCCTGCACATAATGCCGGGTGGAATTGGGGAGGATACATAAAATCTGAGTTTAGCAAAACTCGTCTTACACTATGGACTCAACTGAGTCTTAAATGAAACTACACCCAAAGATATTAATTTTAACAAATGTGTGCCACGCATCTGGTAAATTTAATAGTTGTAGAAATGGATTGAATGCTTACAAGTAAAAGGTTTGTAGGAAAATGGGGTTCCTGCAGTGAGGAACCATCTGAGTCTTCTGTCTGTCGCTAGGATCACTGTCTGGGCACATGCCAATCTGAGGAGGACAGCAAAACAAAAGTGCACACAATATAACGTCTCCACCGTTGTGTCACAGTTGTATAATTCTGTACATTGGTACATACCTTAACATAAGAGTCACATGGCCCCTGGCATTCCTCTGCCATGCCCCTAGCCTCCAAAACTGTGGACACATACAAATAGAACTGAATAAATTATGACTTTGTAGTTGCATTAATTATGTATAAATGCACATCTCATTTTCAGGTGCTGAGTCAAAATGTCACCATAACAAACTAAAACTGGACCAACAAATGCTCTGCTCCACCGTAAAGACTGCATATGGTGTACAATATTTCTGAATGAACATAAACGCAATCGGGTTTGCTCATGTAGACTATGTGTGCGTGTGTTGTGAGTCCAGAGAGTATGAATGACATGCTGCTGTGGTTGGGGAAAAAATGGGCTGCCGTGTTTAATATAGCTGTTGTAACGATTCAGCAAATGCAGGCAGAGTGAAAGTAAAGTAAAGTTCAATGAGTTATTGCCACAATGAAGGTATACAGTATACAGTTTAGGCTTACAGGCAGGTGTAGGTAGGCAGGTGCAGGTTCAAGTTCAGGTAACAGAAGTTCAAAAGAAAAAACACAAGGCAAGAAAAATTTTGCAACTTTGAGAATCTGGCAAGGAGTGAGTGGAAAAGGGCTGGTTAAATATCTGCAGGGCTGATGAGGGAAGTGGGAACAAGTGAGCAGGTGGGCAGGGAAGGTCAGGTGACTGGGACTGGAGGGAAAGGGGTTATAGAGAGGCGAAGTCCCTCCCCTTCTGGTGGACCACCATGGTACCTTATTTTGGATAAAATATGTAGAGTAGTCAATGTAAAAATAATTGTTTGATCCCGTTTGAATTGCGCAATGAATCACACATATGATGTTTGTCAATTTAAAAGATAATTTTGCAAGTCAAGAAAGTCGCAGTTAGTTGTAAAACTGTCGAAGTATAACACTGTGAAATTACGTGATTAGAAAGACGACACAGCCAAAAGTCACGTAAGTGACGTCTCTCTCTGTGAAGCTACGATGCTTGTGTGTTTCATACTGGGATGTACTCATACGAGCAACGCTTGTTCTTTCGGTTCCCGGCTGATAAAAAGACCAGAAGTCGCTGGATAACACACATCAGGTAAGATAACTTTTCATTTGTGCGTGTTGGTGACATATATTGTGCGAGATGAGAGATGTAAATGAGCGGTTTTACACAAAACTAAATGATACTACGACAAACTGTGACTTTCTTGACTTGCAAAATTATCTTTTGAATTGACAAACATATGTGTGATTCAAACCACAATTCAAACGGGATCAAACAAATATTTGTCTCTCGCCGTTGACTATCGTTCCTTTTTTTTCCTCCAAAATAAGGTCCCATTGGGGGACACCAGAAGGGGAGGGACTTCGCCTCTCTATTGCAGGGCAGGAGAGAGTGGCTGGATGTGGGAGTGAGGTAACTGGGACAGGAGGAAAAAGTCAGAGGGCATCAGGTGGACAGGAAGAGAATGGCAGTGGACGGGTTTGAGGACGTAGGAAAGTGACTGGAAGGTGGAACAGAAAGGCAGAATGTGACAGCTTGCCTGATTCACATGAACTCACCCACAGTTTTGTTTCTAGATTGAGGTATGTGGAGGAAGAACAAGAGGATGTCTGACTGCTGAAATAACAAGCTGTGAGAATGATTTGTACGAAGTCATTAAGTATGTCCAATGTCTGAGAACCCAGAAGGGAAATCACCAGACTTTATAGAGTAAACAGCTGCTCAAGTTGTGTGAGTGAGTCAACATTTGATGCACTTTTTCTCTGCCTTCATCATTGCCAGCAAAGCCACTTTATTGTGGATACTTTATCTTGTGCCAAAGCACAGCATCAAATGAGATTGCATCCTACTAGTGTTTACTTCGGGAAAATGGGAATACATTATATGACAGAGCTTTGCAAGCCACCACATGGGGCCCAAAACCCACATGAACAAAGAGACACGAGGCTATGTGAAGTCCAATGTTTTGGTCTCTGGATGTTTCAAGATAAGACCAAAATTTCAACTTAAGACAGATAAAATCACTGATGACCTAAACCGTCTTCGTGCACTTTGACTCCAAGTCTATGATAGAGCATTATTCATGGTGATAAAAAACAGAGATGAATCATAAATAGTTTATTGGCTGTTGGTTTTATATACTATTTTTTATATGACAAAACAGCATCCACTGTCCCTGAAATAAAAATACTTCCCAGTGTTTGTACACTTTTGTGGTTAGAGATGTGTTGATCAAACTCTACAGTGATTTTTGAGGACACAGTTTGTGATATTGTTGTACTGAGTTGCATAATAATAAAAAAAAATCTAGTTTGGCATCTGATTCACTCAGAGCAATGACAGGCGCACAAAAGACCTGAGAGAGGAGATGGAGAATCACAAACAAAAGTAGGAGCGTGCCTGGCTTTGGTTGCTGGGAGACCAAAATAATCAACCACTTTTTTTGAATTGATGTGCCCACAGCTTTCTTCCCACCTACCTACGCCTTTTCTCATTAATGGTCGGCTGTCTGGATTTGACAGGTGGTCTGCACTGTGCAATTCAATGTTTTACTTCATGTGTTGCAAATCATATGTGCTATACAGATAAAGATGTTTTTCAATATTCCAGCAGCCTTAAAGCAGCAGTGGGTAGAATTGGAGCAAATATTATTATAAAAAAAGGAATTTTTATAAAACTGTCACTATATCCTGACAGTAGTGCATGAGACAGGTAGTCTGAAAAAAATCATGTGCCTCTGTGTCCTCCGGTGCTCCTAATGGCATCTGTAAGATTTCACAGACCGGAGAAAAACAACCACTCAGAGCCGAGCTGGAGTCTGCCGTCTCTGAGCAGCTGTCAATGACTCGCGAACTCCGATCAAACGGTCAAACTAGGCAGCGCTGATCAAATATGAATCAATATTCTGTTACTGTAATGCCTATTTCTAACCTCAAATGTTTTCAGAATCATCTTGTAGTGTACTGTTTAGCTGTAAAAGGGAAAGTTTGTGACACAGCAGCCATGTTGAGATCTGTTGAGGAAATACCAAGCACCGCCCAACAGCCGGAGCACAGCTAATTTGAACGCTCAATAGGAATGCTCTCTCTCTCTGAAAACAGACCCATGAGGAGGTGCAGAAGTTTAGTTTTCTCTCAGAGCACTTCAATTACAACATGCTGAGAGGTTATTATGGATCTTTTGCCCAATGATGCCAAAAACTTTCTGCCTACTGAAGGTTTAAGCAGGCGCACACCGTTTAATAGTACTTTCATTTAAATGAACAGTGTCTCTCCACAGCAGTGTCTCTCTGTATGGACAGCCTTTAAAAGGACTTACCGCTAACAACAAGTACTTCTTGCTCCTGGATGATTGACAGCTTCAGCTGACCTATTGAAAACAAGAGAAAGAAAGTTATGACGAGATGACAGAAACATTGTTGAACCTAATGGTTTACATCAAAGAATGGTTTACGGGGGGGGGTTATGTGCTGGGCTATTTCTTGGCTGTAGTGACTACCTTAAGTCTCCTCTGGTTGCCTGGCTAGTCCAGCACATAGCCCCTGTAAAACTAGCCAGGCTAGCGGTTTCCCCTTGCTTCCAGTCATTATGCTAAGCTAAGCTAACCATCGTCTGGCTGTAGCTTCATATTTGACAGACACAAGAGTGGTATAAATCCATCCAACTCTCAGCTAGAAAGCAAATAATCGTATTTACCAAAAATGTCAAACAATTCCGTTATCACATTTAATAACAGGACATAGTTTTGGCATTAATGTAAAATCAGCTTGACTACATTTCATTTCACTTTTCAAAAATCAAAACAATAAAATACCCCATGGATCCTTACACGATGTTGAACTAGACAACATTAGAGAACTGGCATCAGAGGAAGCATGAGCGAACAGCTTTGAAACCCACATGCTAACCAAAAAAGGTCATATAGCCTCTAGGAGCCAGTAGCCTTTGTGTGTGTGTGTGTGTGTGTGTGTGTGTGTGTGTGTGTGTGTGTTCAGCACGATGTGGTTGCAGTAATCTGTCATCTCCCATCTGAGGACCAAAGAACCCAATACCATAAGTTTAACTATTTCTTCTTGGTTTAACTTGTTTTTGGGGTTAAGGTTTCTGTGTGTGTGTGTGTGTGTGTGTGTGTGTGTGTGTGTGTGTGTGTGTGTGTGTGTCTTTGTCCACTGTCCATCACCTGTCACTTTTTCTCTCCCTAACTCACACTTTGTTTGCCGGTTTCTGTCTTTCCTTCCTTTCCTGTAAGTCTCCTCTAACCGCTCTAGGAGACTTGTTAGCCATGTTGACATGGCCACTGCTAACATTGGCTTTGTGCTATTCTAAATTAATCCTGCTCATAAGAGCACAGTCTGAAGCTAAAATGTGGGAGCCTCGCTGTGTGATAACGCTGCTGGCACTTCAGGGCTTGAGTACAAGGGATGTTTGTCGTTCCCACACTGAACTTGGCATGGTTTTGTGCTGCTGGCCGACGTAGAAGAACAAAGTGAGAACACTGTTTGAAATATCTTCCTGGTACGTCTGACCCTGAAGGTAGTTATGAAGCAGTCTTAAAAATACCAAACATGATCCGTGTCAAACTGCAATTATAATCCAAACCAAATGGATAATGGTTAAATGCAGACTGCAGGATAAAGACAATGCAAGTGAACAGAGACTACTGTAATAGAGGTCGACCGATAGTGGATTTTTAAAGGCCGATATAATAACAATAGTTTGGAGCAGGAAAAAGCCGATAGCCGATTAATCGGCCGATATTTTCTTTACTTCTGTAGCCTAGTCGGCTACTTTTGCATACACCGCTTTTAATAAATCAGTTTTTTGTCACTCCGAATTTAATAATTTGTAAGAGAATATCCTGAAGTGTGATTTTGTGATTACGTTGTTGGAATATGTTCTATTTATTTACAATGGGCGATGCGCTAACCCTAACCCTGTGGTTTACAGTATGACTGGCCAGGATTACTTCTGTTGCACGTCCCGTTACATTCTTAAATGCGAACCATTAATGTTCGTGCATATTCCTGGGGTAAGGAGGATCCTTAAGTGTGCGATTTCATTTCATAAATGGATGGTTAAGTGGCTGGATTATTTGAAAGAGAGATCACCAAATTGGTACAGTAAGTAATTTAAAGTAACAGTGAATGATTTGTTTTCCTCCTTGTCTACCTGTCTTGTATCTGGGACAAAGAGCTGATAATGTTGTGTTATATATTCAAGAGATAACTTTTTTCTCCCCCTCTAGCTTGATTTTGTGTATGGAGCCTCAATGCAAAACGGTGATGTACGTGCCAGCGTGACCAGTGGCGGCTGTGCAGCCATCGGCCACTAATAGAGCCCAGTTCTGGCGATAACTATAGTTTGAAAAACATCCAATCGGCACCGATTAAGAGGAAATATCATACAATTTTAATATTCAGTGTGGTGCGTTTTGTGCCAAAGATAGATTAGTAAATGCTGATCTGATCATTTGTAATCCATGTAATTAAACACCTTGAGGTGGTAGACTAGCAAAGTCTCATATAAATTAGTGTTATTGTTTTTTCATTTTGGAAATAGCTGTTAATTTTCACAAACACCAATTATGTTCATCAGCACCAATAGAATAACAATGCAGTAAAGTAGAGGCTATTCCTTTCACTTTTTTGTATTAATGGCAAAACAATGCAAAACAAGGTGCAGAGTGCTATTTGACAGGAATTCAAGGTCAGATTAAGTCAAATCCTTTCCGGCTTCTTGCCCTGCACTGCTGGGAAATGCATCCTGTTTAAGTGGACACAACATGCTTACATGTACAAAGTTGTTTAAATGGGTAAAAGGTATTCATGTTTGCAGTAAACAGGCAGCAGGAGTGGCCGTTTTATTGATCCTATAATGGGATTGTCTGCAGGTGATACCATGGGACATTGAACGTACAGTCAATACATTGCTCCAACAGATAAATACATTAGCTTTATTTGTAACAGCAGCTCGCACGAAGAAAGAAAAACATAATTACCACGGGGTAAATATCAGTCATTTGGGGTGATAACGGCGGAAGATAAACATGCAAAGGTTTTCAAAGACAGGAGAGGAAGGAGTGAAGAATAAAAGGGAAGAGAGCTGTCTTTTTAGAAGGCAAACGGCCTGAGTGAGCTCTGACATTTTGGAAGCAGAGGTTAAAGCCTGTGAGTGATAGGAGTGAATTAATAGGGCATGGCAGATGAGACATCACTGTGGGTCAATACATGCACAACTGAAAACACACCCACGACACACAAACGAACACACATTCAAATGCACTCCGGTACGCATACAGTACGGATATATGGCTACTGTGCACAGTGCTCGAAAACGCTCTACCTCTGAATAAATCACTAGGATTTATGCGTGAGTACCCAATCTACTCTAATCAGAGACATTTCCATCAAGGAGTAAAGTTCAACTGCCACAAGAAATTAAAGAAATATTAAACGTCCCTAGAGTTCTGCACATCTTGATGAGTTTGCCCTCTGAGGCAAATTTGGGAATTTGGGCTATAAAAATGAAATTGACTTGACTTGACTGCCAATCTATTGGAGATCTTAAGCGAATGTAAACTTCCCCATCCCTCATCCATTGATTTGTCTCTGCAGAAATGCACTGAATGAGGGCAGAGATGCCATGGATGTGTGCGGATGTGCGGATGTGCATGGCAGAATTTAGAGCAGGAGAGAATTTAAAATGCCCGGCTTGTCCAGGTGAAGGAAGGTCAAAAAGAAACAAGCCTTTGGTGTTAAGGAGATGCCAGCCTTACAACCTTTATAGAGAGAAAGAGAGAGTCTATAATTAAAATAATGCAGCATATAAAAAGGTCTAGAATGAGACGTTTTATAGCGGCAGTAAAAAATAATGAGTCCCCTCAACAATAAAAGTACTGAGCACTTGGGAGAGGCAGAACAGGTTATACTGAAAGACGGAAACTATAAGAAATAAAAAAGGATGAACTCCACTATTATGCTTAAGAAAATATGTATTACTCCGACTACAAAGGACAAAGAGACTCAATTTTCTAGTGTTTGCATTTAAGGTAGAGTCACAGCACTGTACAGACCCAGCTATTCGCAAAGCTGCAAATTAAAAGATAACTTTCCTTGAATCCTTGCGTAACTTTAATTATTTGCTCTACTTCCTCTTATACATTATAAGAACACAGTCTCCAGCTTCCACTATCAATTTACAAACATAATTGGTCTCCAGTTTGGGACAAAGCTGGGAATGGTTTCTGAGTTGGCAGACAGTAAAAGTCATCGAAAAAAAACGGCAGTAATTCTTCATGTAGTTATCTTTAAAACGGCACAGAAATCTCATGTTTAATTGATGTTATTGTGAATAAATAAAGCTAAAATCCATGTCCAACATGTTAATGTCCTCAAACTTCAGCATCAGGTAGTGTCATGTCACACTTGTTTAATTTACTTTCCGCAGTGTTATTTGTATCTGGCTATTTCCCAGGATGATCTTTGTTATCATATTTAGTCGTTCCTTCTTTGTATGCATGAACAACTTTCCTATTGTTTCTCAAATAAGTCTGTTTACTTCAGATTTAATTTAATTGATAGTGAAATCAATTGCCAGTAAATCCCGCCTCACCCAACAGACGTCCATCTACATCTTTAATAAATTATGAAAAATTAGTGAAATGATATGTGTGAGAAATGGAGAACATTTTGAAGGAAGGAGACAGAGAGAGATTTAAAAAAAAAAGCATAGAGCAACTAAAAAAGGATGCACGACACTAACATTAATATTGACAGTGGGTCACTTCCCATCTGACTTCTCCCCTGCAGGCTCAGGCCTGCCCTTGTTCATGTGCCAGCTCAATTAGGCCACAAAGTGCTGTTGCCTGTCCAGTAACAGGACATGAGTATTGCCAAGTCAGCACTTATCTACCATGAATTGTGTATAGATAACGTCCCCAACCTGTGACCAAGGTACTGAATAAAGTGAGTTTTGTTAAAGGAGCAGTGTGTCGGATTTAGTGTCATCTAGTTCGCCTACCTCAGAGGCCGTCCTTACTATAATAACACTACCTCAGGAGCAACGGAAGTCAGACGCCAGCTGGCGGTATCACGGTTCTGCACTCTGCGGCTCACTTTACCACTGTTACACAAGCGTGTTGGAGAGCTACGGTGGCCTTCAGCTAACATAAAAACATGAAAGATTCTCTTTAGAGCCAGTGTTTGGTTTGTCCGTACTGCGCTACTGTAGAAACATGGCGGACCTATGTAGATATGAAGGGCTCATTCTAAGCTAACGAAAACACAATGCTTCTTAGTTTCAGGTGATTATACACTAATGAAAACATAGTTCTGAATATTTTATTCCATTTCTGCCAATAGATCCCCCAAAATCTTACACAACGCTTACACAGTACTATATCTTGTGGCTCCTTTTGTACAGCCAAAGGGAAATCAAAAATGTCATCCAGCATCGGATGTGCCAGATATCAAGGACAAACTTCAATATCTGTTTTTGGTTTTCCATGTTCAGACATAAAAAAACAGCCATATTGCCACATTCTGTCAGACAACAAAATGTTTGAAATGTCCTACTTTGTCATTGCAACAGGGGCCCTGTCAGTGATGCTGTCACTCAAGACGATGCTACGCTGCCATGTTCCTCTGAGGCTTTAGTCATGATGCTGATAACAACCCAGGGCCAAAACTATAGAAGAGGACACCCAGTTCATGTCCTCTTCTTTCTTAAGGGTGTCCTTGCATGTTTTTTTCTACACAAAGATGCAATCAATTCAGGAATGAAATGAATAGTTTTTTAATATTTTCTTACAAAGTACTGAATGTAATTGCAAAATCAATTAAATGACCAAAGAAAAGGGAGAAAGGCCATAGAAGGTTGTGTTGTGTATCTGTGTGTGTGTGTTTGTGTATGTGTGTGTGTGTGTATGTGTGTGTGTGTGTTTGTGTGTGTGTGTGTGTGTGTGTGTGTGTGTTTGTGTGTGTGTGTGTGTGTGTGTGTGTGTGTGTGTGTGTGTGTGTGTGAGTGTGTGTGTGTGTGTGTGTGTGTGTGTGTGTGTGTGTGTGTGTGTGTGTGTGTGTGTGTGTGTGTGTGTGTGTGTGTGTCTCTCTCTCTCTGCTTTAATAGGCTTTGCTGCTTCTTTGTCACATTTACATTTGAAAACCTGTGCCCCGCAAGCATCCAATAAGGCCAAGCCGGGGGACACTGTTGGTCTTTATGTGACAGCTAAAGTGGCCATTATCAGCAGAAAGGAGCAAGAAAAGAGACCGGAGTTAATCCGTGTTCTGTAACATTTTCTGTGAGAACGGGAGCAATTTTGAGAAGTTGTGAAACTGCTGTGTATAGGATTCAAAGTTTTCATTTGGGGCGAGCGCCAGTTCATCCCATTTGATCCGAGGGGGAACAAAGAGCAGATTAGACGAGAGACATACAAGGTGTCCCCTCGTTTCTCTCTTTTAACGGGCTTGTTATATAACTTTTCAAAACTAACCTTCCTCCGTGTTAGCTGCCAAAACGAGTGAGATGGAGCTCTTGCTGCATTACCTAATCGGAGGAGTAGATCAGATAAAGTAGATTTATTGTGTCCATTGAATCAACGAGACACCTATATGTCAGATGCCAATTATGCCATGACAAGACAGAACAGTAGAGCATTGTTTGATGGCTCCAAAGAGAAAAGGTCTGGGTGAATTCAGTATCTGGAAGACTCCACATTTCATATCTCTAAAAGGCCTTGGGCCTGTGTTTAACATTTCATAATCTGAAATGCTCTGTGCACTTTAATCATGACGACAAGGAACTTTCATCAATTACACACAATCCTTGGCAGGCTTATCCATTCAAGGGGAAGAAAGATAAATGATCCATGCACAAGGAAAAATATGGAATGAAAATACAAATAAGGTGAACACAAAAGGCACTGACACCATTTGTTTTGTTGGTAAAATGCTTATATATATAGTAATTGAAGGGTTAATTGAGGATAAGTCAATCATAGACTGTATATAAGAAGTGGACCTAGTCACCATGACGTCCCCCATTGGTTTGTGGACTACGGTTTTGAAGCCTGGATTTCAGCATTTTGGCCGTTGCCATCTTGGTATTTTGAAACCAGAAGTGAGACAAGAGGGACAGTTTTAGATGACAAAAATGTTAAAATTAACTTTCATGAACTGAAAACACACTGTGAAAGGGTTAAAGTCCTAAGACGAAAACATGGACAACACCCAGACCGGACAACGCCGTGGTAGCGACCTGTCAATCACAAGGTAGCCACACCCTAAAGCATACCCTACTTTATCGTCTATTTTACTCTAAATGGGACCATAATTTACTAAATGAACATCATGCTGTATTGAAGAAGACTTGAAACTAGCGACTGAGACCATAAACTCATGTTTACAATGTTTACTGAGGTAATAAATCAAGTGAGAAGTAGGGTCATTTTCTCATAGACTTCTATACAATCTGACTTCTTTTTGCAACCAGAGGAGTCGCCCCGTGCTGGCTATTAGAAATAATACAAGTTTAAGGCACTTCGGCATTGGCTTCACTTTTCAGACCCCGGATTTGCCCACTGGTTAAGACAGACACATCCAGTAAGTTCTCTAATACAAAAGGATAAAGAGAGTAACTGAGAATGACAAAACAGCCTCCAAAATCACTTTTCGTGTGATTGTCTAAAGAACATCTACCTCTGACAAATAATAAGCACAAATTTCCATCTTGGAGACTCACAAACCCTTAATTTGAAGACAACAGTGTCCATTTGTTTGTCTGTTGTCACTCAACTAGATTTGCAAACTTTTCCACCCATTAAATTGGAATAACAAGATAAAATTGAATAAAATAAAATATGATGTCTGGAGCTATGAAATGAAGAACAGGTTTTTGATGATCTTTGCACTTTTGGTAAAATTATTACCTCTGTTTCAGAGCTAACGATTCCTTCAGAAGAAGCATCTCTAGTCTTCAAATTTGAGATCTGGTTCTGATTTCTGGGTTGGACATTAATTATTATTCCTCTTATATACTGACTAGAAAGAAGAGTAAGAATAATTCCTGAAATGAGGTTGGTCTCTGATTAATTACCCTTTAAAGCGCACTTTATCTTTATCTTTAAATCTAACAAACCCCCTTTATTCTGTCAGTGTTTCTCCATCTATTCCCCAATGTCTTATCTCTCGTTCCTCTCTTCTCTCCTCTTCCACCCTTCATCTATAACTTTTCTCTGCCTGACTCAGGCATCGCCTCAAACTCCAGTCAGTGGTGCAGTAATCAACTCTACAGTGCGAGCGAGACTGTTAAACAAAAGGTAGCAAAAGACACAAAAGCTGAACTAAGAAGAAACTTAGCTCAAAGCACTCCAGTCAGTAGTTACACATCAAAACATGTCAAGTTACTTTAAAGTTTCCTAGCAGCAAACTGGGCCATTTTATGTTACTGTTAGGCAGCAAAAAAAAACATTTGTGTCCTAGATGACACTAGCCTCAGTTTGTGCATGTGTGTGTCTGTAAAGTTGGTTTGTTGTTTCTGTAACACAATGGTCTTAAGTGACTAGATTAATGGGTGGAAAAGGGTGGCAGAAGTTGCAACCACCTGCTAATTTACAGAACATCAGTGTTGTCTTCTGCTGCAACATACTGTATGTAAAAAGTATAAAATTATCAGTGAAGGAAATAATGAAAAACTGCAGTCAAATACTCTAAACACATGAACAAGTGACAACACTACACATACCATATCATGGAAAGAAACTGCAGTTTCGATTTGCAGAAGGGAAAACTGGAGATAAGATACAAATTGCCAAGGGGAAGTGGAAACATTAGGTCCTGACCAGGTTGGTGGCTGTAATTCACTCTTTGGCAGTGAAAAATCTTCCCCTGAGGGTGACCGTAGACCACACTCTACCAAACAATAGAGGCTTTCTGGAAGAACTCAAGCTCGTGGCAATGTTTGACCCAGTTCTGAAAGGGCACGCTGTCAGAATGAACACAGTGAGTCCCCAAGTGGGGCAATTGTGCATAACATCTTCGCCACATATCAAAGTATTAACTTTATTGTCTTAGATGTAATGCCAGATGTCAGGCATGCCGAGCAAGGCTTGTTAAAATGGACCACACACAGATGCTACAAATCATTCAGAGTGGCCGACAGAGGAAAGCTTTTGATCTCTCTTTTGAAGAATGCAGAGGCATGTGACTGTGTTGCCAATATGAGAGGGAAGAAGGGTGTCCAAGCTAATTTCGGAGTTGAACCTTAAAGGTCCAGTGTGTAGGATCTGGCGGTATCTAGCGCTGAGGTGAGGAGATTGCAACCAATTGAAGCCCCTCCCGTGTGCCAAGTGCGAAGTTTGGTTTGTTCGTTCTGGGCTACTGTAGAAACATGGCGATGCAACATGGCGGACTCCGTGGAGAGGACCCGTTCTCTATGTAGATATAAACGGCTCGTTCTAAGGTAACGAAAACACAATGATTCTTATTATCAGGTGATTATACGCTAAAGAAAACACATTTATTAATATTATGTTCCATTTCTGCCAATAGATCCCCCTAACTGTTACACACTGGACCTTTAAAGGCTTATGTGTGCCACATGGGTCAGATCTAGGAGTAATGAATGCAGCAAAAAAGCTCCCAAGACAACCCGTTTTTGTATTTCGACAAAGTGTTGGGATATGTTGAGAAGCCACGTAATTATGACGCCAAAATGATGAACAGAAACAAGATGGGAGCGCTTGCTAAAGAGGCTTTTGGAGATGAGGAAGAGAGCTATTGATGGTGCTCGGCTGATATAAGGGTTCCTTCTCCGGGCCAGTGCCTTAAAAAGGCAAGTCCAGCTCTAGGGTGCAACTCCCTTAATAAACTAAACATAGACATAACCTACTATTCAAAATATCAGAGGTTCTCTTGCACAATAAAGCAAATCATTGTCTGTACGGTAACTACAAGGGAATTTCACAAAAAAAACGTATATATTTCTCTGATGTTTTACAACAAAGCTGTGTGGAAATTAATCCTCCGAATAGGCCTTTAAAGTCAGCCACAGTCAGAACTTCCCCCCCAGACCTCTTCCTGACACAGCCATACACGCATCGCAGGCATAAAATACGACTGTAATACCTTATCCATATTCATTTGTATGGACAGGTAAATACTTGATAATAGATGAGGCTTTAGTCTTACAGTAAACAGTGCAGGTGCACTCTCCTCCAGTCTGGCTGACACCCTCCATAAATGATTCAGGGAGTCACCAGATAAGGAGGGGCAGCCTCATTACCAGACCAAAGGACTTGTTGCTACATCTGAGCCCACTTGTTGCTGCGAGTAATGTGCTTCTCATGTTCGACACGCTGCAGGATCGGGTGTCTGTGCTGGCAGAACGATGTGACACAATCCTTTATATAACTCGGACACATTCCTTTACTGTCACTAAGAAGGATTAAGACAAACTGACACTCTTTTGTACTTTTCTGGTTGTTGCTGTTAAGGATTGCCTGCCAAAACCTCTTAACTATCACATACTACAGTGTAAAACTATTTGCCACGAGAAATAGTGAAAAGGAATAAAGCTCACCGTGGGTGCTGAGGAGGAAGGACGATGTCTCGGGTAAGCTGGCAGGGGGCATCCGCAGGTAAACTCTGAGACAGGTCATCATGGAGAGAGCATGCCAGCTGCCACCGCGGACGAGATGGTTTCAGCAACTACAGAGATGAGAAGAAACGAAACATGATGCTCGTTTGTTTGTGTGCGTGCGTGTGTGTATGTGTGCAGTTAAAGACAGACAGAGAGAGCACAAAGAAAAGAGATCATAAAACAAGGGCTGTCAAAGTTAACGCGATAATAACCAAATTCATCTTAACGCCACTAATTTCTTTCACACATTAACGCAACTTGGCGTCTCCCCTTTACAGACATGCCCACTTTATGATAATCACATGCAGTTTGGGGCAAGTCATAGTCAAGTCAGCACACTGACACACTGACAGCTGTTGTTGCCTGTTGGCCTTGAGTTTGCAATGCTATGATTTAAGCGTATTTTTTTATGCTAAATGCAGTACCTGTGAGGGTAATGACAATACAATGAGAATATTTGTCATTGTTTTGTTGTTAATTGATTTCCAATAATAAATATATACATACATTTGCATAAAGCAAGCATATTTGGCCACTTCCATGTTGATAAGAGTATTAAATACTTGACAAATCTCCCTTTAAGGTACATTTTGAACAGCTAAAAAATGTGCAATTAATTTGCGATTAATCACGATTAAATATTTTATTCGATTGAAAGCCCTATTTAAAGCATGTTGAAAATGTTGAGAAATGACTATATCTTTATGTGTTTTTCACAATAACACTTCATGCTTCAGCCAACGGTAGATTGTGATCCGTTACTGTGGCTCAACTGTTTTGTTTTCCAAGCATCCTGTTGGCTCTAGCGGTCAAGGTTAGATCACAATAATTGCTGGAATTCACCATTTCAATCTGCACAATAGATATAGGAACGGACACAGTTTATTACCCATAATTTCATTAAATGTACATAATGCACAGTATGCACAAATGCTATCTTTCTATATACTGTATCACTGACACTGTCGCTCCACAGCTTCCTCATTTACGTAAGTGGTGTAGCCTCTGGCCAGGATTTTATAATTATCTGCCCTAAAATTGGACTAAATGTAGCTTGTAAAGGACAAACCGTAATAGCAACACTATTAGTCATGGTCGTCTATCCATTGAGCATAAAAAGAATCATTATTAAAATAATCTGCAGCAGTACCGCATACCCATAAAAGCTTTTGTAGGGTTCGTCTGAATATTTTTGATTAATTCTGTTTAATCCGCCTGTTGTTTATTGTTTCTAATGAGCCACCTACCAGTGACAGATGGCTTTGAATTTGAGGTCAAACAATATTGCTTTCTATTATAATACAGCAGTTTCCTGGTTTTCTATGGGCTGGCTGGTTTAGCACCATTTGGAGCCGACAAAGACAATATGGGCTACATTCACTGTACTGTTTACAACTGTGCTTGGCAGCTGTCAGATGGATTTGCAGTGTTTTGACAAATGTACACAGACAAGAGTATTAATAACATGTGAGAGCCCAAGGTTAACTCAACAATGCCTGCTCAGTTTTTCCACGGATTGATCTGGTGGTTCCCAGAGGAAAAGAAAAGTCTTTCACCTTGTACTTTAACGGTTGCTCTGACCGTTAATATTCATAAATTATAAAATTTTCTTTTGTTAAACATTAAAGATACTTTTAGCATTCAGTTCAAAAATGGTAGGTGGGAAGTTTAAAAAAAAGACAAGTGATATACAATATTAATTTAAAACAAAGGAACAAAGGAACAAATTACATGAACAAAAGCAGCTTAGCTGTCTCCAGAGCAAACAGACAAAAAACATGTTTTTAATACACAGATTAAATCATCTGTGTAGAATAGATAGAACTAAACCAGTGTTGTGGTTGTGGCGCAATAATCCAGATTACTTTACAGCATGACTTAACACACCTCTGGGCGAAATGTTACACAACAGCGATAGCTACAGCTCATTATTTTGACATCTTGCCCAGTGGCAGTGGACCAGTAACCCAGAGATGAACTTCTCGGCTAATCCTGATTAACAAACTGCCCACCCACCAAGAAGGCACCCAAATCAAGCTTTATTTAAGGGAGATAAAAAAAAATGTGCTTGTTGAATTGCTTACCACACACAGTGTCCAAATTCAAATCAGCAAGTATTTCACACACAGCATTCTCACAACAATAGCATGCACTCGGAGAACCTATTTAGGGCTGACAAATATATATCTACAATTATCTCCTTCTCTTGCTTCTTGTCCCTCCTCAGGACTTTAAAGAATCATAATCCTTTTCCTTTTTCCTCTCATTCTGTCCTTCCACAGAAAGCCCCTGATTCATTTTGTCCTTATCAGTTATAGTGAAGGGAAAACAAAAGAGTTCACTGAAACTCATACTCTGCTTCCCTGAAGGGGAAACTGGGCAGATAATGCTACTGTGGCGTGGCATGGTCTGTGTTAGGGGACGGAACTGGACTTCCATATCCATATATGTCAGTTCCCCACGGAGATACAAAATACACACACTTTTTATGACATTTTTCAACAGAAAAAAATACTAGACAACGCAAAGTCTGTCCAATTTTCCGATACCAGTCAATCAAAGCACATCAAACTCACACTACTCCTTTCCAATATATCATTCTATACTCCCCAATGTTATCTACTATCACCCAGCTGGATAATAAAGCATAGAATATTAGAGAACAGCTTTTCCGGCGTTGTTCATTTGGGGGTGCTGACATTTTACAAACACACGCGTATATGTTTTCATAATGTTTTGTTTGTTTATTTCTTATAAAAAAATATAATAGATTTATGAAACTGTTCATTTAAGGATCTGAGGCCAGGTGTAATTTTTCCCATTAGTAAGTTTGGCCTAAAAGAGTTACAGCAGCTTATGTTAACACTCATTTGGCAAAAGAATTACTCATATATGCGAATACATGTCATGTGTTGCACTACAAGGCTTGAGATTTAATTGATAGGTTATCCACACACGATCCGTAGTGACTACTATCAATCAAAAAAGCTGCTAAGTGACTAAGTAGGCTCTGTGACGCGCTTAAAGAAATCCATACTTAAGTCCAGATGCATTTTATTATGTCTATTAAACGAAGGGAATTACAAACAATAACTGGACTGGAATAACTAAACAGGAGCCTTGTATTTATACTGTTATCTACAGTTGATTCATTAAAAATCAAGTAAAAGTTTTGATATAAACTATAAACACAAAACTTCTACAGGGGCCAAATATTTTTGTCGGACGGCCAGATTTGGCCAAAGGGCTGCTCTGTCTACCAAGAGCAGTTTTAGCCCCTGGATGGCCAATATCACAAGCAACACGTTGTGGGTCAAAACCACAGTACCCTGAAGATATATATATAGCAAATATTCCTATGGCCCTGATAGGTTCAGGAATGATAACTAAGTGCAAGGTAAAGACATACAGTTTGTGCAAGGCAGAGAAGTGTGAGGAAGGAGCAATATCAGGTGCAACTGGAAGGAAGGTATGAAGGTAGGCGAGGGAGACTTAATTAAGATAGAAGAGATAAATAGAAGAGAGAGGGACAAGTTCCTCGAAGAGATGAGTTTTCAATTTGCGCCGGAAGATTGGGGATGACTGTGCAGTTTTGACTGGGGGTGAATTGTGGAGGGAGAAGAGAGAAGGAAGGCTGTGTGCAGAGATGTCCAGATTGCCACGGGGGACAGCTGAGCACCTGGTGGTGGCAGACTGCAGCGCATGGCTGCTTAATCAATTAAGTGAGTGACACGCTATATAAGTCTATTAAACACACAACCAGTAACAATCAAACAAGGTGAAGATGTGAGGCGCCGGCAGACTAGATGCAGAACAAATGCTTAATTATAGGTTAACTAAAAATAAAGGCAATGAAGTTACTGATGAAATAGACTTCAGCTGAAATGTTTTGTTAATCGAGTAGTTGATCAGCAAAAAAAAATTGACAATTGATTAATTGTTGAAGTCAGTTATCACACACACACAAAAAATGTACCGCTTCCCACTTGTCAAATGTTAGGATTTGCTGCTTTTCCTTGTTTAATGTCATTATATATTAAAGATCTGCAGGGTTTGGACTGTTGGTCGGACAAAACGAGCACTACAGGCACTTTTCACTATTTTTTGACATTTTATAGACTAATGATTAATCAGAAAAAACACCAATAATTAAAATAATCATTAGTTACTGTTTGGGGGACCAAATCGGCGAGGGCTGGAGTCTAGGGACACTCAAGTATCGGACTTGAGGCAAACCGAATCAGGGACAGAGAGCCAGGAAATTCCACCAAAAAGGGACTTAAGTTAGATGAACTTCCTCTTTAATCATCATCAAATGGTGTATCTGCATTAAATGAACAAACAGCCTCATCTTGGAATTCAGTTATTGTTTACATCAGCTCATCAACATAAAATACCGGTGTTCTGGCCTGCCAAATGGGCACAAAAACGATGGCAGAGTCTCCCGTTTTCAATATAAAGCCGCACAAAAGTGTGTCTATTGCAACTTATGTCATACAAAAGTACTATAGGAATTTAGCCAATTTCTTATACTCAAGAAAAATCCTGATTATCTGGTTTTACTTGACTCATTCAAACTATAGTCTTCCTTCACATAATCTTATGCTACAGTGAGTTACAGTGCCATTTTTCTGGTAGAAGGTGTGCTTATTCTCCATCCAACCACCTCAGTCCACACATCCATCTTGACTGGCACCAATAAGGGAATACAGCTCATTCATCATTTCTTTGAGCAGTGTTTTGTTTCCTGTCTTGAACCTGGGCTTGTTTTCTGAATGTGCAATCTCTTCATCCAAGCAACCCCATGTATCTATTATTCATTTCAGGACGACGTATTGCTTTTATGAGGCTTCTAACATCAGCTTGCTTTTGGGCTTATAGTTTGTAGCATCCTAAGTGTTCCTGTCCTGTGCATTGATGTGTCAATGTGAGCTACTAACTATTCAGTGTGATAGTGAAGCACACTTTGCTCCAGGTCTCGAAGTACCTGTGTGAAGTCTTCCATAAATGTTGCAGAATATTTAGCATAATATGGGGGGGAAATGCTTATTTATATTGCACTTTTTACTCCAATACATTTATTTGACAGCTATAGTCACAAGTTACAAGAAATGCAGAAACATTACTGAACTGCAGTCCTGATCTGATGGGCAAATATTAATTAAAACAAGCAACATGGCAGTCTAATTTGGTGTCTGAAAGCTCTTAAAGTTACTAAAAGGAAATGCCAGCATCTGAACGATGGGCTTCACTTTTTAAGCCGGAGGTTGGCAGATTTTTTTAATCTGTATTTTATTCTTTACAGCTGCACAAAACTATGTTCCATTAGGTGCAGAATAACACGCCTATTTTGTACAAATCGTATACAAGTGAAGATGATTATTATTGCAGTCAGTACAAAAAGTATAGAGGACAAATCACTCTAAAAGATGTTTGTGTTTTGCTACTTTTAGATGTGAAATATCCCACAGAGTCAAAAAGCAATTCTAACATGTTCAATCATTCATTATTTAGCTTATTCATTTGTTAAGGCAGTCAGATAGTGTCTACGGAGGACTTAACTGATCCAGATTAGTTCACTCTGTTCCAACTGTATCTGCAACACTGCTGACTGTGCAGGAAGCTATATATTTTTATCAGTATGTGACGTTGTCGATGTATATTCCAATTAGAGATGAAATCTTTATCGTCCCATGTTCCATTTAGTGTATCTGATTCTGTGTACCTCATCACACTCATTGCTCTCTTTTCCTGCCACAATATTACTTTTTTGATTAAGTAATTGAAAAAAAGCCTTGTTGAAGGCAAATTAAATAAATTTGAGAAAAAACCTGTTTTTATCCTAATAGAATAGCAGCTCCTCACACAAAATGCATGTGTGGAACAACATTTGCGTTGCATGTTGTGTTGATGACATCCTTTTTAAGACTGTTCAGTCAGTCCAGTAAGTTTATGAAATATTTTTTTCCTTTGTCCACCTGTCAATGTATTCCATTAAGATACAAATACACCAGAAACATTCTACTGAAACATACAGGTTAATGTCATAAACACTCTGAGGCAGTCCAAGTTACATTTAGTACATTTGAAGTTTTAACAAAAAAGACAATGGCACAACCTACTGGACATCTTATGAAATGCATTTTTCTAGTATATCACTTTGATGTGATGCAATGCACAGCAAATTATCATACTGTACTTACTAGAGGAAATATACTTCCTAGTGGTAGCCCCACATGTAGAGAAAATTAAATTGCATTTACTATAAGTTACAACTGCATATAAAATGCATCCAATGCATGCATTTAAAATGTTGACTTATTTAAAATGTGGTAAGGTGCATGCTAATTTATTTCTGATACATTTTTTATAATTGTATAGTGTATTTTATCTATCAAATGTACTCTATAACTGCTAAAAGTGTATCTCAGGCTTCTTACTATAGTGTTAAATGCATGTCCGGTTAGTTCCTGCAACATTTACATGTAACGACAAAATGCTGCAATTCCAGTTACTACTCCATTCTGCAACTGAACTGCAGTCCTTTTGTGTATTTGTTTGTTTGGACATGTGCTCAAAAGTTGATGTGGGCTTAGGCACTTGATCTTGAATATTTCGCTACCCTGCCATTCTCTACATTTGCACTACAGCCAACGTCCTACTCATATAGTGGTATCTTAAGCACAAACTTTACTGGTAATGTGGAGGATGGGGAAATCAGTTTGCAATTTACTAATTGTATAACACATAATCCCACAAACAGGACTGTGTGTATCTCTATAATATATATATTATAATATTGTAATGTTAAATTCTATGTTTCAGTCTGTCTAACTCGACCCTTTGGTGATTTCGGAGGCCAAAGTGCGTGGTTGTATCATAATGGATATGTTTCATTTGGGTGGACATGGACAAATATGAAAAATTATCTGCTGCACAATGAAGAAGAATTTTACCTTACATCCCAAGCTGCTACTCTTGTTCTTTTCAGTCATTTGAATCACAGACCTAGCTGGCAAGCACCTGCAAAGCACACGTCACACACACAAAAACACACATACGTCTGACAAATATTACAGCAGTTTTAAATGCATTTCCAGATGCTTCAGAATCACAGTAAAGACTTTTTCTAAACTTGTTCTCCAAGTTGAAGCAGATTAATTTAGACAGGTTTAATGATAATACACCTTTACGGAGAAACAGGTGTTGTGTCGAGTACTGTTTCCCATCGATATGCGTTTCCCCCTACCTAAACCTGAACCAACCCTTATCTACGGAGCCCCCCTAGTCCCCTAGGAGAAAATTTGTATTATCTCGTTCCCTCGAGTTAGTATCTCGTTCCCTCGAGTTAGTATCTCGTTCCCTCGAGTTAGTAACTCGAGGGAACGAGTAACTAACTCGAGGGAACGAGATACCTAACTCGAGGGAACGAGTTACTAACTCGAGGGAACGAGTAACTAACTCGAGGGAACGAGATACCTAACTCGAGGGAACGAGTTACTAACTCGAGGGAACGAGATACCTAACTCGAGGGAACGAGTTACTAACTCGAGGGAACGAGATACTAACTCGAGGGAACGAGTTACTAACTCGAGGGAACGAGATACCAACTCGAGGGAACGAGTTACCAACTCGAGGGAACAAGTTACTAACTCGAGGGAACGACTTACTAACTCGAGGGAACGAGTTACTAACTCGAGGGAACGAGTTACTAACTCGAGGGAACGAGATAATAAAAATGTTCTCCTAGGGGACTAGGGGGGCTCCATACTTATCCCTAACGGGGCGCTATCGCTTTAACAGGAGTGAAACACTATTCGACAGGGTAACAGATTTCACCATAACACCGGTATGCCACTTTCCACCGCCATCTTTGTTTGACTAAACTAATTTAGTGACGGGTTAAAAAAACTAAAAGAAAATGTTGCAGCCCGTGGAATATGTTTATGTTCCAGCTAAGAGTTATTGGTATCCTGAAAACATCTTCAAAACAGCCATATTTGCTTGTCAACTGTTCTGCTGGGCTTTTTAAACGTTGACTTGTGTTTAGTTAAGTGGAGAAAAAAAGGCTAATTAACCTTTAGCTAGCTCTGTAACTCCAATTATCAATGCAAAAACGTGTGGCGTCACTCATAGCCTACCTTATTACTTGAAGTGGGAGATAACTTAAGGAGTTTTTAGGTCAAACGGGAACTGAAAACACTTTTTATGAGAGTGTAAACTGGCTACTTTGCTAACCCCTGCGAGGAATTCACATGAACGCATGATAAAAGAACCGGCGCTACATTCAGTCAGTCGGATGGACAGGACAAGTGAACTGCGCATGCGCTCCAAGCAACCATAGCAACTACGTTTGGAACCTTGTATCAACCAACGTTGCCAACGTAACATTTGCGTGCTGTATTTAACGTAGAGCTGTGCTATGGTTTGGCGTTGCTAAGCTATCTTGACAGCGTCGCGTAGCAGCAATAATAACCACTGTTATTAACTGGACGTTAGAAACTGGTGCCAAAGGATATCGACTTCAATTACATGACACGGATACGTCTTTTCTCTTTCCACCCGGAAGAACAGGTTAGTGGGGAGGAAGTTCTTCACATGCTGTTTTTGAGTTAGCAAGTAGCGTTAGCATCTTTATGTGTTCCCCAACTCAGTGACATTATCGCTAAATTAAGCTGTATTTTACAGATAATATTTAGGAATGTGTTTTACAAGCCACCCGTCACCAGTCGTTTACAAGAGGAACTAGAAAAACACCTCAATGTTAAGGTTGCTAGATTTCACGTAAGTGCTTCTGTGGATACCATCAGCTTATATAGACTTATTAGGATCATAATGAGTCAAATCGACAATAACTCTGACCAAGGCTAGTGATGTATCAGCTATTTGTGATCCACTGAAAATGAAACCGATTGATCTCTGACAAGAAGTATGAAACAACAATAACACCAGGTTCACTCATATATCTTTGGCAGCCATGGAGTTTCTCCCAGTACTTGACCCCCTAGATAAACCCAAAGAAGGAATATGGTAAGTAAATTCAGATCATTTAACTGCACTTGTGATGTGATGAGCTAACTTTTTATCTTGCTGAAATTGTTTTTGTTGTCAACAGGTATTCTTTGATACCCAGGGGAGGTGCTCCAGGTGTTAGTGTGGGTCACACCTGCATGTTTATTCCATCTGGAGATGGAGGAAAAGAAAGGATCTTTATTGTTGGGGGAGCCAACCCCAACGGCAGTTTCTCACATTCGCATATCATAAATCTAGGTAGAAAATGTCAACAAACAATCTGTCCAGGGATATGACATCTGCATAACTGTTTTATAAGCTCTTAACTAAAAATTGTGTACAGTGTCACTTGTCCCAGCACCACATTGGTAAAACTCATTCATCATTTGTTATGTACTTGGCAGGGTCATTATTGTGTTCCCTTCACATTCATATTATCGTGCTTTCTTTGCATTTTTCTACTCTGACTGCACCAGATGATCATGAATGGGACATCCCAGAGTGGGAGGGTTTGGAGTCACGGTATGAACACTGCAGCTTTGTGCCACAGAGCTGCCCTCAGAGCCTGTGGGTGTTTGGAGGGGCACAGCAGAGCGGCAATCGCAATTGTATCCAGAATATACAGCTAACAGGTAAATCCTAAATATAAATTCACCCAGTAATCTTCATTAGTAGCATAGCACTGTGGTTATTTCGCAGATTAACACGGCTTCACTCATAGAAGTGGTGCTGATCTGCCGTATGAAATCATCTGCTGTAGTGTTTGGTTGTAGACTCTCTCCATCATACACGTTTGTCATGTTAGATGTAGACTATTGGAGGTTAAATGGCACTTGTTTTTTTCACTGGTTTGTAACTAATGTTGTTGCTGACCATAGATGTCTGTAAACTGAGTATGATCCACTCTTTCCATGTGTGTCCAGAGAGTGGGTCTCGCTGGAAGAATGTAGCGGTGAATGGCCAACCCCCCAGTCCCAGGACATACCACACCAACTCGGCCTGCCTAGGGGACAAACTATACGTCTATTCTGGTGGGGAAGCAGGAGCTGCACCTGTCTCGGACCCTAAACTCCATGTCTTTGATACAGGTTTGTGTTTAACTACCAGCTTAACTTAATTGTAACTCCAACACCCAGAAGATCTTTCTGCGAGGTATCTTGTATTACCACCAACAAATAAAGTTAATTAATAAAGTGACTTTTTAAGAGATAGTGTGATAAATCCTAATGTGCCTTTTTGAGAGGTACAGAAAGAGATAGATGGCAAACTGCACAAATGTTAAGTGGCATTTAAAGGTCCTACACACCCCTGTGGGACACTCACAGCTAAATGAAGCACTCTTCTTTAAGGTGTAGGGTATAAATACAGCTGCAAGCTTTGGGACAAACTTCCCACTCTCTGACGGAAACTGTTGTAACGTTTCTTAGCCACGGTTTCGTATCAAGCAGAAGGGATGTGCAAAGGTTCACAGTATTAAGAATAAAAAAGAATATGCATAATTCTAGAGAAACTAAAAATAAAAAATAAAACCTACTCCCATGCTTCTGTGGGGTCATTTCTTTTCTTTTTTTGTAAACATCTTCCCTGTAAAAATGAACGCGTCTACAGTTTTCTAGACTAGACAAGGGTAGATTTGTCCTAAATAGAATGTAACCTTTCAGTTGTTAACGCCTGTATGACAATATTAAATGTCTATCTTAGTTTGAGCAGTTTACGTCTGTACAGGTAGGTGCACAGAACTACATTTGTACAGAGCGTGTTCAATGACGAACACAAAACGCTATTTGCACGCGGCCAGTAAGTCGGCATCGATCCACGCTTGCTGCTGGAGGGTTAGATAACCCACTTCCACTCCCCGCTGATTGGTGTGGGATATGTCGGACCCTCCACACGAACGCGCAAACGGAGTGGAAGCGGGTAGGGAGAGGGTGTAGGGGGTGGTTTGAGAAATGCCCTGTGACTGTGCTTGATGGACATATCCCTGACTACCCACTTACTTTTGTTGCACCTGTTATGGCAGGACAATTTGCACGTTTAATATTTTTATTAGTAAATGGTGATTTTTAATTCCCTACATAACTGCTCTCAACTTCAACCTGAACAGAGGTCTATTCAAGAAGAAGAATTGGAAACACCTGTGTGGGTGTGCAAGGTCACACTGAAAGCATCCAGTCTGTAATTGTGATTATGTTTGGGGAAAATATTTGAGCTATTTTTGATTGCAAAAATGGCAATATGAACATTTTGTGCTTTGGCGAAAATGTATACCAAAATAAATTCTTGAGAAAAGGATCCATAACTTTTGATCCTGTTTATTTAGAACAGTTATGGACAAGAGAAATCATTACAGGCTTTTTCACAGTAGCTATTTTGACCTGTTGTACCAGGAAAAGCACAGGTGTAACTAATAACTTTAATTAATAATAATTGCTCTTCATTTAGGTGTGTCAACTTCCGGGGCCCTGTTTTTGTGCATACTGACTCACTGGCATGGGGACATTATGTATCAGAGTTATCATTAATGTTATAAGTAACACACCTGAGCTTTTCCTGCAATGACAAGTCAAACTGTGTTCTGCGAAAATGGCATGTGATTAGAGTAAATGTAAACTTTACTGTCTGATGCTACCTGACTCCATATTATGCACACAGATGTACTGTATCTGTGATCGATTTTCACTGTGTCCAACTCATTTAATAGCATTGGACGTGTTTAACAGCCGCCATAAATTAATGCATAATCCACCCATTGAAGGTGCGTCTGTCTAATTGTGTGCCTCAGATATGTGATAGCTTCTATCTTCTGTTGTTCCCAGTGTCTTCCACCTGGTCCCAACCAGAAACACAAGGCAGAAACCCCCCAGCCAGACATGGCCACGTGGTCGTAGCGGTGGGTTCAAAGATCTACATTCATGGAGGCATGGCTGGAGACAAATTCAACAACGATATGTACTCTCTTGACATATGTAAGCCTGACCCAAGTAAGCTAGTTTTGATTAGGATTATTTAAGAAAATTAAACCAAGTGTGTACTGTTTTAAAGGGAGCATGAAGTGGGAGAAAGTGCCACCCAGAGGAGACATCCCACCAGGAGTAGCAGCCCACTCAGCTGTGGTGCTGGGCAAGAACATCTACATTTTTGGGGGGATGACTGCAGTTGGAGCCGGCAACTCCATGCACAGATTCAACACTGGTACATCATTTTTTCAAAAGCCCTTAAAATGTGACTTCATACTTCATTAGGTCACACACAACACGGTTTATGACTACATCTATGAATGCTATGAGGTAGTTTAGTTCATGAAAACCTTAGCCCTTTTTTAAAACTTGTAACATATTTGGTTAAACTTCCTGTTTGCAGACAACAGAAGATGGGTCGTCATGAAGTTTGAAGGGGATATGCCACCCAACCGCCTAGACCACTCCATGTGTTTATTGCCCTGGAAGGTGTGCGTTGAGGGGAATGGAGATGAGGAGCAAGCCAACAGCCCAGCAGCCTCAGAGACAATAAATCTGGCCTTTGTATTCGGAGGAATGGACACCCAGGGCATCATTCATAATGACTGTGTTGTGACTGTGGTGACATGATGTTGTAATATTCATTTCCCCAAGTTGTAATAAAATATTTTTCAGTTACTACTTAGTAATTGCATATTTTGTTTTATTGGAAACCCTAAAACTGGTAAAAGGTCAATTATTTTTTTTAAACTGTCGATACTCAAATTCATTGGAGTTCTGAAGCATAAATCTGGGTGGTAAGAGAAGGCTGAAATGTTAATTATTTGAGTGAATATTTGTTAGTGTTGTGCACAGTTTTCAGTGATAAAAACATTTGGTTGTCTATGCCCAATGTATCCGGAAATTGTACAGAAAAAGAGATAAATCAAGTAGCATTTTGTATCAAACATTTATTTCAATGTCTTTCCAGAAGTACAATGACCAGATTCAATAAATAACTTTTAGCGTTGCCTGTGAACATAAAGAGCTTTCGATCCCACAGACACTCCACTCATGGACCCACAAACACCTGCCCTCCCCCCCACCCCACCCACTAATTCCCTCCCCACCCACTACAGAACCCCATCAGGACTGCCTGAGAACAGCAGCAGCAAGCCTCATATCCGGGCTGACGAATATCTCCGCCTTCCAGCGAAGAGAACACCTCTCACACACTGAAATTAAAGTCTTTCAGAAGATTCAGTATGGTTGCTTGTTATCGCCATCCCTTCCCAACCATTCCTCTCACTATTTGAGTCCCATCAGTCCAATATTTACACATCTAGATGCGGCTACCAGAGAGGCAAGGGGCGACAGAAGAGTTGACTGAAAACCTGCCTACAACTCATCCTTCTCCTCTTGCTCGCCTTCACCGCCTTCAGGTGGGGGTCCGCCCGCACTGCCATAAAGCTTGCTGATGATGGGCTGAACCACCTCCTCCAGCTCCTTCTTCTTGGCCTGGAAGTCTTCCAGCTCGGCTTCCTGGTGCGACTCCATCCACTCGATCTTCTCCTCCACCGCCTTCTCGATGGCTTCCTTATCCTCGTCCGACAGCTTGCCGCCGAGCTTCTCCTTGTCGCCGATCTGGTTCTTCAGAGAGTAGGCGTAGCTCTCCAGCTCGTTGCGGGCGTCGATCCTCTCCTTCAGCTTCTTGTCCTCGTCGGCGAAGCGCTCGGCGTCGTTCACCATGCGCTCGATATCCTCGGGCGTCAGACGGTTCTGGTCGTTTGTGATGGTGATCTTATTCTTGTTGCCTGTGCCTTTGTCCTCAGCGGTGACGCGCAGGATGCCGTTGACATCGATCTCAAAGGTGACCTCGATCTGTGGTACACCGCGGGGGGCAGGAGGGATGCCAGTCAGGTCGAATGTGCCCAGCAGATGGTTGTCTTTTGTCAGAGGACGCTCACCTATAGAGAGAATCAATAATTAATCTGGTGCAATATTTAATTTTTCTGTCTGCATACAAGGAAAATGTTAATGATACACATTCAAAACTTTTTTTAAATTCATGTTTGGCAAGTTTACTCTGTCCAACTCTTACCTTCATAAACTTTAATGGTGACAGTAGGCTGGTTATCAGAGGCTGTAGAGAAGATCTGGGATTTCTTTGTGGGCACCACAGTGTTCCTGGGGATCAGTTTGGTCATCACTCCTCCGACGGTCTCGATACCAAGGGTCAGGGGGCACACGTCCAGAAGAACCAGATCACCTGCAAGAGAGGAAAATGTTTAGTAAACAAGATAAAGTTTGCAAGCTCAGTTCGGTCGAACAGATACGATATGAGGAAGGTGGTTTACCGGTGTCCTCCTCTCCAGAAAGCACTCCAGCCTGCACAGCAGCTCCGTATGCCACAGCCTCGTCAGGGTTGATACCCCTAGAGGGCTCTTTGCCATTGAAGAACTCCTTCACCAGCTGCTGGATTTTGGGGATACGAGTGGAGCCTCCAACCAGGACAATCTCATCTATGTCAGGCTTCTTCAGGTCAGAGTCTTCCAGCACCCTCTGTACAGGCTTCATGGTGGAACGGAACAGGTCCTGGCAGAGTAAAAAAAACAAGGTTAAAAGGATTGTCAAACAATGTTTTATAAAAACACATAGTTGTGATAGAGTCATTGTTTTTATGCAGCTGAGCTGTGTGTAACTTACCATGTTGAGCTCTTCAAACTTGGCACGGGTCAGAGTCTCAGAGAAGTCTTCTCCCTCAAAGAAGGACTCGATCTCAATGCGGGCCTGGTGCTGAGCGGACAGCCCCCTCTTTGCCTTCTCAACCTCACGACGCAGCTTCTGCACAGCGCGGTTGTCTTTGCGCACGTCTTTGCCGGTCTTCTTCTTGTACAGCTTGATGAAGTGCTCCATGACACGCTGATCGAAGTCTTCACCTCCCAGATGAGTGTCACCGTTGGTGGCCACCACTTCAAACACACCGTTGTCGATGGTCAGGAGGGAGACGTCGAAGGTGCCACCGCCCAGATCGAACACTAGAATGTTCTTCTCGCCGTCCCTCTTGTCCAGACCGTAAGCAATGGCAGCGGCAGTTCTATAGAATAAAATGATGAGATTATTATAGGGGAAGGGAGGGAAATTTTTCACAATTTCAAAAAAGGACAACAGATGAATCAATTATTTTCATTAGACACTTACGGCTCATTGATGATTCTCATAACATTCAGACCAGCAATGGTTCCAGCATCTTTAGTTGCCTGGCGCTGGGCATCATTGAAGTAGGCAGGGACAGTGACCACAGCATGTGTGACCTGAAGAAAAGATGAGAACATTAGATTCAATTATACATTATTTATTTAGGAGCGGTATATCCTCAAATCGATATATATTCTTTAATGTTTAATGTACCTTCTTGCCCAGATAAGCCTCAGCAGTCTCCTTCATCTTGGTCAGCACCATAGCAGAGATCTCCTCCGGAGCAAATGTCTTCATCTGGCCACCACCGATGTCGACCTGAATATGAGGCTTGCTCTTCTTCTCAGTTACCTGAAAGAGGAACATGCATCAATATTAATTTCGCTCAATCATTTAGACCCTACAACTATAACTTTTACTTCCCTCTGTCAAGAGTCAAAACTTACCTTGAAGGGAAAGTACTTGAGGTCCGACTGCACAGAGGAGTCACCCCAACTGCGCCCAATCAATCTCTTTGCATCGAAGACGGTGTTCTCCGGGTTAGAGGTCAGCTGGTTCTTGGCAGCATCACCGATCAGACGCTCACCTTCGGCGGTGAAGGCCACATATGATGGGGTGATGCGGTTACCCTGGTCATTGGCGATGATCTCCACACGGCCATTCTTGAACACTCCAACACTACAGGAAAAATATTTTAGAAGTTATTACTCACAAGGCAACCATTTCTAATGATATTTAACTTAAAATGTTGCATCAGTACATGGTCTTATGTCACTTTTTTTTCTTACCAGGAGTAGGTGGTCCCCAGGTCGATTCCCACCACAGTGCCCACACTCTCCTTCTTGTCGTCGTCATCGGCAATCACGGTGCCGGCCACCAGCACTACAACCCACAACAGCTTCATCTTTGCTTGTTTAAACTCAGATCTGTAAAAGAAATCTGGGGAGAAGAAATACAATGTAAGAAAACGTGGCTTTGCGTTGATGACGTGGGCTCTCTGCCTCCTAAGTTCAGGTAGCTACCAGCTAACTGTAGTGCTGGATGGTCATTTACTGGGATTCAGACCCACGACAGATGGGAAGCGTGGCTTTTACCAATCTAAACCACCCGGAAAATGTCAAAATTTTAAAGGCACTGAAAGAATATGGGTGGAGCCAACATTTTTTCCCATCCGCCGGTAGCTAGCTAGGTAGCTAACCACGTTAGCGTGCCTAACAGACATGCGAGAGGAAATACTTTGCCATAATGAACACTTTAAAGTACGTTATTGTTGCATGGTACACGGTACAAACACAGGGACTGCCCTTGTGATTTAAAAAGCTACGGTAAACGTCTGGTGAATACATCACCGTCGTAAAATGTTAGCTTAGCTGGCTTCGTCAAAATGAAACGGTCTTAAAATGAGGTCCAACGTTGTAGAAAATGCAAAAACAATACGTCGTCGCATTATCATATTCGCCAACAATGTTTTATACATACCTTAATCGTAGTACATTCAATGAATTAACGGCCTTGACGTTGCTCCAACTTGGTAGCCTCTTATAGCGGAGTGTATCTTCCTTTTCCAGTCTATTCTATGTTCTTGTCTCGGTGTAATGATATTGAATGAACCGTGCTCTCTCCATATATAAGCCGTCACTTCTTCCCCGTCGTGGAGGCCCGCGATTGGCTGAGCAGCTGTTCGTTGGAACGCGCTGATTGGTTTCGTGCGGCACGCTGTCCGCCGCTGATTTGCACACATCGGGTCGAGGCGACGTCACGACTTTTGCCTACTGTGCCGATGCTCATTGGCTGTCTGTCAAGTGCATTCATGAACACAGTTGGAGCAATGACACGCCAGTCTAACTATTGAGGAAGAGTGCATTTTTCACATTTTAGACATTGAAGTTAGTGCTTTTTTTTTTTTTTTTTTTAAATAATGCCCCCACGTGTATTGGACTGATATTAATTCTCATGTTTTTGTGGTTTCAAGGAGTGTGACTGTGTGGATACTGTGTTGTATCATGTGTAGTAATAATGACTCACTACAATGAGTAAGAAATGTGCAAACCCCTGTGTAATATGCAAAGGACTAAATAGCCTAAGAGCACACAGTGTTACATCAGATGAACTGGACTGTCTGGACGTTTCATCAGTGAATGTACACACTTTCAATTATGGCTTAACACATCCAACTTGAAATGCAAAATCAAGTTTGAACATGGCCACTACTGTCTCAGTGATCACATATATTGATCACAAGTGTAGCCAACTTAATAATTTTGTGCACTGTTACAGTCCATATCAAACAAAACCACATACACTCTTATACAGTCTTCTGTCTGTGTCAAAAGTCTAAATAGGTCAAGGTTAGATAACTGGTTGCCAAAGCCACACTACAGTCTATATGAACTCTTTGAAATATGTAGACTCAAAGTATGACTATAAATAGGATATTTAAGAAAGTACTGTAAATATAGAATCAGATGTGTTTGTCTTCATAATGTTCACCTCTTCTCAATACATACCTCTGTGCAATATAAAAAAAACAAAAATGCCTGTGCAATACTTGTATATATTTACCATACATCATATTTCCTTTATTATTATACTGTATATTATTGTAAATACACTATTGTTTTATTTTATTTTTACTTTACTTTATTTTATTATGTTATTCTTTGCTACTTAACTTACTGTTTCTTTCTTAATGGAGCTTCCCAGCAAAAAGTATTTCACACGATTGTACCTGTATAACCGGCGTGACAATAAACATCTTGAATCTTGAATCTTGAATCTTCTGTTGTATAGTTGCAGGCCTAGTCATCATTTTTACTTGGCATGTCAGGCTAAATGTGAGGAACACAGTGAAAAGTACTCTTACTGTATATCAAAAAAAATCTGCCAATGGGTTGAGATAAATTCACTTGTCTCCAAAGCAAATCAGTTCGCTTCAAGAATTTTGTAAAATCAATGGTCATTTTATTGATATCATTGCAGTGATTGGCTTTAATCTGTCTTCAAGATACACACTCAACATTCCTGATATAAGTATTTTTTTGTTTCAGGAAAATTCTTGAAATGACAAGAAAATAAAAATAGAAAATCTGTGAAAAAATTCTGTGTTTTTGTTTGAGGGATTTGCTGTGACAGAGTAACACCAACATAGTTTCTTTTTTCATTCAAACAAGACAGAATAAGGCAGGCAGACACTGCATTACTATAAAGATGAATACGACACTTGAAACATGTTAAACAATTTTGGCCCTCAGATTTTTTTAAATAAAATCATGGCTTCTGACATATCTTCACATACTAATTACCTTTTTTTAATCACTGAAAGGATTTTTGAGGTTCTTACTTGTTTTGAACTGACTTGTTTTTCTTTATTTAAAATTACTTGACATTAATTACATAGAATTAATAATGATTATTAGACTCAAAAGTTAAATAATGTCTCAAGACTTGATCCAAGAGAGAGCAGTTGCTCACAAGTGATCTGGAAATTCTGCACTCAACCTGGCTCACAATATTTCTTGTCTACATTTTTACTTGTTGTATGGGTCACTGGCTTTGAAATATTGCATACTAATCAAGCTATTCATTTTTTATTCTTTTTTTTTCTTTTTCCCTACACTAGAGGGAGGAACTATGACACTGCTGGCTGGATGCTGGAGGAAGTGAGACAGATCAGATGCCAGAATGGGCGATCCCCAGCAAGAAAAACACGTATTAATACACATATGAATCACAATCAACATTAGCTCTATTTGTTTTTAAATATTATAACATGAATGACTGCATCATTTTGTATTTTTACCAAATCACCATTATTGCTTTTTTGTTGTTTTGTTTTACATTGTTAATATTCATTTACAAACATTTAAAATCCACTAATAATGTGTTCTGCAAACCAGAACACTTTCATTTCTGAATTCCTTGCCTTCCTTAGAGAGTTGAAACTATTAGGATAACTATTTTTCTGACATATTCTCCATGTACAAAGAGAAATTGCATATATTCTCCTCTCATAATTGACACAGATGTTTATTTTTCAACAAAAAGTACCCTAGTTCTCTTAGAATATTAGATACCTTATAATTAGCAACTGATATCTGTGGTTGTGTGAATGTATGGAGCTAAAAATTCCTTTATTGAATGCAAATACCAATGATTTCATTATTGATTTAGCCCTTTTTTTCCTCATATAAATAGTAAATGGTATTGTTTTATAATTATCTTTTTTTTTACCGCACCTCACAGTCAACAGGTCCAGAGTTTGAATCTTGGACATGATCCATTTTTCGTTGAGTTTGCATGATCTTACCAGTGACACATGGATATCAGCCAGGTGCTCTGCAGAAGTCACTCTCCAATGACATGTAGGTAAGGTTGATAAGAGACTAAAACCACTAAAGTGTTTACCTGTTCATCAGTATTAGCCCTGTGATAGACTGTCAAGATATGCATGATGCCCAACAAATAAACGCATTACAACAAGCAAAAAGAAAAGATTTGGGATGCACCGATATCGATACTGGATCGGATATTGGGCCGATACTGACTCAGATAGCTGGATCGGGTATCGGTGACAATGGAGCCGATCTATTCAATTCAATTCTATGTTTATATACTATATACAGTACATTATATACTGGAATTTCAATTATTGTTGACCAATTTGTTGCTGCATTTAAAAGGTTTCCACTTGAACTGTAATTCCTGATAATTTTGAATATTTCTTACCAAGTTGCTGGTGTGCAATTTATTACTTTAATGATAAATAACTATTCAGTAAATGTATATCTATGTATTTTTTATTCACATTTTGTTTTACGAAGTTAGGAAAGCAATGTTGAAGTCAAGCCTGATGTTGCCTTACACATAAAAGAATGATCCCAGTGTCTTCCACCACAGTGAGGCATACAGCTTATTAATTAAACACTGGTATCGGATCAGTACTCGGTATCGGCCGATACCCAAAGCCCAGGTATCGCTATCGGTATCGGGACTGAAAAAGTTGGATCTGTGCATCCCTAATTAAGATAGATCCACCTGTTTTTTTTTTTCAAAAGTTACCAGTTTCCTTCATGAGTAGGCTATGTTAGTTGGAAAAGTTAACAAGCCCATAAGAACATAACATGACAGTTTAGACAAAGCAAGAAAAGTAGTTATAGTGAAGACAAGAACACAACCAAGTCACAATGGGGTCAATTTTGTTGTAGGCCTAAACATTGTTGACACTGACAGTATCTGACATCTTACAATTATTTATTTTTATTTATTTTATTGGTTTAAAAGGACTGTGTGCACAGACATTAATTTTTTACATAGAAAGCAAAAGATGGGTGCACCAGATTTTAGACAATAGGCACAATAGACACAATAGACACAATAGACACACTACATAACATCGCAACAGGATCACAATATAACATCACAGTTTCAAGTACAATCCAAAATACAATAAATACATATAACACAATAATACATATGACAGACTTCAGTCAAGCAGCATTACCACAAATAAATACAGTAAAAATACCCCCTGCCTAATATAAAGTGTGTCATGGGGCTGGGGGGTTGAGATGTGTTGATGTGGGACAACCTATGCCACATCAATGTAGAATTAATCAGAATCAGAATCAGAATCAGAAACTCATTTATTGCCAGGTGTATGAGGTTTACACTAGGAATTTGCTTTGGTGGGTTGGTGCAATAAAACAGTAAAAATAACAGTAGGATAATTAAGTGTTAGAATAAGATAAGAATAAAAAATTGAAATCTACAAATATACAATAATATATATACACAAGAATTAATCCTAACCATTTCATAATAAAGACATAAATTAAACATGGATTTGTAAAAAAAAAAGACACAAAACAATAAATAGGTTGGGTTCATGGATGGGTTTAATTTTTTTAATTTTTTTTCTTACATGATCACACATGGGATGCCTGAGTCGTGCGACCCCTACCGGCAGAGACACAAACAGACACCAAACTGATGACGTGGTTCGGTCCGTCGTTGACCAGAGCAGCAGTATGGCCGACCAGAGCAGGCAAATAAAACTCGCTGCAGCTAAGAAAAAGGTAAAGTATTGAACAACTTATCCGGCTAAATAACACGGCAAGCGCTGGTCCCGTCTCTCTTCTGTGGGTTTACGTTGCCGGTGTTTTCTTTCGTCTTGTTATATCGTTGCATTTCTTCACGGGAGCAGGGGTGTTGTCATTCCACGTCGCCCGACCTCTGCGCCGACGCTCGTCCCGCCTCTGTCGCTCCTCTCGGGGCTTTTATGCAGCAGGAGAGACCGGTGCTTTCATTTGGGCCTCTGTTGATAGCATTAACTTTCCCAGATTACGCCGGCTATTTTTAGTTCTCATAAGTGTTTATAGCGTCCTAGTTAGTCAGTGATTAACTTAACTTACTCTCTCTGCCCAAAGGTTTCATGTGTCTTTCTCTAGCGAACGTTAAATGTAGTTATTAGCAAACTAGCAACGTTAGCAAGCAGGCTAACTAATGATTAGTTAGCTATGTGTGAGTGTAAAGAATGCTACACAGCAGTCGGGCAGCTTTCTGTATTTAACTGCAGGATATAGCTCGGTTATTTAAGGGAAAGGTCAACAAACAAGCGGTTTTAAAACAAACCCCGGAGCTAGCATTGTAGCACAGTTAGCATGATAGAATGACGGGGACTGTTTTGACAGCTGACACCCCTCTTCCCTGTCCTGCTGTGGGCTTTAGCTAGGTGTTAGCAAGTCAGAAAGATGGCCTTATCAAGCTGTGAAGTGTTAGCTTTCAGGAAATGACTCGTCAGCATTCCTTGCTGCTCTACAATCTTTGTGATAGCTGGCGATTCAACCCCAGTATTTTAGAAATGGCAGCTCCTGTAGGTTCCCTCTGGTCCCCCCACGACAGCTGTCACCAGGCGCCATGCCCAAACACATGCAGACAAGGGGAAGAGTGTTTACTTTCGCTTGGGTAACCTACATATAGATGATCATAGTTTAACCAACGTGATCTTAAACAATCAAGTCAAAGTGACAGTCAGTAACTTGTTGGCAGTGTGGGCTGTGCATTCAGTCTACATTTGAAACCGGATCTTTTGAGTAGCTGAGAGCAGAATGGGTGCAGTCAATTCCTGCTTCATCTCAGACCAGATTCACATCACATCAGCTTAATCAGTTAGCTTAACAAGTCCTTCCAGTGGTTACTTGTTCTGAGCAATGTCTGTAGATGGTTGGGGACAATTACAGAGGCCTACTGCAGGATTTGTAAGAGGTAATAAAATAAAGTGTTGTTTTGTCTTTCTGGCAGTCAATAATTGCTAACTACACTTCTTATACATCTTTTGTCTCCTTTTTTTTTAATGTGCTGCTCAGCTGAAGGAGTTCCAGCAGAAGAGCTCCCCTGCTAGTGTGGGAGGAGAAAGGGGTGGAGGAGGAGGAGGAGGAGGAGGAGGTGGTGGACCAGGGGCCAAGAGGAAGAAGAAGGTGAAGGGACCGAGCCAACACGATGCACGCTCAACAGACAGAAACTCTCCAGACAATGTAAGTCAGTCAGTCCCGGACGGTCTTTCTATTTATTTGCCTGCATGTCATTCTGCATTTGTTGGTCAAATAACAACTTCTCTTTGCGCTTGACAGTCTTTCTGTGTCCTTATTATGTCTGGTAGTGTGATCCTGTAAAATAGATTAAAATTTCCAGAACAGTTTTTCTCCTATTTGTATTTTAAACACTGTTCTAGCATTAGAAAGCATGACTGTTTATTAGGGATGCATCTATTCATTGGCCAAACATTGGTATCGGCCAATATTCGCCTCGTTGACTGCCATCGACCTATTGGCAAATAAGATGACATTGGCCGATGGTAGGGGCTGATGTTTATCTGTTGTGTTGCATCAACTTTGCGCCAGCTAAATGTTGTGTTGTTTATTTGCGGTCAGTCTCTGACAGCAGTAACCATAAATTTGTATGATTGAATTTGTGCTCATTCAAAGACAGTGTAAATTAATGCTGAATGACTTTAAAACAGCTCAGTTATTTATTTATTTTAAAATGAAGAGGTCTTTTGTTCCCTGGCACAAAAGGGGAATAGATAACAGCAAAAACAAAATAAACAAAAACACTGGTATCGGTCTCGGCCAAATTGTTATTTTAAACATCGGTATCGGCCCAGAATTTTGCAATTGGTGCATCCCTACTGTTTATAACATGCAGACAACATTCATTGTTTTGTGTATGTACATGTTATGCACATGCAATCTGCAACATTTCAATAAGAACAGTTTTATAGTAACTGTGGGCTGGCAGAGCAGTATATACTGCTACCGATATAAGAGATCCACATGCTTGTAGACAAAGTCCTTTTAACATTTGGTTTCTCCAAGTGTTAATGATATGTAATGGCCTGCTTGGCCATTGATCGCAAAATATGTTGCTGCTTGAAATGATACGGCGGAATTACTATCAAGCTGGCAAATACTTTCCTCCTTGCTATCAAACACACACACTGTGCCAACAACACAGTTAGCAGTATTGACAGATTTGCTAGCCAGGTGACAGTGTGAAAATAATGTTTATCTAGGAAAGAGCAGGACACTGGACAAGAGACAGATAGTTTAGCCCCTGATAATAACAGTGGCCATTATAGTGGCCAGGGTTGTATTGCAGCAAAGGGTGAGGTATTTGGTTAAATATACTGAGAATTTCAAGCACTCATAGATAACTGCATGGTAGAGTAAAAGCCAAAGCCTGCACATAAACTGTATTTTTGTTCTTAGCTCTATACATTTTGAAAAATGATTATCTTTGTTAACTGACCATCAGTTTTGCACATTGGTTTGTGTCACATCAACCTTACTTTATAGGGCACTTTTGAAAAGATTTGTTGTAAAAAAAAAAAAGCACATTCACATTATATTCACATATTTATAAAGTGTTGCCATCCTGACTAGTAGTCTCCTCTCTCTGTTAATAGCGTCTTGATTTAAGGGACAGAATATGGATATACAGAGACTGATGCTTATCAAAACTGTAATGTCTATCTCTGATGAGTAATAATTAATTAATCATGGAAGCAGTGAATTACTCTCAGATGTTTTCAACATGTCAACATTAGAATTTAGACGTTTTCTGAATTAGAAATAATACTTGGGTAATGTGTTTTGGCTGGTGATTTTGTAAAACAAACAAAAAATGTCATCTGTCACTATCTGTTTGAGCTCATTGACACACACTTAATTTGCTTATTTGCTGCTTGACAGTACTATCACATTTAAATATCAAGCACCGTCTACTTCTGTGCGGTCTGCTTTAAAACTCTGTTAAGCAAATTGAGAGTGTGCCTGCCGATGAGGACACACAGTTGGGCATGTGACTCCAGCACACGGCTTTCACACACAGGGGCTGACTGACATTCAGGTCAGTTTTCCATAGCCCGTGTCGGTCAGTAGTTCTCTAAGCCTGATTGGAATCTGGGCCCGACACAACTCTGCTGCTGAGTCTCGTTGCTTGTTCTGATGCAGTTTTTTTCCCCCAAACATGTTTGATTTTGGTTGGTCAAGACCGAACACTGAGGGTGATGCACTAAGGCAACATTTGGAGAAATGCTGCACCGCCCCTGCACTCTTATTCTGAAGTGTTGTTTACATGAGTGATATTTATTCTGATAGGGTTATTCTGATTATTAGTGGTAAAAAAAAAAGGCTCCATAAAAATGCAGGCATTATTGGCTGACTTGTTGGACCGGGCATACTAGCTTCAGTTTCTCATCATTACACACCCAAGTCACTTCTAGTCTTCCTCCTTCTAAGATTTCTCGTAGCAGCTGCTTCTCTGTGCCTGTTTGACACTTTCTCCCCTTTCACATCTCTTTCATTTTCCACCCTCCTTTCTTCTTTCCTGTAGTTTGACAGTATTCTGAAAGCACTTAGTCAAAGCAATGGAGTAGTCCTACCTCCTTATGGCAACAGTCAGGTGAGCCTCTCTCTCTCTTTCCTTTCTTTGTTTCTGCCCTGTCTGTTTTTGTTTCTGTCTGTCTCTGCATCCCTCTGCTGTAAATAGCTGCACCTCATGCGGTATTTAATGTTGTATCATGCTTCCCCATTCTTACGTCAAGTGCACATATTCTTTTTTTGTCACACAGACCAGAAAGCACGGGATGAATCTGAGTGCAAATTCTTGCATTGGTACTTTTAAATCCATGTCAAGAGAGTGCATTAATGGTTAAGAAAAAGTGGAGGGTGCACAGTTATTTCTCTGAGTTTATCCCAGTGTTGTTGGTGATCTCCTCAAGTTCACCATCTTATGTAGAAGTTCATTGTGCATGGTCAAGGTTTGCACAGTAGTTGCATGTGATATCTGCGCCTGGATGCATCATGCAGGCATGCATCTGGGAAAACAAAAAATGTATGTGTTTCACTTTTCAACTGTTCTCATCGCTATGTTTTCGTTTGTTTTTTTTCACTGCCTGATTTACACGCACTCTTAAAAGTGTTATTTTGTTATTACAGATTATTACAAATGTCTTGCTTGCTTTTGCTTCAAAGTCGGAATAAGTGTAAGAAAGAAGGGTTATTTGTCAGTCTATCAATTCAATTATGGCATTTATACAGCCTAGTGTGAGTTCTTTCAGAGCTTTCATTCAGAGAGTGCCAATGTGTAGCAGTGGTGGGAAAAATGGGGCCAGCAGCGTAACAGCTTTCTTGCTACAGCTATCACCCACCATAAGTAACAGAGCCTGCATTAATGTGCTCTGTAAGCTATTTACCACAAAAATAGATACCAACAAAGTCCCTCCATTTTCTTATTACATTTGTATGTCCTCTTAGACTGTGGACTATCATGCATTCATCTATAAATGACATAATTGAGTCAACTGAACTATAATCGTAAAGTATCAATAGAGTAATCAAGTTATTTCCGTGCATGTAGAAGCATATACAGTTTGGTCTTTTTGTTGCTCTTTCATCATAACTGCTCTTTTTCTTGGCATTAAACCAGCGTGTGCATATTTTTTTGTGTTATGTGTCACCTCAGACCTTTGCTGACGTGGAGGCCATCGGGTCTTCGGTTCCCCAGCTGCTGGAAGACCCAAAGGGCGAGCCTGGTCACGGCCCGCCTGCGTCTAACCTCGCTAGCGCTAACACTGCTACTAACCCTGAGTCTGTCGGTCACAACACTGACCTGCAGGTGTGTCTCTCTCTTTCTGTCATTCTCCGTCTCTCAAATCATACCTTGTCTCGTCATTCTCACTCCTGTACGTCCTTCACATCTAAGATTGTTTGCCTTAGCACAATGGCTCTAAAAAGTCTTTTTCCAGTTGCTGCATTTTTACTGATTTATGTGTGTGATGAAAACAGATCCTGTGCTTTCTTTGGTTGTGATGTGCATAATGCGCATTGTCATCAGGCAAATTGTTTTTATGAAATGTTCTCACTGTCTTTTCTGTGTTTTTACTCACCCGGTTTGTCTTTCTACCTCTCTCACTCTCTCTTCCTCTTTCGATCCTACTCTCTTTCTGCAGGACTATCCCGATACCAACGGCAATGAGAGTTTAACAGAAGAAAATAGGTGGGTTACCTGATTCCTCATTGGCCATGACACCCTTGTATCTTTTTGTGGAAACACACACAGAGGTGTGTGTTACATATGCAACACATAGAGGTTGCATATGTAAGGGATAATGTACAGCGAGCCGGTCATTGTTGTGAAATAAACCCCGACATCGCCCTGAAGGGGTTTATTTCACAAAAATGAACCGCTAGCTGTACATTATCCCACTTATTACATGGCTACTTACTTAAGAAATCAATCATTTGACACAAAAACGGTCCGCAGGCGGTCTGTTATACATAGCAACGGTCTGCTATAAAGAAATAACAGACCGTAGAACGCCGTGATTGACCAACAAAGCCGTGTAATAATAATGGATATGGACTGGGTATAAGTATTGTCATCATAACAGAAAAAGCTACTGCAGAATTTGCCCGCCAATGTTTTGCAGTTAGACACTATACTGTATGTTTAGAATTTGTTGATATATATTTATTGCAAGTGCAGGCAACAACCTCCGGAAACAGCTCGTTCTATGGAGTCTATCTATCATCCGCACATGTAATATCTGTGCTGCACCTTAGAGACTACTTTAACATAACATGTCATAAATAAGGTATAACAAGCAAAACCACATATCCTGCTACTCTAGCCATTGATTACTTATGCAACATAGTAAATTACATGCATGGTTAATGTGTGTGATTGATTATTTATGTCTGTTGTCCTGCAGACCACTGTCTTCCACAGAGAGCCTGCGACAGCTCTCACAGCAACTGAACGGCCTGGTCTCTGAGGTACGTTTCTACCGCCAGTGTCCTCCTGTCTCTCTCTCTCTCACGCACACATTTCTTTGTCACGCAGTGTTAGGCTTTTAACAATAAAACACCACCACACCACTGATGTGCACTTTCAGCCAGGGTGTGTGTTGCATCTATTCTTGGCAGGATTGCACTGGAAGCATTTTCAGATTTGCCAGTTGTTCCCAATGGCCTCAAGCACACTGACAGCATCAACTAGTGCACCGGTTTGTATTTCCCCTGAACTTGGTTTAGTTTTTGCACTGTTAGCAGCAAATCACCAAGTGTGCTTTACACAGTTAACCGTGACCTTTTATCTGCTGACTAAAAGGATTTAATAAGTTGAGAATAGACAAGTTTCTTGCTGATCTAGTAGTGGCTCATTATGTACATATAATAAGCACACTGTTTTTATATTATTACACTCAAGGAAATATGTTAAGGTATTGTTGCCCTACATGGAGGTGATGCAGGTTTTTACCACTGCTGACTAAACAGATTGCCCCTCTGCAATGCATCCAGTACGTTTAGAGACGGGTCATTTTTCATTCAAGCACATTCATAATTCTTCTAATGGATGTCTACAGAAACAGTGTTATAGATTTTTTTTTTTTTTTTAATTGAGACATTCAGTGTCATAGAGGACTCGAGGATGCCCATAGGGTCTGTCTATAAACTTGACACATGATTCATTTTCTGCGTTGGACATGCATTAATGTGCTTGTTTGTGTCATTTCAGTCATCTGCTGCATATGTGAATGGGGACAGTCCACCTTCTGGTGGAGAGAGAGAGCTGGGGGTAAGATAGACATCTAATATTTTCTATGAACTGAAAACCCAAGTTAGAAGTCATTCAGGTAGCAATAGTATGTTAATAATCATGCAATTTACAGTAAAGTGGCAACCATGTAATATGAGGGATATTTCTCTGCTGTCCTCTGTAAATTGATAGTATAACCAGGACTTTTTTTAAGCATTAAATGTTATCACACAATGCCTGCATATAAGGTGAAACTCAGTTCAGTATCAACACATACTGTGCCCAGAATGGCTTTTCTCTGGCAGCATTTTATTTGTTATAGGATAGTATACTTGCTAGCCAGCTGTCTAAGATGGTAAGCCTCATGTTTGCAACACTGGCAGTGTAATCTACCCAAAAGTCAATATGACCTTTATGGCTTTGTGTAGTTTAATTTTTAATCAACATAACGTGATGAGGCAGTGCAAACTAATAATGGAGGTGTTTTTAAAATGTATCATAATTGCATCCTACAACATTTGAGGTAGTTGGTTGTTAGTTTACTGAAGAGGAAATGAATAAATGAATGTCCAGCTGGATTGATGGCTGATTGATATGTTAATGAATGCCAGATTATATGGCTGAAAAAGAAGAAAATATCACAAAGAAACAATTTGCATATTAAAATGGGATTTCCAAGAATAATGTCAGTTTATAAGTGTTAAGTGGTCTCTCTGGTGAGGACTAGAGAAAAAGTACAGAAGCACACTGTTACCTAAAACAACCATCATGTATTTTATGGTTTATTTTGATTATTTGATTCACGTGTCATTATTGAAAAACACATTTTTGCACCACTTGTAAAGGTGCTATTGTTTGCCTCTGTGTTAATAATTCACATTAGATTCTTTGTTTGACTTTTGCCACTTCACTTTATCCCTCTCTCTTCTTTTTATTTTTTTCCCTCCTTTCCCGGATGCATGTGTGCACGTGATAGGGTCGGAACCAGGAGCTGGCAGCCGCCCTGGAGTCCAGCAACCTAACAAACTCTCAGCTAAATACCAAGCTAGACCAGCTGGTAAGAAGCTGTGTGTGTGTGTGCGTGTTTCTGTGTGCACGTTTGTGTGATCAGTGCATGTACTGCATGCACCCTCATGTCATCATACACTGGAAGTCATGCATGGTTGTTCATGTTATTTTTTTATTTATCTTGCACTTTGGTTGATGAAAATACTTTTCAATAAAGGAGCAATTTGGGTGCACAGGTCAGTCAGAGCTGTCATACCCTGATGGTAGAGGCCTAATTGAAGCACACTAACAGCAATAAACTCAAAGCTTCAAATAAACCTGAAAGGTTAACACAACAGATAACAGAACAGGTTTATTATTTCAGTACTTTGTGTTTTCCCTGTCCTGTCTGGCATGCAGATGAGGGCTTTTGTGCCAAAACTTTGGTTGTTTTATAGGGATGGAAATGCTGCTGAGGTAATGAAACAAATGTTTATCTTTCCCAAACTTACATGTACATCTTGTTGGTCTTGGCAGGTACAGCAATCTCAGGGGCTTTCCGATCAGCTACAAAAGGTAAACAGTCCGTTCATTCCTGTCTTCATTTTCCCGTCTGCTGAATTTTCACTTCCTTCCCGGTCGTTCACGAGCTTTGGTATTTCTCTTCCCTCAGGAGCGAAAAGAATTCGAGCAGAGATCTTCAAAAGAGCAGGGAGCCATGCGGGAGCAATTACAGGTAACTTCTCCTTCCAAAACACATGCATTGAATTTGCCTGATGGTGCGCTTTTAGAAGTTCTGAAACTCTGTCATAGCAGAAAAAAAAACTGGTTAAAAGCCTCATTGTACTGCCATGTAATGTATCAGTGTATAATGTCAGAGTCCATGGTGTCACCCTGATATAAAAAGAGATAGAAATGTGACACCACCTAACCTATTCCAACTCTCCCCTCCCCGATTGCTCACCCTGACAAGATTATAAATGTTCTCCTCTGTAAAGAATTGTATTTGAAGTGGAAGTGGTCACTGCTAGCTGCAGTTGTTTCAATTAATTAGCAAACACATGTCCAACATGCTGCCCCGTTAATGCCCTGTATGATGATGTAATGTATTTTGTCGTATCTATTGTTACTGTCGTGATTCAATTTTGTCTTGTTATGTGTTGGATGCTGCTATTTGACCCTGTCTTGGCTAGGTCTCACTTGTAAAAGGGGTATTAATCTCAATGTGACTTCCTAGTTAAATAAAAGTTATATATTTAGTTTATGTTGTGATTTAATGAGAGACTTAATGTAAAATCAGTCCCACGAAAAGCTGTGCTCTTTGTTTGTCCTCTCCCAAGGTTCACATCCAGACCATTGGTATACTGGTATCGGAGAAATCGGAGCTACAAACAGCACTACAATACACACAACACGCTGCACGGCAGAAAGCAGGTGTGTGTTTTGTAATCAGCCGAACATTCACTTGAATGAAAATGTTTCATCTTGGCAAGACCTCAGTTAACAGTTTGTTTGTGTGTCTCTGTGTGTGTGTGTGTGTGTAGCTGAGGCAGAGGAGTTGAATAACCGTCTGCAGGCAACAAAGCAGAGAGTGTCGGAGCTGGAGAGAACTCTCTCCTCTGTCTCAACACAGCAGAAACAGTTTGAAAAGGTAACACACATTGCAGTAGTCACGCCTAAACAGAATTCATTGAGAAAAGTGTAATGGAGATGCAAAATACTGTATAACATATGCAGATAGGCAGCAACACATAAAAGCATATACTGTACCTTAGAGATGTCACGATACTAGAAATTTTGTGAAATTTTGTAAAAAACAATACAATAAATCCCATGTACTTCAACATACGCTCCTTTATTACCGTTTGCATACTGTTTTTTGTGAATTTGTATTAATTCTTGCTGATCCGCCTCAAGTTTCTCGCCAAAAACAAAATTTTACAAGGTGACATATGAACAGATCATGATAACGTTATAACTTACCTTCGCCCAATACTCATTTTACTGAATAGTGCTTGAATGCATCATAATGTCACACAATGCAACCTCTGTTAACATTAGCTCTTAGCTCCGCTATTTAGCCCAGTAGCACTGTGCTGCCCATCGGCTGCTAACAGCTAACGTTACTTTCCTCCTGCCGATTTCAACACGGATTTGTTGTTCACAACGAAGCATTAACAGGGAAATGTTCTATGATCCCCGGGATGACGGGACACCATTAGTCTCGAGCCCTGATCCCCAGTACTTACGGTACATGTGGTAGAAAAACGAGTACTGTTACATTTTCAGAATTTGGGCTTTTGGCTTTTCAGAAATCATTCGTGACATCCCTACTGTACCTCCATTCTACATTTCAGTTGTCTGTGTCATATGTTTGTTGTTATTTTTAATAAATGTGTTCCTTTTTGTTTCCAGCACAACAAAGAGTTTGAAAAGGAGAGAGACAGCCTGAGGCTAGAAGTGTTTAGACTAACGTAAGTCGCTCTACCCTGGCATACACAAGGAGATATACAGTATTTCATAACATTTCCACAGCAGAAGATTTGCTAAGAATCGCTTTGACATTTATAATGGCATTTAGAGTCCATCAGATTGTATGCAACGCAACAGATGGCATGAGCAAATCTACCAAGTCCTGTTAGAATCTGGCGGGTTAGATGAACAATCTCTGCGTGTGTGTGTTTATGTTCGCAGCAATTTGAGCGAGGAGTCGAAGCAGCAGAGCTCAGAGCTGTCGGAGCAGATAAAGCTGAATACGCAGGAGAGCGGAGCAATGAGGCTGGAAGTGGAAGATCTACGCAAGAGGCTCGAGATGGCTGACCTCATGTTGCAACAGGTGCATTAAGACAACGTTTTACAGTACATACACATAGTGTATATACTGATCTCCCCCATTGACAATAATGGAAGTGTTGGATCAACTCTGCAGCCAATCTACGACAAAAACCCAATGTTTGGGATTAGTTTCAATTTAGAGCCCTAAATGTTTGCCCACAATGCAGCCAGATGTGATTTTTTTTCACGTATTACCTGCATTTCACGCCAATATTTGTGCTTTTTATATCTCTCCAGTGCTCCAGTCAGTCAGATCCCACCAGTGTCAAACAGCAGGTCGAGTCACTGCTGGGAGAGAAGCAGCAGCTGGAGGCACACAATGACCAGGTCTGTGTACAAGGGCCTTTTCTCTGTGTGTCATACTCGTGCCTGTCTGTGGATATTCATTTTCAAACATATACCTCAGCCACAGTCATCGTAACTTTCCTGTTCGCATTTGCATTAAATCATATTTTATTAAATGATAAATAAAAGTTGCAAATTAGCCCTTTTTATGATTTAAAAATTAACCAACCAAGACTACTATGAAATGTATGCCTAAACTCTTGCCTGTTTATCTCTTATGATCAGAAAATATTGTTTCGTAAACACCATTTTCCTCTTTATGTTGTTGTAGCTGATGGAGTCGATTGGCCAGCTGCAGAGGGAAAGGGACAGCTATGCAGAGCAGATCCAGGAGGAGGGCCGTGTATGGAAGGACAAAACGGAACAGCTGCTAACACAGGTAAACTTTACAGTAGCATCAGCATAGACGTATGGTTGACTAGCTTTGAAAATTAAGAAATATGTGTTCTTTGTTGTTTTTTTGGTGTAAAAAAAATGATTGATCTGTGTCATTTTCTGTGTCTGTGCAGGTGTCTTTGGTTGCAGAGGAGAGGGACAGAAACATCAGCCGAGTCCAAGAGCTGGAAGCCAGCATCACAGAGCTACAACATGCTGCAGGTAAGAGGTTCACACACTGCCCTTTTCTAATGCTTCCTCCTTTTCCTGGCTTTTCTGCAGCTCCTTCATTGAGCTGCCTATTTACCTTTGGCAAATAAGCTGTCCGATTGCCTGACTGTAGTAGGATTAACAGAATGGGCTGCCCTTATCTTCCAGTAATGTGCACCTGATAAGGTGCATCTGGGATCAAGGAGAGCAAACCTCAGAGGGAAAGAAGACCGGAGCACACCGGTGTGCTGCGATAATAGTCCATAGAAACTTATGTTTGACACTATTGTTAACTAGCATCGAAATGTTAATTACTGCCCAAATATGTCTCTTAAAGGCCGTAAATCAATCAGTGTGCTTTAGTCTTTTTTCCCCTCCTTAGTAGAATTAAAGGGTAGCTTCAGTATTTTTCAACCCTATTTTCTCATGTTTTTGTGTCTAACTGACTAATAGCGACAACAATTTCTGAAATTGTTGTCCCCATTAGTCACTTGGACACAAAAACATGAGAAAATAGGGTTCAGGTTGAAAAATACCAAAGTTACCCTTTAATAAATGTTGGTGCGAGTTTTACGTTTATTGTCAAGTATTCACGTAGTTTAAAAGTTTGAAAACTTAACTAAATTTCTCTGTGGCAAAATGATTATCCCTGATAACTGCCATCCTTCTTCTTCTCCTCCTCCAGCGTTGTTGTCCCAGGAGAGAGAAGCTCGGGATAATGCAGAGCCTCAGTCCTCCGGGCCATCAGAGAGTGAGGTGGCTCTGCAGGAAGCCCTCAACGCTCTACATCAGGAGAAAGACGCTCTTACTGCACAGTACCAGGCACAGGTATGCAGCATGTTTGAGCAGTCCTGTTTAGCTAATGTTTCGTTAGTGTCTTGAACTATAGAATGTTATAATGGTCATTTGCCCATAACATTTGAAAGTTACACCATTTCTTTACATAATGTTTCAAAGATATTTAGTACTCTTATTATTGAAGTATCTAACATATTCCCTCTGTAATATTTCCCCCAGCTGCGAGACAACAAGCAGCTGAGCCGCCTGTGTGCGGAGCAGGAGACGCGTCTGGGGGAGATGGAGCGGCAGGTGGAGAGCCAAGTCCAGGAGGATGAGGACCGCCGGCGCATGTTGGAGGATGTTCAGTCAGACAAGGCCACGATTAGCCGTGCTCTCACCCAGAACCGTGCACTGAAAGACCAGCTGGCTGAACTACAGAACGGTTTCGTCAAACTGGTGAGGCTGAAGATCTAGCTGTCCATCTGTCCTTTTTTTAATGACACGTTTTGAAAGTGCTCTTATTTATATACTCTTATTTCTTTTGTCTTCTTGCCATATATGCATTTTGTGTCTGAATTTATCTTTCATGTCTTTGTTATTTGGTTGTTGTTCTAAGGTTTGATTCATGTCTCTGCAACAATACATTGACAGAAGTTTTCACAAATTAGGAGAGTACATTCATAGCAAGCGTTAGCTCAGAGGGTGGGAGACTGCTGTCTTTAAGCCAACATTCCTGATACTCCTTCATTTGTACAGACTAATGAGAACATGGAGCTGACCACTGCCATCCAGTCGGAGCAACATGTGAAAAAGGAGCTGGCTCGCAGGATGGGTGAACTGCAAGAGGCCCTGCACAACGTCAAGGAGCAGGTCTGGTCACACACAAAACACCCTTCATGACCAACACAATTGGAGGTCTGCCGATGGATTTACATCTTGTGGCATTTGTGATTTTTTGCACTTTTTCTGTCTTCGCTATGCTTGCACAACACAGTCGTTTTCTGCCTCCTTTCTGTATTAATTTCCCTCCTCGTTCCCCTTTTGCTCCAGCTGGAACTGAAAGATAAGGACACTCAGGGTCTGATGGAGCAGAGGGACCAGGTGGTGGCCCAGCTGCAGCAGTACTGCGCCGGCTACCAGACCCTGGCCTCAGAGAGGGAACAGATCCACCACCAGTACCTGCAGCAGATCCAGCTCATGGACCGGCTGCAGCACGATGAAAGCCAGGGCCGCGTGCAGCTGGAGATCAGTCACAATCAGCTCAAGCAAGCGCAGGTGTGTGTTTCAGGAAGAAGGCCGCGTTCACGTGACCATTGACAATGTATGACGTTAAAATGTATGTTGAGACTGCTATAAAGGGTCTGGAGTCAGTTTGGTTTGAATGTCTCCCTCCTACAGGGCCATTTGGAACTGTTGGTCAAAGACAATGAGATGCTGAAGACTGAAGTAAAGGAGCTGCTCAACAGCTCAGTTCTTGCCTCGTCATCTAGAGACCAAGGTAAGAATTTTCCGTTACTGGTATGTTGGTACTTAAAGGGTAACTTTGGTATTTTTTAACCTGGACCCTATTTTCCCATATTTTGGTGTCTAAGTGACTAATGGGAGCATCACTTTTTGATATTGGTCCAGTATTGAGAAGGAACGTGGCAGCTGCAAGCCTCGAAATTAGCCCTGATGTAATCATTTGGGGCAACCTGGCACCTGGTCAGTTTACATCCACTAAAAGTGCTTGTTTTTGCCATGACAGGCTCAGGTTGTTATTATAAGTGTCTGACAACATTATGGAAATGACCCTACCGAGAAATGAATTTCTTGCCTTTCGCTTGATCCGATCTATTTGTTAATGTGTGTCTGGCTCAGAGAAGCCTCGCTCTGAAACCTTGCGTTGCATCCACATTGTCAAAATCAGGTAAATATTCAGCCATGACACTGAAAATCTTTTAGATATAACACCTAGCTACGCTTTCTGTACTCCAACACAACAAACTTTGACAAAACCGGTGTCCCGTGGCACTCCTCTCTCCACTCTCACTCACGTTTCCACCGTTGTCTCTATTCTGGCAACAAGTCACATGACGCAATGACAAACAGGAAGTGAAAGGTAAGAAAAAGGATTTATTTCTCTGTAGGGTCCTTTCGATAATGTTGACGGTTATAATAACAATCTGAGCCTGTCAGTGACAGAAATAAGCCCCCCCCCCAAATGATTACATTGCAGCTCGTTTACCGGCTAGTAGCTGCACTGTTCTCCCTCAATACAGGACCAATTTCAAAAACTGTTGTCCCCATTAGACACAAAAAAACATGGGAAAATAGGGTCCAGGTTGAAAAATACCAAAGTTACCCTTTAAGTTCCCTTCACTGGCGTTCATGTGGTTGTGGCGCTCTTGATTTACAATGATTCATTTGAAATAAATTAAACCTAGAAACCGAGAACTGTAGTCCATCACAAGAAACAAGGACACCTTCTAATAGCAGAGCTGCAATTCCAGTCTAACCTGTGCCACCTACTATGGGGAGTGTTTTGGTCTAAGACCACTGACTTAAAAAAATATCTGTTAAAGTCTGTTAATAGTTATAATTTGTCACTATGTCACCTAGGCGATGGAGTGGAGAGCCAGTCCGTGCAAGAGAGCCCAGAGATGTCCTCCTCCATAGTTATACCAGAAGACTTTGAGAGCCAGAAGGAGATGGTGAGGAGAGTGATGAATGTTCTTCCCCAAAAACTACTTGTGCAGATATTCTTTAAGGATTTGTCGTTTTCTTTTGCTTTATTACACTTTATGAAGGCCTAAATCAAGTTTAATGTTGACACTTACATGACTTTGACAGTTTGAATTATTTTATTTTGAATTTTGATACAGAAAAAACAAATACAGAAATGACACCGAAACCTCAGTGATGTGAGATTAATTCATAACTACATATTGTATGAGATGAAAGTTTGAGAAAAAATTTCCTCCGCTCTCTCCCACCATTCTCACCCCAACCTTCCCCCTCTCCCCCCGCAGGAGGAGTTTATCCGTGGAGCGTTGGCTCAGGTGGAGGTGGAGAGGGACGAGGCCAGAAGGCAACTGCAGGAGGAGCACAGGCTCCACATGGCGGCCCGACACCAGGCCGCTGTGGCCCTCAGCCTCGAGCACCAACACCACAGCCACTCACCTGTTCATGACCATCATCGCCATGAGCACGATCACGATCACGAGCACGATCACGATCACGATCACGATCACGATCACGATCACACTCAGGGCCAACACAGTCACTGTGAACACAGTCACGAGCATTCAGGTGAGGAAGACGAGATGGTTTATTTGTGTGCGAGCGTGCAAATGTTTTTACAATGAAAAGTGACAATGTTCTTATTAATATACGTTACTTTCCTCTTCCCAGAAGCAGGAGTGCCGGTGGAAGTTCATCAGGCCCTGCAAGCTGCCATGGAGAAGCTTCAGCACCGCTTCGCCTCCGTCATGAGAGAGAAAGCTGACCTGAAGGAGCGGGTGGAGGAGCTGGAGCACCGCTGCATCCAGCTGTCCGGAGAGACCGACACTATAGGTGAGACAGCAGGATGTTTTTGTTGCTGTTTACAACTTTGTTTTGGTTGAGTTTAACACTTAAACTCTTCATCCCCATACTAATTTCTGTTACCACGGTCTCTGTCTGTCTTTCCCCAGGAGAGTACATAGCTCTGTACCAGAGTCAGCGGGCCATCATGAAGCAGAAACACCAGGAGAAGGAGCAGTACATCAGCATGCTGGCCCAGGACAAGGAGGAGATGAAAGTATAGCAACCTTTTGTTTTGAAAATAATAATCAATGCAGTCCATTGTAATTTTATAAGATGTTTGTCATGATGCATGATGCCTGTTTTCTATCTTCACCATTGTTTCTCCGTTGTCCATCAGGCGAAGTTGGCAGAGCTGCAGGATCTGGTGATGAGGCTGGTGGCGGAGAGGAACGACTGGTACAGCCGCTACACCGGAGCTGTAGGCACAGCGAACCCCGACCTGCTTCCTGTTGGGGAGGATCACAGTCACCAAGAGCACCAAGCACACGCACACACGCTTAATGCTTTCGGTGGAGCAGGTAAGCACGACCAGTACTACTGTATAATTAGGGCTGCGCATTTATGGCCAAAATGATAATCACGACTATTTTGATCAGTGTCGAGATCACGATTATTTATCACGTTTAGTCATTGATTTTAGGGGCAAGATATTTTTATTGCACTTTCACATTTAAATAAACAGAGTACTGCTTTCACTTTAATGTTGTGCTACATTCCTGCTAATGTACAAATATTTGCATCAAAATAAGATTGGTCCTAGTCACAGTGCATCTCCTAGAAGCAAAATAAAATTGTAGCAAAACTTTTTACCCAAAAATTAAATCAACCGAGCACTGCTGTCACTTTCCTGTTGTGCTACATTCCTGCTAATCTAACAAATCTTTGCATCAAAATAAGACTTAAAATACGGTTCTTCTTTGCCTGAATGCAGTGCATTTTCAGAGAGCAGACGGGCAAATCGAGTAATACACAGCATATTGCTCTTCTACTCATTCGCAACATTCAGGAAAGTTTTTCACAGGCTGCCGCTGCAACGGCACGACAGCTCCCCAAAAGTGAAGCCAAAACATCTCGATCACCTCCTGGTGGCTGTCAGTTTAGGAAAGGGCTTGATTTGATATGCAGCAGAGTTTTCTACGAGCGAAACACGCGTTTTAAACGTCAACATCGCAGTCGATGTAGTTTATGTATTGTGTAGTTAACGTCAGCTCCTTAGACATTCTCTGTCTGGATAGGTTTTTGTTGTGTGTAGTGGACACGACACTATTTAGGAGGAAACTCATTGGGCCTCATTGCGATTAATTCGCACCAGAACCGGTGTGCATGGTTGTCAATTCGGAAAATTCCTGCACCACATTTCCACATCGCACTGGTGAGAAACGGCTTTAAAGCTGCAGTCACGCTGGATTTCACCTCACAAACTAAAGTCAGCAGTCATATAATTGCAGTTTATGTACAGCATATGATATGTCTGTTGTTCTTTGTATTAACAATAAAAAATACCACTTGCTCTTGTTTTTAAGAATAAAATTATTTTTCTATATTCAGTATTACTTCACCATGCTGTTCTCCCTCTCTTCCTCTCTCTGCTGCAGAAGCCATGGAGGTCATTCCTCTGTCGGAGCCCACCACGGGCCTGGAAGCCCCCTCGTCCCAGGCGTTGTCGAGCGGGTCGGTCCACACCGACTCCAGGCCGCTGGCGCCCAAAGAGGACGGCACGGCCCAGCAGATCATGCAGCTGCTCCAGGAGATCCAGAACCCCCAGGGATCGCTAAGATCATCCCCCTTCCTCGGGGAGAACCCCTGCATCCCCTTCTTCTACCGGCCCGACGAACAGGACGAAGTGAAGATCCTGGTGGTGTGAGGTGCGACGGAGGCCGGCGTGGGTGCGTGCGTGTGTGTATGACATATTGGACATCTCTTGAAGTCTGGGGAATATTAAACACCACAGTATGTTTGTAGCTTGTTGAGCATATTCACAAACACTTCTCAAGAAATATGACACTCAGCAATACTGGTCCCAGATGACCCAGTTACATTAAAATGCCCCCCCCTCTCTGTGTGTTGGCACTAATGTGTGCATGGTTAAAAAGAGAGTATTTTCTATTTGTTGTTTTTATGTTTTGTTTTTTGTCTACGATGCTCTTCCCAGAGAGATACTGATTATTCTTCATACCACCATTTTTAATCACCACCCCCCCCCCTCTCGTCTCCCATTTTACACACAAGTGCAATAAAGGGGCCGTGTATTCTGTCCCCTTGCTGATACAGTACTTAAAGAGCTGTCGAAAATTATCAGCAACTTCAGTGCAAATCTCAGTTTTACACAATCCACTGTACAAATGCCAAAAAAGAGCATCACTTTGAATGTAACAACCCGAATATTTACCCCGTATGTTTGTGTAATGTGAGGAGATCTGACGATGGTGAAGAGGTGCAGAGTGAGATGCAAAGAGAGAGATGCAAAGAGAGAAACTGAGTGCACATAATAGCTTTTGAACTGTAGGCGCTGTTCTGTGTCAAAGTCAAGAGCTCGCTGGTTACATGAATGAGGTTCAGGAAGATGGAGGCAGGTGTCACAGATTATTTGGTACTGTTCCTAAAACGACCTACCTTTTTGTCTTTTTCCTCCAAACACTGAAAAAATACGTCTTATGTTTGTACAGTGCGGAAATGTTAATGTATGTTTGTGTTGTGATGTCAAACATCCTGTTGGACTGAGAGAAGTCACCGCCGTTATGAAAAGGTGGTTTCTGAAGTCACTGAGGGGATAGATGCAATTTAAAGACCCCATGAAGAAAAAAAAACACATTGTAGTCAAAGGTATTAAGGCATTATTTTCAGAGTGTAATTCAGATAATTATAGAGCTTCGGGCTGTTTTTCCACATTATTGTTTTCTGCAAGTTCTTCTATGTCTTTGTCATTTGCGGGATAGATACTAAGGTGCAATGACTGGAGGAAGTTACAGGAAGTATGGTGTTAAAATCTCCACTTATAATTCATCTTTCTTCTCTGAGGCATTTGAGACCTAACTTCAATTTTATGGGGTCTTTAAGTTTCTCAACAAACTGACACTATTGATAAGAGCCTGTTCTTTTCTGTTACGTTGGCTTGTAGTTCCACATATCAAAGATGAGTTAATGCACATCCTTTACAACTGGACTGCGTGAGTGTACGTGATGCGTGTGTGTGTGTGTGTGTGTGTGTGTGTTTCCTCTTCGGCCGAAGTTGCATCTGTTGTACTTTTTTTTTTTTGTAGAGTTCTATCCGATGACATAAGTATGATTGCACTACAACTGTACAAAGCTTCTCATTGGGCTCTGTCCTCTGCGGCTGGTTGGACAGTGGCGTTTCTACCACGGAGCCTCTTAGCTGGGCTTAATGATAATATCTGTGGAGGAAGAAGGGGATCCTATGAAGCCACACTCTTAAGCTGAGGGTTCCAGTTGAAGCAAATGAATTGAATTGGAAGTGTGTTGGCGTGTGCGCGGCGTTGCACTCAGAGGATGAATTGTAAATATGAATAGAAGGTGACATTGATGAGATTGCTCACTGTAGGAGGTCGTGATGTTATTCCCAAAAAGGTGTGGGACCAATCAGAATTTGAGAAAATGAACAACTCTTTCCAAAACTAGTCAAATTTGTTATGTTCGTATTTTGCAACTCTTGTATTGGCAACACTTGAGTAAATCTCCTTTAGGCATTGGAAACAAGAAAATTATCCCAACATTGGGACTAGGGCTGCAACCAACGATTATTTTCATTGTCGATTATTTTCTCGATTAATCGATTAGTTGTTTGGTCTATAAAATGTCAGAAAATGGTGAAAAATGTCGATCAGTGTTTCCCAAAGCCCAAGATGACGTCCTCAAATGTCTTGTTTTGTCCACAACTCAAAGATATTCAGTTTACTGTCAGAGAAGTAAAGAAAAATCTGAGAATTTTGCCTTTTTTTTTCTAAAAAATGACTCAAACCGATTATCGAAATAGTTTGCGATTAATTTAATAGTTGACAACTCATCGATTCATCGTTGCAGCTCTAATTGGGACCAACTTCATACCTTTTTCTCAAACTTAAAACATCACAGGTGTCTAGCTTTAAGGGAGAGATGCTCATATTCACAAATGTAGATTGGGGGATTGATTGATATCTTCACCGTAGAGCTCTTTCCCTTTGCAACTAATAACCGAGAGCTACGCTATCGCAGCTCATTTCTTTTCCATTTCAGATCAAATCATGGCAGAGGCCTCTGGTTTTTAAGAGTCTTTCCATGATTTTAATATGCAAGGACATGAGGGTCTCACTGCTACTACTTTCGGAGGTATTTTAACCTTCTCATGTGGACGTCTTTGGATTTTAAGATCCTCTCTGTTGTATTTACTTTGACACATTTGTTCAGTTATTAAATTGCAAACTTGATATTTATCACTAAATGCAACAGGACAGAACGCATTAGAGCAAATTCTGGTATTTTAAGCCTATTGTAGGAAGCAAAATGTAATACGTGGAGGCCATATGTACTTGGTGTTTTTTACAGGCAAAGTAAACAGTGCTGCGTCTACAGTAAACCACAGCACTTTGTTAGTGGGTTTTGAGAACATTTATTTAATCATTCTTGATTTAAAGTTTTCCTCGCTTCTTAGCATTCTGTCACTTTTTGGTTTTCCTTTGAAACATGCCACAGAATCTGATTTTATTTTATCCTTCATTTAGTTTTTGGTCAGACCAAGAGGCAAATATACGATAAAATCCTTTTAGTGTTGTTTCGGAGGCTTGTAAAATAACAAATGTGGATAAAATTTCTTCCCACGCTCTCTAATTCACTGTTAAATATGTTATGCGTGATTGAAACAAATAGCAATGAGAAAGCATTTATTGTCTTTACTGTAAAGGAGGTGGTGTATATACTGTAACTGTGTAACATATTGTATATTCATTATGCCTGGTGTGTGGGGGAACGTTAAGCTCTGCCGTGTTTACTGGCGGTGTGGACCGTGTGTGAAAGTTAGTTCAGAGTCGATGCGTTGGCGGTTTACGGACTGGCTGTGATTTAATACAGATTGACTTAAAAAAAGAGAGAAAATATTCTATTTATTTGGAATAAGTTAGTGTCTCAACTAATCAGTTTTAATGTCAAATAGAACTGTTGGATGGAAATGAAGGATCATTCAGAGAACTGATTTGTTCGAGGGCTGCTTCTGACAGAAGCTTTCTGATTTTTTTTTTTTTTTCCTTGAGTAATATTTTCTCCCCTTCTCCTGAATAAAACTGATTGAGCAACTTGAACACATTGTGTCTCCATTTCTTCATTATTTTGATATTCCAAACTTTGGCAGTAAAGATAACAGCAGGCAGGTTTGACTCGTCACAGTCGGAAAAGCACAGGTGTTGCTAATAACATTAACGATGGCTCCATGTGACAGTGAGCCAACATTCAGCCATCGTTAACTTGATTATTTACACCAGTGCTCTTTCTACTGTGATAAAAGGCCTCTTCCTTTGCCCACTCGTGCTCTGATCACAGTTAAGTACCAAATGCTTAGAAAAACTTGCATTTTGGCTGTACGATTTTTAATTTTTATTTTATTTGGAAAAAACAAAGATACAGGAATGACATACAGATAGGAAGGCAGGGGTGGATACAGGTTAACAACATATATAATACTGAAATAGAGAGATTAACTGTAGTTGTGCATTAAGGAGAAAGATGTGTGGTGAATAATCATTGTAGGTGACTGTCGATAGAAAGGGGAAAAGAAATCTGTGTATAAATGAGTAAATAAATAAATAAATAGAAATGAGTGAGGGGGGAAAGAAATTTGAATGAATCGTGTGACTAATAATAATCTTCAAATAATCTTCTTAGCAGTTTCAGTGTTGTGTGTTTGTGTCTGTGTGAGTGTGTTTCCATTTGAACGTCTGCCTCTAAAGAGTGTGTGTTTGCAAAAGTGTGTGTGTTTATGGTCTTATTTGTGTTTGTGCATGTATGTAAATGTATATGGTGTGTTGTGGCATTAACTCTCTGGCAACTCGAGATTTAAGAAGTTTTGAATAGCCTACTTTATATACAATTTAAACAATATGCGATTTTTTTTAAACCCCTGTAGGGAGCAGGTCCTCCTAGATGCCGCCAGATCCTACACACTGCTCCTTTAATTATTGGTTACTAGATCAGTTGTTTTTGTTGAAAGCTCCTTTAAAGTTCAGTTCGGTTCACCCTCCCTCACCAAAACGTGTAGCTGTTCTGTTGTTTACCACCATAAAGAGAAAAAAAAAAGAAGACAAAGAGGAAACGTCATTCAGTACACTGAGGTTTTTAATGTGTTGACAAAGCACAGCAGTCCCGCGGGGTAAAGAAGTCATCGTTCCTCCATCCACAGCAGTTTACACAAGATGTCGCTGCAGGAGTTCACACATTCACACTGTCCCTGTCTGCTTTTCTACACGCAGAGAGAAACAAGAAAAAAAACACCTCTCTGCTACCAGCTAAAGTATCAAACAACCTGCCAACGTCCATATACATCACTGCATTACACATTTTTATTTGTTTTCAAATATTATTTCATTATACACGTACTCATTTATCCATAATAATTTAAATATTCAGCAGACTAAATTCTCTAGACAGTGGAAGTACAAGTCCCATAAGATGCACCACACATATACATAATAACACATTAAGATATGTCCATAATAAACTATTTACTTTTAAATAATAGGTAGAATATGCTTTGTTGTGTTTCCGTAGCAGTTGTGGGGTATTAAGATGCACGAGGGGGTCACTGAAGTGTTTTTTTAAAAGACATCAGTTGAGGTACAGAGATGGGTTTTTGTGGCTGGTGGGTACGGGAATTTGTGTTTGGGGTCAAAAAGCAACACATGACACTGACAGCAGAATTCGATGGCGAAACGGGGGGAAAAGGTTGAACTCACAGGCTCTCAGACAGCGATGTGAGGGTGAAACAGGAGGAGCGTTTTGATAGTTTTATGCATAGACTGTGGCTGTTTTCATGTTCTCACTCACCCCCGTGACCACTGAGAGAAGGAAGAAAAGAAAAGAAAAGAAAAGAAAAGAGGAAAAAACAAAATAAATGGCAGATCATAAATAAAATGCTGAAAGTTTTCCTGTCAGTATATCAGAGGATTTGATGCATAATGCCATTGAAGCTGAAACACACAACCTTTCCCATTAGGGACCTCATTCCCTCTGAATAAAAAGGATGTATAAGGAGCTATCGAACAGTCTCAGGGTGCAACCCAGGCCACAGATTCCCTTCCTCTCAGTTAGATATAGTACTCTGATTCTTGTGTAATGTGGTGTCATGCAGCTGTCTGCAGAATATATATTGCACTTTCTATTTAGATCCCGCCTTGATAAGATAACGCAGTGGCAAAGTTTTTGTGAAGGTGAGAGGAGGAAAGTGGGAAAAGTGCCAAGGGAGGCCATTTTCTTTGTTGCATAGGTTCTGTGGAAGCACAGACAGCGTTTTTGAGAGGTGGTTGTGACACAGTTACGTGAACTATCCACTCAGAATGATTAAATTACACAAGAAAGAAAACACAGGTGAATTTGGTGACAGTGAGGTCTACAACATGTCCCTCAGGTGATCGCTTCAGTCCTAGTGCAAGGGGAGAAAGAGGAGGAGGAGGAGGATGAAGAGCAGCAGCTCCTGTCTGTCCAGGTATCTGAGGGCGAGGAATCAGCAGGTGATCCTTTCCCCCCCTTATTTCATTCAAGCTCTCTTCCCCCATGTGAGTGAGTGGTGGTGTGATCTGTTTCATAGCTGATGGGTGGAAACCAGGGTGAGTTTTAAAGGAGAGGAGCTAAAAGGATGGATGGAGGGGTTTCTTATTCACCTCGTAGCCTGAAATGCTGTGAGGAAAACAAGCATTTTCCCACATGACTTCCCAGAGAGAGCAGAGCTTAAGTTTTTACAAAACAAAAAAATCATTGGGCCTCATGCAGCAACATTCTCTTAAATTTCTCTTATATTTTCTCTTAATTTTCTGTAAAGAGCAAAAAATAAGGGAAGTTAACGCCCCTTAAATACAATATGAGGGCAGGTGTTGTGCTGCGTGCAAATACTCTGGCACATGCCCAAGAATTGGAGAGATGCATTCTTATTATTACCATTTTTTTCTCTCCTAAGTTGTTTTTGAATAGTTTGTTTTTCAATTTACAGTGACTATCTGTTATATGTACATATTATTTTATTTTTTGTGGTTTAGGTTGTTGTAGTCTTTTAAAAATAAAAAAGCATCATTAAAAAAACGAACATAGAATTGGAGAGATGCCACCATAAAATGCTTTGAGAAGAAGAAGAATTTCAGCAGTAGTGAAATTGAGGTACTGTTAAATAAAGTTAAACAAAGTAAATGTGATTTTCCAGATTGGGATCAATGGACCAATGGCATATCTTTAGCCTATAGATTTAATAATCCAATCATTACAATTACTCTAAAACATAATAATCTAAATTTCATTACATGATATTCATGCGTTTTTATGTTCCTCAAATTTAAAACTTTAAAACGTTTTCTTGCGTTGGACAAACAATTTGTGGACAGTGAAAACCAAATGTTTTTTCTTATTTCTTTTTTCTTTCGTAAAATGTTCTCTTACCTAAGAGAAAAGCAAAAATAGGAAAACATTGGTGAATCCCAGAAATCAATGGGTACTAACAAAATATGAACAAATCGGGGATACGAACAAAAATAAAAGAAAATTTGTTCGTATATCGCTTCCTGAATGAGGCCCAATATGTTGTGAAAACATTTATTATCATCAAAATAACTGAACTGAAGAATTTGTTCTAGACATTTGGTGTCATTTTATCCAAAATAGCTACCATTTTTAAAAAAACTCTGCTCTGAAGACGTTTGAATAAAAACTTTTTTCCTCAAGCATAACCGGCAATACAAGGTGAGTTAGTGACACAAACATTTTTTGGTGAAAAAATCAGGAAAACATAAAAGAAACATAAAACAAATGTTAATAAGAGAAAAATTCAAAAGTCAGTCAGCAGCCAAAATACCCATGAGAAAGGCTCGAGTATAATGTAATACTCAGACAAAGTGTCATGCTTAGTTTGCAAATGTCTCCCACCATAGGTTTAATATATTCTGTATGTATTTGCCTGTATTATATATATATACTGTATATACGTGTGTGTGTTTATGTAAGCAGTGTGCATGCACATGTGCGCATACACTCAAAAATGTACAAATTGTTTTATATTCTCTACAGTTTATTTAAATTCTGATGATGCAGCATGTTCGTATGTCGGTCATGCAGGTGTGTTTCAAGTATTCTGCATCTCTGTTTGAAACAGAGGGGTGTATGGTGTAAGTGTGTGTGTGTGTGTGTGTGTGTGTGCGTGTGTGTGTTGTAAGGGAAAGGTAGGAGCAGGAGAAGGGAGCCAGCTCAGTTCGGGCGTGGCAGAAAACGACAGGAAGGTGGCACTGTTGTCCATGTCCTCTCATCCAGGAGGTGGGACGGACGGATGGGTGGAGGGAGGGAGGAGCTCAGAGTTCTAGTGGGTTGGAGAAGGTGGGGGTCTCCGACTGCCATGGACACACAATCACACACAGGGACAGATACAAAGAAGAGAGGACGGGAACAGGTTGGATTAGTGTTTTTCTTCAGTCTTCATTTAAACTTCAAGTGAGGGTTTATACTGTACTTACATATCATTATTTCAGGGCCCCCATGTGTTAATCATGCAAATACAGTACCTTCGCTCACACAGACGGACACTTATATCACGAGATAACACATGGAAGGAAACCCGAAAACAACATCACAAAGATATCAGGCTCAGTTAGCATGGCCACAATGCAGTAATGTATGTTTGCAGTGGAGGCCAAAAGCAGGCAGTATTACTCCATATCAGTATCGTCTAAGAACAGTAACATGCACTTATTATTTATTAAACTCTGTAATCTTTATAAATAACTATATGGCGTTCAACGTAGTGGAAGGGGAGGGACAATTAATCTATTTCAAACTTGTGAAAATGGCGGGCGAGGGAGCTGCAGTGGCTGCGATTGAAACGGTGAACACTGAACTTACAAATTTAACTTATACGTGTGGTTCTTTTTCACTAAATACCACTTTACTGTAGTCGGATAGAAGTCATTATTGGGTTAATTCATCACCAGTTGATCTAACGAGCTTCCGGAAAGTGCACAACAGTAGTGTGCGATTTGAGACAACACTACCCTTGTCGAAATTCACGCACTACGCAAGTAAATACATAGCGTGCACAGTGTACTACATGGAAGTGTGCAAATGGAAGTATCCAAATTGCGACACAGCAATGGTCCCAGGGTTTTTTAATTATAGTTTATTTCCTGTTTTAGTTTGAAAGTCCTCTCCTCTTGTGTCTTGTCTTGTGTAACTTCCTGCCTTTGTTGTTTCCTGCCTGTGTGATTGTCTGCCCCTCCCTTATGAGTTTCACCTGTTCCTCATCAGCCCTGCTGTCACCTGTCCCTCGTTATCGCCCTTCCTTTGTGCTCACTTTGTCTTTTGTCAGTTTGTCTTCGTTTGCGCATGTTTTAGGAACCTGTAAACCCTTTTATTTGATTAAAACTATCTTATTTGGGTCCTCCCTGCTTGTGCTTCTTCCTTCAGTCAGGGTAAAGACTGATATTCCCCTTTCAGATTGTTTCATTTCAGCCCCGGAAAGGTAAAACTATCCCGTATTTCCTTGGAAAAAGGTTTGCCAGAGAATCACCAGCAGTGCTATACCTGCACACTTGCGAATATTGACAGATGCCATGACTTTGAACAACAATATCAGACACAAAGTTAGGGATGAGTGGGATGTCATGGCATACATACGTCACATACAACACCGACACAAAAACAACCATAATCCTGTCTAATCCGTTGATGCTGCAATGTGAGAAAAATTCCTCTTTCACAAGACACATTAACACACACTGACACCCCTTCAATAAATAAAGAAGCATCGACTCCAAAACCGGCTCAAACACTGATGCAAACACACACACCTCTGAGCTGGGTGTGTGTTTGCCCCATGCAGCGCTCTGAGAAGAGAAAAGAAAAGTGAGAAAAAGAAAAATGGCATGCAGTGAAAGGATGCCTCCTGAGAGGAAGAGAAAGAAGGAAAGTGGTCATGATGATGATGATGATGATGGCGGACAGTACCCAACGTACCAGAAACGTTAGTCCTCATTGGTCAGTGATAGTGATTCTGTAAAAGGAACCATAGTCATGTGTGGGACAGAGGTGTGGTGAGGAAAAGAGGGATGAAGAGGAGGAGGAGAGAAAAGGAAGTGCAAACAGTTACAGTGCAGGAAATGACCAACGTCACATGTGCTAAGCTCTCACTTTGGACAGATCCGAATACAAAAGTTCACTACTGAGGATTTTGTGAGGATTTTGAGATACTCATCCGTCTAATATTTGAGGCAGTGAGAGCTTTGCTCAGCAACGTTAGTGTCTCCTACTTTAAAAGAGGCAAGCTGCTACTCTGACAATGAATAGGTCCAGGATAAAAAAAAAAGTTAGCTAGCTCACGAACACAGGCAAGCACAAGGCAGAAAATGGAGAAGAGAAAAGAAAACCCCTCTAAAAAACCCTCGTTCCAGTCACTGACATTTCTTAAAGAAAGGCACATATTTCTTAACTATTCAGATGAGGACAGTGGTGAGGTGGGTGTAAGTGATGAGTAGTGGAGTGTTAGATATTATTGGTGATGGTTGACAGCGTGTTGAAAGTTCAAAGTGGTGGCAGGAAGGCACCGACGAGTTAAAGGGATAGTTCAGGTGTTTTGAAGTGGGGTTGTATGAGGTAAGTATCCATAGTCAGTGTATTACCTACAGTAGATGACGGTCTGCACGCCCCCAGTTTGGAGAAGCAGACAGAAGTTACGGAAGCAAAGCAATGTACTGCTGTGGACGGGGCCGGCAGCAAAATGTATTTTATATCAGTTATAGAGTCTATGTTTCTGACGGGGGTCCGAAGCCGTTATCTATGCTCTCGCCAAAGCAACCAGACTCCATTGAGAAAAACAGTAATTTGACTTTGCAGAACACGGGAGTTGCCGGTCTACTGCTTGTGCAATTGGTTAGTTCGTTTGAGTTATTGTGTGACTTTCGGGAATCCGAACTAACCAAAGACACACAATAACGGGTGGTAAAATGACTGTTTTCTTCAATGGAGTCTGGTGGCTTTGGCGAGAACATAGATGGATATATAGCGGCTTCAGTTCCCTGTCAGAAAGGGCTGTCTCACGGCAAGGTAAAGCCTGGGAAAATATTCTAAATACAGCGTACACTTAAACTGATTTTGATTTTTTTAGGTGGGCCTTTCTTTTAGGTGGCTAAAATATGTTTTTCTGCTGCCCCCATCCACAGCAGTACATTGCTCTGCTTCCGTGCGGTAACTCCTGTCTGTTTGTCCAAACTGGGGGCGTGCCGACCGTCATCTACTGTAGGTAATACACTGACTATGGATAAGTACCTCATAAAACCCCACTTCAAAACACTAAACTATCGCTTTAACTGTGTATCCAAACCAAGAGAAAAAGAGGAATACAATCCATTGGTGATGAGTAATATCACTGTCTGTCCATCTATTTGGGAATCTCTATCAGTCTATTCGTCTATTCATCTATCTTCTATCACAACCAGAGCTCTCCACTTTCATTTACCTCCTTTATCCCCTCATCCAGGTGTCTTCACATCCCCCTTAGTAACAGAGAGTATCCACACTTCAGGTTGTCATAATATTATAAGCTATGGTTTTGGATGTTAAAGTCCTTGTAAAACCTACTTTACGTTGGTAGGAGGAAGAGTTGTTTGTTGGAAAGGCCTCTCGTGATTTCACTCACCTGGGCACACTTGGGGGTGCGCGATTAGGCCGGGAGGGAACAGTGGGTGGCGGCCCACCGTAAGGGTCCGGTGAAGCTCCTGGGCGAGATGGGACAGGGGGTCCCCCGGCAGGAGGGGGTCCAGGTGGAGGCCCGCGAGAGCCCGGGCGGGCCGGTGGAGCCCTGCGGTTTGGAGTTGGACTGGTGGCTGGAGACCTGGAGGAGACATAAACCACTGCATTGACAAAAATATAACAACCAATGTGATAATAATAATACGCAAAGCTCAGAATTTACTTGATAGTTCAATAGTGATCCAGATAAAAGGAATAAATAACTTCTCATCGTCTCTCACCTTCCTCCGGAGCCGCCCCGCTGCACCTGCAGCCAGGAGTCGTCCACGGGAGGCGGCATGGTGGTGGTAATGGTGGATGTGCTGATGTCACCGATGATGCTGAGGGCCTCCCGCAGGGCGTGGTACATCCGCAGCATCTCGTCACGATGCTGGGCCTGCTCCTGAGACTCCTCCATCAGCGTGGTCTGGTCGCCGCACGAGTACAGCTGGGCCAGCAGCTCGGCGTTGATGAACTCTTTAGTCTGGGCAAAATGAGAGAGATGTTTTGTGATTAAAGTTTCTGTTCATGTTTTAGAGATCTTTGTATTGGAACATATATAAATCTGATAGAGCTGACAGTTGAAAACTCACATTGTTAATCATGAGGTGCATGATGGTCTTCGGCATTAAGTCGCGGACGGTCTTGTTGACGATGGCCATGTAGGAGTCCACCAGGTTACGAATGGTCTCCACCTGCCGCTCCAGCTGAGGGTCCATGCTGTGCATTATGTTGTCGGAGCCATTTTCATCCCCGCCGTCACTCTGCGGAGACGAATGAGGGAGGGAGGACAGAGGACACAGAGTTTAACTTTAGCTTCAGCAAGACAGAGTTAGAGAGACAGAGGCACAACATACAAGATAAACGTGGCTCTGAAGAAGATGATAAACACATAGCCTTCCTAAATCATTGTTTTAGTGTGAAACGTTACATAAAAATGATGAAAATGCAGGATGCAGACCAAAGCAACATACCTTTCCTTCCTTCTCCTATACGGTCAAACAGCGATGAGCAAAACAGACATTTAAAGAGGACAGATACAGTATCACATGAGAGACATGACAACATTTAAATAGACTCCAAATAAACATCACGACAACTTATTTAACAAACAAAAACAATAATTAACTTTACATTTAGTTTATGCGATTTGGACAAAATCAAGTTTAATGTGTTTTGGTTTCATGGTTTCATACTATGTATGGCTTGCAATCAATCCAATCATATAAAGCAGAAATATCAGCTTACAATATATGTCCAGTCATTGGCTTATATACTGTATGTATACATAAAACAAATACTTTGACCAAATCTTACCGTGACGCGTTCAGGATAAACTCCAGCTCTGAGGAAGGACGCCTTCCAAGCATCAATGTCTTCCTGACTCTCACAAGCCAGCTCCAGCTGACGGTAGTCCTTATACACATTCCTGTGGACACACAACGCTGAATGTTGCTCTTCATGTTTTTATATATTATTTTATACCCCAAATTTGTCACTTGAGCAGCTGTATATCCTTATACACACAGTGGAGGAAAGTAAGTACATTTACTCAATTACCGAGGTACATTTCAGAGGCAAATATTTTACTTTAAGCACATTTTGTTGCCAATACTTCTGTACTTTTACTTAGGTACTTAAAAAAACTGTACTTTTACGTTCATAACTTTAAGCACATTTTGCTGCCAATACTTCTGTACTTTTACTTAAGTATTTGTTTTTTAAAATAGTACTTTTATTTTTATTATTTTAAGCACATTTTTCTGCCAATACTTCTGTACTTTTACTTAAGTACTTAAAAAAAACCTGTACTTTTACGTTCATAACTTTAAGCACATTTTGCTGCCAATACTTCTGTACTTTTAATTAAAGGGACTGTAACTTATCACGCGCATAAATCTTAACGGGTCGGTATCCCATGCGCGCTCGCGTGTGGGTACGCGAGCGCGCAGCAGCTCTGCTCCTGCCTGTTTGCACACCGCGCTCGTTCTCACCCGTCCGGCTCGCTCCACCTCCACGTGAACGCGCGCACACTACACACTGCAGAAGAGTTAGTTTAGCTCTGAGAATATCTGGTGAATGTGCAGTGGACGTTTTTGCAGAAATAACTGCTGCAGCTCCTCCAGACCAACAGAGGTTTCCCGTGTCTTGTGAAGTGACGGGGCTCCGCAGAGAGTTACGTTATCGTCTCGACCGGGTGTCGGTGTCCCCCCCCCCCCGACCGGGTGTCGCTGTCTCCCCCCCCCGACCGTCCCCCCCCCCCCGTTTCCTCCGTGTCGGCGGGCCGAGACAGGAAAAGCCAGCACTAGAATCAGCATTGATTCATGGGACCCTCGTCTGGTCAGCTAACATTACTGCCAAGCAGGGGAAATATAGAGTGATATTGTGGTTTTAGCTGACGTGTGTCGTCTCACTGTTTTGATGGACGCTCGCTCACATTCAGGTAGCGCGTTCACACGGGCGAGCGCGAGCAACAGGACGCTGACTTTCGTTGACATTGCGGCCACAGGTGTCGCTGTGAACAAGCAATTTCTGATTCTTACATATAGCCCCTTTAAGTATATATATTTTTTTAAATAGTACTTTTACTTTTATTATTTTAAGCACATTTTGTTGCCAATACTTCTGTGCTTTTACTTAAGTATTCTTTAAAAGTACTTTTACTTTTATTACTTTAAGTATATTTTGTTGCTAATTTGTTTAATAATGGTTCTTTTGTTAAATGACCATATGGTGTACCTCCCTTTTTGTTACGGCCTCCTGAGCCAGGTCGTATGTACATTGATGTGTGTGTATAATAGCACCTCTGTTCGGTGTTGAAGAGGGCAAAGATGTGCTTGCTGGACATGAAGCCTTTCTCCACATCACGCAGCTTCAGGTTGTCCACCTGCAGCATGTACTTCTTCTCCTTCTCCTGCAGGAGGCGAAAGAGAAACACACTGGTTGGTTGCACAATAATGTGAGGGAGAGTAAGAAAGAAACAGACTGACTTGCTCCATGGGTGAGGAATTTGGCTAAAGAGTTGAAACGGTCAGAGAGATTTACAGTATTTTGCACTGACAGACCAAAATAAAAGAGCCACTGCACAAGTCATTGCTGCATTATAATCATTGCGGGCTGATCAATTTACTACTTCATAAATATACCTTATATTCTAAGAGAAACAATGACAGGAACTCCATTAAAAGAGACAAAAAAGAAAGATGATGAAAGAGCTCGGGGAAATCAGGAGTGAACGCTCGCATATTGAATTTAACAGCACGGCAAAAAAGAGAATAAAAAAGGCAAGAGAGACGAATGGGAAAGTCGCACACAGCCCTCGAGTCTGTGGTTTTGATTACAGTTGTGCAGAGTAAAAAAAAAAAGAAAAAAGAAAGGGGGGGTGAGCAACAAATGAGAAACACACACATACAGAGAGAGAGAGAGAAACCGCGTTCCACTGTAGAAATCTCTTGTACTTGTAAATCTGCACACAACATATGATATCCAGACATCCAACTATTTATGAATCAGGGAACCTCAAAGTTAGTCAGCTACAGTCTGACACATGCCAGCACTCTCGCTCCTTCTCTATCTACACACACATATACATAAACACACACACACATGTTGTGGTTTAACTCCTCAAAGTCTATTGTTACAAAATGAAGTTTATTTACCGGGGGTGCATTTGCATGCGTGTGTGAACGTTTTACTATCGACAGTAAAATTAGTATTTAAAAAAAAGAGGGAAGCCAAAAATAGTACAGGGTGAGTGAGTTTAAACATACACTAAACACACACACACACACACACACACACACACACACACACACACACACACGCACACACTGCTTTGGTTGCAAACAGCACCTTTGAGCGTAGTCTCTAACTAACCTTAAAACCATCTGGATGGCTAACCACGGGCCTGCCCTGCCCAACCCAGTGTGTGTGTGCGTGTGTGAGTGTGAGAGAGTGTGTGTGTGTGTGTGGGTGTGTGTGTGTGTGTGAAAGAGAGAGAGGGAGACAGGGGGTTGTGTGTGTGTGACCAAACTCCTTCATCAAAGGATTTATGACCTGTGCAGCCAAATGGTCATATCCCCTAAATGCATGTAAAAACTCTCAGACACACACACACACACACACACACATTTGGCAGCGACGGTACACCCAGGTGTCCGCTACACACACAAAAAAATAACTAAACAAGCAGTCGCCCCAGACTGCTGACATCATCATTTATAGGGCGAAGAGGTCCCCGTCGTCCGTCTCTAAGTTTGTTCACTATTTCTCCATCTTTTCTCGCTCTCTCTTCTTTTTTTTTTTTCTTTTTTTTTACTTCTCTTTCCCTTGTTCCCTCGCTCTCTGGCTTTCCCTCTCCCTGGGAGTGAGCAACCTTGGACTGATTCATACATTTTCCTCTCCTCTGGCCAGTAAATCCAGTCAGGAGAGTTGGAAAGGGAGAAGGAGAGGGGGGGACTGGTGTGTGCATGATGTGGGGAAAGTATAGAGAAACTGAACTAAAGCAGAGACAGAACGACAAAGTACATTATAAAACAAGCTAATATTAAGTCAACTGTTGGTTATTACTAGAAAGAAGTTAGACGAATTAGGTTTGATGCACCTTCAAACGAGAATTAAGAAGGCGTGCACGTATTAGAGTATTATTGCAACACATTTCCCCCCCAACTTTTGACAGATTATCAGGTTTTCTCTTCGTCAATTATCTTGCATGTGTGTGCTTTCATGTGTGTGTGTAGTTGTGTTGAGGGAAGTTGGGAGTTGAGTGCTTTCCCATATGCTCCCATAAAAGGCAGCCAGCAATAGCGGCCAAATGTGCAGATTTCCGACGTTAAGCACGCAAACAAACTCAAACATACAGATGCACACATGACATGCATTAGCTATATGAGATACATGCGTGTGAAGTACACACACACACACACACACACACACACACACACACACACTTTATGTGACCTTTATCCGCAGCAATTTTACTTGCATGAGACCCAACCTTTGTGACTCAACTTCCAAGAGACAGAAGGACACACACATAAACAGTGCCAGTGAAGTATGGATGTGTGATGGCTAAACCACTACTGGGCTGTCAGGAGACTTCCCCTTCTGTTTGCAATAATCACAATGGAAAGTGTAATACAAAGTTTTGTGTGTTCATGGTCATTTGTGCATATACTTACTATTTAATGCAATTGTGTGTGTCTCTGTCGTCGTAGTCACTGTGACGTCACCCATTGGTTTGTGGACTGCGGTTTTGAAGCCTTCAGTTCAGCATTTTGGCCGTTGCCATCTTGTTTTTTTTGTAACCAGATGTGACATGAGAGGGTGGGGCTAGTACAACCAAACGCTGAACAATACATTTCTAGGCTGTTCTCATACACTGTTCGTAGCTATACCTACGAAAAGTAATGCACTGTAATTCATATATATCCCACGAAATCAATTTGTATGTAATCCACGTAATTGCGAACGAGGAAGTATAACGAGTAGCAAACGCCGCGTAGGGAGGAGGTCGGGGCAGATGGGTGGGTCAAAAAACACCAGACCCAGGAGACTGGTGTTCGTGTCTTGTGTGAAACCAGAAGTCAATGTTGAATTGTGTGTATGTATTTGTCATGCAACTTCCATACTTAAGTCACATCACTTTTGGTGTTATTTTAACCCAAACCACAACCTTTTCCTAAACCTTACTAAGTAGTTTTGTTGCCTAAACCAAACCAAGTTGTTTCCTATGAAGACGGAAGTTTATTTTGAGAAGACTGGAGCGAAAATTGACGCTGGACATTTGTAGGAAAACGCACAAAAAATGAGGAATAACTTTTTGTAAGATACTGTATCATACGAACCGCTGTATGAGAGTACGTTGAAATGTTACAATTAACTTTCATGAACTGAAAGCACACTGTGAAAGGTTAAAGTTCTTAGACGAATACTGTATCATACGAACCGCTGTATGAGAGTACGTTGAAATGTTACAATTAACTTTCATGAACTGAAAGCACACTGTGAAAGGTTAAAGTTCTTAGACGAAAACACAGACAACTCGCAGACTGGACAACGCCGTGGTAGCGACCTGTCAATCACAAAGTAGCTCTAAAGCATACCCTGCTTTATTTGACTCTAAATGGGACAATAATTTAGTAAATGAACATCATGCTGTGTTGAAGAAGACTTGAAACTAGCGACTGAGACCATAAACAATGTTTACTGACGTAATAAATCAAGTGAGAAGTAGGCTAATTTTCTCATAGACTTCTATACAATCAGACTTCTTTTTGCAACCAGAGGAGTCGCCCCCTGCTGGCTGTTAGAAAGAATGCAAGTTTAAGGTGCTTCAGCTTTGGCTTCACTTTTCAGATCCGGAGGTTGCCCACTGATTCATTCTCAAAGCAATTGTCACCATTAGAGTCTCATAAAAGACATTTACTGCCAATTTTCATCAATCATTAGCGATATAATTACAGTCCTTTTACTGTTCTCAGCTTCTTCATGAGTCTTCCAGCGAGCATCTTTCCTTTTCTGGGACAGCCTCTTTCCACTGCTCTTGGAAAGCACTGTGGGTGGAAATGTTATGGACGATGTCATGTCCGTGGCGCCTCACGTCCGCTGCAGCATCCACACATATTTTGCTCAGAGCAATAAGGAAGTGTTTGGCGAAGTCCTTGTCATCGGAAAGGGTCTGTGTGGCTCCGAGGATGTCGCATAACTGGCTGAGGTGGCGAGCTGTGCTTTTCCTGACTGCAGCGCTGCGGTGACTCAGCCCGGCATTCAGCAGGGCATTCATGGTGCGACCGGGACTGCAGTTTTTAACCATGATGTCCAGTGCCAGATTTGCCTGCTGCTGGATGACAGTGTTGGACTCTGGCACTTTTAGTATCAGGGCGCTACCAGTTTCCTCCACCATGTCATCCATGGTCCTCTGGAGGTGAGCATACATCTCAGCCAGGGTGGCCATAGCAGCGCAGGGCACTGAAGATCGCAGGTTTTTAACCTCCTCTATGACACCAACACAGACTCTACGAAGTGTGGCCTTCAATTCGTCCGGATGGTTCCTTGCCAGATCCTGAATACATGTTAAACCATCCATTTTTTTTTGCCAGCCATCAGAGCCGAGCAGTTTTAAGATATGGTCCGGGCTTTCTTCAGGATTGGACAACGGCCACAGCTTACCTGACTCTCGGGCAATCAGGTCAGCCACCTTGTGGGCCTCCTGCTTGAGATGAGCATGCACGTCCTCATCCTCCATGATAGACCAGAAGCTGTTCTCATCAAGGTTTTCACAAGTCTGCTGGTCCACCTTGGACTTGGGCTTCTTCTGACTGTCCCAATCTCTGGCAATCAGGTCAACCACCTTGTAGGCTTCCTCCTTGAGATGAGCATGCATGTCCTCATTTTTCATGAGAGACCAGAAGCTGTTCTCATCAAGCTTTTCACAAGTATGCTGGTATAGCTTGGACTTCTTTAATGTCTTCTGATTGCCCCTTTCTCTAGCAATATAATCAGTCATCTTGTAGGCTTCATCAAAGTTTTCACAAGTCTGCTGGTCCACCTTGGACTTGGGCTTTCTTCTGACTGCCCCAATCTCTGGCAATCAGATCAGCCACCTTGTAGGCTTCCAGGAAATAAACTTGGACCAAACTTGTTGCCCTAGTTACAGAATGGCAATGAAAAGGTCTGGATGTTAAAGTGGCAATCCTTAAGATTTCATTCCTGGTTGATTTTGAATTTTTATTTGAGTGAAAACAATGGAATTGTGGTCAGAGTATAGCAGTCTGGAGTATTTTTGTCAATACATGAGCAGAAATAGAATAGAAAAATTGGTTGCGTCTGAAATTACATACTAACATGCTGTTTGTGAGATATTTCAGTGTGTCCGAAACCTTAGTATGAAACCAATAGTACATGAATTGCATACTTTTTCCAGTGAAATATTACAGTATGCAATGCTGGACACTACGGCGGCATAAATATTCCAAATGCAATGCGGTAGTGATGACAACGTTCATAACAGACGTTGACGGATAGTTCTGTAACATCAATAATGCTTCAAATTTAACTGTAAGTATAAGATTTCACTTTGCTAGATGTAATATATTTTTTAAAATTAATCCAGACTTTGATTCTCACAAACCATCGTTTTGGTCACATGAGGTTGGCACGGGTTACCATGGTTACACGTCTCCGACCGGAACAGAGGCTCTCAGGAAGTGACGGCGTACATTACTGCTCAGTGTATCCGAAAAGAAACATACTAGGGTTTATTCACACAAAAGTATGTAGAACGATAGTACACATATTTCTATGAACATGAGCTTCAGGTTTTCAGAATTGTGTGCATAGTTCCATTTTTTGTGTATATACAACGGCATTTTTACCCGGAAATGTCACCACAGACACCCATTCATAATACTGCAAATATATAACTATTGCAATACTTTCATCAGTGGGCCATAGGCTCAATCACCATTGCGTTACCTCAACTGGCGATAGATGGCGACAGATATTTATTTAAATGAAAATCTTCGAGATTGCCACTTTAAAATGGAAATGAGTTCTTCTCTACCTGTTTGCTACAGATTGGTGGAAAAACTGCCTCTCATGTGTTGGTGTGAACTACAGTAAAATATACACTCATTTGCCAGTTTATTAGGTACATCGAGCTAAAAGTAACGCAGTTTAATACAACAGTCCTGCAATAAATCATGAAGGTTGTAATGTTCAGTTTTTGTTGAAACTGTTTTAGAGAGGCGTTGATCATTTTGGAGGCTGCAGTTTGTGCTGCTGTTGAACTGTATTGCGTTATACAGAGAGATGTTTCTGGTATTTAGCCTACCCTGGGGTGGACAAAATAATAGAAACATGTCAGTATAACGAAATACAATTCAATGGTTGAATCAACACCTCTCTTGAACAGTTTCAGCAGATACTTAAGATTATAACCTTCATGAAGGTAGGATTCATTGCAGAGCTGTTTAGCTAAGTGTATGTAGAGGTGGGCATGGATGGCATTCAGCTGCAGAAGAGAGAGAGGTGTGTGGGGGAGGCTCATGAGAGCAGTACCAGGTGAGTTGATTGGCACAGCTGGTGCACGTTGTCTAATCATGCTCTCCCTTTAAATGCAGTAGCGTGTTGGACTGTTGGTGGCTGACAAACACACACAGGAGACGGCCATGCTGACTGTCAGTACTGTCGTCTGAAGGATGGAAAATTGTGTTTTTGTTGAACTGTGAGTTGGAAGTGACTGGACCTCTTGGGCCAGAGAGCCTGGGCACCCAGAGGTGCGCAGTCCAAAGAGTTGTATATTTGTGTTGAAGGTGTGTGTGATCAGTCGTACAATAAACTGTTATTGTTCGCAGCAGTCTGTCGTGCCTAGCTTGTGTTGAGAGAACTAACGGTGGCATCAGTTCTGCTACAGTGTACCTATGTCAGTGTGACTTTGCTTATGTCACATTGCCATGAGTTAAACACACACAAAACAGCTGGCCTTGAGGTTACAGTGTACCCACCACAAGCCAAACCTGCTTACTTATTAGGAGGGACTGTGTCAGACAAGTTTAATGAATTCATACTCATCTAATCTATTTTGTCTATTTATGAGAGCTATGGAGGACGGAACCTGCCAAAATAAGAAATGAATAAATAATGTATTTAAATAATGTAATGTAATAAATACATAAATACATACAATTTAATAATTAATAAATAAATGTAAAAATCAATTTAAAATAAATGCAAAAATAAATAAATACATTTAAAAGTTCATAAAAATAAATAAATAAATAAATAAATAGTAGATATAGGGGAATTAATACAAAGGTAAACAAAAAAAATTATCAAATTAAAACAGAAATATAAATTTATGTCACATTTTATCAATTAATTAATGTTTACATTTATTTTTAATATTATTTTTGGTACCTTTAATGGCATATTTATTTATTTATTGAGTCATTTATTTATTTACCAAAGAAATAATTCCTTTGGAAAACAAGCTCTGTGGGTTTTCACTGACTCTGGAAAGAGATTTCCAGAGGAAGTTTTTTGAGTATCATTTCCTTAATATCACCTCCATTATATTGGAGTGGCAGCATAAATCACAGAGGCTGATATCTAAACACCAACAGAGTTAGTTGGGAAAATGTGTCTTTTTAAAATGTGGGTAACGTGACCCTTTAACCTGGGATACTGGGTTTGAAACCTTTTGTCTGAACCTCACTACAACATTTTTTACACACACAAACACACACTGTGGCAGTGCACTTGGTAGTTAACCTGTGGTGTTTTGGAGCAGTGTGTGAGCAAAGTACTTTCCATGGTTTTATTTTGCTAGTGAGTAATAGCAGGCTCATTATGAAAAGCCAGAGGAAGTTCACTTCTGGATTCATAAAGGCACTTCACCACTCTGTGCGCCGTCCAAAAAAACGTCTAAAAGACTGAAACGCTAATTCAAAATGTGGATGAAATATGGCCTCACACATACGCACACACACACACACACACACACACACACACACACACACACACACACACACACACACACACACACACACGCTACGGTATGTATAAACACACACACACGGGGACCTTACACAAACCGTATCCAATTAACACTTTGAAACAAATCTGAGTAGCTTGGTGGGCAAAACCAAGAAGATAGTCGTTTACGGCATCCATGTTGTTTTAAGAGGCTGCATGTCTTTCAGTGTGTGTGTGTGTGTGTGTGTGTGTGTGTGTGTGTGTGTGTGTGGTGTGTATGTTGATGGGAGTCTGATAGAAAAGTCCTGGTGACTTGGGCTGTGCATCAAAGGGCTGCAGAGAAGCCGCACGGCATCTGGGAGCAATAACGCTGCCTCTAACCCTTCATTACCACAAAGACTGGGCCCTGGGTGGCAGCCAACGGCAATTTTCACAACCCTCCTCCTCACCTCCCTCCGTTTTTCTTTCCCTCCATTCTTCTAACATTCCCCTATTGAGTCCCGTCTTTAACAAAAAAAAAAAAAAATGAATTAAACACAGAGCATTTCTGTAAGTCGTACACGATGGGGAAGGGGAAAGACATAAAAAAGGATGGGACTTGTTTAGCTTCGACACACAATGCCAAATTAGTCCAGTCAAATTAATCTATAAAGAGCTTTTGACAGGTTTACTTCTAAACATAATGCACTTATGGCCGAAAAAGAAAAAAGACAGATCTTGCTGAGTCTACATATAATCAAAATTCTGTCTGTGAGTAATGTGTTTTTGAGGAACAGCATCTGAGGAAACTTAATTTGACTTAATGCCGTTTGGACTTTATTTAAAGTGAGGCCACATGTTGCCAACATTCAAATGAGGAACAGCAAACAATTTGGCCGAGAGAGTTACGATTGGGAACAGCTAGATTGGAGCTATTCTGGGACAATGTGTAAAAAACACACAGCTGTTGATGACTCATCGAGCTACGAGGTTTGTGCAGTAACACTCATAACAAATCACCTTGGGCGGCGTGCCAGCGTCCACTCTCTAATACTACATATATCTTGGAAAGTGCTACTTGATATCAGACACAAAGATTTTTCTAGCTCGTCTGTCAGCTACAGACCAATGTAATCGGAAATGTCCAGTTTCACAGGGATAAAAACATCTATTCTCACATTTTCTTATTGGGGGAAAAAGTTTAATGTGTGACATGTTTTGTTTGGCTTTTTCTCCCAAATGTTAAATCTCATCTAATTCTGCTGACTCTGAGAATTGTGACAGCTCTGTTTCGCTCTTCCTGTGGGAACAAGCACAAACACAAATAAACTTCTTTTCGGAGAAAGGAAACGTGGTGTCCACACATGACAATGACACATTCAGTCAGCGTTCAGTCCGGTTGGAACGCAGGCTTGCGGGTCGGGGATGCCTTCCTGTTTAGCAGCTAATTGCCAAGCAGTTAATTATCTGCTGTGCGTTTACTTCTGCAGAAGGTCAGTGTAACAACCTATAGGGGCCGGCCCGGGACGTGTGATCAATCACTTGTGACCACCGAAGAGTAAAAGAGAGAGGGAGGGGGCACCGCAGCCCGCTAACCACATAAACACGTGAAAATCCCAACACGTCTAGCGACTGCCGTCTGTACGACCTGTGTGTTTAGTGTCTGTGCATGTTTATAGCACAAAGCTCTCACTTCTCCTAAGGAATATTTCAAAGTTCTCTTGTAAAAAGTCATGTGAACTCACTTGTGGATTTATATACTCATGTGTGAGCATGTAAAATGACAAATAACGCATGTATACAGACACACAAGGGCATAGGTTTAATTCCAAAATTGGTGGGGACACACATTAAAGCCCCCCCTCCAGCCAGTTTTACTTCCTGTTTTTTGGTTAAGGTTCGAATGGGGCTGCGGTTAAAAGTCAGACGTAATTCATTACCGTGGCAACCAGATTGCATCGTTTTTCAACCAGATTAAACCAGTTTAGATGAATTTACTGTTCATCAGACCACAAATGAGACAAGAATTAGCGCAACACGCCAACATTCTCTCACTCTCTCACTCGCTTTACCGTCTCCTCCTGGCGAGGCGGCCGTCTGGCTGCTGCTGCACCGTGGAGACGCACCGCCGCATACGGACCTGTTAGAGGCCGGCAAACCTCCAAAACGGCATCGGCTGCTTTCCGTTAACTTATCTCCAGGAGGAGGAGACGGTAAAGAAGAGAGCGAGTGAGTGAGACAGTCAATATGTTGTGTTAATTCTGCCGGTGAGATTTCATGTAATCCACTGCGTTGACTGCACCCATTCTCGGCACACACAAATGCCATGGTGAAAATGAACACACTTAACTAAGTTGGAGGAAACTAAAAAATTAAATGAAAACCCTGAGTTAGCTAATGCAACAACTTGGGCTAGCTATCTACACCTACCTAACTAACTAGAAAGACAAACTGACAGATAAACGGATTTATCAGTTTGCCGCTGCTCACGCAAACGAGCATGAGTGCGCCTGCGCAAGCTTGGAGGATGACGTATGACCTACAGCTTCTACTATAGTCATACATCATATTCCCATTTAGCAACAACCTTTTTTTTTTTTTTTTGCTTTGAGTACAAAATTAAGTTATTTGTCTTTTTTGGCTGTGTGGGTAATCAACTTAGTCAGGAAATGACTCAAATAAATATGAAATATCATAGGAATGCCAAAATAAACTGGAGGGGGGCTTTAAGCGAGGGATCTGGGTCTCTGTCCCCCAGAACATTTTGAGCGTCAAACACTTCATTTCCTGCATTCTGGTGAATTTTTCTCTATCAATTTATCAATTATCTTTATTTATGTAAAGCAAAATATAAAAATATAATGGAATATAATCCAGTAAGGCTGTAAATAGGCATGATTTAATCTTCCATCCTTTTTTGCATCTTTTGTTTGGGGACATAACCTCTTTAAATGTGCATGTGGCACCTATTAAACTCAATGATAACATTAATTCATTTTAAATCATTTATAAAAAACCTGGACTTTAATAGCTCATATGTGTTTCAGCAAGATTTCTGCTCATGTTCAAATCTTTCACATTCAAAACATGTCCCACTTATCTGTGTTCTCCGAGATGTCGAGAATAAAGTCACAATTTAGTAAGAATAAAGTCACTAAACTAACAGAAAACACTTTATGATAAGGCATAAATCTCACCCTTACGTGGCTTATTGTCCACACAAATGTTAACTTCACCACCACCGATAAAATGCAGGCTAGATCCACTTTATCATAAACATTCAAACCAGCAGTGTTATTTGTGCTCACATGTGAAACAAATATTATATGTAATAGAACGTGCAAAAAAGGGGGAAAAAAAGTGCACCTACGAACTGAAACTTTCACATCTAAGGTAAACGTGATGTCAGAATACATTGAGGGAAAACGTTCACATATGTAAACCAACATGCAGGGGGTTTCATGTGCAACAGTTTCACAACGGTAAATGCATATTATATAGAGTCCTTACATGTAGGGCATAGCGGGGTCGGTTGGGACATTTTGTATCAACAACAAATAACCTTCCATTACTACTTGAACTACTGACTACTTGAACAGTAATGAAAATAATGTGATTCCTGAACAGATACAGGTGTCTGCTAACAATTTATCAAGTTGTTTTAGAGCCCAACCCAAATGTGAAAGACACAATTTTGTTTAATGTACAAGGAGTGCATTTTCCCAAAATTCTGTCTCCCTGGGTCGGTTACGACACCTTGTTCTGGGCTAAAAAAAATATCTAAATTAAAAAAAATTGCTCTCTAAATTTGAACACCTCATATTTCAGCCCAGTTGCACAGCATTTTGTGAAATAGTCACAAAATTTAATGTATGGATTCGTGTACATAGACAGATTTCACATTTTTTCCGTTGATCGGGTCCCGTTTGAAAACCACAAGTCAAAGTTGATTTATTTGTCATGTAACTTCCGTACTTAAGTTACTAAACCTAACTAAGTAGTTTTATTTTGAAAAGACGGATTGGAAATTGATACATATTTCACATGTTGACACACACAGCGACTTCACAGTGAATCTTATTCAATTAGGAAAAGCCTTTGTCTTGTTTCTGTCTGCTTTTTGTTGATTTGTAACAAGGTGGGAACTATAAACAATACTGTCCCAACTGTCCCAGGGACAGCAGACACACTTTGGAATCATGTGCTAGCTACCAACAAAAAAAAATCAGACAGCTACTAGCATCAACTGATAGGCCAGAAAATAAGCTTTCCAACAATATGTTGTTTGTATGTGGCAAAACTAAAAACAGTATGGTAGAAGAAAAATAACAAAGAGCCAAAAATGTACTTACACGCTGTATATATACGTTGTACTTGTTCTTGTACTATTTGCAATGACAATAAAGTTGAATCTAATCTAATCTATATTTCAAAACTGTGAATAGAACGTGAGGAAAAGTCAGAAAGTCTCCACTTTGAGGTTGAAAGTGAAGAGGGTGTGGATGAGTATGAGCATGGTGAATGGCATAGTTCTTTCTAACTTGCTAAAAAAAAGGCTCTGTCTCAAATGTTCCAACCGACCCCGATCTCCCCTATTTGTGGCATTACTGTAATAGATGCAACACAAGGGGGAAAAAAAGGGAAAGGGTGTTAATCCCTAACCCTAATCCTGTTTCACTAACACATCGCAGTCCTTTCATCGTCACAACTGCACGATCCAAATACAATAAGGCCTAAATTAACTGCTAGGATACTCTTTAAAGTAAAATGAAACTGCCAGAATATAAAATTTGCACTTCCAAATCAAATTTGTCCTGCTGCACACACACAGAGGGCGTGTTTGGACAGAGTGTATTTTTATGACATGATTGTGCCAACAGTGGGCAGTTCCAAGGGTGGAGAGAGATTTTTTCTTTTATTATTATTATTTTACACATTTACAGTAAACCTAGCCTCGTAAAACGTGATATTTATGGACATAAAAAATCTCTCACTTATGTCAAGATTAAATTGTACCTCAAGTCAGTCATTAAGACAAAAAATAACATAATATATATAAAAGGAGAGTATAAAATAGCCATAAATATAGAGACATGCAACATGAGAATATATTCTTTAAAAGCTGCAACACAAAGTTCATGTTATGTGTTATTAAACACATGCAGTAATCTTTAAATGTCTGTCAGTGCTTCTTCAAAGCAGGTCTGCACAGTCTCACATACACATAACAAAATTGCATACTACACACACACACACACACACACACACACACACACACACACACACACACACGCGCGCGCACACACGCGCACACACACACACACACACACACACACACACACACACACACACACACACACACACACACATGCGTGTATACAACATGCCAAAAGACATTAAATGTGGTTTCTTTTTATCCGTCCCATGTCTGTTTGGGTCTAATCACGGGCTTTGTTTCTCTAATGATTTTTGTATTGACATTTTGCTCTCTGGATATGTGAGGAACAATCAGGGGGAAAGAATGATAATTTGCAGAAAGACAAACACACATTACTCATTTATCTCATCAGTCAGGCAGGATAAACTCTGAATTATCCGCAAACCACCCCGTGTACCTCCTCGGCCCGCTCTGGCACGCTGCGGTCGTCGCTCGTCTCTTGTTTCTCTTTTGCAATCTCTAAGCCACTTTTCTACTGTTTTCTTTTACCATGAGACACTGTCATTTATTCATTACTGGCTTTGGTGACACTGTTGCCATTTTTTTCCATCATTTTCGTCCATTACATCTTTTAGTTTTCTTCTAAAAGTTCTGACATCTTCGCTACATCCGTTTACTTCAGTAGATTTCATACATTTAGCTATCTGTTCTGTCTGTTCTGTGTCTTCTGTCTCTGATATTCTTTACAGTTAAAAGGCATCTTGACTATTTCTGTTTATTTTTATCTTATCACCAGTGTGTGTGTGTGTGTGTGTGTGTGTGTATGTGTGTGTGAGACAGTTGACTGGGCCTCTATTTGAACTATTCAAACTTGATAAAAAGGCACTCACACATGTGTGATACACATTCCATTTACTTTATACTTCTGTTGTAGCCGTTGGTGGTGGTGGTGGTTTAACTCTGCTTTTTATGTTAACTATTATGAGCATATTTTGATGAAGTTTAATATGAATTTGTTTGTTATAACTTTGGGTTGTATTTGTTTCTTATATTATTGACACTTGGTGTGCATGTCAGGTCCCGCCCCACCTTTAGCTATTAGAGGCAGGTGATGTGGGTGCGGTTGGCAGCCGAAGCCGTGGTTGAGGTATCGTCTTTCGACCACTATTTGACTATTTGCTTTGATATTAATGGATTTTTTTTGTTTTGGTTCTTTATGAAGTTAACTTAGAAAGAAGTTTGGAACATATTTGAGTTTGTTGAATGAATTAATTTAATTTTTGAAGTGGACATGAAGCTTTTCTTGGAAGCCGACCATGTATTCAGTGCCTGAGGCTTTTAAACTTCTACTCCACTATGTTGACTATGTGCACTTTTTACTCTTTTCCGATGTATATCAGTCGTTAGCAGTTCCACCAAAGAGACATTTCACCCCTAAACGTCTCACAAGGTTTCATTCAAATAAATATTCAAGGCCCGAAGAGCTAAAAGTATGCAATATATGTCACAAAAATATTAGAGAAACGTCCAAAAAATGAATACAAATTTGTTTTCTTTCCAACCCCATTAATGATCTTGTGACCCATCAGATTTATCTTGTGGCACTTTGCCCTAGGTTAGGAACTACTGGACTAAACTGTGGAACTGTTGATGAAGTAGTAAAACTAGCTAAACTTTGACTAGCTACTATAGCACTATAAATACCTAAATAAAGATCAGTCAAAGGGGGCATTTTTCTGCAGAAACTTTGATACTTTAAGTACACTTTGTTGATAATAACTTAAGTAAAACTTTGAATGCAGGACTTTTACTTGTAATGGAGTACTTTCACATTGCTGTATTGTTACTTTTACTTGAGTAAATATTCTGAATACCTCTTCCACCACTACCCGTTGACCACATCACTCTCTTTTTGGACAATATGTGAAATATGTTGGACAGCTTCTTCAGTTTTTCATTTATACATTTTGAGGGAGAAAGAAAATATAACCAAGCTGCTATGTGGTTTACATTCGTGTTATCCAACAAGAATAATAGTGACTGGTTTGAAAACTATCCGTGATCTTTCACTGTAACTCGGCTGATTGATGACACTCACATGAAATACAGGGCATCACATTTTGGGGCTGCCCTTCATGGGTTTGGCTGGCGTGTTGCACACAAATCTGTATGGTGCTCACAAGCTGAGCCTCACCACACTGATGCAAACATTCAAAAAGATACAATTACACCCACATGAACTGACGGGAGTCGTTCGCTTTATGCAATAAATACAAAGATGGGAAAAACAAAGTCAGAAACTTGAGGTTTTAGCAAGTAAGTAAGTATTAACCCCGCGCTATATTTCATGACAAAACAGAATAACACAGATTACACTCGATGTGTGTGTGCATACTTTTGAGCAGAAAAAGAAGCTGCCTGCCTGGTCATCCAAACAGTGGAAACAATGTTGGTGCGACCGCAGTGCTCCCCCCACCCACCCATTAACATTCACTCCTTCCAGTCCCTAAACTCTAAACTTCACTGCATCAACAATGACGATTCTCTTTTCTGGCTCGCTACAGTTTTCATATTTGTCGAAGTGCTCGCTGGGCATCATTTCGCCCCACATTTTTAAGTTGCTTCCTTCTTTCATCTCCATTTTCCTCCCCACTTTCCCTCCACATCCCTCCATCTCTCTGCCAGTACTGCTGACTCGTCTCTCCCGGGATTGCGCCTGCTTTGATTCGGAGCTCAGAAACCATATAGCTAAAACAAACACGCGGCCTCGGCCACCTCTGCACACACACACACACACACCTGGAAACGCTAGCATTGATTACTCCTGCCTGCCAGCGGTAAGAAAGAAACCTGAACGCGAGTGTGTGTGTGTGTGTGTGTGTGTGTGTGTGTGTGTGTGTGTGGGTGTGTGGGTGTGTGAAACGAAGAAGGTGAATGAGGCAAACTTTGACTACTTATGTCTCAACTTTGAATCACACGGACTTTTCCTTCTCCTCTACACACACACAACCTCTTTTGCTCTGGTTCTGATTTACCAGTAGTATGTCACCCTTCACCAGCACCCCCCCTCCGTGTGTGTGTGTGTGTGTGTGTGTGTTGGGAAGGCTGCAGAGCTGCATAAAGGGCTCTTTATTCGAGTCGGACAGGGAGAGGAAATCAGCTTTAGAAGTAAAAACAGAGGGAGCAAGAGAGAGATGGAGACCACAGGGCTGCACATCTGGAGTTATTACAAGGCTTCCTCCGGCTTGCCAAGAAAACGCCGACATTCCTGCCCTCGCTACAAAGACCATGGAGCCTCTGCTCTGACTCCTACACACACATCCATCACTCCGAATCCACATATACACTCACATGTACCATAAGTATGTGCACATACATACATACATACACCGAATGGACATGCAGACGCCTTACCAAACACATTTATGCCTCCACGTGAGCACACAAACGCAGACGTCCTCCAATCTGCCCACATAAGCTTTCACTAAAAACGCTCCCTCCCTCGGCAGCCAATCATTCACTCCCTCTCCAAACTTTACAACGCACACGCCAAACGAATGCGTCTCACTTCCTGTTCACCTTTGACCTTCCACTTTCTCCCCAAAAATCCAGAGAAGAAAGAAAGAAAGGGAGGGGGGAAAAAAGCCAGACAGAGGGAGGGGAGAGAGGAGGAAGAGAGGAGAGGAAAAATGGGGGCCGGCGAGCTCCTCCTCCTTCCCTCTCCATATCTCCTCTCTCTCTCTCCTTCCTTTTTCTCCTTCTGTCTCTCGAAGAGGAAACTTGATGTCAAGTCCTTTGCCACGTCGAACCTCCAGCCGGTCCACCTTGCTCGCTGCCGGAGCAGCGAATTTTGCTCCTGGAAGCTTCGGTAGACAAATCCAAACAACTCAGAAGTCGCGTTTGAACACCATCAGCCTGATTTCGCCTCAATGGAGCGGCTGTGTTGAATGAAAGGACGTTGGGAGATGAACTGGGGCTAACCAGTCGAGAAGGAGACAAAAACTAATATCAGCAAAGAAGAAGAGACCTCACTGAAGATGTGTAGAAGACAGAGGAGACTGTCAAGTCGCAGGTATCCCCTCCGCAAGGAGACATTTCTTTCCGTTTGGCATGAATCAAGGAGACGAAAGGTTATACGGCGTTTTAGTGGGAGGTGTTGGGTCGGACTTAGTATGACCACAACTATTCGCTAAGTTTCTATCCATGAGAGATTGAGAGCACACTTTTGGGTGTTACTATCTTTTACCGACAACTTTATCTCAACAGTTTTTGAACTGTTTAAAGGCTCATGAAATATCCTGGTTTTCATTTATTTAGTCTTGGCCTGGGGGTCAGCCAAGTTTAGGTTGTGCAAATTTGCGCTAAATGGGGTATGACCCCTTTGTGTGTGTTTATACATGTGTGCTTATCTTTCTCGATCTCTGTGTGCTTTAATCCATTTTCCACAAACAGACCTATAAAGGGCTTTGCCAAGAAAATGGGACTCCATTTTTTTTTGCGTTTTTTCGCAACAAAATAATTCTCGGGTTGAAAAAAAATGAATGAATAATTGAATTGATTTGGCCAATAATATCCAAACAATACGCAGAATTCACTGATCAGCTTTATTCAATGGATTTAGTACACAGCTCCGTCTGGAAAGCTGCTTCTCACAGCGGGAAACAGGAGGGAATGTCGTTGAATCTGCCAATCAGTGGCTATCACCTCTGTCTAACCTCTTCTCCTCCTCCACCTCCTCCTCCACCTCACATGCTGTTTCTTCTCCAGCCCGCACAATCAGCCTGATCAGCACTTTGTAGCAGTCAGAGAAGGAGCTGGACTCAAGAGTCGGACACTGGAGTCGCAGTGAGTATAGTTTGTGTGAATGAATCATGACAGCACCTTCATACGGAATGGGTGAGCTTATCTGTGCGTGCACGAGTAAAACCTCCTCCACAGCATCCTCCAGTCGCCCAGCCCGCCTGCCCAGTGTTCAGACTACCTGTTCAGGAAGTAGTGGTTGTACAGTAGTCTGCACATTGGTTAGGCTGGCCGGGGAAGCACGGGACGACTCGCAGGACGTCAAGAAAAGCGCTCCAGAGGGCGTCCAGCAGGCACAAGCACATCAGGCTGTGGGAACACGCGGCACCACCCCTCGTCCATCTGGACGAGCCCGGGCACGAGCCTAAATAAAGCACCCAAAGGCTCACCACAGAGGCTTGGCCCTCGCCTATCCTGGATTTATGAGTGACGGATACATAAGTTAAATCTGTTTACAGAGACGTGAGGTTACAGTTTATTGGGCCGTATGTAGTTCTTGTTGAATTGTTTGATTTGTCATTGAAATCTGATGAATTGTAAAATAGTTTTGAATAGTTGAAATAAAGATGCTTGGATATCTATTTGACATTGTTTCTGATTTTTTCTTTTCTCAACTCACAGAAATTAAACAAAAATGGGAAATACCATATCAACCTACAGAATCACATTTATATAAATATAAGTGATGCTTTGCATGATATTCCCAACATGTTGTTTATTTTCCTACAAAAACCGAAAGGTCTAACTGAAACCAAAAAACGTTCAACCACACGGAAGAAATGAACATTTACCCAAAAAGATAACTAAAACACACAGTAAACCCCCGGCGTCGCACTGCGCTCTTGAACCAAAATCTACAATTACGTCTCTGCCTTCCCTGCACCGACTTTACCTCAAATGACCATGTAATGTGCAGGGAGGCAGGAAGCCACCGTACAAAAAAATGTTGAAAGCGAAGCCACTCTGTCATTGTCTATTCGCCATTTTTACGAGTCTTTGTATAGCTCTCCCAAAAAAAGACTGTTTGTGGCTTCGGTGTGTGTGTAGCTGACGTTATGTGAAACGTTACGAGTTTAGCTAGACCCCCTGCCTTGTTTTCCATTATGTTTTGTTTTCTACCGCTTCACCGGGGCCACAGTTTGTCTTCCAGCCCGCCTGTCTTTGATGAAGCGAACCCGCAGCGAGCGTACACCATCTCGAACTCCTCCATCCCCCTCGAGTACACAAAAAAGCAAAGTAGAGGGCAGAAACATTCACACGGTGTCCCATCACAGAGCATCGTCTGCAGGAATGAAAACCGCAAACCCAACCTGTTTCCATTTAGAGCCCTGCCACCATGTCGCAGCACACAAGCACACACACAGCAAACACACACCGTATGGCAGACGTGTTTCTGGTGAGTGCGTTGAAAGCAGCAGTCTGCTGTTTCCCCCCAGGATGTTTACAGCTGGGATCACCAGGCGAGTCTGGATTTCTGGCAGCTTTACAGCAGGAGCAGGGAAACCCGGGCACACACACACATGCACGCGCACGCGCACGCGCGCGCGCGCACACACACACACACATAGCCAAAAGGGGCACCCAAAGTCAGCAGCAAAGTCAGCAGCAAAGTCATATCTACAACGTATTCATCTGTCCTTGTGTGACAAAATAAAAATGTGTAAATGTATGAATTTGATCATAAGAACACATGAATATCAAGTGTGCTTGCAATCTATAGAATCACAATCGCGTTGGTCTTTTTTTACAAACATTTTTGTTTTCTTTTCAGCCATTTTTTTTTCTCCATTCACATCTCCCTCCCTCCCTCCCTCCCTCTCTCTCTCTCTGCTTTGGGAAGCCTTAAGCTACAGAGCAGCCTGATTCAAAGAATTGGCATGTCCTGTGGTAATACAGACCAGAAGGTTTCTAGGCACACACACTTTTACGCACACACATGCACACTAACCAAAACATCCTGGCACCACTAGTTGGGTTGAAAGTTATTATTAGTGTCTGGCGGTGGTGTGTGTGTGTGTTTCTGTGAGTGTGTGTGTGTGTGTTACCAGGCTGCGGCAAGGGTTTTCCCCATGACGAGAGGCAGTCAATAAAACGGCGCTGCACTGTTTTGCGAGTTGGTGTAAAGAAATAAATGTGTCTGTATGGAAATGCAAGAACTGCAGGAAAAGATGCACTTTTTTTCTTTTCTCTGCAGGCAGTTATACCTTTTTTATTTTTTTTTTTTTATTTAAACATAAAACAGTTTCCAACTTTTTATCAACTGTGTGTATTTTGGCAAGTATCCATCCAGGTGCACATGTGTGTAAAAGCTCTCATGAGTACTCTAACCTCTTGTATGACTGGAGTATTTAAAAATGTTCAACTTGGATGGAAAACAAAATGGAAAGTTTCTTTTTTTTTTTTTTAAATCACTTGCAGTGCCCTTAAAGCCCCCGCGCTGAGCTTTAACACCAGCGCCGTGTGTTGGTTTTGGGTCTCCCTGGCCTTCACCCTCGCAGTCCCATGTTCAAATAAATATACAGTACAAGAAGCGAGGGAGAGACGGAGGGTGGGGACATGGGAGTAGGAGAGGGTCACGAGGAAAGAGTGAGACAGAAAGAGAACTGAGAGACGTGAGGGGAGGATGAGGAAGAGTTTCCTCTGGTTTGGGGATAAACCTTTGAGGATGAATAAGGGAAATGAGGGGAGGAAGACGGTATAAAGGGAGGATATAAAAGCAAAACTTTCTCCTCGTTCTCCTCCCCCCTGTCTCCCCCTTCGACCCCCACCTCTCCTCCTCACTTTCTGGTCCTTGTTACTCCTGCTGCTAACCAGCTAACAAGAGACACTCCTCCAATACAATTCAGTCTCTCTCTTACTCTGTGCCCCGTCTTTGAAATGAAGTAAGGTTATTAGAAGCAGCTTGTGTGCGTTAGTGCGTGTGCGTGTGTGTGTGTGTGTGTGTGTGTGTGTGTGTGTGTGTGTGTGTGTGTGTAATTGGGAACAGGGCAGGGGGCTCTGGTATGCACATGTGTGTGCCAGCTTCGGTGTCTGACATGCTGGGGGGTCCTGACTCTTTGCAAAAGGCCTTCTCAATGCTACACACACACACACACCGTTATGTCAGCGAGCACAGCGGCTGTGGCTACGGCCTGGAGACAGTGAGACTGTGGCTGGCTCCTAATAGTTCCGCAAAGCATCATGGGACACCGCTTTGACCAGTCGACCCAGTAAGCCAGCGGGTCAAATCATCGCAGTGTGCAGAGGACCAACAGTTATTTTTTGCCAGCGGGACGAGCTGGAAAAAAAAACGTTTGGAGCAGAAAGTGGAAAAAAATCTCTGAATCTCTCTGGCGGAAGAATAAACACGTCCAACTGAAATAATTCTCCTGGTGTTGTAACCTTGTTGGAAAATATCATAAAAGTGCTGTTGTTAAAAATGACATATTTCTGAGGTGATTCAGACAGAGGTGCCGGTGTCTCAGGTTGTGCAGTGAAGATGTAGATCAAAATAAAATGTAATGTCCCAACAACAGTCAATGGGGCTTCTGGACGTTTCAATATGACAATTCAGCTATTGAAAATCACTTAATGATTGTGAAATCGGCTTGAAGTTCTTTTCCAAACATGAGATGCTTTTTTTTATTATTATTAATGAATGTGTTTTTGCTACTTTCCACAAAACCTGGAATGTAACAACATGAAATACTTTTTAAATAGCTCCCATATTCAGCCAAACTTCAGCCTAAATTTGAGACTACACTGAAAACACTACACTACACCTCCAGACGATAAATCACTGGCCAGATTTTATTAATAAATTAGCTTAACAGATCAGCATCGTTAAGACACACAGGATTTCCAGGTGTTCAGGAATACAGACGCTTCAATGCAACGTTCAGATTGCACAACCACGTCAATGCACTGCACACACAAACACACACACACACATGCATGTAGTTCGCGTTACACCCATTACAAACTAACCAAAGCACAGTCATGGCTAGCTCCGCTAGTTAGTTATCTATCTAGTTACAATGGTACAGACCAGGGTTATTATAGTAAACTAAAACTGAAACTAAAACGAAAATAAGCAGGGAAATATATTTCTAGAACACTGAAACTAAATAAGAACTATACCCTTTCCATTTCCGTTACCATTCCCACACAGTTTCCCAACCATGTATTTTGTGTGTATATATAGCTACATACTTCTGAGACATTATAGCTGGCCCTAACAAAAACAAACTACTGTAAAACTAAATATATAAAAACTAAAACTAAACCTTTCTGAAAAACTGAAACTAAAACTAGCAAACACACACTGAGAACTAACTAAAACTAAACTAAAATGAAATGAAAAGTCAAACTAAAGCAAAATAAAAACTAATTTAAAATTCAAAACTATTATAACCTTGGTACAGACGTGTGCCTGAGTCACACATAGCTGAGGGTGCAGGTGGTCTACTACGTCATGCAAGTCTTTCTTTATGGACCACAGGGAATGCCAAATGTATTTTGAGGTAACACAATACTTATTGCGAGGTAACACTGAAGAATTTCAAAAATAAAAAAGGTATCAAAATCATTTTTTTTACATGATGTGCTCATGTAAAGAAAAGAAAATCTGTGATATATTGATATAGTCAGGCTCTGCTTCACATCCTAATAACGCCTTATCGTGCAAAAATACTCAAAAGCAAAAATGTTAGTTATTTTTATAATAATAAAAGAGCACTTTTTGACAATAGTGTGCTGCAGTTGATTCTGCTGAATTCCTTCTTTTCCCTTTTTATGACAAAGGGAGTTTTTTTTGCCGAGAACTCCCATCCTGCATCGCTGTCATATTATTTTAAAATGTTTTTATGCTGTTTTGCTTTTTGGTCTAAACTAAAAGTGGATAAACACATGCCTGCGTGTCAATTTGACGGATTAATTACAGATTTGACTGGCAACTCAGATTCAAAGTATCAAGCCTGCAGCTCTGAGCGTAAACAGGACTTTGATCAAAAAGTCTTTCAGTGTGCGAAAACAGAAATGCGCCGGTGCAAACAATCTTGATTTTTGCGTGTGAACGGCATCTCACCTCGTCATCTTTATACCAGGACATGGACTCAGCGGTGAGGACGAACCAGTACTCCTTGGCTCCTCCCTTCATGATGCCGATGTTGTTGATGGTCAGCCAACCCTTCCTGATCACCTGAGAGACACCCAGACACACAGAGAGAAGGGAAAGTGATAGTAAACAACCATTCATCATTTCCTACACACATTTCACTGACTCAACACCCTATTTGTCAGCCTGTGTATGTAACACACATATGTTCCGACACTAACACGTATGTGGCAGCACAGTAAAATGTTTCTATTGGAGATAAGAGGCCACAAACAACAGCAGGGGGACGCTCACCTACATGACTAAATACATTCCTCACACTCTTATTCTTTCTTGTGTTTCATTCTCTTCACCAAACAGAAACTATGTAGACACATACAGTACATGGTGTGTGTGTTATTTACCTTGAACCGATCGCTAACTCCTCTTTCGGGCTGAATGAGAATGTGGAGAGAACGCCAACGCAGGGCATTTAGTAAAGGCCAAGTACACAATGTGGGTCAGGCACCAGCACATTATAGCTGGCTGCTGGGACGGCAGCAAAGGGACAGCAAGCAGGGTGGGAGGTATGGGAAGGCTACAACAAGAATGGCCCATGTCAAACCTTTCTGAGGCCATGCAATGAAATGCAGGAGCCAGACTGGTTTATGTGCTTTTTGAAGAGAAGTGGTGGAGTGATCAAAATCCACTTCCCTTTCATTTTCTCCGATTTTTGATTTCCTCTGAAGTAGCTTCGAAGTTAGAAAAAGAGTTATAGTTTCACACTGTATGACAGTGTCACATTTTATATTCTATATCTGACGTTTCATTTGAGATTTGATTTATAGATTTTGAGTAAAATGATCATATAAAACATACAGTTTTCATAAGAGTGCATCCTGACTAGTGTTGTCAAAAAGAAAAAAAATATAACCCTAAACCCAAAAATATCGAAGTACCGATAAATACCTATGTTGAATATTTGAAACGTTTTCGATGCTCCTTTTCTGCGGTATTGATACATGGGTACCAGCTGCGCTTTCTGCTCATCTATGACAGTAAGTTGACACACGCAATGCTATTTATCTTTTAATAACAAAGTCTCTTCATCGACAGCCCAAAATAACAACATTGTCTCAGAGGGCTTTACAATCTGGACAACAACACTCTCTATACTTAGACTAGAAGGAAAAACGCCTATCACAGGCCTGCACATCTCTACTGTTGTGCATCACTTTTACATATTCAGCATATGTATTTGGTATCTTTAGAGAGTTTCAGATCTGGACTAGAATTTAAGATAAAGTTTGAGCAGGATTTGAGAAATTAAATAAGAAGCATATTTGATAATAAGTGGGGGTTTTAAGGGGTTCTACAGTTTTCGGTATGGAGGTCAGGAGGGCGTTAAATCAGGAGAACAGAAGCTGCGGGGTTAACTACATCCATCTGTAAACAGGAAGTGAAGATCACCACTTTGTTTATTATGTGCCCCTGACCTTTGACCCTGATCTGGGTGGTTGTTATTACAACTGACAACTATGGAGGTGACATATGTCTAGCATACTGCAGGTCTTCATCCCCCCCTGGCCTTCTGGATGAATTGGGGGAGAGGCAGGGAATAAAAGAGGAAGTCTAGTGACGTGTAACTAAAATAATTGTCTTCAAGACAAGAGAGTCTCTTTGGTCTTCACTCTCTTGTCTTTGAGATGCAATTCAAGAACACATGAGTCTCTTTATCTAGTTCAAACTACTGCTGGGGGGGCGTCTCTTCACCACCAAAGAAAACTGGCCTCAGTATTGAAGTAATGTCCAAACTGAGCCTTTCAACAAGTCTGAAAGATGCAGTGTAAGGATAGCATTTTGCAGTACATTTGTCACCCTGTAGTGCAAGTGTGTGTATGAGAGTAAGTGTGTGTGTGTGTGTTCCTGCAGGGACGACACAGCTGAAAAAGAGAGGAAAGGGCAGCAGCCAAGCAACCCCCACCACAGCCACCTGCCCGTCTACTGGTAGTTAGTATGAAGCTCATCTCATACACACACATACTCAAAAATCCACTATCAAAAACATGAGCACAGACGCATGAAAGCCTTCCCGCAGACATGCACAGAATCACACACACACACACACACACACACACACACACACACACACAAACAGTCACACACACGCTTCAAACACACACTACTCACCATGACCTCATCCTGAAGCAGAAAAGCCACAGAGAGGAAGACAAAGAGGACGAGACACAGCAAAAAGAGAAATCACTCAGAGGAAACCAGATGATAGACACCCAAAAACCCAAGAGCTGAAGAGAATAAGATTAAAGAATAAAATCTGGGAAAAAATAGAAGAGGATATACATGCTTTCAGAGGGCAAAATCTAGAATGTAAATCATGCAAAATATGTGTTTATTTTACTTTGAATGTATAGTCATTGATCTGATATTGTGACTGACCCGCAGTAGCCAGTTACTGTAGGTTAGTCAGTGTTGTTAGTGGCTTTGTCTGTTATTTAGAGTACATCTAAGGAATGTGTCAACAAATTTAAGTGTAGTTTCGGCGACCGTTTCGACTGCTATCAGGCCATTAAAGAGGCGTTATCAGTCAAAACCATATATGTGGGTCAATAGGGGCCTACTACACCTACTACGTTGTAAAAGTGAAAGAGAAACTTACAAAAACTGAATGAACGTTACATTTTGAACACAAACAAAAGCCTTCTTTAGGTTTAGGCAGGGCCGGCTCTAGCCCTTTCGGTGCCCTATAGGCGGAATTCGAACTTGGAGCATCCCCCTCTAGGGTTAGACTTAGGGTTCAACCCCCCAGAACCCTAACCCTAACCTTGTAAACTGCAACACACATCAGACATCACAATGGTTTTAAGACAAAAATTAAGATGTGACCGCCTATATGGCCTATGCCTTACGCCGGCCCTGGATTCAGGCAACAAAACCACAAAAACATTGTGTTTTGCCTTAAAATAACTATGTTTCAAAAGTGAAACTTAAGCTTGTGAACACAAAGACAACTACACGTTGTTGGTTCCACACAGGATGTGAACTCCTGTCTCCTGGGTGAAAGTCCTTTGATTTTTGTGTCCCATCCAACGCCCCCAGCCTCTGCTACTACGGTCGCTAGAGGTCGCTGTTGTGTTCTTTTATACCTTCTTTCGGTGATCTACTATGTGAATAGATGATAAAACCTACTAGTTGGTGTAGTAGGCCCCTATTGACCCACATCTATGGTGCTAATAGCGACCGATAACGTCTATTTAATAGCTTGGTTTTGTAAGTAAAGCCATGATGAGATTCTGTAGAGGATTTTTTGGGGGGGGGATTTCTGAACATTAAAACATTTTTTGCTTTTTTCACATGAACTTCTGCACTTACTTAAATAATAAAAAAAACAACAACAAAAAAACAGTCACACATGTATTGCATAATTCTCTGTTACTATGTGTATTTTAATGCAATTCGATATCCAAATGGAGATTAAACATTTCAAACCATTTTCCATTATTAAAAATGAAAGATTTTGAGGATTTTGTAACCTTGACAGAGGTATTTATGTGCATTCTATTTGATTAATATAAGATTGCTGATATTTTGCAACAGACCTCAGTTTGTGCCAACATCACCAAAAGGACGAGATGTTTCAAGATTCAACAACTGTTGTCCATTAGTGTGTAACGTTCATGAGCTATACAGGGCTGCATTGTGTAATATATGGACTGTTGCCCAAGGTAACAAGATACTGTATAGCTGTGCTACATTTAGCATGGGTAAAACAGAGAGCTGAGTGCTAACAGAATAAAGCCTTAGGGAAAGACTGTATGAAGTTCAGATGTCATGTTGCTGGCCAAAAGACGAAACCGCACTGGAGGAGGAGTTCAGTCTGGAATCATGACCCTGTAGCTGTAATGTACTATATAACATCTAAAATGCAGTATAACCTGTCACATAAAAGTGAAATGATAGTATGTTTAGTGTGATCAAAGTACCTGGTTGCCAGCTGCCTTCTTCTTGTTCATTTGGTTGATCCTCTGTTGAGCGCTGCACAGCAAAACACATCAGGAGATACTGGATTTAGACCTTAAACTGCATATGAACTGGTAAATCTCAGACCTATAGATCTTTATAATGGAGAAGAAGCAAAAAAACAAAAAAACTCACTTGGCAAATCCAATGAAGTCCTCATGGTTGGTGTTCATGTAGGACAACTCAATGTCTATCAACAGCAACACCTAAACAGAGACAGACACAGAGAGCTGTTAGCAAAAATGCACATTTATTGATAATATTTTAGAGCTTCCCAAGGTTTTTATATATCTTATATGGGATATTTTGACTTCACTTCTGTACAGTGGGAGGAAGGGGAGACATGTCATCCATCTTTATAAACAGTCTATGGTTTTAACCCCATACTTTTTAAAATTAACAATTAAAAGATACTGAGATCATTAAATATAATGTTCTCAAAGATGGTGTTTGTACAATTTAATAAAGCAATTTAAGTTCATCCTATTCTATACAAATCAACCACCCTCTGCACAACCATAAACCACTTACTTTTCTTACTGTGTGGGTAGTTGTTTTTGTGTGGTACCTGGTTCTTAGTGCGGCTTTCTCTGTCCCTGATGTGCTGGGTGACGATTCTCTCCATCTCCTCTCTCAACTGGGGATACTGAGCCAGCTGTGAGCACAGAGCACAGTGGGTAGGTAGCAAAAACACACATGACAACTGTCACAAATCTACAGTAAAGCACTACATTTCTCATCCCACTGAACCACAACACACAGTTCCACCAATACAACAAAAATACATTACAGACACATAATTAAAAAAGTTATGTTTTAGGAGTTTATCCCAGACTTGGCTCTAGTCTCTGCACACCCTGCTGACCAGCGGGTGGATTTGAGTGGGTTTTATGTGCAAATTGTCTAATTGTTGCCAATATGGAACAAATGCAGAAGAATAGTGCAAAGTCTGTGATATTACCACACAAACACAGAATAAACAATGTTTCTGGCAGAGAAGCTTCCCTTTCCCAGCACACTGCGGGTCTCTTTTTCCATGAGCTCATTGCAAACCCACGAACGCAGACGTTGGTGGGCCTCCAATGTGACACAAACAAATTTGGAGAAGTGTGAGGAAAAAAGAAAAATCAAAACCAAAAATCACAGCGCAAGAAAGAAAAATATGCGCTGTTTTTCTTGCAAGTTACAATGCATCTTTCATGGCTGTCAGATGGTCGTGGTGAGTGAGTGGTTATCAGCGGACCTCTTTGTGGTTCTCAAGTGGATTTACTACTTCCTGGGTTCGGTCCAATTACAAAGCAGACGACATCCATAATGAATAGATGCTCCATAATAATGGGACACTTTTAAGACGAATGTCTCTCTAATTACTGGAATTAACAGTTTGTTTGTCTGTTCTAATCTATAAACGTTAGCACACCCGGCTAATTAGCTTAGCCTACTACCTCACCAATGAGGGGTGGAGACTTTTTATCGGGACCCGTAGCTTTAGCCTCAGTCTTTTAGCATTGTTGCATGTAGCCATCATACTGTATGTATGTTTAAGACCATTTCACTTGGTTCATATTTAAAAAGAGTCAGATTGAAAGATTAAAAAGACAGCTTGAGACAGAGTTTTCAACATGGAATTTCAACTGACAAAAACGACGTAAGCTAGAAACGAGAAGGCTGCTTTTGTTTGCTTCTGTAATAATGTAAAAAAAATAAAAAATACTGTAGATTACGTGTGATTATTCCTGTTATGCAGCAACATTTTGGTTTTGTAACTTTTAATATAAAATGATGGATTTTTCATGAAGTTGATTTCTTTGCACAGGGAACATGGTAAAATCCAGCATATGTAGGCTACCAAAAAGAAGCTCAGTGAAGTAAAAAAAAAAGGGGTTTTTAATGTGCATTATTCTTTCTTTATGTTATAAAGAAGACCTTAATCTATTATTCAAGCAATTTGTTGTAAATATCTGACACATTTTAAAGAAAATATGGGGAAGTAATTCATGGGGACAGAAATGTTGCTGCTTCACAGGAATAGTGCCATGCTAGAATGGAAAGCTTGACGGGCGTAAAAACAGTAACTAAGGGGATTAGCAATTTACAGTTCACATGAAGTTTAAATCAATGCTAATTTTTGGCATTTGCAATTAGCAAAAATACATTCTGAGGTTATTCAAATATTCTTTTGTTCGAAATTGTTATCAGCCCACACATCGTTCTTGTGTGGTACACTTGTGCTTATTTTCATACTGTAACTGTTGGGGACAAACACATGCAAAGTTTGAAAAAGGATATTTTTTCAGTTTGTCTGTATCTCATCAGCAAAGCTCAACTAGCCGACACATCTGTTTTGTAAGAGCATATCTTTACAGCATCTGGTTAGTTTAACATGTTGACAGTTTAGTCAAATCGTTCTTTTGAGTCTTAAGAAATATGTGAAGTTTTGAGGAAAGACAGCTACAATTAACATTGTCACCATGTTCCAATGATTGATACTGTTAACTGATTTGATGAGGATCACATCTCCTTAATTCATTCCAATACTCTAAATTAGTGAAAACCATGAATAAAACATTTACAAACAAAACCAATAAACTGTGGATGTATTCAATGTCCAAGCAACTGAAAGCAACATAATGTGTGCTACTGGAAAGGTGCATTGCAACTTCAAGGCAGATAAAAGCTGTCAAAAAGTGTCTTAAAAACTGATACAGAAACATAAAAACGGAGAAATAAATGTTTGTTTTTTTTACAAACAAGGCAGCAGGCAGAGGCACTGGCAGCGATTCAGACTGACATGCAATGCAAAGGAGCAGGGAGGGAGGGAGGGAGGGATGGGAGAGAGGGTGATGGAGGAAGACTTCAAACTGACCCCTTTGTGGATTTTCCCAACCACTGTATATTATAATACAGTATCTTTAAATATATGTCTCTGAAAGTGAAATCAAGATAAATGTGTGACAGAGAAGAGAAATCCCAAGGAGGTCAATGCTGTCTTTTGTTCATTTGCTTTGCAAGGAAGCAGCCGGTTCAAAGGGTTAGGGGACGACAGGATGGAGAGGACGAAAGAGAAATAAAAAGAGAAATAAAGAGATGCTCGAAGTACGTCAATTAGTCAGTGGGTGGAGCTACACAATCAGTAACTCCACTATATTAAATCATACGGACAAAGACAGAAACAAATGGGATTTTATCCAACTTAAATCAAAGGATTTTTAGACATCATGAGGTCAAATATGAAAGAAAAGTATCCAACATGCAGCTTGAGATGCAACAATTTGTTAAATTGTCAATATAAGGCCAATAATTGACAGAAGACAATGACAAATAAAGTTTAATTAAAATGCAGACTAGTGAGATCTGGAGTAAGGATAGACCGATTTCTGCCAGCTGAAGTGACATGAGGAATGTATGCTTTTATTTGCAAATCTTATACCCGCTCTGAATATGCATGTAACTTATATTCTAATCATGATATTTTTTAATATGGGTATTCATTCTGAGTCAGTTTAAATAAATTATTTGAATTTCAATAGACTGAACATTGGCAGGGTGATACTTCCTAGCCACACCAGCGTTGTGTCTCTAAGGAGCCTATAATGGTGATCCCTTAACTTTTCATTTACTGTAGCGCTATCATAAAGTCAAAATTGTAATTTGTCCAGATACTTTGGTTTATGACCATTGAAATACCTGCAAAACTAATTTCATTCCCTTCAGCCTCAGCTGTACTTTATGTTTATTGTTAATTAGCAAATGTTAGCATACTAATGCTAACCTAGGTTGGTGAACATGGTAATTATACCTGGTCAAAATCATTGTGAGCATGTTAGCATGCTGACGTTAGCATTTGGCTCAGCACCAGCTCAAAAAGCCTAGTATCTATGAGGGATATATAAGTTACATGATGTATTCCATTTTGTGAATAAATTATTCTCAAAAACAACAAAAATGAAATAAATAAATAGCACGACATTACATGGACATTCCGCGTGTCATGAGGATGCATTTTAAATTTTTCTAGTGTCATTTGTATGCCGCTTTTCGCGTGACATTTGTACGCCACGCAACAAACTACGGTAATATCTGGTGTCAGGTTTAGGCAACAAAACCACTCACTTAGGTTTAGGAAAAACATCATGGTTGGGCTTAAAATAAGAATGTAAACTAGGAAAAATACCAACGGAAACAACGTAACATACACGTGACACACTTCACGAACATAATTTGCAAAACGAAACACCGCAGTCTCGAACACCAGTCTCTAGTTGAGAGTCGTGCGTTTGTTGGACCCATCCACCTCCACCGCCCGCCAAGAGCAGTCTTTGCTCTGAGCGTGGCATATTTACGTGGATGCGTTTATGGCACGTCAAAAGCAAGAAAGGCGTTCGTATTGCATGCTAAATGCCTTGCGCATTATCGTGGCATTCATATCTAACCCTGACCCAAACGTTAAAAAACAGCGTTAGCGTTTTAACCTCAACAAATGGGTGGTTAGGCCTATATTACATTTGGCTCTATATGCAAACAATCAATTGTCTGGCTTAGTATGCTTTTGTAAGTGTAATCAACAAAACCATGCAATTCCACATAAATGTAATTTGCCAATTGTAAGGAGATTTTTAGAGAGAAATAAAATAATATTCAACTCTCATTATATCTGTCTAAATATCAGAGACACTCTTTAGTAAATGACACTTTTTAAAATACTATAAAGAATACTCGCACACTTCTCCTTATATGAATACTTGAATGGCCAGCCATCGGTCTACCCGTACCTGTGCGATTAACAGATAGAGAAAGTGGCTTGGATCTCTTTGGCATTTTACCTTGTGACTACCCTTTCGTATGGTGGAGGTGAGTTCGCTCACAACCATATCTATACACTTCAGTGTGGGCTCCTTCAGCTTTTGGATCTGCTTTTTCACTATGGCCTCAAAGGCCAGGTCAGGGGTGAACAGCCCCGTCCTGTAGGGATAGGCAGGGAGCACGGGAGAAAGGAGTGAAAAAAAAAAAAAAGAAGACAAAAAGAGGTGGAGAAAGGGGAAGTAAAAACACCATATGAAGAGTTGGAAGAAGACATAAAGTAAAAGGCAGAGTGAGAAGGTGGAGGCGTGAGACAAAACAAATCAATACACAGGTGAGGAAGGTAAAAATTGGAGGTGGAACAGAAGAAACGATAGATTGAAGATAAAAACGATAACAGAAGGTGTGTGGGTGGGGGTGGGTGGGGGGGGTAAACAGCACAGAAGGAAGAAAATGCAAGTGAGACATTTGGTTTCCCTTGAAGGCATCCTACAACAGGACAGGGCTGGAGTCTCTCTCTATCAATAAAGAGCAAACAGAGAGAAGAGACAAGAGGAAATAGAGAGAGCTCCCAGCCTGGACAACTTCCCCAACCAAAAACTCCAAGCAACGCACCACGAGACCACAGCTGTGCACCCCAACGTTCAGCCAAAACGTCCTCCTTGTGTCTGACCTTTTCACCACCCATCCCTCCTTTTCCTCTGACTTCCTAATCATAACATTTATCATCCCTAAGGCCTCCAGGTTGTTGCAGTCCAACCGCTGTTGAAATTGTTTGGTCACAGTGGATCAATTTGGATGAAGAATACTGCTTTTTCTTTTGGCCACACACTCACAAGCGTCTGTAGCTTGAGAGTGCCCCAGAGGCCTGTTGCTGAAGAGCAGTTAAAACGTAGTCGCCATGGCTCCTGTCTGCTGCAGGTGCACGGCTGCAGCCTCACACACAAGGACTTCTGGAAGCTGAGGTCATCCAATATGGCTGCCAGGTATGCAAAGGTGTCTTAGTCAAGGTTCTTAGAACTAAGACTACTTGAGTAGAAAACTACTCGAGTAAATGTACAAAATCTGTTCCAAATCCCTCCAAAGTGGTGATAGTCTTTTCTTTACAACAAAGCTTGCACAGAGACGCCCTAAAGAGGTTACAGGAGGTTCAAAGAAAACTCAATCTGTGTCCCAATTCCACACTAAATACTAGGACTGTGTATTGGCAAGAATCTGGTGATACAATATGTATCATGATACAGGGGTAACGATTGAATATATGGCGATGTATTGCGATACTGTAAGCAAGGCGATATATGGTGATTTTTTAAATTAAATTCTAGGAAAACTGTCATAGTATAAAGAACACACCAGAAATACCCAATTTTATAATAGGCAAAAATAACACATTTGTACTGCATGCAAAACACTGCATGTTATTTGCCTTAAACCGCATGTGATTATCATAAAGCCATAGAACCCATTTTCATTCGCAGGTCAGAGGTCAAGAAAATATTTTCTCACAGCCCAACTAAATACCAGCTCTCAGTTGTGCACATAACATATTACAACATATATGTGCACACAAGATAACAACAATAAGATAATATCTTGTCCAAACAAAATAATATCTTGTGCAAACAAGATAATATCACAAGATAATATCTTGTGCACACAAGATAATAACTTGTGTGCACAAGATGAAGAATATCCTAATTCCATAGGAAAAACATTTAGCTTTTTCTTTGCTTAAATTGAAATGGCAGTAGCATTCAAAAGTACTGAAAAGTTTGATGCATGTCAACGCACATGTTGCATCATTTCCTGTTGGTAAAAAACAATAAAGCACACTGACTTCTTGTTTACTAACTGCAAAAACAGTATACTATGACAGCATATAGTATATAATACATACTGTTAGTATGTAGTGTGGAATTGGGACGCAGTGCAAAATCATTTACTGTGCCAAAACAGCCTAACTGAGGCCACTCTGCAATTCTTGCTTTTTAAAATGCTATAATTACAATAAGATGCGATCAAAGCCATAAACTGAGACTGATATTTAATCATTTATAGGCAGCCATATTTTGATGACCGCTCAGCCTTCACACTGGTATTCTTCAGCACAGCTTTCTACCACGATCAGCCTGTCCAGCGGTACAGTAGGCAGGCAGGCAGGTACACCGCAGCCCCCCCCGCCACTCCAACGAGGGCCGGAGAGAGCCAGGTGGTTACAGTACAAGGTAGTGAACAGCAGATGAGGGTTGAAAACAACAAAAAGGTGCTATCTACTGTTTTTATTTTTTACCTTCTTGGTACACTGCCTAACTGTATTGACTAGCTCAGATATGACCATGTCCACACATTTGGTGCAAGGCTCTTTAATCTTCCCAATCTGCCTTTTCACAATGGTCTCAAAGGCCATGTCCGGGGTGAAGAGGCCAGTTCTGCCCGACAGAGAGAGAACCAGCCACAGGGCCAAAGAAAGAGGAGGATGGTGGAGAGAAAGAGGAGGGTTGGGTAAAGAGAAGAGTGTTAATTGTAAAGAATGACCCTCCGTTTCTGAGCTTTTCCCCCCAAACATGAACAGACACAAATTAGACAGAGAGAGGGAAGGAGAATAGAGCTACAAATCAACATGAATATCAAGTCATTTTAAGTAATCTCCAGCCATTTTCCCTCAAGAGGTAAGAGTTAGTGTGAGTTATCCATCAAGAGGATGAATGGGATCACACTTGATACAGAAATATTCATTTTATGTCATTTATTTCCATGTTTTGGGATTCATGGTTTCATCTGTCAACATTTCTATCTGGTGGTCCTCTGGATAAAAGATTTGTGCAGTGACTTGAAAATTTGAATTACTTTAAGATCTATTATTTGTGGAATTTCAGTACAACTGGACTCAAGTACCCAAAATATTCTTGCAATGGAAAAAAACATCCCTGAAAACTCATTGCAAGAACAGCCTAGCAACTTTGGAGATGTGCACTGTTGCAACGATGAGTCGACTAATTGATTAGTCGATCCACAGAAAAAATAATCGCCATCTACTTTGATAATCGATTAACCGATTTTTCAGGCAGAAATGTCAGAAAATGCTGTTTTTAGCCTTTCAAATATGGAGATTATCTGTTTTCTCTGTTTTATTTATATCAAAGTGGCTGACTGACAAAATAAGATATTTAAAAGCATTACCTTGGACTTTGAGAAACTGGGCCAAACGATTAATCGACAAAATAATCTGCAGATTAATCGATAATGAAAATAATCGTTACAGCCCTACCCAGGTCATTTCAATAATGAAATGAATGAATGAATGAAACTGAAAAAAACATTTTAGCACATGTCTGGATATGAATATGGATATATATATGAATATATTTTTTTTAACTTAAATTTGAATTTAAGCAACCAAATTAAGGCGAAAACTCTGGATATGACCCACTGCTAACAGCCAATTATCACCAAACTCTAACATTTATTCTACCTAGTAACATACTGCGCCATCTACGTAGCTCGTAATTTAACAATCAGGTCTGATACTGAAATATGCAAAATAAAGCATAAACCAGCAGTGACAGAAACCAACAATGTTCTCTATTGTTACGTGCCAGGCAGGGCCAAAGTGCTTGTTGTGTTTGCCCTTCCTCCTGTTTTCTTTCTCTCTCTCTCCCCCTCCCTTGTTTTTTTCTCCAAGTGCCAACTATATGATTGGATTCTACCTGTGCAGTCTGGTCATGCATCCCATAGGTTCCCTCAGAAGTGGAGCTGGCCAATCAGCATCGACGGTTTTCTATAAAAAGGGGCCAACCTCCAGAGTTCACTCTTAGTCTGCTGAGTTGTGTTGCCTTTTTTGAGCTTGAAAAACTTGTTAAAGATATTAGAAAAAAGTCTGTGGTGGGAGGACTGTAGGTAAGCCGGGGTACCTTGTACAATTTCACTCACGTAGTTACCTTTTTGTATAGAAACACTAGGTTAATGGTTGGTGCCACCTTTGTATTCGTTTTGAAGGTCTTTTTTTCGTTAAGTTAGTCAGGTGTTCTTTTTGTGGTTTTGTTTTATGAGATAGCAATTAGTTAGGCCGAGTTTTGTTTTCTTAATTTCTGTTTATTTGGCACAACCACCTTGTCCCATCCTCCCCCACCTTTTTTGTGAACCTTTGTGATTATTTGAAGTTTTGTGTTAATAAATCACCCTTTTTCTTTTCCACTTCAACTTTGACTCCATCTTCTTTGGATTGTCGTGTTGTCGTCTCTTTACTTGTATTTATACAAAAGGGGACGTAACATCCATCATGATGGAAATAAATTAAATACCATTTCTTTGTACGCTCTACACATACTGTACGTACCCACAAGCACATGAGCATAAATATCTCCTGCTTCTCATTATATGCGGTTATTATCCGATTCAGACAGACCAAACATTTTGAAATACGTGTTGGCAACAAATATAAATTTAGATGATTTTTCTGATGTTTTTCTGCCTTTTTAGAGGATACGGTACATGTGCACACACCAGCATGGATGGAAAAGCAAACAAAAAAAAATGTGGAAAGGCCACATTATCAAATACCATCCAGCCAGAAGTCACCTATCTGATCTCAAATCTTCTCTAAGTGTACTGATGCCGTTAGTATTCAACAGAGAACTCAATTTAAGCATAGAGGTCTTTGTGATTAGATGCAGTCTGGCCAGCAGAAGTGACTGAGATGGAGAGAAAGAGAGAGAGAGAGAGAGAGAGGTGAAGTAAAGAGGGAGAGAAGCAGGGGTGAGTTAGAGGGCGGACGTGCCTGATGCCGTGAATGTTCTTGATGGCGTAGCTGATCTCCTTGCGGAGCTCTTTCTCATCAAACTCCATCTGCAAAAGAAACAGAGACAACAAGGAAGATTAATACTGTAACATTGGAAGTAGGATATATAAACTGATCTACTATATTCCCATACGATCTGTCTTTATTTTATCTCCAAAGTACCTCACTTTTATTTACTGCAATGCCTCGATCTTTCCCACTTCCCTCAACACAGTTTCATATTTCTTTAAAAGCACGTATTATAAACATATAAAACATAATGATTTTATGAGTCAAGCTTCTGGTTAGGAAGCAACCTGCTCTGGTCTCTCAGTGGGAAACCGACAGAGGCCTCAGTCACAGACAGTAAGATTTATATCCTCAGAGGGAGGGCGAGAGAGGACGGAGGAGAGGGATGGATGAGAGAGAGGTTGGGGGGGAGTGGGGGAGTGAGGTAAACGGTCTAGAGAGACAGAGATTGGGGGAGGTGGATGAAGGGAGGACAGGCTCGGGGTAAAGATGATGTGAAAGGTGAACAGAGAGGATGTGGGGGAGGGCTAAAATGTGGATGGATATGATGACGGAGTGAGAGAAACAGAAGGAGGAAGGTCAGGTGGGGGAAGTGAGAGTGAACTGAGAACTGAGAGAAGAGGAAATGAGGAACGTTTGGGTCGGAAAAGCCCAGAATCAGAGTCTTGAGGGAGGCCGGGGAGGGATACCCAGGAGGGAGAGAGAGTGTAAGGAGACACAGAGAGATGTTTGGCATAAAGCAAGATATGCTTTCATGTAGGACATTTTTCTTTATACGTTCCAATATGCAGAATTTTCCTTCTTCTTTCTGATTCTGAATATTTCCCATTTTATTTAACCTCCGCACCAAGACAGTTCCACACAGTTTTTACTTTGCTTTATGTCAAATAAATCAGCACACTCACTCAAATATCTCTTTTCTGCAAATTGAACTAGCGGCATAAACGAATAGAAAAAAAACCAAACGTAATGAGAAGCCCCACAAGTCTGATAAATGGTCCAAAGTATTTGGCGTCTTCAGAATCTCTTGTGCATAAACATTTACAGCTATAGTGCTGCCGTGTTTAGGGTTTGGTGCTTGTGCCAAAGTCTGCAAAATCTGACGTTTTTTTATTGCAAAAAGCTGCCACAAACAGTTACATTTTGGCAATCCCGTCCATTACCTTGCGGGGTTAGCGTCAGTACTACAGTATATTTTGAGATACAAGGGAGAGGGTGTTGCAGTTTTTTTTCTAAGTCAAGTGGAGAGTCTAAAGAAAATATAGATAAAGCTGGGGAGAGTCTTGCGTTATTGAATCGTGAAATTGAACCTTCATCCTCCCTCTCTGCCCCAAAAATGTTCATGCAGTCTCTAAGTAAAACTATCACACACAAATAAACACACCTTGACCAGCTCGAAGGGGAAGCGTTCGTGGAAGATGCGATTGATCCTGGCACCACCCGACAGCTCGGCTGTGTCGATCTGGTCCCCGGAGCCCTCTATACACTTCTCAAAGTCCACAGAGAACTGCTGCACCATCCTGCGGGGAGGCAGAGACATCAGTGAATCTAATGGTCAGTTTCTATCATATAATTGTCTTCTGCTGTATCTACTCACTGGAGCAGAGCCTTGGTCTTGCGAGACGGATCGTCGGGTCTGAAGTTCTTGTACTCCTCCACCTCCTTCTCTATGGAGAGGAGCTGACTCTGCAGCTTGGCCCGCAGAGCCGGCAGGGTGTCCCGGATGTGGTTGGTCAGTTGCTGTGCGGGTCAAAGGTCAGAGTAAGATCACTGGGAGTATGGGGAATGGTCGAATTAGATTGCTGGGGAAACGCAGGACCCACGAATGGACGGCTGTGGCTGACACTCTGTCTTGCACACCTGATTGAGGGTTTTCTGGAGGTAGGGAGTGCCCATACGGTCGGCCAGGTGTCTATACGCAGGGTGGGAGAGGAAGAACTTCCTCTCAGCCGCCATGGCAGCATTGATATCCTTCTTGCCATCTATGTCCTTCTGGCTCCGGTTCACCACACCGATGTAACCTGGACAGACAGACATTTACGACACAGTCTGAAACGCTGCGGGATTTGGAGAAAAACTACATCCAACTCTTTTTTATCACTTCTTGGAATTTTTGAGAGCAGACGGGAACAGATTCAATACTTGTGGCCTGACTGGAAATTTGACTGGAAGATAGTATATTGTTGCATTAGAGCAATCTGGGATTGTGCTTTTTCATTTTCTACAACTGAGTTTGAGCAGCCAAACCCAAAATGAACAGCCCTTCCAGGACCGACCCGCTTAAAACTGTGTTTAATAATGTTTAGCTGAGGGAAAACCACATTTCAGGACACATGGGATTAAGGGAAAGAATATAGACGAAGGATGAATAGAGAAAGGAAGGAAGGAAGGAAGGAAGGAAGGAAGGAAGGAAGGAGGAATTACATATGTGTGTCCAAGTTTTTAAGAAAGAAAAAGGGAGAAACAACCAGGAGAGTTCGGGTCATGTGGATCCCGTTTCACCTCCAGTTAAGTTTTCTCATGCATCACTCGGTTAAAGGCTGTTTCATGCTCTATAACTAAAGCAACTGTGAGCCAGCAGCCTTGTAAATGTGAACATCCAGTTTAGACAGAGAGAGACGGGGAGTAAAAGAAGAAGGAGGGAGGGGGGGGGGCGTAGAAAAAACAAAGGACATGGAAAATACTCAAAAGCACATGCCTGGGTCCTAACCAAGTGCAAATGGAAAAGAAAAGTACCACATCAGCACATTGCAATAAAGGGCAGCCCGCAAGACAAGCTCTTTTCCAACACAGTGTTTTTCTCTTTGCCCCGTTTCTCTGCTTCTCCTCTCCAACTCTTCCACCTTTCTGTCTGTCTTTTTACTTAGTACTGTTTGATCACACACTCCTCCTGCCATCCCTCCGTCCTTTTCTGTTTTGTTTTTTCCAGTGTTTGGAGCATCTTTGAGTACGATTGCCTCACTACCACAAGAGGGAAACAGTGTGTCATTGCGAGGCCCCCTGAAGTAGAGTGTGTAAGTGTGTGTGTGTGTGTGTGTGCTCACCCCTCCTGAGTGGGAGATGCTTATTCTCCAGGATGTCTTTAGCATCTGTGCCCTCGTCCATCAGGTCCAGCTTGGTGATCACACCAATGGTCCTCATACCTACATGCACAAACAAACACACACACACAACACAATTCTAACAAACCAATCCAGAAAAATGGAACTGAAACCTAAACAGAAGATCATTTCTGATGCTGTAAATACATACATGCTGATGCTAGTTGTATTAGCATTAGCATATTTAGATAATTTAGTTAATAAAAAGGAGCAATATGGTTTTTTTTAATAACTTAATTTTTCCAAGATGTGAGCCACTATCGTGACATATAACCAAGGTAGACAGGAAAAAAAGAAATTAACCAAAAAAAAGGATAAAAAGACATACAACAAAAAATATATAAATAAAAAAAAATAGAAAATAAAAAAACACTAAAAAGGTTACAGACATTATATCAAAAATAATAAAAGCTAACGTACAAAATACACAACATTATAACTTTATATACCCTCCAATAAAAAAGCCGTATCGCAGTGTAAAAATACTTCAGTACAAGCAAAATTTTATCTAAGAAAAACTACAGTTTTATTAGTAACACTAGAAGTACTAATTATGAGTGGTATAATATATATTATTTTACATTAGGGGATTATTGTATCTGATGTGCTCATGTATTAGCAGAATTTAAATGTTGTAGCTGGTCGAGGTGGACCTAATTTCATTTACTTTAATACTGATAAATAGCATTTATTTGTATAGCACTTTTCAAAACAAAGTTATAAAGTGCTTCACAGTAAAAGGAGCAAAAATAGACAAAACAAACAAACACAAAAAACATTAAAATAGTAGAAATGATTGGGACAATACAAGGAAAAATGTCAAAGTGGCGTGGCACAGAAAGACCAATTAATGCAAATTTGTAAAAAAAAAAAAAAAAAAAAAATTTAAGTAGAGATTTAAGAGGAAGTCTGAGTTTGGAGGCCCTTTAGTCTTTGGCGGATTACAATATGTGTGTGTTTATGTGTGTGTGTTTATGTGTGTGTGTGTGTGTGTGTGTGTGTGTGTGTGTGTGTGTGTGTGTGTGTATGCATACACTCACCCTGAGCGTCGACCTCTTTGGCAATCTTTAAAGCGTCAGAGTTGGCCAGATCAGAGTTGGCCGGGGAGACGGCGAGCATCAGGCAGTTCTCCTTGGTGACAAACTGCATGAGCATTTCTCTGATCTGGGCCTCGATGTCTGCAGGCTGGTCGCCCACCGGCACTTTGGTCATCCCCGGCAGGTCCACCAGGGTCAGGTTCAGCACTGAGAGGAGAGAAGGGAGACGGAGAAAGCTAAGCGAGCTTCTTCACATGCATTGCTGCCAAATAAATATCTTGGTGGTACAGTACATTATTGATATCAGACATGCGGAACAAGTCAGTATCTGTGTAGAACTACAGTTGTGTCAGCCTCACCGTTAGGGGAGTAGACACGCAGGTTGATGGGCACAGGGGAGATACCCCTGTTGGCCCCGGTGATGCGGTCGGTCTCTGCCTCGATCTCCTGCCGGACCTCATCAAAATCTGTGAATTTTTTTCCCTTACAGTGCAGGAACTCAGCATATTCTGGAAGAGATGGTAAAAAGAGACAAATTAATGAAAGGGAAATTGTAGGAAAAAGGGAGGAGATCTGAAGATGCAGAAAAGAAGACAGGACAGAGGAGAAATATTGTGAACCCAATTTCAACCCTTTTCCCCTGGGAAAAAATATGGCATATATTAATAGATTATCCTTCTTTGTCTTACCTCGATTAAGGATAACCAGCTATAAATTTTGAAACTACAGTTCCTATAATTTGTGGGTTTTGGGGATGGAAACAAGAAGTATAATGTTGCAGTGGAGTCGGGAAGTACGCAGTGGGCCCCCTTTTTTTAACCTGGACTTGTGTGGCACCAAAAGTTTGTCGAATTAGCTATTAGCAACCCCTGTTTGCAATGTACCCACGTACCTACAGACAACTATCACTGGATTATTTTGATACTGAAGAAAACTTAAAAACATGATGATTCTTGGGCAAGTTCTGGAGTTATAGGGAGCGACTTTTTTCTATGATTACTAAGCCAATTTATGGACATTAATTCGCCATGGACATCGGAGATAATTATATCCTCAGGAGGAAGAAGTCACGCAGAATCTCAAAATACGTGAATAAAGTCTGCTGTTCAGATTTGAGTGAGTTATGACTCAGAGAAGAACGAATTTTGATGCAAAAATTGCAGAAATTGAGGGTTTTAAGAGTACCTTAATTGTTGTACCTTAACTGTTGTCTCCTTCTAAGAACAATCAGGAAGGAATGGGGCTGTTATGCCATTTACACTTCAAGTACAGTACAAAAACAATGGGAGTGGAGAAGAGCAAAGTGTTCTTGTAGATTTTGGATGTTGAAATCAATGCAGAATTGCTTGAAGATGCAATTAGTTTAATAGCCACCAGATGCTGGCTTCAACCAAACTCCCACAGAATTGAAGAGAAGAGAAGAAACTGACAACTTCTCTCTTAAAATAATTTTTTTGCAAGTGCTCCAATTCCAATTTTTCAAATCAACCCCAGATTTTAAAAGCCACGATCTCTCCACCAGTCAGCTGATGAAGACAAGAGCCTCCATAGATGTTTTTACCTGTGGGGCTGTTCATCAGCTGCAGAACCAAAGGACGACGAGTCACAATGCCAGAACCACGGGGAAGGAAATCCCTGAAACACAACAGACAGACAGAAAGGAAGGTGGTCAGTAAAACTAACAACAATGCAGAGGAACAACAATATGAATCAGCAAATGACAAAAAGACAACAGAGCATGAGTCAGTGATAATGAATCAGCATCCTCAGGCTTTGGGAAGACTGGAATTGTGTGCAAAGTGCAGACAACAAGCAAGTGTAGATGTGTGGGTGTTGTGTGTGTGTGCAATGCTGAATAACAACAAATCCTCACACAACAGCTGTGGTCTCACCACGCTAAATGTCCTTTTGATTTACTGCAGTGCTTTTTCATTGTGGGTACATCTGATACAGCAGAAAAATGGTTTAAAAAATTATGAAAAAAATGGTTTCTGAAACTTCCTGAAGGTTTTACTGGATTAACCCTTTTTTAGATCACTATTATACATTGAAACTGAAAAGAAATAATATTTGGTTGTACATGAAAAATGATATTTTGTTTGCTCTATGAATAACATTTAGACTGTATTATAGAACACCCATACAATAATAACAATATAGTAGGAATAAAACTTTACATATCTGCCTGTATAGTACAGTGAGTATAGCTTTTCAAAATTGCTTAACAAATAAGTAAATTGTTTGATAAACAATGGCAAAATGGACAAAATTGACATTTTATAAACACTGACTATTGAATTTTAACATAACACAAATAAATACACAATCTTTGATCAGGAACTAATAATTAATCAGGTACTAATAATTAATACTTAAATAAATGAATAAAATAAAATAGAAACTACTACTAATAAATAAATAAATAAATAAATAAATAAATAAATAGGGAGTTAATGCAACTGTTCAACAGCTTTAACTGATGTTTTAATTTGTGTCATTAAAAAGAAAATCAAAACATCGTCAGCAGGGTGCAGAAATCACCAAACATCACTGCAGAACAATTTCACAGCTGAGAAACACTAATAGTTCACAGGCAAATATAAAGACGAGTAGAAAGCTACAAAACGGAGTTATGTGGTCATTTGCATGAGCTTCTTCAGAAGTTTCTCCTCCTAAATTGATGAAAAACGAGAAAATGTGTCTCAGTATGGTAGCATTTATAATGTTCTCTTAACCATCTGACATGTCTATTCCAACCTCTGATACGGAGTTACTGAAGACGATACCAAATAAAACAGCTCTTTCATCAAAAAAAAGTATTTCCTTGTAATATTGCAAATTCTGTCCATTGCTTAGTTTGTTGGAGAGCGATAGAGGGTTATCTGTACGTGTCAATGCAAATTAAATCAAGTGTTTTACATCTATTATGAGGTGCGAAGTGTGTTTGTGAAAGCATGTGAGTGTGTGTCCATACAGTCGACTGCCTGCCAACATGTTTTATGGGTTTTTTTAATGAACAAAACACTGTTTTCCTTGAGGGTGTTGAGCTGCTTATGCAACTTCAGCGTCAACTCGCCGCTGGCACTATGTGCTCCTCAACCAGCTGACTGAACACTTCTTATTCACTGATGCATGATGTGTGTGTGTGTGTGTGGCGTTAGTGTGTGTTAGTGTGCTCATAGCAGCAATAACTAGGGGCTGCTAGAGACACATACTGTCCAGTAGTTTTCAATCTAACATTGTATAAGAGCAGTTTAATGTTTCCATAAAATAATCTGGTTCCAATAAAACAGTACATTATCATCTGAAAAAGTTTAAAATGTATTCAGATCACACAACACTCAGATAAATCCTTTAATAACAGAGTGAAGAGTCTTCAGTAACAGTAATCAGCTGACCGACATGAATAAGAAATAGATGAGGCCTCTGTTTGAAGCTGAAGCAAAGCCTGAGGCAGTTTGGATACACGAGTCATGAGCTGAACTGCTTTGGCTCAAAACTGTGACCTGAACCAGAAAAAGCCAATTCAGCAATTCACTGTATCGCCTGTACTATATACTCATTTTATTTGCTCGTCTTTCTGAGAGTATATGGTGAATATTTGGGAATTACAATACATACATTCTGCTCTAGCTTTGAAGGAAGAGTTCAACATTTTGGGAAATATGTGCTTTCTGGCTAAGAGTGAGATGAGAAGATTGATATTACTCGCATGTAGGGCTGTAACGATACATCGATCTGGTTCGATATATCGATTCAATGAACAGCAATCAAACATCATCAACTCAAAGTGAAAACATACATATCGTCTTTACGCCTTTATTGAAGAATTCCTGTGTCTGTGTCAACATCTGCACCTCCTTCCTACAGAGCCCAGTAATAAAATTGTCAAATCTTATTTTAGTTGCTTTTTTGTTTGAGTTTATATAAATGTAACTGATTGTGTTAAATGTGCATATGATATCATCTCATAATCGATCGCAGGCCCCTGAACTGAATCAAATCAAAATCATATTGTGGCAGACTTTGTGATATCGGCAAATATTGTATCGTTGTCCAAAGAATCAATATAATATTGTGATGAAACTTGTGATTTACACCCCTACTCTTATGACTGTGTGCTAAAAAATGAAGCTAGAGCCAGTAGCTGGTTTGCTTATCTTAGCATAACCACTTGAAACGGGGGGAACAGCTAGCCTGGCTCATTCCAAAGGTAACAAAGTCTGCCTACCAGCATCTCTAAAGCTCACTAATTGTAGGAGCCATGTATTTTATTTGTGGTATTTTATTTTGCAAGGTGTAAAATGGCTCCAAGCACTAAGGGGGGGTGTATGGTGTAGGCAGAGGCTGCCCTAAGGTATAGCTAATATAGGCCACATGCCAGTGACCACAGGTGCTGCTGATTAGAAGGAGCAAACCGCTTTTCACTGTGCTTAGGACATCGTTGGTTGTGTGTGTATCAAACTACATCCTGTGCTGTTTATAACTCAATTTAGAGATTAAAATGTTATAGAAGTGACGGACACGGATGGACATGATTGGTAAATAAACGCCATGTTATAAAGTATTGGAACTTTGTATATCGTTTTTTCGGAGCATATGTCTAAACAACACTCACCAATCTGCAACCAGAAGCGGCTAAAAGTAGGACTTTAGTCACTACACTAATTAACACACTATATCTAGTAAGCATAAAAACAACAACTTGATGTTTTACAGGGTGTTAGGTACCACACTACCTCTTGTTCAGAACCAGGAAGTCTCCGCTGGCTGCCCTGAGTAATAGTCTGGCACATAACGCACTTGTAAAACCCTAAATTGTTTTTTGTGGCTAACAACGAAGAGGGCTCTGGTATCGGATCAGTACCAGATATCGGCAGATCAATATCGGGAGAGAAAAAGTCGGATCGGTGCCTCCCTACTCGTAATACTTGAATAGGTCTGTTCAACTCCTCAAACAGGAAATGTCTGTTGTTTATTAACACATGCTATAACATGTCCTACATAGAAAAGTCTTATTTGTGTTGAAAATAAATAAATTCATAATAATAAAATTACTTAAAAAGTTAAATTAATTTCATATTTAGACAAAAATATTTCAGCAGAATTTGTTAAAATGCAGGCTCTGTACCTAGAAAATGCATGTATTTAGCCTGTCCTCAGCAAGCGGTCAAAATATCAAACTGACAAAATAAGTGTTTAAAACTGCTATTAATGCATAAAAATATATATCAAATGAAAGAAGAGCATCAATGACATATCGAACAAAACAGAAAGTGAATTTTAAATTATATTTTCCATAAACTACTGCCTATCAAATGTGTGTCCTTACTTTCCGTCAACTGTGTCAGGTTTGTTTTAAATCCTGAATAAAATCAGGAAATATTGAGGTCAGCTATTACCCTGAGGACCCCTTTTCTACTTCCTGTTACATCTCCAATTTTCTTATTTTTTTAAAACATAACGTGGCCTAACTCAAATCAAAAGTGGACAATGAAAAGCATTCATTTAATCAAAAACAACAAACTGATTAAGGTGACACAAGATTGCTCAATTCCATCACAGTAAGCCTTTGCGAAAGATTTAAGTGTTATAATCTCATAAAACTGCAGGTTACTCAGTTCTGCAGATCAGTCTTTCTAATCCTTTCCCAACCTGCAGTATGTCACTTAATGCATGGGAGACAATATGAAAAACAAGCTGTATGTGATTGTCAAAATAGGCCTGAAAAGACATCATAATGTTTGCTCATCCTCCACACACACTGGATACACTGTACCGATAGGGAGCTTCATTATTGTTTGTAGTTATAATGCAGCCTTGTACAACAAAGGAAACCCTGCTCTCTCTGATGTGTGTCTGTCCATCTGCTGGTCTACCTGCCTGCCAGTGTTAATGTGTATGGGGCTGTCCCGCTCTCCCACTTGGATGCCTTTTAGAGAAGACAGATGGTCTTAACTGCAGGTCTTCCTCTCACTTCACTCCTCCTCATCCTCCCCTCAAACTGCCACTACAAGGATCCTCCAAATGAGAGGGCAGAATCAGCTTTTCACAAACAAACACACACACAGTTATATAGCCATCAATTCTACTGCTAGAATTGATGGAATCATGAAAGAGGTCCAAGAATTAAAATCCAGCCTGCAGTGAAAACAATAACATAATTTCCAAAATGGATTATTTAGAGAATCAGAACAGAAGAAACTATATCATAATCGCTGGCTTGGCCCAGGATAAAGTACATGGATCCTGGGCAGAAACTGAACAACTAGTAAGAGACTTTTTAAAAAAACAAATTGAATATCGATTCCAAATCAGTGGAGATTGAAAGAGCCCACTGTACTGGCAAGTGGAAACCAATTTCTGACAAAGTGAGGCCAATTGTTGTCGGATTTCTTGAGATTCAAGGACAAACAACTCGTTCTCTCCGAAGCAAGAACCCAGCTACATCAATCTATGTAAATGAGGACTTTTCCGACCTACTAAGAAGGAAGCGAGTTGAACTCATCTATGCCGTCATCAGTAATGTAAATCACACTGCCACAATACTGTAAGACTGTCTCTCTGCTCACTCATCATCTACCTAATCCTGCTGAGAGGGTGAGAGCCCCTCCCCCCCACCCTCCTGTGTTTTCATCCCCCCCACGGTGAGGTGGGGAATGAAAACACTCATGTGACCGCCAAAAGACATAACCCAAACGCAGTACAGATACAGAGGAGAGAAATAGAAAATAAATAAAAAAGGGGCAAACGGGTCAGACGAGGAGAACCGCAGGTATTTTTGCAACAGGAAGAGAGAAGATAGACGGCGACGGAGACACCGAGATACCTTCAACAAGCACTTAGCTATAAGTGCACTCAGCAGTCAGTGTCCGTCTCAAAGCACTTTCACTTCCAACAGAAACAACATTCACTTCATTGTATGATAACAGTAATATCCATCCATCTATCTATATGATTTATACATGTACCATGACACAATATAAATTTCATTTTGCCATTTCTGTAGACTGAGGCAGCTATCCTTTACTGTAATATCTCTGGATGTATTGGGTCATTTGGGGTTATTTTGCAAACCAATAAGCAGGACAACTTTACGGCAATATTTTATTTTTATATGATTTTTGCATCAATGTGGTGCGGTACATTGATTCGTCAGATATTTCATTCAGTAAATGAACCAAAAATAGACACTCCTGCCTGGTTATTTTACCCATTAACAGTTTCTTAATTGATTTTCAATAATCAATAATCAGGTTTGGGGGAGGTCATCCCAACACACACTGAGCATCATTGTCACAGATGATCCTCAATCAGATTCATTACTTTTATAGCATCTTGTGTTTCCAACAAATTAGTTTAAAACAAAAAAATGTATTGAATAAACTTTCAGCCACTGAATCATTCATTCATAAACACACACACACACGTCTAGTGGGCGCCAGCTGCTGTGGAGTTCTGACTCATTGCTTCATTGTTATAAACTGTACACATTCAGTAGTGTACAAACAGTACACACACACACACACACAGACACAGAGATGACCTATTCACTCAAGTAGACTTAGTTCATCAGTACAAAAGGGCCTCACGTATAAAACAAGCCTTACGCACTTTTTGCAAGAAAAACAATTTTGTTTTTCTCTTTGTTGATTTGGATTTATGGGATCATATAGTCAAGTATTGTCACAACAATTAATTGTGGTATTTCAGTTTCAGAATTTAAAATGAATGTGTTAAATCCCACATTTCCCAGGAAACTAAAACAACACCTTAGTGACTACAATTGTCGGGATGTTTGGGTTTATTCTTCAGTTTTGTTCCTCTCACTTTTGTTTTTGGTTATTCTTGGACTTGCTTTAAGGCGAGACACCGCGTGCACAAACATTACTTTTCAACAATTTGAGATTTGGGGCTATTTTGCTTCCATAATATCCAAAATACACATTAAGGTGTTTTTTGTCAGTAGATGTCTCCTAAATTCACCAAAGTTAGCGTTATTCTTATTCACCTGTAGTGTCTTGCAAAACGTATGGAATTTTACAATCCATATCTTTAATGGCCGTTTCCTCAAAATTAGTTTTTTCTGAGCCAGAAATCTCCACTTCAGTAGCACTTACATCCACCAAACTTTCAAATTTCATTCCTATCTATATTCTGAAGGTTTTTACAGAGGGGTTTGTTCATATATCATTCATAGCCTGATTTGTATAATATTTTATTCCTAAAAACATGAAAAAATATTTTTTATATGGCAGTTGACAGTCATTTCTGATTTATGGAGCGATAAAAAGAGATATATCCAAAATTTTAACCTAGCTTTATCCAATGTTCAGATTTCTGTTATGGAAATGTTTGCAAATTAGCAAATATTTGATAAGATAATGTTTCATTTGCATATTTAAACAAACTTTTCAGAAAACTTTTGATACAAAAAATAATTGTCTTAATGTAAGTAATCAACTGGGGGAGTTTCATGGCGATATCCATTATTTCAATTTGTCTCCCATTATAAGAAAAAGAGGGAATGAGATGTAAACTGTTTAGGTTTGAAAATAGTCATAATTCCAATAACTCAAACTCAACACGCTGCTCTGTTGGTCTTTTCATGTGCGTCACATCACTTCCGATTCCCAGACATCAGTCAGACATTGAGCCTCATCTAATCCTGCTCTAATGCTGCAGCAATAACAGCTCTGACATCAGTGAACCAGCACAACCAGGCAGCTTCCCTTTCCAGCAGTGTTTGGCTCTCAGATAGATGAGACTGCTTTTTGGTGATGATGAAGTTTACCCACACGTGTTGCTGTCAGCCACAGTGGTAGACGTAGCCAATGAAACGGCTGGTTGCTGGATAGTGCACATCCAGATTAGACCAGAGCCAATGGGAGGACGTGTTGCAGGTAAACTGCGGCCCAAACAGAGATTAGTAGTAATCCTCTGGGGCAGTATCAGGACAAATGGCCTCCTCTCGTCTTCTGTCTCTCACTGACTGCTGTCTCACTCTCACTGTGTCCATACACTGTTTTTATAGTTTACATCACTCTTTGAAACAGAGTTTATTAAAAAAGTAACTTTAAGCGCTGCAACATATTTTAAGGATCTAGTAGTTTACTAATAATTTTCTGAGAAGTTTCCTGCAAAGAACTTTATAACTGGAACAAAAAAATGAATAATCTACAACTATCTATTTAAGTCATTTTTCAAGCAAAAATGATAACACATTACCTACTTCCATCTTCTCCATTGTGAGGTTCTGCCACTTTTATTTGTCTGATATGATAGTAAACTGAATGTCCTTGGGTTTTGGAATGTTGGTCGGACAAAACAATCATTAAATAAAGTCATGTTAGGCTTTACGCAAACTGTGATGGACGTTTTTCACAATTTTCCACATTTTATGGACCAAACGATTCATCAATCAATCGAGAGAATATAACATTTGCACTTATGAGAAATGTGGCACTTTATCGTGAACAACAGGAGGTCTATTTTTATTATTTTTATTAAAAAGAATAGATTGTTTTTCATTTAAATGTCTGGAAGAGCCCAGTAATGAAATTGTAAAATCATATTTTAGTCTTTAACTGATTGTGTTAAATGGGAACACGATATCGTCTAATATCGATCGCAGGCCCCTGAATTGAATCGAATCAAGTTCGCATCATGTCAGACTTTGTGATAATAGCAAATATTATATCATTGTCCAAAGAATCAATATAATATCGTATCCTGATGAAACTTGTGATTTACACCCCTAGTACACAGTACATAGACATTTATTTGTTTACCGACTGATTTATTTATTCATTTTTAAGAAGGAACCAGGAAATGATGTAGTGGTTAAAGAGTTCATAAGCAGTTGAAATAAACATTTTCAGGTATTTCCTTGAAAGAACTGATAAAAGAGCTGCATTAAAAAAACTAACAAAGACCCATTTAAACCTAGATAACGACGATAAATCCATTCATCTATTATCTGTAACCGTTTCTCCTTTACAGGGTCGCGGGGAGCTGGAGCCAGTCAGGTCGCCAGTCAATCACAGGGCTAGATAAAGGCTAAATAAAATGAATGTGATAATTAAAAAAATGATTGGAAAATGTACGCAGGCCTGTAGATGAATTTGACATTTTTGCATATTCAGGTGACCTGCTGTGCACTGACTCAAAGACTCTTTATCATAATAGCGATTAATTTGAATTCATAACTGAACCCTGACTCCCTTTTCCCCTATTATTATTACCAAATTACTCTATCATCCTTTCCAGGAATCAACAGTTAAATATGAGTTTCTTTCTATGGTTTCTATGGAACCTGTAAAATAAAGTGTTACCACAAGAGCTCAGATTGATTTGACCAGTTTCCTTAAAAGAAAAAAACCCTCAAATCTATAGGTTACATACAGTGTATATTTCAACATTTAATTTGTATGCTGGGTAGTTCATCTTACTGCAGCATCATCCTCTATACTGTAAGTCATTAACGGACTCTTCTCTGTGTTTCTATTCCACCCCCTTCCTCCTGTTATTAGTCTGTAATGGAGCACTGTACTGTACTGTGCTCGTCTTTCACATGAGTGAAGCTGCTGCTACTCGACATAATGCTTCCGGCCATCTCTGTTATGTAATACATGAAAACCAGCTATATATCATTAACTTAATCTCTGCGTGGGTGTTGGAAGCAGTGATGGCAGCAGGGAGATAAAAAAAAAAACGTCTGTGTTGTAGTTTTACGTATCTGGTTTGTGGCAGCAGCCTTCTCTGATAACAATGTGCTTCAGCTGCACACCAGCAGCTGCAGCATCCTGCTGGGTTTGAGTACATCCCAGGAGAACGTCACACAGTTTGTGACCTTTTTACTCGTTACTCCTTTTGCGTGTCACTGTCAGCTATTGACCCCTCAATGTAATTCTTTGAACCAAAAAAATGTGCTCCTCCAGGGCCTTTTTAAAGGAACCATAAAATACTTTATGCTAAAAACAAGGCAAACTTCCAATCAGAGGTGCAGCAACGAAAAGCTCCTATAGTTGGTTCTGGTGACAATAACCTGGGGTACCCTTGAATCTATTGGGATGATATGATAATTATTATAAAGTAATCATTTATGGTATGTTCCGTATTTGTTGTATTTTAGGGGAAAGCAGCTGGTGCTGTTTCAGTATCAGCTGTTTGTGAAAGAGCTGTCCGTGGTGCTGAAAGTGGGTTCAGGACACACGCAAAAAAATGCGGTTGAGAACATGCACCATGCTTTTGTAAACATCATCCAGAAGAACTGAAGGGAGGAAAAGATGGATAGCTGAAGTTTGTCCTGATTGTTTGTTTTCTTTTTTAGTGTGTTAGTGTGGTTTTAAAGTGTATGCATGGTTGTATGTAAGTGTATGGTTGCATTTGTAAGTGCGTAGGTATGGGTGCATGTGTGTCAGAATAAATGTAGAATTTTTATTTTTTTTATGACGTACAATCATGTATAGATTAGATTAGATGTAAATTCTGCTTCTATTCAGTTGTTAACTGTGAGCATGAATAAAAAGAAACTCAAACTCAAACTCATCCATACTAAATGTGCTGCGCGCTGTGGAAATGACAAACTCATCTACTCATTCTAATCAATAAAATATAACATTTCACAACAAATATGTATAAAAAAATCTAACTGAAAAGCTTCTGACCCATTTTCAGAATCAGGATATTGGAACATATATATGACATAACAATACAGTATGAATCAAACATGAAGACATTACTGGGCAAAAGCTACTATCCCCAAAAGACAACCTAATTCAACTCATAGTTCAGGATAAATGGAGCATTGAACTTTTTTTGCCTCCTTTTAAGATAAAAATGTCAAACCTGTTCATGTAATAATGTTGAATTTAGTCAAATGTCAACATGTAGCCAAGCATCCCCACCTCCACCTGCACTAACAGGTTTCACCCAGCTGGCACTGCGTGTGTTGGACACTGGAGACCAGTAAAGCTCCCAACTTTGTCTGAGCTAATTAGACTCATGGGACGCTACGATACAGACTGGGTGACATACGCAGGATGGGAAACGGGGGTTGTGCTCAGTTTCAGATTTGTGAAATGTCTTCTTCATTGTTAAATCACAGGCACAACCAGGAGATGCAGGGCTAACATGCGATGCTTGACCTGTGTGTACAGGTACAATAGATATGATCCTGGAACAAGTTGATCAGTCGATTAACTAATACGTCAATCAATTTTCTGCAACATATTGAGAAGCGATTAATTGTTACTTTAAGTCACTGTTTTCAGCTTCTGAACTGATTTGCTACTTCTCTCTGCTTTTGTATCATCGTCAATTTAATATCTTTGACAGTTTTTGATGGTTTTGGCTGTTTTGTTTTGGGGCTCTGGGAACTTCTGATGGCATCTTTCACTATTTTCTGACATTTTATGCACTAAATGATTAATCGATTTATTGAACAAATAATCAAACGATTAAACAATAATGAAAATAATCGTTAGTTGCAGCCCTATATCTACCACTATGGTCTGAGCAATTAATCGATTTTCAATTTCAATTATGATTTTGGCTTCCAACGATTATGGAAACAAGATAAACAACATTAATTGATTATTGTGCCGCACTCCATTTCGCAATGACGCTCTCGTTTTGTATTGTGTTATAAATCCAGCGCTACAACCAAGCTGTTTATGATTAAATAGTTTACTAGAGCATAAAGTTCTCTTAGATCTTGCCTCTTAATTTGGCTCTCAAAGTTCACCAGGATGTGAAAATCTGCTATTCATTCAAGAATAAAAGAAAAGAGAGCAGTCCCTGATGGCAGCCAAATACATCTCAACTTGTCGTTAATTGTCTAAGACAAGAAAGGGCATGAATGAAAACAAATATTACAATGACCAACATTGTTTCAGAGGGCAGACTTTAAGATAAACTGCTTGATAAGGGAGAGTCTGTAATTTTAGTTTAACCTCGCTATCTTTACTTTGGAGTTGAGCACTTTTATATTTCACAGCAACAAAGCACCTTTGAGGTGAATTTAAACTGAATGAGAGAATGGTTGAACTGAGAGAACTGAGCAATGAAAACAAAGGAGACAACAGTAGAATCTCCGTAAAGACAAATTATGAAGACGATAAATGGGAATAGACAAACAGCTTGTCTCCCACTAAGAGCTTGGCTGTCCTTGTTACTGAGTCACACCTGCCAGGCATGCATCAAAATCTAACCCAGCTGAGAGGAAAGGTGTCATGGAGGATTAATAGTGTCGACATGTACAGTAAACTCCTTTCATCGAGGTTTATATCAATCCTGTAGCTGCTCATTTTTTACCTAAATCCCATATCACCTCATGTAGACACATTATAATTTGCATTCTGTCACAGGTGAGAACAAGTAAACACAAACAAGTTTTAAAGAGCTAATGTGCCTTGTGAAATAATTGATGTAAATTGATGTCTCTGCCATTTATAGGTCTCCTATATTTTGCTATTGATTTCCTATGCTAACCGTAAGCACTGCAGGGATAGCAAACAGAGTGAATTTCTGAATAAGAGACGGAGAGAGATGGAGAAAAGGAGCGCTGTGACATGTAAACACACAGTGCAGAGTGCTGTAAACGTGTGTTGGTTTAGGCAAGATAGGGGAAACACAATAGGCCTCTGGGGGGGTGGAAGACTGGAGGATGGGAGGACCTGAGCGACGTCACTGCAGCTGGAGAGCGCATACATTAACGCACGCAAACGCTGCACGACAGGATGCAGCTTTTACTGACACGCACAAACAAAACATTATTACTGTTAAATGTCCTTGTGATAATATTTCAGTTTTTCCTTCCTGTCATGATCGTCCAAACCAGCGGTCCCTTGAGTAAGCAGCGTGATTTGGCACAAGCTGTTTCCATGACTACGCCTGAGTGAGCGCAGCAAAACGTGGTCCTCCTAATGAGTGCACAGAGATTGATTCAACAGTAATTACTCAAAATTGTGGTTTTAACTAACTCCCAAAAAAAGAGGCTGTAAAACAAGTTTTGATAAGATGCTGTCGAAACACTGTTTTTGAAATTACCCTCATAAAAATGTCTGATTTCTCTCCTAGAGGGATACATGTAAAATAAAATACCATGCAATGGATGTGAATGTATAGTTTGTTTTATAAGTGTCACTGTGTATTTCTGATATTGGAGGTTATTCAGCTGCTGATATGGATTTAAAGTGGAACTCTTGCCAACTATTTTGATAATCAATTAATCGGTTTGACTTGACTCGGTTTGGCTTCTTAAATGTGAATATATTTGAGTTGTGGACAAAACACAAAATTTGAGGACGCCATCGTGGGCTTTGGGAAACACTGATCAGCATTTTTCACCATTTTCTGACTTTTTATAGACCAAACTACTAATCGATTAATTGAGAAAATAATAGATTAATCAACAATGAAAATAATTGTTAGTTACAGCCCTATAACTGTATGAAGCCTATAGGGAGCTGCCTAATATCTGATAAATTGCCTTAAGTGATGTCACTCGAGGCATCGGTGGGAGAGCTGAAGACAAGTTTGAAAATGAAAAAAAATCTGAAGGTGCAGAGTTGGAAAGACTTGAGCTTTCCAGACCTCTGCAGCTTCAGGCTACATTAGCAGCTACTAGCATAACACACTCGGATCTCTGGCGGAACTGTCTGTGGTTCAAGTTGCATTGTGGGTAATGTAGGCGCCAGGTTTCAAGAAGAAGAAGAATGTATGGAATAAAGACGCAGATCTCTTTCTTCTGCCTATATTTCAACACGTTCTCATCCCAACTCATCACATTCTGATGCTTTGTCAGACCCCACGCCGTCACTTTTCGGTCCCAGTAAACACGTGCTTAATGTTATGAATTAAACATAAACACTTGCTTAGGATTAGGCAACAAAACCACTCAGTTACTTTTAGGAAAAAATAACATGGTTGGGCTTAAAAACACTATGTTTGTACAGTGAAAATGTGACTGAACGTTGTGAACATGTGACATGAACGAACAGCTGATTTTAACGTGACACAAACAGCGGTCTCCTGGATGAAAGCCACGTGTTTGTCGGACCAATCCACCTCCCCTGCCGCCCGCCCTATGTGTGTCTTTTTCTCTTTAAACTACGTCACCACAGCACTTTCTCTGAGCGTTTAATATTGACGCAGATGGACTTACATTGTAGTTAATGGAAAGTCCGGTGCGTCTCATACTGCCGCTAAGGGGTGCCTCGTGCGTCGGTATCTAACGCCAACGGCTGTGACAAAGCATCGGCATTTGACGCACGGGATGAGAACGGGCTGTATATTTTCTTCTTTTTTTAATTGTCCATCGTGAGTCTTGGTGGAGTACTCCTTTAAATCGCCTCAATGGCATTTAGGCTATCATCACTTTATTAACATAAGATGTCTTCCACATATAGCATTATGTGTACATTACCCTGACATGTAAACAGTGGGTATACCTCACCTCATTGAAGGTGAACTGCACAGATGGATCCCTCTCTGCCCAGTGTAGTTTACATTTACATTGTGTAATACCCAGGCCTTCTTCAGAGTGGGGCTGAGCTGGCTTGGAGCCACAGTATGCATACAACCTGACCTTGCTTCTGCAGGAAATACTGCTGAATCACACACTCTGTGCATCCAAGGCATTAAAAGTCTATGAAACCACAAAAAAATCGTCAGATCAAGTGAAATACAAGCTGGCAAACAGTTAGCCAGTGACACCCATGTTATTGCCTGCATGCAGTAAGCTTCACTTACAGTATAAGCACTGGCAGACAGATGGATGAGCTGAGCTGGAAGGGCTCAAAGCTCAGGTGGACTCTCTCTCTCTCTCTCTCTCTCTCTCTCTCTCTCTCTCTCTCTCTCTCTCTCTCTCTTTCTTTCTCTCTCTCTCTTTCTCTCTCTATTTCTCTCTCTCTTTCTCTCTCTCTGCAAGGTCACACTGCACCATAACAGATCAGATTTGTTCCCCTCGCTTTGTTTTGTATCATATAGCAGCAGCTCTGACAGGAAGAAAACTGCATGTTTGCAAGACTGAAACACACACACACACACACACACAGCAAGCATCATTTTGCACCCTTGCCTGGTCAGGATTAAATAGCCTGGGGCACAACAAAATGGAGCCACAGAAACAACACATCCACCAAAGCTGCCTGTAACTGTATCTGCTATACAGGAAGTCAGTGTGTAAACTGACCCTATACCTCTGTGACGGATATCATAGGATTTATTATGACAAACATGTGCAACTTTTTGGACAAAATGATGAAGTTTAGAAACTCACTTTATAGCATTCATATCCAGTGGTTTATCATATTAAATGCCATATAATTTAACGGCAATGTGTGGTTTCCCTGAATGCATCAGTTCACTGGGGATTTATAGGCCTAACACAATAATCTCCTCGCCTTGGTGTTGTAGATGAAGAGACAGGGATAAGAGTGCTGAAAGGTGCAACGATTTGGACCGCGTAAAAGCGCAGCCTGTGTTGCTTGAGAAGGGGGATGGGGATGTGTGTGTGTGTGTGTGAGGTGTAAAATGAGCCTGTGTGATGCACCAATATAATGCATCGCAGCCTGGGAAAAAAAAAAAGAAAAAAAAGCTACTTACTTCCCGACGAAGTTCTCCAGCACCGAGCTCTTCCCAGCGCTCTGGCCGCCCACCACGGCGATCTGGGGCAGGTCCAGGTTCGCGTTCTGGCCGATGGCGGAGAAGGCATCCTGCATGCGGTTCACCAGAGGAATCAGATCCTCCATTCCCCGGTTCCCCATCTTTTTGCGATGCAATGGGCAGTCTGTCTATCCTTGTCAGAGCAGAGCAGAGCAGGGAGGGATTTATCTCTTCTTTTTCCCCTCCTCGCCACCCTCGCGTTTAGTTCAGAGGGCGTTTTTGGACTCCACACACTCACCGGTTCACTTGTCGGTTTGCCCCCTCATTGACCGCAGCTCCTCGGTGTGTCAGATCACCTCTTCTCAGCTGTAGGACTCTCTCCTCCAACGAGCATGTACTGTACGCTCCTCACCACCAAGCAAGCACAGCAGGGGGGGGAGGATGAGGATGATCTCTTGTATTTTTCTCTGGAGAGATCCCATGCAGTGCTCCATCCTCACCGCTCGGTGGTGACACTTTCACTGTATAGTTGCCTGTCAAATTGTTGTGCTGTTTACAGTAGACCTGCGGGAATGTCTTATTTGACCGGGGACTCTAAAGTCAAATCTTGTTTGAGTGCAGTTAGAAAAGGGGAATATGGGAAGTTTGGCATCCAGTTTTTTAATATTATTGCCCACAAACAGATGTATAGATCTGTCCATGGTGCTGAATCTGTTAGCACCGTGGACAGAGGCCAGGGGGCACCATACAACGTTTGTTTTTATAATGCAGTATATGCTTTGATCTATCTATCTATCTATCTATCTATCTATCTATCTATCTATCTATATATCTATCTATCTAGCTTGGTTCCTTGGTTCTGTGGTTAACAGTAACAGGAAGAAGGCTCTTGTTCTTTAATGCCTATGTATTAAAATGTATTTTTCTCAGGGAATGTGCAATATTGGACATGTTTTTCTACTGCGTCTTTCGTATATCACTGTAATGTCTTGTTTTTAATGCCTATTTATTTATACACATTTTTCTCAGGGTATGTGGAATATTTTAACATGTTTTTCTGCTTTGTCTTGGTGTACTACTGTAATGTCTTGTTGGCTATGTATTGTTTTAAGCTGATTGCAGCTGTGTGCAGCATTATCGCCCATGCAAAATTCCCCCTTTGATCAATAAAGGTTATCTTATCTCTTATCTATCTATCTGTTTTTACTAATATTAAAAAAGCACGCAGTCATGGTGTATGTCATGGTGTATGTACTATAATATGAATAACAAATGAATAAAAATAAATACATTTATAGTATTTATAGAAGTATATAGTGTTTATCTATGTACAACATTTACAAAGGACAAAAAGGACTGTATATATAGGATAGGATAGCACTTTATTTATCCAGTGGGGAAATTGCAGTTTCACAGCAGCACAGATTCTAATAAAGACAGTACATAAAATAAGAATAGGACATGGCATACAATAAATAAGAATAACAAATATCCAAGGGATAAGAACACTAGTAAAATTATGTTATAAAGGTAAATAGAAGGTAAATAAATATGTGCATTATAAATAAATTATAAATAAATTATGTACGATAGCAGTAGTGTGAAAATGATATACACGTGAACAACTTGAAACGGACAACAGGGACAGTGCAAAAACAGATGGTGTCAGAGACCACACAGTTGGCTGAGACTGAGGCTGAGACTGAGATATATATATATATATATATATATATATATATATATCATATTTGTTATGCTAAATGCAGTACCTGTGAGGTTTCTGGACAATATTTGTCATTGTTTTGTGTTGTTAATGGATTTCTAGAAATAAATACATACATACATTTGCATAAAACATCGGGAGTAACTATGGACAATCATGTGATTAACTGCGAGTAATATTTTGAGAGACTGATACTTAATATATATATATATATATATGTATATATATATATTCTATTTCAATATTTAATATCCACTGGAGGTTAGTATAACAATGATGTTCCACTTTTAATAATTATTTAGCTAGTGTTACAAATGTGAAATGCAGAACCTTCAAAATACAAACTTTTACTAAATTTACAAGGGCAGTGGGATTTGAGAATTAAATTATTTTTTAAATAAAAAAAGAAATTCATTGTAAATACTTTATTAATTTAATTATAAATGCGACATTATCCAAAGCTGCATTTATTATGCAGGTATCAAGCATTTTCAGTTCTCCAGACAACCACCAGGAGGCGACAGGGTTCACTAACTTCACCCCGCTGGGAACGTTGGTCTGGGTTTCTGCTTTATGCGAGTTGCACCGGGACTGAGAGCTATAGCATTCAACCCCTGTGCTACGATTGTAGTCGGATAATCGACAATAATCGCTACCTTCTTCTTTGAGAAGTAAATCTTAACAACTGTGGCTAAGGTAAAAAAACGTAGACAGCACCCGAGGAGGCGCAGCTGGTTTTATCTGAGTTAGCTATATAGCTAGCTCGATGCTAAGCTAAATTGTTGTGTCCAGTTATTGAGCGGTGGCTAATGCTAGCTTCGTTCATTACACAGCAGGTGTAACTAGCTGATTCATTTAACTCTACTTTGTGTTAATGTTGGAATAACGTGCCGCTCCCCTTCTAAGGTAAAATGTTAGCATGCTGTGCTCTTTGTAAATTTGGCTAACTGAGTAAGGAAATGAAAAGTAAACCAAAAAGTAAATTGTTGTTAGCTTTACGTGCTAGCACTAGCTAGCTAGATGTCATCGCGAAACATGAGAGCGACCTGTTGTCTGAGGAGCTGCGCACTGTTATTGAATGTGTCTTTACAATAAAGACAGCGGGGCACATACTCATACAAGCTTTTTTTTTCTCCTTCCATCCAGAGATATTTTATTTGAAGGAGTGTCAAAACATTAGCACCTCAAAAACCTGCTGGTTTCTGTCACCTCACGGTGTAAACGGGAGGAAATTAAAGCCCCGTAATGTTCAATCCACACATCCATCAGCAGCAGCAGCAGCAGCAGCAGCAACAACAGCAACAGTTTCACCAGCACCTGCGGCAGCTACAGCAACTTTTCCAGCAGCAGCCTCCGCCTCCTCCTCCGCCGCAGCCGCCTCCCGGGCACCATGTCTCCCATCACCACCACCAGGCACAGCGGTAAGCGCGATAACTCGAGACCGGGGATCAGGCAGGGCCTTCTGGATGAGATAATGTGTGGCTGGCGGTAGCTGAGCTGGGAAGCCCTGCATGCCACAACACATGCCAGACTGTACGATTCTGGGATGGATGTGCAGTATTTCAATTTCAATTGAATATTTGTACAGCTTGCCTATGAATTAGTCCATTCAGCCCAGGCTGTGATATGTTATGATTTTTCTACCTGTCCCATTCTAGTAACACTTTATAGAAAGTTTTATTTGTTATTGTGACCAAAGAGACCAAAAACAACATTATCTTTCTGGATCAGATACTTATTAGGTTGTCAAACAGTGTTATGTGTATTTTAAAAGTTGGACTAATTGCCATGCTCTGTTATCTGGCCTGCCCAAAGGTAGTGTTGATAAACTGCAGATTATATATATGACACTATATTATTGCAAGATTACTGGCCCCAGATCACCTCTGTTCTGATCTTGACTAGGTCTGCATAATTAATCAAAATTTGATCGAAATCGCAATATGGCCTTCTACAATTTTCAAATCAAATCGCAATATTTGTTAAAGGTGAAATTTGTTCCAAAATACTATTTTAAATTAAATATTGTCCTGCTGCAGAGATGTCCTGACCTACACATCATATTCTACAGGCTGAAGAAAGTATCTTTTTTTGGTACAGATCCCCGAAAACGTCACACCATGATCATTTTTGATATGTTTCTCAATTAAAATGAGAATAATGTAAAAATTATCATTCCCTTATTCCCTTCCTAATAACGCAAATCATATCGCAATTGCAATATCAGTCAAAATAATCGCAATTAGATAGTTTTTCAAAATCGTGTAACCTTAATCTTCACTTCTAGTAAAACGATAAAGTGTAATGTGTAATGTTACCTGTCAGCTTTTTTCTTCCATCTTTAATCCTCATAAAACCTCAGGTCAGGTCACACCCGTGTCTTGTTTATTCTGAGGATGAGTAAAAGCAGCTGCCAGTGAAGTTTTATCCCACCAGCACTCCATACTACACCTATTTTCTTTCCTTCTTTCTTTCTTTCTTTCTTTCTTTGTCATTGCCTTTTGTATTTACTTTTGCCCTATAAGATAACAACGTTTTTAGTATTCTAATTTTTATCGATTCGATTTAGCATGTTATTGTATTGGGTGATACTTTAGTGACCACTGTTTTCAAGTACTTGTTTTATGAAGCTCATTGAGTAATGCCTTGTAATTATGTGCTATAAAAAATCTAAACTTAAAATAGACTCTGAGCCAAAGCTGATATGGAAGGGAGATGACTTCTGATAAAGGCTAATCCATATCAGAGCTGTTACACATAATACATCATAATCAAGAAAAATAACATGGACAGCTTGTGTTTGTATCTGGAGAGAACATGTGTGTGCAGGTGTCAAGTCATTTTGTTTTCCACTCAGAATTTCTGTAAAACAAATTTCCAGGTGTATAAGAAGGATCATTTGGCCGAAACACTGTTCTTTAGCTACAGATTTCAGCGAGGTTATGTCTTATGAAGTGATGCTGCAGCATGTTTATTTCCTCTTGTTTATTTGCCGCGCAGAGCCATTGCTGTTCCTCCCCAGGCAGCTCCTCCTCCCAGGATGGTCAACCTGTGCCAGGCGACCCAGACTACCATCATCGCCCCCAATCCCATGCTGCAGGGGGCCCTACTGATGCAGCAGATGCAGGGTACAGTTTGGATCTGAAAATCATAAAAAGAGAATTTTCATTTGACATTTTCATAGATAATGTGTTTAAAAGTGTGAAATAACTAACTTACTCATTTTTTGTTTGCTTATTTTTTTTCCCCATACTCTTTTTTATGCTTTGCTTTCATCCAGGTAACATGCGGGGCTATGGGATGGGCGGACAGCAGTTCCGTCAGTTTTTCGGGTCCAGGTCGTCTCTGCTCGGGCCGGTTCCCATGGGCATGGCCATCAAGTCCCCCATGATGGGTTACCCAGCTGCTCGACAGTACCACCAGCATGCTCGCTACTACAACAACACCACTGCCACCACCACAGCCTCTTCATCCTCCTCCACCTCCTCCTCTTCCGTCACGATCGCAGTAATTACAACTCTCTATTATAATGATTATAATCACTGTGCAGGTTTTCAGTCCAGCTAGTAGGCTACACTAGGGTTGCACGATCGACAAATGCAACAAGGTTTGACGATAGACTCAATCCGAAGCAGTGGAAATATAAAAAAAATGTAAGAGTAAGTGCAGCAAGCATCAAATCATTAGTTTACAACTACAGCAAATGCTTTCATTGAAATGAAGAGATATATGACCCAAATGCAACAATATTGTTTTTTTTATATTTTTTTAATAGTTTTTGGACAACAATGGAGTTCAGTGGCATGGAGGCGTAAGCTACATCAGGCTTTGGCCACACACAATTATTGATGGTAGAGCTGAAATGATTAGTAAATGAGTTGATGGACAGAGAAATAATCTGCATTCATCTTGATAATCCGACTAATTTTAAGTAGTTAGTTAGTAGTTTGATCAAAGCCCAAGATGACATCCTCAAATGTCTTGTTTTGTCCACAAAGATATTCAGTTTACTGTCATAGAGGAGTAAAAAAAAACAGAAAATATTCACATTTAAGAAGCTGGAATCAGATAATTTAGACTTTTTTTTTCTTAAAAAATTACTCGAACCGATTAATCGATTATCAAAATAGTTGGTGATTAATCGTTGCAGCTCTTATTCCAGCTACTCAAATGTAAATATTAACTGTTTTTCTTAGTTTTTTTATGATAATATACTAAATATCTTTGGGTTTTTGATAGTTGATTGGACACAAAAATCCATTATATGTTTAAATTGTCTGACATTTTATAGACCAAACAATCCATCAAGAAAATAATGGGCAGATTAATTGTAAATAGAAATAATCATTAGTTGCAGCCTTAATTGATGGATAAATTAATTGTTGTTTTTTGTCTCTTTGGGAGAGTTGTTGGTAGTAAAATGAGTCAGAATTCAGCCCTAAACAGGTTGATTAAGATGTCAAATGATTGTAGATGTTCTGATTAAATCAAACATTATTTAAGTTACAAATACAATAATCAGTTCTTTGACAACCGTCACATTTCCAAACAGACATACTTTTAGGTGCACAGTCAAAATCAGTTTTATCCCGCTCAAATTCATTTTCTATGATTTGTGTCTGTGACCTTTGTTAATGTCTCTTAGCTGCAACTTTATCTCAGACGTGGATGTATGTTTGTAATCCTGTCGTCTGTCTCTTTGCGTAGGACACTGCAGCTCGCCAGACAGACAGGAAGAGAGACAGCGAGCAGATGGCAGCGGGGAGCACAGCCGACCAGCCAGCAGCTAGCAGCACCGATGAAGTCACTGACAAGACTGACACAGGTAAATCTGCGAACCAACCAGCACTGAAACATGCTAATGGTTTAATGTCATGTGTGACTTTCGAGACTTCTTGGAGAAGATGAGTGGTGGACATTTGTTTGTAGATAATGTTTTTCGTCTTTGTTTTTTTTCTCTTTTCTACCCACAGATGGTGCCGTGGGAGGAGTGGGTGAACCCACACAGCCCTCTGAGGAACAACTTGAAGAACCTGTAGTCAAGAAGCAGAGGACAGATGGGTAGGGAAAACATTTTTTATTGCTGTGAATGTAGTTGTGATAGAAAATCTTGACATCCCCAGTATACTGTGTTATCCATGGAAGTCTCAATTTTGTTCTTTTTTTCCTTTGCTCTTGTTATTTTTCCCCTCAGGTCAGAGGAGCCCAAAGAACAGTGTGTTGTTGAGACCATCACCATCCCAGATACAGATGGGGAAGTTCTGTTATCAGAGTGTAACAGCAACCCAGAGGACACCCAGACTGAAGGTAAAACCCACAGAAACCTACAGTAGATGGTTTTAAATACTTCACTTTTTCATTAAGCAGTAGGGATGTCACGACAATAGTCGATACCAATACCAGTGAAATTCCAAAATTCTCGATACCAATTCGATACCACAGTAAAAAAACAAAACACTAAATCCCATGTACTTCAACACGCACTCCTTTATTACCGTTTGCATACTGGTTTTTGTAAGGAAGTTAAACAGGTCATAATTCACTTACTATGGAGTGCTGCAAGAGTCCTAAAACCTAGAAATGAGTTAGCATTTTAGCACTTCAGGTTCCCTCATATCAAAGTCAATGGGTTTTTTGTAATGTGTTTTTACTTAGATGCCTGAAATAAAGGTCTGTCGTTAACACAAGCTTAAGAGATTTTACCGTTTTGTTCTACAATATGAAATACGTCAGTAAATACCCCACTCGTGAATTTTGAAGCCTTTACGTGTCTACAGAAAGGCGGTTGCTAGCAAGTGGCTAAATGAGACTACTAAACATCATCACGCCAAACTCCACCTTTAGCTTAGTGGTGGTGACGTGAAGTCATGCGACCGTGGTGTAATTCGTTTACGTTTAAAAAAAATCATAAAAGTGGTGTTCATTTGTGGAGATTATCTTTTGGAACACATAGTATCATAAACGTTTCTTTTCCACAGATCTTATTTTCTGCAATAATCCAAAACCCAATGGAAAAATCCCATTGGCTTTTTGTCGAGGGAACCCAGGGCGATGCTAACTTCCTGATTGGCCTACAAAAATACGTCATCCCTGTAGCACTCTTTATCTATTTTGCTTTCAACACAAACAACTGTATTTATTCAAGTTTCTCGCCAAAAACTGCATACATACTGAGTACATTTGAAAATATTATGATATTGTTCGAATTTACCTTCGCCCAATACTCATTTTTACTGAATACAGCCCGAACATATCATAATGTTAATCAATGGAACCTCCTGCGTTGAAATCAAATCAGCAGGACGAGAGCTAGTTAACGTTAGCTGATAGCAGCCGGTAAGCAGCACAATCCTGCAACAGCTAACGTTAGCTAGCTCTCGTCCTGCCGATTTCAATATGAATTTGTCGTTTGCAATGTAGCATTAACAGGGAAAAAATAGGGTGAGTTCGCTGGACACGTTGATAGTGAGTTTACTGCGTCCCAAACACATTTTCTATTGTCCCCGGGCAGCCTCGATGGTACATGTTGTACCTGCGGTACTGTAAAACAAAACTTTTGGCATCGACTTAGTACCGAAGCATCGGTTCTCGTGACATCCCTAAGCAGTAATTTAATCTAAATGTAGTGTAGTTTAGGTCAGTTGAGATGAAAACCTCCAGTACTACATGTTTGTTTTGGCCTCATATCTTTTCCCAGACTGCATCCTTCTGGATGAAGGAGGCTCCACAGCAGGATCAGATGTTGCTGAGGTGCTGGAGGAGAGCAGAGCTGCTGAGGTGAGAGGAGCCTTTATTTGGGATGGTCAGGTTGTAGACAAAATAATGTTAAAAGTAAACGATGGATGATTTAGAAGTAACTTTATCACTATTGCAAACACCACCAGAAAGGTGGGTCATGTTAGGCTCAATGCTGATTAACAGTATTTGTCAACCTCCTGCGTACAGTATATCACTGTTTATCTCAGTTAAATAAATGCATGACACTGGGCTTACTGTAGTTCTGGTTTGCGACCTCTCTGTAGGAGCACAGCTGTTTGTCAGCCCCGTCCCCATCCGGCAGGATGAGTGAAGATGACCAGCAGGATGATTTACTCTTAGAGGAGATGCCACAAGGCAAAGACGCCCCGTTAGCTTCACCAGACAACCAGGACGAAGAAGAGGAGGGCGTAGCGGAGGGCGCCAACAAGTTCTACTGCTATCTCTGCAGCATTACCTGCCACAACCAGCAAGTAGGTTGAATGTACACACACATCAACATACATGGTCCAGTTGCTTGTGTTTGTTGGGAACGTGCAAAAGGCTGAAAAAGTCGCTGCAAATTTAAAATGATTTTTAGTCTCCTATCTTTAATTTTCTCTCCTATGTGTGTTTTTTTTTTTTTTTTGCAGAACTTCAGGAGTCATATGAACAGTGTTTCCCACCAGCAGAGGATGATGGAGATCCAACACATGAGCAACGCTTGCCTGGTCACCCTGCTGCCACGAGTGCAGGAGTCTCTACAGGAAGCAAGCAAAGATGGGTCAGTTAAAAACACACAAATATCATTTGCCATGTGTTTTTTTTTTTTATCCTTATTTTTGAAACCATTATCAAGTTTGAAATGTGAGAGATAATTACGCACCCTTTTTTTAATTTCACCTTAACCCTTTAATGTCGCAACATTCAGCCGTTCATGATAACAAACGATAAGCTTATCCTGCATATTATTTTCATACACTCATATACTAATTGGGATTCATGTTTAATATGAGTGGACAGTGACAACCATTTCGTTTCACTTTATTTTTAATTACTTATTTATTACGAACATGTAAAAAACAAAACAAGAATAACAAATTAAATGAACAGTGAACATATAGCAAACTGTCAATAAACAAATAATTAACCTAAATAAATATTACATGTCCGAAAAGAAGTTGGAAGAAGTACAGCCTACACTTAATATGGTCCTACCCCTTCTCCATAACTCGAACAATTAACTCAATATTTATCATATATTCCTTTGTTTATTTCAATTCCAACCTTGGTAATGAAGTGATATTTTTCACCGGTTGTCAACGTTAGGTCAGATAATGCTTTATTATATGTTGATTTAACGTGTTACAGCAGCATAAGGACCTGCTTAGGACCGATTTAACAACGCATGGGGGGAAGCAGAGCCTTTTGTAGTCCATCTTCAGAACATTGTAGTTTCACCACGGCAGACTCGCGTCACTAACATCCGCCGCCGTTGCATCATAATTACAGAGCTTATAGTGTAAGTCGGATTCTCTGAACACCGTGGCTATCTTTTCCTAAGTCCTTCTGAATTCTCCTTCTCGTCTTTCCTTGACCTCATGGCGTTTTCCATCGAGGTCGAGGAAAAGTGATTAGGAAAATCTTCTGACTTTTCGACCGCAGCCCTCATGTCTGGAGTTATTTTCTTTTGTTGCTAACTTCCTGTAAGGAGGCAGACTGAAAAACCATGCTATTTAAAGACACAGCGACATCTAGTGGATTTCTTTTTGCACAACATACCTAAAACAAGTGGTAGAAATGGCTCAATCAGGTTGAGTTAAGTTCAACACATTTTTCAATAAGATATAGTGACTCAAAATGTGCTTTACCAAACAGTCAAGCAGAACATTAAAGGGTTAAACAGGTTGAATTCTTTTTTTTTTCCAGACAGTCATTTTGAGGAGACTGTTTTAAGAAGAGAAGATTATCCTTATAATAATAACAGTTATTATTGTTATAACTAATGTTCGTCATTGTTTTCTGCAGAGAGAAGAAAGACTTGAAGCACTGGTGTGCCACCTGTCACACCCACTTCACCAGTAGCATCACGGACCACCGTCGCACCGAGGAGCACAAAGTAAAGCTGCTCACTATATAGATAAGAAAAATGATGAGTTCAAGAAGTTTTAAAGATTCTGAAAAAGTTTGAAACAGCTTTTCTGGTTCCTTTTAAATGAGAATAATCTGTATCGATCTTGATTGTCCCTTCATCTCTCCTCAGCTTGCCAGCAGAACGGCCATCTCTTCCTGCACCGTCTGCAAGAAACACTTCAGGACCTCCCAGATTTTTGTGGAGCACTTGCAGTCCAAGGAGCACAGACAGAAAGTGGAGAAGGTAACTGTGCGATTTAAGATCATTAAACAACAAGCAAGAATTTTCCCATAAATTAATAGATGAAATCAAATATTCATGCTGCACGTGCTGCTGTTCACCAGCTCCAGGAACAGGAGGGATGTGAGGACTTAGGCAAGCTGACTGCCATGGACACAGACGGCTTCTCGTTGGAAGAGGTGGAGGCCAGCGAGGTGGAGGAGGGAGAGGAGAGACCGATGAATGAACAGGTGATTTACATATCTTTTGTTTGTACTTCCCTCCACCAATGAGACAGTATTTGCATTCAAATAGCCAGTAAGCTTTACATCCCAAGGTTTAACTAATTTCAACATCACTGTGAGATAAGATCTGAAATAACACTATTAGTACCTCACAGTTGGTGCATTTGTTATACTAAAGTTGTTTACTGTGTCTCTGGTGACCTGCTACAGGATGACTGGTCCTCCCTTAATGAAGTGACTCTAAAGGACATGGCCAGTGATGAGCAGTATGACTCAGACACAGTCTACGGTGAGTGACGACTAACTCCTGATTGCTGAATCAGGGGCTGTTCACATGTTGCATCTAAAAACGCGTGGAAATGCCAGCCGTGCCACTTTCAACCTTTTATCCAAGGTTCTCGCGAGGTTGCGCTCCTGTTGCGCCTGCGATCACGACGATGATGATGAAGTTGTGGTAATTTAGCAGTAAAAGCCTCACTGACTAAACAAAACAAAGATAAATAGATTTCCAGCACTGTAAATCTAAATGAATAAATTTGTTTTTGTCAATTTGGCTTAACTTTCAACCAGATGTTCTGACGTTGTTGGACGGAAAGGGTGAATCCAGTAAAATAGTCTGTGGGACAGATGGTAAAGCTGTTGGTAGCCCTGCACTAAAATGATTAACTTCTTCTCCATATATTTACCGTAGACTGATATTTTCGGAAGAAAGAAGATATCTACTGGTGATTGGTTGTTCCTCGTCACATGACATGCGGTGCGCGTCGCTGCGTTCCAAAAGTTGAACTATTTTTTATCTCGGAGCTTAGCCGTCGCACCCTGAAAAATAGACGCATGGGAACACTTGCGTTGCTCTCGCTTTTGAGCGTGCCTTCCGCGCATCTACATTGACAACAATGGATCAGAGGGTGCATAATACACGGCATTTTAACGGCCTCTAATTCATTTTGTTGTCTTCCTGCATGTACTTGTTGTTTGGATTTACTGATAACATTTGAGTGATGTTTATTCTTGGATTTCTTTTGCTGCAGGGTCCAGTTTTTTTGTTCCAGTAGCAGGATTTATCTGCAGACTCTGCAACAAGTTTTACCACTTTGAATCATCTGCCCTACACACCCACTGCAAGTCAATGAAGCACTTCGAGAACCTCAAGGTTGGTTTTTGATGACTTCACTTAACCTTGTTTCTAGGGCTGTCCTCGACCAAAGAAATTCTTAGTCGACTAATCGATGATTTGAATCGTTGATTTAATTGACAGATCTGTGAAATTGAGTTTCTCCGCAAAGAATCCCACAAAAGCACCACTTTAAATCTTGTGTTTACCAGAGATGTGCTCAGAAATTTCTTGGAAATGAGTCATTCAAGCATCGACTAAAGAAATCTTAGTCGACTAAGACCAAATGACCGATTAGTAGACTAATCGACTAAGGGGGGACAGCCCTACTTGTTTCTAAAGAGAGTATAACTGATTATCTGTGGCCCAATGCAATTATTGTTGTTCTACTTGTTTTCTACTAAACTATATTGTAAATATTTGTGGTCATTTGTGTTCAGCATTTAAGGGGTGTAAGTATTTTGTTTTATTGATTGTATAACCGCAGCTTCAATCCAAAACTCTTGATGGGCTGGTGTGCATCACTAGCCGTGTTTCCATTCACATATTATTATGCACATTTTGAAGTATCGCATTAGAAAATCTGTATGGAAACAGCAAAATTCAATAAAACTAGGGATGCACCGATCCGACTTTTTCAGTCCCGATACCGATAGAGATACCTGGGCTTTGGGTATCGGCCGATATCGAGTACAGATCTGATACCAGTCTTTGATTAATAAGCTGTACGCCGCACTGTGTGGAAGTGATTAGGATTATCCTTTATGTCTAAGGCAACATCAGGCTTGACTTAAACATTGCTTTCCTAACTATGTAAAACAAAATGTAACAAATGAAAACATAGATATAAATGTATTGTCATTTTTTATTAAAATAATGAATCATACACCAGCAACTTGGCAAAAACAATCTTCAAATTAACAGGAATTATAATTCAAGTGTAAACCTTTTTTAATGCAGCAACAAATTGGTCAAAACTTTAAACAGTAATTAAAATTCCAGTATATAATGTATATAGTATATAAACATAGAATTGAATCTAATGGATTGGCCCCATTGTCAACGATACTCGATCCAGCTATTTGAGTCAGTATCGGCCCCATATCCGATCCGGTATCGGTGCATCCCTAAATAAAACTTCCTCAATTGTGAAAAAAAAATGTGCGCGCCTTTGAGGTGGTTTTTACCTTTTATCCAAAAAGAATTGACGCGCTAAATGGGTTATGGAAATGCCTTTGCCGAATAAATTTTGATGTAGCGAACATTTAACTCACTGACTGATCAGCTGTGTCTGCCGTCAGCGTCTTCTTGGATATTCCCATAACGTGTGAATGCTTGTCTTCGTCTCAGCAGCATGAAACATGGCTAATACTAGCTGACATGAAAGAACAATTAAAAGTGAAACAAATTCCTGAAGACCTCTATCCATTTTTCTCTCGTACATGGTTAGATGGCCAAGCCAACTTGTTTTGTTACCGGTTCGCAACCTCTTCTTCTTCTATTCTGTTTACTGGAGGAATACAGCCATGAGTAGCCTATAGCGTCACCTTCTGACGAAGTCAAGTTTATTCGCTCCAAACCAGTTGATGGAAACACACCTAATTCGCATTTTGTTTTTTGCAACATTTCAAAAGTTCGCTTAAAATTCACTTGACAATTGAATGGAAACACGGCTTATGTGTGTTATCCTTGAGGAATTTGCATATTATATTATATTATTTTATATTTGCAGTAATAGCCCTGTGATAGTCTGGCGATCTGTCCAGGGTGTACCCCGCCTTCGCCCAATGTCAGCTGGGATCGGCTCTAGCCCCCCCGCGACCCTGAATAGGATAAGCGGTTACAGATAACAGATGGATGGATATTTGCAGTAATGCAGTATTTTTTATGCTTTCTCTTCTCAGAAGTACAGAGATTTGCTGAGTCAAAAGAAAGAAGCTGCTGAATCTTCCAGAGAGTCTCTCCTAGTTGCAGACAGCCTCAGGCCTGTAACAGAAACCACCACAGACTGTTCGGATGAACATTCCCTCCCTGATGACACCGGTTCAGTGACGAACCCAGACTCAGAGCAGCCAATCGTCACACTCACCGGAGTGGACACGCAGACAGAAAGCCAGCAACAGGAGGACCAAGCAGAACCTGATCCAACCTCGCAGGACTTAGTCAGCACCTCAGCGACCAGCAACACAGACCACATCGAGGAGGATGAGACCACATCCCTGGCCTCTGTAGTTCTGGAGAGTCCAGCTGAGCTGCCTGCTGGTAGCAGAGAGGAGCCGGACTCAGAGCCAGCAGCTGCTGTTGAGGATGCTAATGAAGAGGAGGAAGAGGAGGAGAAGGAAGCTCCCGTTGTCCCAGGGAAGAAGAAGGCAAAAACCAAACGCAGGTCAGGGAGGGCCACAAACAGACGCTGAGTCGAAGATAAGATGTGGAAAGAGTGGAAACCTGGCACAATCGTAACCTTAAGATAGGATGTGTCAGTATGCGAAGAGGTGCTTTCATGAAACCGAGACCAAGAAGTGAACGGCCCTGCCTCTCTCCATGTTGGAACGTCTGAGTTAAGCACACACCAACAAATAGGAAGAATGATGGTGAACCACAGTGGAACATTATGCGATGCTCTCCCAGGGTGGGAAATTAACACCTGACAGCTATCACATACATGTTAAATCAATGATGGGTGGGTAAGTATCTAATATTGGCTCTCAGTCAGAGAATGTCTCAAGCCTCACCAGTAGATTACAGCAATCTAAATAAGATCATTGCTCAGAACAAACCCTTTTCCTTCCATATTTACAAATCTGTACAAACTGCAATTATACTGCCTAAAAATAACACTTTTTTTTAAAATAAATGATTGGTTACCCGCTAGAAAAAAAATCACCTGGATACACATGCTATGTCCCAGTCCCATACTTCACACTAAAATCTAAGCAGGCTCTGAGTGTCAAAATAAAGTACACTAAAAAAAAATGTCTCGCACTATTCTGCCACAGTGCAAAAAGGGAATGGAGGAGCTGCTCACGGCTGCAACACATTGAAACACATTGTGGATTAAAACTAAATATGGGTAAGGATGAATTGTAATAACTTTGGAGATCCCTTGACTTTCCAACTTGCGTCATCAGGTCAAAATTTAAATTTGTCCAATATTTTGGTTTTTTTCCAAATACCTTCCAACGAATGACATTCCTATCAGCCTCATCTGTGCTTTGTGTTTAGAGCTAATTAGCAATTGTTAGCATGCTAAACAAAGATGATATACCAGCTTAACATCAGCATTTTAGCATTGTCATTGTGAGCATGTTGCTCAAAGTACCACTGTGCTGAAGTACAACTTCACAGAATAATGAATTTAATTTATGTAGCACATTTTAAAATGCAGCGAAAGGATAAAACAATCATAATGCAGTGTTAAAACAATTTAAACAGAAAAAATATGAGATTAAAAGCATTAAAATAGGAAAAAATAAAATCCTAGACACAATATTTCAAGACCAAAGTTAAAAGTGAATACAATTACTCTAAAATTATAGTAATTATAAAAAACTTAGGGGAAGGCAGAGACTTGTTTGTATACTAACTGCAAAAATGGTATACTATGACAATTATACTGTGTACAAGTAGAATGGGATTGGGACACACTGATTATAAATGATAGAAGCTAAATGCTAATTTAATATATACGGTATTTAAGTTGTAGTATGACATGAAGTTTCTAAACACAGGAGAAATCAGTGTATTTTTTTAGGTTACTACATCCACAATTGAAAATCAAATTATTTTTTTCCACCTTCTATTACTAACTATTGAAATCACTGTAATTGCTTCTGACCCCAAAACAAACAGCGTCCAGGCTTTTTTTTAAATGAGGCTGGATGTAAGAAAAGAAGAGGGCTGGTAGGTTTTCTATCTACTGGTCTGTGAAACTGGCTCACCAAAAAGTAAATTTTCCACCCTGTTGTCCTCAAGGATCAGGAGGTTGACTGACAGATTTTGCTGCTTCTCTAGCTTGCTAGACGAACGATTGCGTTTAACTTAATAAAACTCTACAAGTGGAGACATTTTCAACATTGCTAACCACGTAGCACATGCTTTTAGCGAGCTGAAATGTAGAATGTAACCAAATTAAGTATTTGAGAGAGGTGACAACTTTTGATTAAAGTGTTTAAAGGGTACTTTGGCTTGAGTGTTGAGAAATGTTGAACCTTGAATCTAATCACAGCTTTGTTCAGGGCATTTTATTATACTTTTTTTTTTTTCATTTTTAGACATTTTGGGTTCAAGACAGTTGATGTCGTGTTCGGGGCACAAAAGTTGTAAGCAGCTGCGGCCTTCTCACTGAAGAGTGCCGGCAATTTTTTTTTTTTTGTAATATGAAGATTCAACACAATCTGTATAGGCGCTGAATACATCTATCAACAAAAAAGTCTAATAACCCTTTTATATCTGCACACAGTCAAATGGAAAAGAAACCCTGTATTCTTGAAATGTTAAACAGGCTCTAAAATGAGAGCACAAAAGGCTGCATCGTCTGCATTTTGAAATTTAAAAGCTTGTCGGTAAATGCCGGTATCTGCTGCAATGAAGCTTGAAAGACTGTAAAGTTGTTGTTTTTTTTTCTTCTTGCTTTCATTTCCATGGACTTACAGTGCTGTTAGTGGTAGTTGCTTATTTTCCTCCAATTTACCATTTTTGCAATAAGATGTTTTATTTGATATACACTGGACAGACTGAATCACAGTTGAGTTTGAGGAGGAGAAACCATGAAGTGTCTGTTGGTATTTAATGTAGCAAATTGTCCTTGCAAACTTCTTGATTTTAAGCAGCAGTCACATACAGTAGATGATCCCAGTTACATACAAATGTGTAACTTTGGTTCCAGCATTTCAGCAGTCACAAGGCTTAGTGATGACTAGTGAGCTGTTCTGGAAACATTTCATCCTCCATGTTAGAGAAGGATATTTAAAAACCACAAAAGTGGTCGGCTGACGCATGTAGCAACAACTCTCGTAGTGATGGTGGCGACTGTCACGTGATTAGTGCGGCGTCATGTTCTGTCTGGAGGAACGAGACATGAAACCGAGAACAGAAGGGAGCAGTGGAGAGAAAAGGAGGACATGTAAAGGATAGTTTCAAACAAAGCTGTATGTTTCTTATTGTATTTTTATTCAGCTACTGACTAAATTGAGATGAACAAACAGGTGATGTTTTCTAACTGCTGGAAGTTTTATGGATTTTTGTTTTCTGTTTGGGCGCTCATTTTAATTTATATTAAAATGTCTGACAATTCCCACACTTTGTCGAATTATTTTTAATTTTTTTCTGCTGGCACTTAACATAAACAAACATTTATCAGCTCACTTATCCTGAACAGGGTAATGAAAACGAACAGGACACCAGATTGACATATAGATTTACAGTCATGCTGCAGATCGAACATTATAATACACTGGCAGACATCTGTAGTGTTGCATATTTACAGCTATTACAAAGCTGATTGTCGACACCAAGTGGATCAACATACTACACAGAAGTTTTGACTATGACCCCTATTTGGCCATGAGAACAAATTCTGAAGATCATGGTAGAGTCTATCAGCATGTTGTACTGGTTACTGTCATTGTTAAATTAACAATGCATCAGCTTTTTAAAAAAATTCTAATTTTATCCTGGCTTTAGAATTTGTTCTCATGACGTCCTATTTGGACCGGAACAAGGGGCGCAGCTTTTTAAACGTCAACACTTAGAATTCACTGTAATAGTCCCAAGAGACTTTGCAACTCGTATAAGAAGCTGCTAGGTCCATAAACTTCAATCTGCTCAAGAACCAAACATCAGCACACCACAATTCAACAAAGAAGAAAAACCAAATTGAGTTCCGTGATGGAGGAGAAGCAAAATATCACACCTGCTGATGGGGGTGAAAATTCAGAGAAGAATCAGATAGGCATGGACTATGCAGATAAAGGGTCATTGGTCCAAAAAACAGAGGTTGGGAGTTTGAGTCAACTTTCATATATATTTCCATCCGTGCCCCCCCTCATAACTCATTTGCGATCCCCATCATTGTCCTCGTTCAGGTCTTCCTTGCTGGTTGAGGACGAGTCCCCGTCTGCAGGACACGGCTCCTCCTGGGTCTCCGAGCCGAGCAGTTGGGCCCTGAACTCCAGCCGGGCTTGCCGGTTCGACTCCATCAGTTCGTGCAGTTTGCCATTAAGTGAATCATTGCGATCTTCCAGGTCGTCCATATAGGAGTTGATCTGATCCAGCATATTGTTGATGGCATCATACTCTGAGGACACACAGCAGAGAAATTAGTCATTTCTGTCTGGCAAAGTAAACGGCTACTATTGCAGATTAAAGAGTTTCTGGTCTTTTACATAAAATATGTAATTTCGGATGTAAAAAAAAGTGATTTGGTGATTAATGCTGTCAAAATTGCAATTTTTTTTACTTCTCTAATTATCGGTAACTGTATGATTTATTGTGTAAAGAACCCTAAATCAGAGCTAGAGATGTACAGTTTGGATTTCTGAAGCTTAGACAAATATTCAGTATCTTTCCACCCATATCAGCCAATCCCCAGCGTGAAATTATCTTAAAATCAGAGTAGATTTAACTTGTTAAGAAAATTACTGTACATAGGTAGTAATAAAGACAATACTTCAAGTTCACTTCATAAACAATACAACTAAATCTCAAGAAATAAACAACAAATGTGCTGATTTTGCTGCTATATCTGAGCATTTCTAAACATAATTCTCATCCCATTTCTACAGTAATAAGCAGATCATATTAATTTTTAGGATTTGAACAAGGATCTCAAGCTGAAAAGCAAAAAAGACAGCACTGATATTATCTGGAGGTAAATCTTGAATATGCTCCACAGACAACTGCTGTCAATTTGAGAGTCTAAAAGAGGGCACCTCTAATGATATTACTGGGGGTAGACATAAGTCCAACATTGAAATAAACGTGCTTGGATGTAACATCTCAATCAGAAATCCCCTGAATGGAATAAGCTAATTCAAAGTCAGTGTCACCTGACATCAAGTCAAGGAGTAAAATGCTCTAATTTAGCTTAAACTTCCACTGCACTGCAACATCGATTACAATGAATTAGAGCATTACCTTCGTCCTCGAATTCATCTTCGTCGTTGATAATACCACCGTCCATTGAGATGTTGGGATCTCCATTTGGTCCAGACATTATTTAACGTTAAAGCTTCACGTTTATTACTTTATTACAAAGAGATCTAGCTAGCTAGCTTGACATTTGTCGTATTTGTTTACTGAAGTGGTGAATTATGGGGGAAAATGTGGGCGGGGCTTTAGGTTCTCAGCAAAGATTGTAATAGTAGTAAGAAAGAACACTCACTCTGTGCAGATAACCCGATGGATAGTTGAATGTAAAAATATCTTTAACGCGACACCGCAGAAAATCTTAAAAGCATTTTTTTTATGTTATTATCACTAATGGCCGTTTTCGAGCAAAGTTCACACCTTTTTCATTTAAAGTTTCTCCCGTGTCGCCGCGGCTTACTTTGTTGACCTCACTTATGGTTTTCAAAAAATATGAACAGAGTGGGTTATCCTTTATTTTTTTCCTGTTCTCTGATTCGGAGCTGTCACATGTTGGCAGTCAGCTGACTTGAAGCACTGTCAGCACCAGACTTAAGCCAATTAACGTGTATTTATGGATTTATGGATTTGCATTGTGTAGTCACTTGTATGTACAATTAGTTATTAATCAATTAAATGCTCTATTACTATTTACGTCACTCATTTGGCCTTCCATACACTTGAACTTACTATGTTTCATGACACAATAGTTAGAGATATTTATGAAAACCTCAGGCTTTATTCGGTTTACTTAAATAGATTTAATCAAAGGGTCGTGTTTGATAAATACCACAAAGATAGCTGAATAGCTTTATCCTTTCGTGTAAGCTGACCTTCCTCTGTTTGATCAGTGGATGGCGCCATCACATCATGCAAATCATGTCTGCGCCCTCTTCGACCCACGTGTAGTCACTTCCTGTAAGGGGGGTGACGCGATAAACACACTGGAAGATCTGTTTTGAAGTGTTTTGACGCTATGGATGAATTACCTGCGGACCTCAAAGCCTTTCTCCCCAATCACCCTTTTCTTCAGCTTACAGATGGCAAAAAGGTTTGCGAGCTAATTACATCACATTGCACTAAAACGCACTGTTGTTCGACGCGATGCTAGCCGTATTGCTAATTCATCTCATGTGCTGTGAAGTGTTGTGATGGGCCACATGTGTTCACTGAAAAACCTGTACACGATTATCATGTTTATAGCTGCACCGAGCTAATTTACACGAGTAACACCACCGTTATGTGACCTCGTTTTTGTTGTTTTGCAGATTAAATGCACTCTGAATGGCCACGAGTTTCCATTCAACGTGACAGAGCTGCAACAGTTCACTAAAGGGAAGAAATATGAGAAGCTGAGTGCTGCAGCAGAGTTCAACTACAGCCAGTATGAACCACACGTTGTTCCAAGCTCAAAACAACCGTAAGAAGACTCTTCCTTGCCATCTTATCATTTTGCAGGAGAAACACCTTCCTTATCTTACTTGTATAAATGGCAATAATTGTGGGCTGAATGTGTGAAGCTAATCTGCACTTGTGTAATGTTTTTTTTCTGATGCCTCTTGTCTGTTTTCCAGCAATCAGCTCTTCTGTAAGCTGACCCTCAGACACCTCAACCGGCAGCCGCATCATGTCCTAAGACATGTTAATGGGAAACGCTTCAAGAAGGCCCTCTCCAAATGTCAGTGCATTACTCATCTACATGCATGGCACTTTGTTTTGTTTTTTACAGGTTGTGAACTAGTGGGTGTAGTACGCCTTTTGGACAGTGGTGATGTTATACAACCCAAAGCCCAAAGTCACATAGACTTTTAGTGTGATATTCATCATTCAGGAAGGAAATCAAAACTAGCTCGTCACTTTTCTGCTGAATATAATCGTTCTAAATCTGCTTTAGCAACATTTTCAAGCATATTTGGGGGATTTTGTTGAATGCAGTAGATTAGAAACAGCAGAATCATTTAAAAAATGTCATAATTTTTAAAAAACAGCAAGTATAACCAAATAACACTGCCATCCCCACATCATGCAAGCAGTTATCTAGTCGCAATATTCACATAAAGTTTTGATTTCAAACTGATGGACTTAAACATCTATTTCAGATTTACACTGTAGTATTGCTTTAGTTCTTATCAATGTTGCCATTGTACCTTGGTCCTTCAAAACGGCTAACTTTTGTCACGCCATTCTTCACGGAGCTATAATGTTTGCCCAGCAATGAAACATTCAGAATTGAATCTGGGAGGTCACATCTTTTTACAATTTGGAAAGGACACCACCCAGATTGGAAACAATTACATTGTTCTATCTATCCAGAGGCGTGAACTCAAGTCAGACTCGAGTCACAAATTTGATGACTTTAGACTCGACTTGCCAAAATTAAAAAAAGACTTGCAACTCGACTTGGACTTAAACACCAATGACTCTTTGTGGCTTCACTTGGACTTGAGCTTTTTCACTTGAAAATACTACATGAATTAATTAATTTCCCTTCATTTACTAAATCATTAACACATTGACGCTATTTATTCCCAGTAAGTGGACACTTAATTCCCCAGATCCACTTTGTTTTTAACCAATCCGACAGCATCCAATCAAGTTGCAGGGGAGAACCATGAAGAACTAACGATACGTTAGTGAGCGCAAGTTGAAAAAATAATACCAAAGATCATCTTGTTTGTGTACAAAAACTATGCGGTGGCCAACAAAAAAAAGAATATCAGTATACAAAACGTGCGGGGCGAAAATTACAGACGGAGACGCAAATGGCACATTTGGTGAAGGGCGCATCATGACTTGTACTCAAAGTTTAGGACTTGGGACTTGTGTGCAAAGACTTGAGACTTACTTGTAACTTGCAAAACAATGACTTGGTCCCACCTCTGGTATTAACAATATGTAATGCACCTTACTGACATGACTGTCTGGTTCCTGCTCTAGATGAAGAGTGTGTGAAGCAAGGGATTAATTACCTTCCAGCCAGACTCAAACAGAAAAGGCCCAAAGACACCGGAGAGGAGGTCAGTCGGGGGAGGCCCTCAAAACAAGGCAACACCTCGTGGGAACCGTCATCCAGCGACGACGATCACAGTGACTCAGAGGACAGCATGAGTGACCTCTACCCTGGTCAGTATCCCAAGTGCACACACACACACTGTAGACCTCTTTGTCCACTTTTTATTATGGTTGTTATGTCTTAAGTGTGTGTCATTGAGGTCTGCAGGATTTCACTCCAGGCAAAACCTAGTGAATTTACTGTGTGTCAGAAGAGTGGCTTGTAGGATAGCAGTTTTACTTTGCTGTAACACTGTGTCATATGTTCCCACAGTCTCAATGTTCACCACAAAAGAAGAGGCGGAGGAAAGTAAGGAGGGCGACGGGGCTGAGAAGGAAGACGACTTCCAGACAGATGAAGAGGAGGAAATGGAGGTGGAGGTGGATAAGCAGGCGCTGCAGAAACGCAAGAAGGTCTGTAGAAACTTGAAATCACTTTGTTTTTTTGTATGGAATCTGATCAATGTTAATGAAATTTGATTTCACGCTGTCATACTTTTATCTTTCAGGAACAGGGCGGTGGTTTTCAAAAGAAATTCAGAAATAACCACTGGAAATCGGGGCGTAAGAAACCTGGAAAAGTGCCAAATGGAAAGTAAAAAGCAGAATCATAAACATATTTTTATACTTGGTGATTTGTCGGGGAGCATCACTGCACTTCCAGTTTGGAGTAGTATTCCTATGTCTGAGTCAGCCTGAGCTTTTGTGTAGGTGAACATCCATTCGAGTTTTCATATTTTCTGCATATGAACGGTTGTCTGTTTTCCGAGTGGTGATGTTGCACAGTTGGTTCCAAAGAGGCTGGTTTACGCAACATGGAAAATGTGTTAGTGGCAGTAAACAACGTCATGTTGACTGGATAAGTTGTATTGTCTGGTTTGCAACCAAGTGTGCTAAATACAACTCAATTTGGATTTGCAAACATTGTCTGTGTCTCGTTTTTTTTTTTATCATCATTGATCTATATAATGGATGAAAAGGAGGAGAGACTTTACAGACAGCAACTATTGCAGGCCGTGAACCTATAAACAGAAAAGTGCTATTCATAAACAGCATTATATAAATTGACAATTTTCTGAGAAGAAAAACATTGCAGCCTGACATGCATCTACTTTTTATTTATATATCTATTTGCATAGTATTTTATACATAATTACCGGGAGAGTGTAGACATTTCTCACCAAGAGGACTACATAAGAAAGTAGCTGAAGGTACAGCATAAAAGAGCAACAACCTGACTTCGCAGTAGCAGGTAATTGCTGATGTAGCTGGCAAACAGTTTTGACGGCTACATCAGCAATTACATCACAGACTGTCGAGAAGCTTTTATACTGTAGATAACAGCTCTTCCAGTTCCTCAGTAAACGTTTTCACCCAGGATGGACAGATTTTGTCTGCAAAAAACATCGAGTCAAGGACAATCATGATCCTGTGGCTCCAAACAGTCGCTGATTTATTGTTCTAATTTAATGTGTAATTAACACTCCTGAAATATCTTGTGCAACTTTGTTCTTTTGAGCCATCGGCATCGTCCGTTTCTTCTTCCCTTTGCCTCTGTGTAAATGTCGAGGGCAAGTCATGTTTATTGTGCAACATATTTTACACTTTTAAATGACACCAGCTGCATGGTGTACACTGAACCGCTGCTTGTGAAAATACCACATTTGTTTCTGCTTGGCTAACAGGGAGCGTACACAAGTTTAAAGACTTTGGTCTCGACATGTGGCCACTTTTACACCTCCGTCCCATATCCCTTCACATAGCTCTGCTCTCTCATGTTCAACATCAGCTCAGTCACCAGTTAGCTGAAGACAAAAATGTTATCAATTTTAGCATTAATGTTTATTAAGTAATTGACCTTTGTAGACGGGTGACAAAAGAAGGAGTTGTCTCTCTACCAGGATGATGATGATGTTGCCCTCATCCACAGGGCACGAGGGGTCACTGAACGGTTTGATGAGTACGAAAATGATTTGAATCATATGATGTGGCCTTCACATTTACATGATTTCAACTGAACACCACCAGTATAGGAAATTATGGAAAGACATATTAGACAGCTCTCCATCACCATCATGAAAACCCCAAATGAGGGATTATCTTTTTGTTCATGCCTCCTCCAGTAGAGTTTCAGAGAAATAACTGCCCCAACACCTTTCCAAGACACTTTATGTTGACTTTCCTTTACTCATCTGTGAATGCACACTGTTGTTTTTGGGCAGTTGAAGTATTTTGTTTGTCTAGTTGTACAAATGTGTGAGGATTAACGTCGTTAATGTTGTTCGACACAACAGCAAAATCATCCTGTTGTAATTTTGCAGGCTGAAGGTGGTGTAATGTTGAAGCTTCTGTGTTTGTTTCTTTGTTTCTTTGTTTGTTAGACCTATTGTGACTGTTTGAGTAGTACATAGAATAAACAAATAAATAGCTCGCAGTAAATTGAGTAATACAGCTCCTAGAAAAAGACTGCCATTTCTTTTTTCATTCATTCATTTGTGCATTCAGTTATTTCATTTTCAACTCAATAAAGTGCATTCAAATTCTGATTTAATCATGATATATATCATTTGAATGCACTTCAGGATAAGAATCAGGTTTATTGTCAGGTAGGTTTTCACATACATAATAAGGATATCAGTATCTTGGTGCATACGACAAAAAAAACAGAACAAGTATTCAAAAAGTCAAGAATCACCACCTGAGGTAACGCAGGAAACAGACCGATATTTATTACTTACTAAAACAAAGTAAAACCTTGCTCCACAGGTAGCATGTATCTGCCAAACTACAAAAGGCGATGTTTTAAGTGGATGAAATATGAGGCCGAAAATTAAGTTATTAAATTACTTACACTCAGATTAACAGAATGATTTTTTAATGGGCAGAGGCTGATCTTGGGCAAACAAACATATATATATATATATATATATATATATATAAAATATTTTGAATGTATGTATTTATAAGTATGGGTGTGAGTGTTGATGTGTGAAAAAAAAATTGCAAATACATATTGACATTTTGTGGATGTATAATTCACGAGTAGTTTGCAATGAAAGTATTTTAAAAAGTCAACAATCATAAATGGAAATAGAAAAAAAGACTGTCACAATACAAGTTCATAAAATATATCAAAAGATATGTAAAATATATCTGTTTTAGAGTATAGTGAAATAAATATGTTGAGTTCCTCGTGTTCTTTATATTACGGATTAATAGACCAAATAATAGACATTTTAAAAAAACAATTAGAGGAATGCACATCTGTCCAAAAAAGTGTAACCATGTACAAAAGCTGCATTGGTTAGCCTTACATGAGAGTATGCAGGCGTTTGCATGCTTGTACATGATCATATTTTACACATTATGGTAGAAAATGAACTCAGGTAGGGTGGAGGGTATATTAACGTGCTTATTTTCTTGTCTAAAAGCCGTAAACACCGCAGGTTAGCTGTGTGAAGCCCCCTGCACGGATCAGTATACGTGGCATACAGCGGTTGCAGTACCATGTAGGGGGGCTCCTTCTCTCTCTCGTCAAAACCGCGGGGCATTGTGGGGCGGGAGGCGGCCTTTTCTCTCTGCGTCTAGCCAGCCGATCTGGGAAATCTTCAAGTAAATAACGTGAACCGGAGGGGAGGAGCAGCAGTCCGAGCGCAGCCTGCGATACAAACCAACACGTCGGAAACTGTGTTGCGCTTGAGCCTTAATTATAAAAAAAAAAAATCGTAATATTACACAAATATGGGGCAGGAGGATCTCATGAACACGGCGGAAGACGTGGCGGACCAGGTAACTTCAAATTTTTAGCACCGTAGTTAGCAGCTAGCCGCTGTTAGCATTGCTAGCTGCGAGCTAACTAGTTTGTCTAGAGAATGAAGTAAGAGTGTTAGCCTCCAACACTGTTACTATTGCTTCTACAAGTCCACAGTAGCTAGCTGATACATTAACATCACCTGTTATCAACAAGATATCTGACTTACTCGTGTTTTCAATTCGTATTACAAATGTTTGGTGCTGTCATGTGTGTGTCCAAATGGATTAGCTAGCATTATTAATTCACACCGACAAAATGAAACACATGACATCTGTTTGGGGCTCAACCAACCAACCAAGCCAACAGGTATACATACATATGGATAGCTACATTATAATGCCAGCTAGTTAACTTGACTGTATCCACCTGGTTTTATTAACAGCATCTCAACCAAGCCAGCAGTTGTGAAATCACTCAGCTTAGCCCTCCAAGTTATTGGCTAACACTTGTTTGTCATATTGTGTTTTTCAATGGCATTACTGGTGGTTTAGGGTTGCATAGTATCTCTTAAGTTTGAGAAGCATCAGGTTTTCCTAAACTTAGCATCTGCTCGTGGCCTTGACAGAGCTGCCCCCACCACACAGCTCACCCAAAACTGGACATGAACATTACCTTCACTGTGTTATGCACGCCACAGCTGCATTTCTGCAGTTCTATCTGTGTCTTTGTGAGGGTTCTTGCTGTATTGGTGTGACTACAGGTAGTGCACTGATTCATAAGAGGGTGAGCTGATGTCAAGATCGGATTTCAGGTCTGCCTGTGGCCCATGTTCCTGTGTAGACTGTGGGAAAAAGCCCCAGATATTTGGTTTTGTGTCTTCTGTCCTTATGAAAAGTTACTGGCTCATGAGTCATGTAGTGTTGTATGTTGGATTCTGGACTTGTGTTGTTGCAGGACAGGCCAGACTTTTAATGTTCTCCTCGGATGAGTACTGTCAGGTTACACCATGTCCTGAAGTCTGTGTATGTGTGTTTATGGCAGCTGTGTTGACTGAACTCAATCCTGATGACAACAAATGTACATCTGTTCCCTAATCTAATTACAACTGATTGATTTATACACTCCTAACACAAGCGATGTTTGTTGTAAAACATTTGGAAAAGGGAACCTGAAATATCTTTCTTTGTAACAAACTCTGCTCAGCCCATTCTAAGGGCACATCCCCTCACTAAGGGGTCCTTAGCTAACATGTTACTTGCATATTACTCTACAAAATGGTCTATTTCTAGACTGTTGCAGGGACCTCGGGCTTGTTCGCATTGGCTCCCAGGTCGTCCATTCATGTCCCACATAGCAGTCATAGTAGGAGTTGGTGGACGCTGATAGGCTGCCGAGGTCTGACAGTGCTGATGTGGACTGCTCGGTAGGCGGGGAAGGGGGCAGGTCACAGCACCTCTACTGTGCCACTGTACTATCTGAGGATCCGTTCATGAATTATGTTTGAGAGGAGATCGTAGGGTACTTCCTTTTTTCGTAGTAATGATACAATAAGCCATTTATGGTTGCAACAGGGACGAACAGCCCTGTTATTGTCTTGAGGTTTGTGAACCACAACAGAACTTACACCCTGCACATGTATTGCCTTTTTACACTTTTGAAATAATTTCATTATGTTCAAATCCGCAGTTATATTTGCACTTAGTTAGTTAGTGCTTGAATATTCAACAACATGAGTAATAGGGTCGCAAATAACGATTATTTTCATTGTTGATTAATCTGTCGATAATTTTCTCGATTGATCGATTAGTTGTTTGGTCTGTAAAATGTCAGAAAATGGTGAAAAATGTCGATCAGTGTTTCCCAAGATGACGTCCTAAAATGTCTTGTTTTGTCCTCAACTCAAAGATATTCAGTTTACTGTCGTAGAGAACTCGATTAATTAATTATCAAAATAGTTGGTGGTTAATTTAATCGTTGACATCATCTACAGTATGAACTCTTCATCTCTTTTGTGATTCTTAAATATTTTATAGAGAAACGTTACTGTAGATGTTGTACTGTACCAAAATCTTATATCCAGGTATAGGTCATTTCATAATACGATATTTATCACGATATAGCATGTTTTCTGGTAATTCAAGTGAAATTAGAGAGAAAAAAGAAACAAATATAGGCCTATATTGCAATAGAAACAATGTAGAAAAATATATATACGATAGACATTTTTATATCATTTTGACGATATATATCGTGATTAGTCTTCTCTAAAAATGGATAAAAGATAAACAGAAAGAACATTGTGTACATTGCATTTACTTACTAAAACAAAGTAAAAAAAACTTGCTCCACAGGTAGCATGCGTCTGCCATAGCTTCAAGTAGTGGCGTACTGTTCAAAGAGTAGCAGGTCAGAAAACTCTTGGGAGGCTTTAGTTTTGCTTTAGGTGTGTGAGTATTTCTTTTGTTGCGACAGTGTCAAATTCAGTTGTTGTCAGGGTAATGGGAGGGGATTGTTATCTATTGTTTTCTCATTTCTATGAAAACAATAAAAAGAATATAGGGAGTCTTCAGGGGACTAACCAAAGACTTGTTGAAATTCAGTTAAACGTGTTACATCATGGTGACCCAGTAATGTTGTTTCTCAGTTCTGCGGTTGTAAGCAAGCTCAGGAAAGCCTCAGAAACCACATCCTTTGACTGCTGTTCTTTGCACTCACAAGCCATCCTTTTTCTTGTCAATCATTTCTCCTCTTTTTTCCCTCTGTTGCCCAGTTCCTGCGGGTAACCAAACAGTACCTGCCCCACCTGGCGCGTCTGTGTCTCATCAGCACCTTCCTGGAAGACGGCATCCGCATGTGGTTCCAGTGGAATGAGCAGAGAGACTACATCGAGGCTACCTGGAGCTGTGGCTACTTCCTGGCTACATGCTTTGTGCTGCTTAACCTCATAGGACAGCTGGGTAAGTGAGCGGGACGTAGCGCACTGTGACAGGTTACGGTCCGGACGTGAGACGAGTCAACTCAGATTTTACTGTAGCAGGAAGTTACATGTTTTTGAAGCTTCACTGGGTGGTGTGTGATGTAAAATCTGGTAACAACAATAAGGAGTGAGTCAAATTGCTAACAAAAGAAGATCAAATAGTTAAAACCATTCGTGTTGGAAGTAGGGAAGCTAAAAGCATCAACAAAAAATGTTATACATCGTTATGAATATGGAAATCCATTTGTGTCAATCTAAAAATTTTAAATTGATTCATGATTCAGGGTAGAGGTCGACCAATTTATCGGTCGGCCGATTAATCGGGCCGATTATTTGACATTTTTTCATAATCGGCATCGGCCGATGCCTGAGCATATTAAGCCGATTATCAAGCAGGCACATCTGCGGGCAGCCCAGTGTTGTTGTTGCTGTGGAACACGTGTGACACCGCCCCTTGTGTCAATCAAATTGCCATTCTGCCGGGAGAAACCGGTAGGCTTAAATTCTTCTCTTTCAAAGCCCTATATATTTAATTGGTTAGATATGAAATGCTCCGACGTTATCAATTCTGTTTTTGGTAACGGAGAATTTCTCTCCGTAGGTAACGTTAGCTGTGTGCGGGGCGGAGCAGCTCTCACATACACGCTGCGCTGTGTTCACACACACACAGAGATTCTGCTCTTAGTAACTATGAAGGAGAACCTAAACTTATGAAGCGTGATTACACTTTACTAGAGTTGATGCTTACAATGCTTGTCAAAAGTGCAAGTTTGCTTGTGAGGACGGAAACACGAGCAATTTGTCGAAACATTTAGCAAAAAGTTCACTTCCTCATTAAACGTCTCTATGGGTCCTTCATAGCGTCTATGACGTCACCGCTGTGTAATACGAGTGAACAAAGTTATTATTATGTTTTGATCACTTAGATTATGGCCATATAGCTTGTAACAGTGTCTGTCAACAAACATAAATAAAAAACATGCTTTAGGACAGTTTTGGAAAGGTGCTTAAAAGGTTTTGAGCTCTGTACTATTACTACTATTAACCATCATGCACAAAATAAAATATGCACTGCACTGCAGACACAAAATGCAAATTGGAGAGACAGACCATAAGTGTTGTTCAATAAATGTTTACTTAAGTTAAGACATTTTGTGTATTATTTGTTATTATTAAGCTGTTATATTTTATCAGATGGAGGAAAAAAAGAAAACCAGCCAAACATATCGGCAAAAAAAAAATCGGCATCATATATCGGCCATCGGCTGTCCTGATTCTGTAAAAAATCGGCATCGGCATCGGCCATAAAAAACCCATATCGGTCGACCTCTAATTCAGGGCTTGTGTCTTCAGGAGTTGTAGCATTTATTAACCGACAGCCTGAACTGTACACACACTGCACTGCTACGTTCACAGCTATAACGTTAATACTCGCACATCAGTCTGTCACACACACATGCTCCCTCGCTCTCTCTTTCTGTCTCTCTCTCTCTCTCGCCCGCACATCGACAGTCGCTAACGTTAAGCACACAACCTACGCCTGAGTTATTCCTTAAAGGAGTTCACTACTTGTGTAACACATTCACAAACATCTTAAAAATACATAATTTCCCAATGCTTAGTCCCGGTGGGGAGTCAATTTAGGCCCAGCGGCCCGCTGGGCTTACAATTCACTGGCGGAAACCCTGAGTGTGCTCAGTGCATTTCAGCCCAATTGTGTCTACAGTTTGCAGAAGGTTGTGTAAGAGATGCAAACACATTGAACTTCACTTGTGGGTTATAAACCATCTTGCTGATTAGAGGGGTCAGGGGAGACTGACAAGACTTGTTGAAGGAAGCCGAGAGGCAGCCCACTTGTCCACAAATCGGTTAAATATTGCAGTGTATGCAAAAACGCATCCCTGAGCTCCTTGAACTTTGAAGCAGCAGATGGGCTGCAAGAGCAGAGGTTCGCACACTGCACACTGATGAGGGCATCACCCAAAATGTAGCAGAAGACGGAAGATAATGTCAAGTAGATGTCAGGTTCCGTTCTTGTCATGTGAGAAGGTATTATCAAGGTATTACGGTATACCAGGGTATTTAGAAATCCCGAAGGAATGATTGTCCGTCTAGCGCTGACTCAAATGCTTCGAAGCTTCGACCGTTGCCATGGTATTCGACCTCCAAATCAGTATTCGAATGCTTTGTTTTTTTTGTTTATATATAATAATGAAATAATAATGTATAAATCCCCAAATAGCCCATGAAATAAGGAATATTCCCATAACATACAGTATTCACATTCAACATTCATTATTATTAGTTATTCTCAGACGGATATCGCTGTTTGTTGTGTGTAGAGCACTGTCCCAGGAACTGAAACGGTGGAAATGGAGACAGACAGACAGACAGAAGAACATGTCAGCCTGCTGCACCGCACAGCGAAGCGAAGCTTTGAATGTCTTTGAATATTACTCACCGAAGCTTCGAAGCCCAAAAAATTGTATTCAGGACAGCCTTACTCCTCTCTCTATTAAACTGATACATAGTTGCTGTGTTGAGGTGATATGTTGTAGTGCACAGCACAAGCCACCAGAGGTCAGTCTCTACTGGTGCAACAGGCAGCTGAGCTGAGAAAGATGCCGACTGTGAGTGGTGGGGATAACGTTAAGGACTAGATATGGAATCATGAAAATTTTGCAACATATAAACAAGAAGGCAATCCAGGCACTCTAAAAACTTAGACTAAGAGGTAACAAGGATGTTAAAAATTCTTTATTGTAATGGCTAAATCTTTAAAAAAGCCAACATGTTTCGACCACTGTAGGTCTTCGTCAGGGCGTTTAACAAACAGACAAAACAGTGTAGCCTTTGTCTTTGTTTGATTTTTTTATCCCCCTGTTTTCCAAAAGCACCCGGCACGTTTATGCTCTACGGCTGAGTACACAGAGCAACCAGTTACCTCTCTCCCCATTGCCACATATAACTTAATCTTGGGATGACTTCTTCCACTTACAAAAGCAGTTTATTGGTCACATGATTTTATTTAATTGCCAGTCTGCCACCACCTCTGCACATCATCTCTGTTCACCCTACTCGTGTGTCGTATCAACTGCGGAAACAAGTGTCATCGGGTCCTCCAGCAAGAATCTATGGAAGAAGGGTGCTTATTTCCTTCCTATTCATTATTCTATGGGCCATAAGTATTTAAACCCAGTAAGACTTGTCTAAGTAGGCTAATTGCATATTAGACACACAGCAGCATTGCGGGCTAGAGGCAATGTCATATATGCTACTATGACTTCTATCACCAGCAGCTCAGCTTTTACATTTACGTTTCTTTTACGCAAATACCGTGATATACCATATACCACCGTGAAATGTCAGGAAGGTATGAAAATATACATACCGCCCAAGGCTAACTGACTGTCAGTTTGGCATAAACATAAAACATGAACATATTTACTTACCGAATGGGAAAAAAAGTCTTGTGGCTAATAAAGCAGTACCCACAACACATTGTGACTGCCTTCTTAATATGCCTGATTTTTATAGCTCATGTTGGCATTTGTCATTGTAAAGAAGAAAATGGAAAATAAAACAGTGTGTTGCAGCCATAATGACCATCACTTTGTTGTGTGTGTCCTAACAGGTGGTTGCGTCCTCATCCTCAGTAGAAATTTTGTACAGTATGCCTGCTTTGGACTATTTGGCATCATAGCGCTACAGGTCAGAACTATCACATTATAATGACATTTTTAATGTATACAAGCAATATGTCTTTGTATCTGATCTGGAATGTCGTTTTCCTCCACCAGACTGTTGCATACAGCATTTTATGGGACCTCAAATTTTTGATGAGGTGAGTGTCACTCTGGTAAGATTTAGTTTGTGTTTAAAGAAAAAAAAAAAAACACAATAACCTCCGTAAACATATTAACTTAAGTTTATTGGAATATTTGTATCAGGTTGCACCAGCTTATTGACTCTCAAACATAATCATTGATTACCAAATCATTGTTTCAGTTGTCTGTTTCAAGTATACGTACAAATGTGTGTTATAAAAGATGTGAGGCAGTTTGCAGAAGTCTGAAGCAGTTAATTGAAAAATTTGCTGTTAAATTTTGAATTTCACTGCTTATGATCATAGATTAGAACTAGCTTGATTCATTTGACAGCATGCAGTGCTTTTTCTGCAGCAGTGGACATTTTAATTTGATATGGTAGCAAATGAGAGAGCCTCTCAGTTGTCAAGCAGACACCAACAATTACTGTGAACAAGACCTGTGATTTATTTAAACATCGACAGGCAGACAGATGAGTCATCGGCCGTCAGAGAAATCCCCTTAAATACAGTGCTGCATTGTAGTTTTGCTGTTTCTGCAATCTGTGCATTTTAATTCATACGATGTTGGTTGTTAGTATAAATTCAGGGTAAACTTAATGCTGAAAGACATTTTTCTGAAATATTCATCCTCTCTCCTCTCCCAGAAACCTGGCCCTCGGAGGCGGTCTGCTCCTGCTGCTGGCCGAGTCTCGTTCGGAAGGAAAGAGCATGTTCGCTGGAGTCCCCTCCATGGGAGAGAGTTCGCCGAAGCAGTACATGCAGCTGGGTGGTCGAGTACTGCTAGTGCTCATGTTCATGACTCTGCTGCACTTTGACTCCAACTTCTTCTCTGTGAGTACTGACAACAACCCTCATTTAACACAGATAGATATTTCACCATTAAGTTAAAACCAATGCTACGCCACCATGTATTTACGGACAGCGAGATAATCTAAAGCAATTATATTTAGATTTAAATGAAAAATTCAACATTTTGGGAAAATACACTTATTTGCTTTCTTGCTGAGAGTTAGATGAGAAGATTGAAGCCATTCTCATGTCTGTATACTAAATATGCTAAGCTAATATAATTTGCTGTAATTAGCATAAAGACTGTAAGCAGGGAGAAACGGCTAGCCGAAAGTTCCGATCTGAATCTGATACCTGAATTTGGATATATGCCGATACGGATATAATTCCGATATCAGAGCTCTTTTTGCATAAAATTTGCATTGCATTGCAATGTTGCATTAAATTGAAATGTATTCCAAAGCAATTTATTTGAAATGTAGGTTAAGTAGGCTCCACATACAAACAGGTGTAGGAGTGCAAATCGCTATGGCAAATCCTTTTTAATGTTTTGAAAAACTTGAACAAAAGCAAGGCCAGAGGGCTTTTTGTGTCGGACGTTGAATAGAGAAAGTGGTGAGAGGTTGCTATGGTTACCATGCAGAGTTAGAAATCAGCTACATGTACAACAAGCTAGATTAATAATACCAACTAAAAGTAGCCTAAATGATGAATGGTTTATTGAGAGCACTGCGAGTGACTCACCGTCCGTTTAAAGAGCTGAAAAACCATCACTGTGATAAAACAAACGGCAGGTTGTGTTAGTTCATACACACACACACACACACTAGTTGAGCGTTTGACTGAATCTTTATTGAGAGCACCGCGAGTGGCTCTCACCGCCTGTTTAACGAGCTGAAAGAGATCTCTGTGATAAAACAAGCGACAGGCCGGCCGTGTTTGCCTGCCGGTTGTAAGCTGGAGGACCTTTGCTCTGAAAATACAAACAATGGTAATGTGTTGTTTATCATGTTTGCCTCCTGTTCAGGGCTTGGAGCAGCCGCTCAACCTGCTGTGCTTAAGATGCTAGCGTTGCTAACTAGCTTTTTTGCAGCCGTCACACGGGCGGAGGGACATTCTCTACCATTATTACATATTTATATGGATCGGTACGTGGATCCGTAACCTCAGTCCGATATCTGTTACATGACTTACATCATATCAGAACCCGATACTGATATTGGATCTGATCGGTCCCATCTCTAAATCAATATACTAAAATCACTGCCATGCATTTTCCAAAGTGCACCACAACATTTCAGCTTTTGAGTTCTATTCATTTTAGTACAGCAAGTCTATGCAAATGAATTTGCAGATTTGAAACTTGTTTGTCAGTCAGTAGCCCGCCTGTGTGAAGTGATGACCACATACTGTACTGTAAAGTGCAATCTTCACCCGCCTACTTTAACACTCTTCCACAGATCCTGCAGAACATGGTTGGGACCGCACTCATCATCCTGGTGGCCATCGGCTTCAAAACCAAGCTGGCGGCGTTGACCCTCGTCTTGTGGCTCCTGGCCATCAACGTCTACTTCAACGCCTTCTGGGCAGTCCCCGCCTACAAGCCCATGCACGACTTCCTCAAGTACGACTTCTTCCAGACCACCTCGGTCATCGGCGGTCTGCTGTTGGTGGTGGCACTTGGACCTGGCGGCGTGTCCATGGATGAGAAGAAGAAAGAGTGGTAGGCAAAGGGGGGGTTAAGATAAGAGGATTGCACAGCACCACTAACTTCCCCCACCGACTGGGACACAAAGGCCCTCCCTCTCCCGCAGTTCCCCCCCCCCCCACCAGGGTACACCGTTGTTGTTTTTTGTAGCTTATTTTTCATTTTCGCCAAATCCACAGACACCACCTCACCCATCTATGGACAATTTTTCTATTTTCCTCCAAACTGCTGTTTTTTGGTTTTTAGGTCAACATATGCAGATTTTTTTCTAAACCCTTCTTGTATGTCCTCTTTTTCCATGACAACAAGAATAAAAAAGGCCAATGTATTTCAAAGTGCAAGGTAAACAACTAATGTGTGATCAATGGATTTATTTGTTCTGTGTGCAGAAGGAATGAAAATAATTTATTGTATTTTATGGGTGTTATACCCTGAGTTATAATAGATTAACATTCATATTTTCTGAATAAAACCAGCAAATTGGATCGAGTGCAGTAGTTTGTCTCTCCCCCCTCCCCCCCCCATGGATGCTGGTCTTTTTCTGTCGTTGGATCTTGGAGTGTCTGAGACTTACTCACCATATCGAACTTGGGCACTGATTTGACTCTCCGGGTTTCATCTCCCCTCTTTTTTTTCTGACACCCTACCCTTTCAATACACCTTCAATCTCAACTGACTCTTGTTCATGGGGAGTCGAATCCAGGGCGGGGCGTGTACATTATGTACAAAGTGGTGGATTGCAGTCATGCTTGGTTGAAAGCTTCAACACAATTGTTAGCTCCAGGACTTGTTATTGGGCACTTTGTACTGTACGTCTCTTGGCAAATGCCTAACTAGTGAACTGTATATGATCGGGGATAATAGAGGGGAGAGGCTCAACGTTTGTGAAACACCATATTCTGCGATCTAGAAAAGCAAAGAGGACTAAGCAGAGTCACTAACCATCCGGACTTTGTCTTTGCTCAGTGTTTTTTGCCATGTGTAAGAAAATAAAAAAAAATATTCAGTGTATTGATTTTCAGAAGTTTATATTGTATTTTTGATCATTTGTTTTTTGATTTTGGAAGTTCATGGCGAAGAAATAAAGGTTCAAAAATATAAAGTCACTGTCTTGGTCAAGGTTTTATGATGTACTCAGAGGCTGAAGGACATTGGTGGACCAGATAATCAAGTTAAAGAGGACCTATTATGCTCATTTTCTGGTGCATAAATGTATTTTGGGTACTAGAACATGTTTACATGCTTTAATGTTAAAAAAAACGCTTTTTTTTTCTCGTACCGGCTGCGGCACCTCTTTTCACCCTCTGTCTGAAACGCTCTGTTTGAGCTCCTCCCTCGCCCTCTCAAAAAGCCCAGTCTGCTCTGATTGGTCAACTGGCCAACTCTGTTGTGATTGGTCAACTGAGCCAAACTCTTCAAACTCCGCTCCAGCTCCGCTCTAAATAACTTTGTTTGAGGGTGTGCCAAACTAGCAGCAAGGCAAGGTGTGTTACTTGGTGACATCACCACGTTACAGAAGAAAAGGCAGGACTTCCAGCAAGGTGTTTCCGGCAGTTCAGGAGCAGTGTTTCTGTGGGGGAGAGTAACTCCCTTTGGCCTGGACTTTGTCTCTTTTCAGACCTTTTACATGCACAAAAAAACTCCATAACACACTAAAGGAAAGGGGAAAACCACAAAAGCATAAAAGGTCTTCTTTAATGTCGACTCTCTACCGATGAAGCATGCTATGGAATACTAACATACAGCGTTGGATATCACGGCCCCTCAGAAAATGACAATGAAAAGTTCAAAAACATTGTTTTGCCATACTGAATGAATGAAGTTTGTATTGGACAGGTGTTGGAATCAGCTTGTTGTAAGGTCAACAAATTTGAGCAAATACTGACCTCTAATGGACTGAGGTGGTAAAAGTTTACTGCAATGGAACATTAAATCATTTTCAGCCACACTGGTAAAATAAGATATGGCATAGAGCTGGGCAGTATCGTGATAGGAGATTTTGGATATCGTAATATGGCACAAGTGTTTTCCTGGTTTTAAAGGCTGCATTACAGTAAAGTGATGTGATTTTCTGAACTTACCAGACTGTTCTAGCTGTTCTATTATTTGCCTCTACCCACTTAGTCATTATATTCATATTATAGGGCTGCACACTTAAGCAAAATTTTATCGAAATCATAATATGGCCTGTTGCAATTTTCAATATATTTGTTAAAGGTGAAATGTGTGTCAAAATACCATTTTAAATTAAATATTGTTGTCCTGCAGAGATGTCCTGGCCTACACATCACATTCTACAGACTTAAGAAAACATCTTTGTTTGGTACAGATACCTGCAAAAATCACAACCTAATCATTTAATATGTTCCTCCATCCATTATCTGTAACCGATTATCCCATTCGGGTTCAGGGGGGGGGGGGGGGGAGCCGATCCCAGCTGACATTGGGTGAAGGCGGGGAACACCCTGGACAGGTCGCCAGACTATTACAGGGCTGACACATAGAGACAGACAACCATTCACGCTCACATTCACACCTACGGGACATTTAGAGTCATCAGTGAACCTAACCTCCATGTCTTTGGACTGTGGGAGAACCCGGAGAAAACCCACGCTAACACGGGTAGAACATGCAAACTCCACACAGAAGGGCCCCGAGCCAGATTCGAACCTGCGACCCTCTTGCTGTGAGGCGACAGTGCTAACCGTTTAGCCCCCATTTAATATGTTTTTCACTGAAAATGAGAATAATGATGTAAAAATTATAATTTCTTCTAATATCATAATAATAATAATAATTGCAATATCAGTCAAATGAATCACAATTAGATATTTTTTCAGAATCGTTCAGCCCTACACATTACTGATGATTATCAAAAATCTCATTGTGTAAATCTTTAGTGAAAGCACCAATAGTCAACCCTACAGTATCGTCGCAATATAAATATCGAGGTATTTGGTCAAAAATATTGTGATATTTGATTTCCTCCACACCGCTCAGCCCTAGGACAGAGTATAATGACATTTCTACATACGTACAGAATCTGAAGGTGGTTGTTGGTGTCGTCATGTAGCAGTGGGCTTGTGAATACCGCCATGATGGAAAAAATATTGTTTTGTGATTGTTGTTTAGTGTTTCCTACTGAAAGAAATTCTGATAGAGAGCTAGAATTTATAAAAGATACCATGAACTTTAATAAACAGTTCTTACGAGCATGAACTGACAGGTACTCTACTGTTGTAATGAAATGTATCGCAGTGATGTAGACCTAAGCAGATAAGTGTTTCCTGAGCCAGATGAGAACAAGGACACACATCTGATGTGAGAAGGCTTTTTGTCTCGGCACACCCATCTTTGACTTGACAGCTAAACTTGATCTGCTTCTTAATTAAAGGAACATGAAACCTGTGTGTCTGCTTTATATGTGACACGTCATGGTTGTTTGATTTAATAATAATGAATAACCATAATTATAGTCAGTATCCACCAAATGGCCTCAATAGGTATGACTAGATAAGAATCTGCCACAGGAGAAGCAGACCCCTCGTAACAGAACATGGATAAAAAGTAGCAAGCCAGTGGAAAAGATCCTGAATCCTGTATATCATTTTATTTAAAAAAATATTCTTATTAATATTTTATTTGGAGCCTCCACTTGACTTAGAAAACCTTGCATGTGTGCCTCTCCCAACCTAATTTTGTATTTATTTGTTTTAGAGATGTATGGTCTCTTTCTGTTGAATAAATAAGGACTAGCTGTTATTGGGCATATGCAGTTATGTTAATTTGTCTTTAAAACACATGAGGCTTTTCAAATATGCAGAGTTTAAATGTGTTATTATCATTGTTTTTGTTTTGTTTGTTTTTTTACAATAAATCTCACAAAAAAACTCAGGTTTATAGTTTCTGTCTATTCTGTTTTTGTTCCTGCTGCACATGTTGAATTTTGCACATCTACATTTGCACTACCTATTTTACTACCTCAATTATTTTTTTTTATTTAAAATCAAAACATTGTAACTTGCACACTTTGCCAGGGTATATAGTATGTTATTCTATGTTTATACTTTAGATTTTTTTATGCTAGTCATAGTAGTTGGGTATATTTATAGTGTATTCCAATATTCTTTATATTGGGTATTCTATAGATGTATTTCTCAAGTGTTTATATAGTATAGTATAATAACTAGTTTCCCTTCTAATCTTCACACGGTTTCATTTAAAGAGGTAAAATTACCCAATATTTCACAAAAAAAAGTCCAACAAAAGGAATATGAATTTGTGATACAGAACTTATTTCTTCTTCTTTCCTCCCTTAATCATCTCACAACCGCTCGGATGTATCTTGATCTTTGGAGGGGACATGAGCCCTAAAATACTATTTGTAAAGCAGTTAGGCCTACAACTAGCTCAAACTCAATCTAATAATGTTATAGTAAAAATACATCAGTTGCTAGGGCAACAGGTGTGGTCCAGTTTACGTTCTGTCAGCTACTGCAATTATTATTATTACAAAGGGGGCCTATTGATGTTTATGTTGTCAAGTATGAAGCTAAGGACCCACGATGACAGTGACGGATGACGTCATAACGTGAGCTGGATCCAGTCCGCAGCAGCAGCGTTGAACGGAATCTCTTCTTCTCCTCCACTCCTCCACCGACACCAACAACAGGCTCCGGATAACGGTTATTTACCTCAAAACTTCGTAAGTAAAACCCACCGACTTGTTTTTATATTTCAATGTAAGGTTGTATCAGTCAGTCGCAGGCAGCAGCGACCGCCTCGGTTTCCACAAGTGTCTAGTAACGTTAACGTTAGCAGCTGTGATACAACTGGGGGGCAAAATACATATGTTACGTTAGCGTGTGTGATGTAGCTAGTTAGTAGCTAGCTGGCTAACATACAACTCACAAAGTGTTTAGCTATGTAATGCACATCTCGGTTGCCACTGCAGACAACTTGTCAGGATACATGATAAACAAACTGGGGTTGGATGGTTTGAAATGAGTAAACCGTATCAAAATATTGTAATGGTGGATTTCTGCTCTAAATGCACTCATAAATCATAAGCAATAATTTAAAAAAAAAGTATTATTTTTTTCAGTCCATTATAATCTGAATGTGAGAAACCACCTAATAGTAAAATAATAATAGTCTTGAAGAGACCTTTTTTTTCCAACAAAAATCATTAATTTTTCATGAATGGTTAAGTCCTGTCAATGAATAAAGTGATGCTTTAAAACACATTAGATATATATTTTGTATTATTTTAACAAATAGATGTTATCTCCAGAAAACAGTATCTTCAAAGTATCTTGAGTTGGAGCCTATATTCTGTGTACATAATCAATAGGATGCATAATAAAGTTATTGTACCATTAGAAAATCAAATCAGAAATCTTTCATGGGATATTTTGACATGTGTAAGTAATATAACATATGTACTTTAACTATATGATTAATAGATTAAAATGTGCTTTGCACTTCCTCCTTGCTTTCTGCAGTCTTGCAGGCTACACAACACTCCCACATTTTTTATGGGAAGTCATATTTGTCCATGCCTCACTGAAGAGTTTAATTCAGGAAGTGAGGAAACCCGTTTGTTAAGATTTCATCATCCTCCTCAAAACATGCTGATATGTTTTATTTCCATTTTGAATACAAGAACAATCTTTTTCTATCAAGTGGGATAACTATTAAGTGATGTAGCTGAGTTTTTTTTAGTTTGTAAAAAGTTATTAAAATTGACTACCAGTAGCATTTAAAAAGGAAGACAGAATTTGAATTTTTAAGCAATATATAACACTGGTAATCCATTTTTTCTACATATTTGCCACCTGACACAATGTGCTACCTCACTGTAAAGCACTTTTATTGCACTGGTAGATCACTCTGAGAGAGCACCTAACCTCAGCCCCAGCACTATAGGCTGCAGCTAATGATGATTTGCTTCACTGTCGTCCAGTCATCTAATCATTTAGTCTTTAAAATGTCAGAAAATAGAGCTCAGAGCCCAAGTTGACGTCAAATTGCTTGTCTTGTCCATTCAATAGTTGGTTTTAAAGTATAAGCAGCAAAGGTTCACATTTCAGAAGATGAAACCAGCAAATGTTTGGCATTATAAATGACTTAATCGTTAAATAGATTATAAAAATTGTTGATTATTTAATTTTCCTTTGATCAACCAATCGATTAATTATCAGCTGCCTCAGGTCCTGTCCTGGAGCTGTGCTGTTATTTTTAAATCATGGACACAGATCAGGCTTTGCCACGTGTTGTTATACAAGTTAGTACACGCAGGTTATATATTGACACTTCCTCCCCATCTGATATAATTGCCTCCCTGCTGTCTCTTCTCTGCTGCCACTCCACAGCTTCTCTACCTGACTGAAGGGCCCTCATCATGTCTAAAGGCACCGTGGTTCTGGCCTACAGCGGCGGACTGGACACATCCTGTATTCTGGTCTGGCTGAAGGAACAGGGCTACGATGTAATCGCCTTCTTGGTAAGGTTAAGGGACCAGTGTGTGTGAAACAGGTGTCATCTGTGTTTCCAACCAGCTGCTTTTGCATGTCACGTATCTCTGAAGTTTTACAATTTACTGTTTAAAGGCAGCTGATGCAACTTGCCATATGGGCATGCGAGAGCTTTCCATTGGATGTCCCAGTCAGAGCTATACAGTACCAGTTAACTCCAAACCACACAGGATGTTGCTTCATAATCCCAGTGCAAATCTCACTGGATTTACTTTTTGCCCTTGGGCAGTTTAGAATTGCAAAGCAGGCAGATTCTCTTGTTGTCTAACTTTTCATTCAGTGGTTTTGTGGTTTGGTGTGGGGGGGATGGGTGATAGTCCGTAGTTCACTGCTGGGTCATGTGAGGTGCAGCCCTCCAACTCTTTTTGGCTCACCGGGGGAGTAGAAGAAGAATAGCAGGCACTGATCCAACACATAATTGATTGTCTTTGATGAAACTCTGCACTTTCTTCAACTTGTCAGAGAAGATTGCATCAACAAATAGTCAGGCGGAAATTGATAATTACACAGTAATAACTTCTTGTTGCTTTCAATGGAATGTGTTTTGTGGTAATTGTGAGGTTTTTTTAAATTGTGATGTCAATCTGTTTGTAAAATTAAATTGAATAATGCACCTGCCTGCTATGCAAGTGTAATTCACACATCATGGAAAACAGTTGACATAGTGCCGCTGGAATGTAATAATGACTGGTTTTGTTATATGTATTGAATTGTAGCATTGGACGTGACTCATCCTTAATCTACTGTTATCGAAAAAGCACTGAAATTAAAAGGATAAAGAACTAAACTTGGGCTGTCAAAGTTTTAACGCAAAATCGTTTTAACGCCACTAATTTCTTCAACGCATTATCGCAATCGATCATTCGGAGGTTGTAGTGGGGTCAGTGTAGATACTGGTATCATATGAAACTAGAAAATCTAAGGAATCCATTGGTCATGTCATACTAGCTTGTCGCGACGGAGGCTAAATAACGCTCTAAACTTGCGCTAAATTTTCTTGGGGACAAACTGTCATGGCCATTTTCATTTCAATCATTTGAAACTATAAAAAACAAGGAATCCATTGATACCAAGTCATACTAGCTTGTTGTGAAGGAGGCTTAATAACGCTCCAAACTTAAGCTCAATTGTGACAAGGACAAACTGTCATGGCCATTTTCAAAGGGGTCCCTTGACCTCTGACCTCAAGATATGTGAATGAAAATGGGTTCTATGGGTACCCACGAGTCTCCCCTTTACAGACATGCCCACTTTATGATAATCAAATGCAGTTTTGGGCAAGTCATAGTCAAGTCAGCACACTGACACACTGACAGCTGTTGTTGCCTGTTGGGCTTGACTTTGCCATGTTATGATTTGAGCATATTTTTTTATGCTAAATGCAGTACCTGTGAGGGTTTCTGGACAATATTTGTCATTGTTTTGTGCTATTAATTGATTTCCAATAATACATTTATACATTGATTTGTATAGCAAGCATATTTGCCCACTCCCATGTTGATAAGAGTATAAATACTTGACAGATCTTTTGACCAGATAAAAAATGTGATTAATTTGCGAATAAACGTGATTAACTATGGACAATCATGCGATTAATCACAATTAAATATTTTAATTGACTGACAGCCCTAACTGAAACTATCAAAAGCATAGTAAAGTGTTTGTGCTGCAGATTTGTCAGTTTTGTTTACTAGATCAGTATCATGTCTTTGCAGGAAAATATTCCCTTGTTTAGTGTTCAGCTCAGGAGATCAGGCAGCCTCTTCAAGCCCGTAAGTGGTGTTCATGCTTGGTTTCCGCTGTGAGGTGGTTGCTACATCTCCTCTACAGACGTGATCTGAATTACAAGATCATGGCTTGGCAGAGTTAACACTTGCACAGTCATGAGCCGGCATGTTTATATATGGAGCGCTTGCATATTTTTCCACAGGAGCCCTAAACTGAAGTAACTGCATGGTTATTATGCATTGTTATTTGTGTTATATTTGCATCACTTCGATGTGTAATTAAATGTGTGTTTTTCTAGGCCAACATCGGGCAAGAGGAAGATTTTGAAGCTGCCCGGAAAAAGGCAGAAAGCCTCGGCGCAAAGAAGGTAAGAGACAGAATGAAATATGATGTTGTTTAAAGGCCCTGACCAGGGTATGAAATTAGCACCCGCCAAATGTGGGTAAATTGTTGGTAGTGGTGGGTAAAATCGGCAGGCCATCTGCCACTTTGGCCGGCAGGGAAAACGCTAGGGATGGGAAAAGAGAACCGGTTCCCGTTAAGAACGGGTTCTTACTTGTCCAATTCCTTGAAAACTCAAGCGTCTGTGCTTTCCCACAGTTACGCATGAACAATAACATGTAGGCACACGGTATCATGTTTCAGTTTGTTTGGGACCGGAGCCATGGCGGAGAGAAAAAAAAGGACTCAACAGCGTGGCGCTACTAAACCTGAGGGGATGCATCCTGTTTTTTTCCCTGATAAAGCTTCACTGTGAACAAAAAACCTCTGTTGAAATCAGCAGGAGGAGAGTTAGTAACGTTACCTGTTAGCAGCCGGTGGGCAGCACAGTCCTGCTTGGATAAATAATGGAGCTACTAACGTTAACGGAGGTGCCATTGAGTTATTATTATGAGGCGTTAAAACGCTGCTCAGGAAAAATGACTATTGGGCGAAGGTAAATTACAATGTTATCGTGATGTGTTCAAATGTAATCTCGTAAAATCAAGTTTTTGGCGAAAAACTTGAGTAAATCCAGTTGTTTGAAGGAGATGTTTTGACAGTAATATGAAATAGATATGGGCTGCACGGTGGTGCGGTGGTTAGCACTGTCGCCTCACAGCAAGAGGGTCGCAGGTTCAAACTCGGCTTGGGTCCCTTCTGTGTGGAGTTTGCATGTTCTCCCCGTGTTAGCGCGGGTTTTCTCCGGGTTCTCCAGTTTCCTCCCACAGTCCAAAGACATGCAGGTTAGGTTCATTGTTGAGCCCTGTGATAGTCTGGCGACCTGTCCTGGGTGTACCCCGCCTTCGCCCAATGTCAGCTGGGATCGGCTCCAGCCCCCCCGCGAACCTGAATAGGATAAGCGGTTACAGATAATGGATGGATGGATGGATAAAATAGATCTTAGAGAGAGAATTATGACCTGTTTAACTTCCTAACACTAGCTCTAAGCAGCTTGCCAAGATTTTTTTAATCAAAGTAAATATTTAGATAAACATAATCATTTGAATTGTGTTTTTATGTAAATAACCACTATGGATGACAATAACATAATACAGTACAGTACTGTGTACAGTACCCTCCCTACCCCGAAAAATAGGGCTCCCCCGGAAGCCACGGTGTAATCGAACACTGTAATTTACCATGTATATAATGTTTTTTGTGTAAAATATATTGAACATTGAATGACATCAGATCTAAAATGTTATTCCTTCATGTAGCGCAGAGATTTCAAAAGTGGCAGATAAAATTTCTGACTGGCAGACCAAAAAAAATACTTGCCTGCCGCAGTGGCAGGCAGTGAAAAAAGTTCATTTCAGACCCTGGCCCTGACACACCAAGGCGGCAGTTGGCTGTTAACAGTTTGGGGCTATCGGTGAGCGTCTCTCGGCCTAGTTTTCGCGGTGTGTCCCGCACCGTTGGCTCTAGTCTGCCTGTGTTGGAGGTTTTTCGGCCGATTCAGCATGTTGAATCGGCAGCGGAGCTCATCGGTGAGAGAAATCACTCTGATTGGCTGTTCAGCTTAAACGAATCAGTGCACAAGAAGAGAAACAGAAAAGCAAGCCAACAAGTAAAGTCAAGAGGGCACGCACAGAAGGCTCTTCTCATTTTTCACCTTCATCTCATCTGATCATTCCAATGCACGGATATTTTCACAGCGACATGGCCGTCTGGAATGAAGTGGTGAGTGACAGTGGTGTGAAAATGGTCGACCAACGCCGCTTTGTTTCATGTACGCATCGTAACAACGGCTCGTATATCCACAGTCCTCGGTCTTCCGGTTTCCCCTTTTTGAATGACGAATATTCAAAATATATATATATATATATATATATATATATATGTTGTAGTTCATGGTTGGCGCCTTAACCCCAAGGGTGCCCCATACAGGTATTTTTTTGAATATTTAACATTCATGTGCTGGTGGGAAACACTGATTCGAAGAAGCTGAAGATCAATTTTTTTGCTGCAAGATCTATTTATCCTGTCAGATGTCAGAGCTTCCCCCAAACACCAGCTTACACCAATAAAGAAGTGTTTTTAAAATGTCCTCTATGGCCTTAACATGCAATGATAATGACCAAAAGCAAGTTTCCAGCCTCTTCAAGTACAATAGTCATAGCATGCTGTAATGAATGGAAATCAGTAGCTGCATTATTCCGATTCTTGAGAAGGTTTTCTGAGTTCACATCACATTCTTACAGTATGAGACACAGCTCTTTTGTGGCAAACAATCATCAGTTATTTCTTTTCCTAGAAGGGGAAGATCATTAAATATTTCTCGCATAATTGTGACCCAGAGATGAATAGAATCAAAGAATTAACACAAAGACCTGTTCTGTGTCTGTACTGCTGTGTAGGTTTTCATTGAAGACCTGCGTTCAGAGTTTGTGGAGGACTTCATCTGGCCCGCAGTTCAGGCCAATGCCGTCTATGAGGACCGATACCTATTGGGCACTGCGGTAGCACGGCCCTGCATCGGCCGCCGTCAGGTGGAGATTGCACGTAGGGAGGGTGCCCAGTTTGTCTCCCATGGTGCCACGGGAAAGGTAAACCAGACACAGGACAAGAGACTATACTCTGAGGAAGGAGAATGTTCAAGAATCTGCTAATATGACCCAAATGAAATTTATTTAAAGGATATTTACATTTTCTTGCCTTTATTCTAGAGCTGGGACAGAAAAGTTTAGTAAATGATACAGGACTAAAGACTGGTTTCTAATACTGGAATTAAATCCTCAACATTATGGTTACATGCTATGTGTCTGATCCACAAGGATGACCCAGCCAGTCTTTCCTAAACAAAAACTAACTAGGTCACTGTCCATAGTCTGGACATGAGGATTTAGGTCATGTGTTTGCAGGGTTGAACTTTAACTTTATTTAACCAAACTGCGACAGTAAATCAGAAACCTGCCCTCCTCATAGAGCCATTTCTGCCCTCCTTCATTCAGTAACTATAATTTTCTTCTCTTTAGTCATCTGTTCATTAAAAGAAAATAGATGTTTCAAATCTGGGACAGATGTTATCATCTATCACCTGCACTTTACCTCACACCGCACTGAACCATCAGCTAAATGAAATGAGTCACTGCAGTTCAAAGGAAAATGCAAATGTGTGTTTTGCGCTTCGGAGGCCTGCCAAACGGTTTCCTGATTAGTACGAGTGAGGTAAAAGTGAAAAATGTTGAATATTAGCCTGGATTTCATGCAAAATTTGACGACTTTATCCGTTATCCTTTCACATCGTCATTTCAGGATTTTTTGGGATAGATACGTTGTTCAAAAGATCTGTATTCCCTCATAAAATGTTGGCTGTGTCCATTTGGTTCTAGGATAATCTGGCATGTTTTACCTCTTAATTAGCTGTAAAACAGCACAGCATTCACAGCTTTTATCATAAAATGACACCTGGAAGATGAATAAATTATTCCAAAGTGTCGTAAAACTGGAAAATAATTGAATCAACAAGTGTTGAGTCAGTTTCACACATTGTGTGGTCCAGAGGAATATAAAGTGTTCTTGAAAATAAAAAAATATAGTTCAGGGAACTCTTATGTATGTAGAGCAGTGGTCTAAGTTGTAGTTTTTCTTATTATAAAATGACAATATAATGATAGAAATATAATGATTATAATAGCATAATAATTTACACTGTTGTTAATTGGGTAAAGGCTTCACTACATCTCATCTCTTTTGGTCGGAATAACTTCATCCAACATAAAGTGCTGTGTAAGCTGCAGCTGTGCTAGTTGGACAAATGTTAAGTCTGTGTGCTGTCAAGGTTCTCATAGTTTAAGTAAAATTTTATAAGTAGTTTAATCGCTTTGTATTGTGATTGAATTCATTTTTTAAAAATTTCCTAAATATAGTTTATTATTCATATACCTTTACCTTTGTATTATTTCCACCAATTTTATTAAATTGAGTCATCAATTGAAATGCAGTGTCCATATTTGGCCTGTAGATGGAGACAGATACCACATCATAAAGTTACAATACAGACCTCAAATAATACCTTCATCAGCTGTGTCTGAACATCTTTCAGCAGTGTTTGTTTGTTTTTATATGTGGTAATTAAGACAATGCAGCTTGCCCCCCTTTATATTTCTGTTTTTATCTTGAAGCTGATAAATGAACAAAGAGACAGAACGCTGTACAGGAAAATATAGGAATGAAAACTTAAGCAGGATGTAATCCTGGCATATGTCACATGTCAATCCAGACATTGGAAACATCACCACTCAACCACCACTGTGCACTAGAACTGAATTTATAGGAAATATTAGTCGAGTCAAATAGATTTGAGTAATTCTTTACTTCTTCTGTTGTTCTTTGTCTTCTATGATAGTAAATTGAAGCTCTTTGCGGTTTAGACTGTTGGTTGCATAAAACTAGCTATTTGAATTATGTCAACTTGGGCTTTGAGAAATAGCAGCAAGGGGCATTTTCCACTACTTTCTGATTCTTTACAGATCAACAGTTTAATCAATAATGTTGCAGCCCTACTGTGCACACTCTCAGTTACTGTTAATCTAAAAACAGACTAACATTTACACACATTGACTCACATGTGGTACATAAAGCTGAGCCATTGTGTTTGTGTTTTGCAGGGCAATGACCAGATACGTTTTGAGCTCACGTGCTACGCCCTCTACCCTGAAGTTGAGGTAACATTGCTGTTTTACTGTATGGAGATTATGGCTTGTACTGATTGACACAGCATCTGATGAAATGATGGTGCTGCAGCCAGGCCGACGCTCTCACTCGCTCTGTTTCAGATCATTGCACCGTGGAGGATCCCTGAGTTCTACAACCGCTTCCGGGGGAGAAAAGACCTGATGGAGTATGCACAGGTAACTCCATCAGTCTGTTTAAGTCAAAATCACAAAATGCGTACTTCAGTTTGGTGGTGTCGAGGGCTGCCAACTAAAGATTACTTTCATTATTGATAAATCTATCAATTATTTGGAATTATTGATTCACCATTTGGCCTATAAAATGTCCAAACAGCACAAATTAATGACCTAAAAATATATTATTTGTTTAACAAACAGTCCAAAAGTACTGTATTTTTCACAGGGGAATATTTATGTTTATAAAAGTCATTTGAAATTTTGGTATGAAAAAGTTTCTTTTGTCTGAAGCATTTAGATGATTTCTTAGCAGCATATTAACAGAAAAGAAAAGCAATGATCACATTATAACAGAAATATCCACCTAGGGCTTTGTATTGTGTAAAACTTTATATATTTATTTACTGTATAGATTTTTTTTTTACTCACTGAATACTCTCCTGTACTCATGTTGTATCTATATATAGCTTCCATTTTATGGTAGAGCTCTCCCTATTTTTATTTCCTTGTCTCTGTTTTTAATCCCCTTTGAATCCGTATCTGCCTGGGATCAATAAAGAGTTATCTTATCCATATGTGTTGACAAAAGCTAAACAGTTTTCAGACGAAAAGTTAAATCCCTTCACCATGTGTATTGAATTTAAATGCCTATAATATTTATTATTACATCCCTGCTCTCTACCTGTAATTTAATTTCACACTCATGATTATATTTACAGTTAACTTAACCTTTCTCAGATTTATATTATTTAGACCACACACACATTCATTGGCGGTTTGTTCATATGGTCCCATTAGATTGTGGTCCAGACCAGTTTTTCCCACTAGAGGGTGGTCATGATGTTTTAGTGAACACCGCTCTCTTGCTGGGCTCTGGAGGAGGTCACATAATCTTAAAACACTGAATTGTTGACTTTTCCTCTGAACATACCAAAAATATCTATCTTTGTTGACTGTGTGGGGAAACAGATGCATTTTGGTTACACAGCATGCTGAAAATCAGCTGCTGGAAATAGTTTGCTTGGTTCCTTGTATTCTGTACTTTCCCGACAGACAAGTATAGCTGTCATTTAAAGTCTCTTACTTTCAGGTGCAGTTAGCTTACAGGCAAACAGTATGTAACCTAACAACAGCTTTCTCTGTCAAACTGTAGAAACATGGCATCTCTGTGCCCGTCACTCCTAGCGCACCCTGGAGCATGGATGCCAACCTCATGCATATAAGGTGGGTAGGACTGGTGTGATACACCTTCTTTAGTTCCTGTTATGTATATTTATATATATATATATTTATTATTTTTTTCAATCAGAATTATAATAGACTGTAATTTTATAAACAATGTTTCTTTACAGTTATGAGTCTGGCATCCTGGAGAATCCCAAGGTAAGACCGGTTCCTAATGGCATGTCTACAGATTCCTGGACAAAAATTGGTCCTATTAGTTATTCCTTTGTCCTCCTTTTGGCCCCTTCACCCTTTAGAGTGTGATGTGCTAATATACTACTTAAAGGAACAGTGTGTAGGATTTCGGGGGCTCTATTAGCAGAAATGGAATATAATATTCATAACTATGTTTTCGTTAGTGTATAATTACCCGAAACTAAGAATCGTTGTGTTTCCTTAGCTTAGAATGAGTCCTTCATATCTACATAGGGAGCAGGTCATCTTCACGGAGTCCGCCATGTTGCTCCACCATGTTTCTACAGTAGCCCAGAACGGACAAACCAAACACTGGCTCTTGAGAGAGCCTTTCACATTTTTACGTTACCTGAAGGCCACCGTAGTTCTCCGACATGCTTGTGAAACTGCGGTAGCGTGAGCCGCAGAGTTCAAAATCGTGGTACCGTAAAGTATTGTTATTATGGTAAGGATGGCCTCTGAGCGAGGAGAACAGCGTTACCACAGTTTGACACTCGGCAGCTCACGTTACCTCAGTTTTTGAAAGGGAGGAGTGAGCGGAGGGGTACTCAGTTGGTTGCAATCTGCAACCACACCACTAGATGCCACCAAATTCTACATACTGTACCTTTAATTACACATTTATGGTAACTGAATAAATTATAATCTTAATCACTGACACCATTATTCAAGAACCTGTAAAAACTGAACTGGAGACATTTGTTCCATTTGTACAGGTGAAAAGAAAATGTGCATCTGAACAGTTTTAGATAAAATGAGATTCTATACAAACATCTGGACAGTCGACATCATCTTCAGATCAGCACCATTCATCATGATGTAATCTAGTGCTAAAACGAAAATTCTGAACAATCAGAGGCAAAATTACCCAGATCGTTTGTCATCGCACACAGAAATAGATTTTAAAATTGGTACAGTTCACTATTGAGTACAGTAAGTAATCTCCTTTGTCCTCTCTCACACACATAATGTTTCATGGCATTTCCACAGACAGACAAAATATTATATATATTTTTATTTTACCGTTAAAAGCATCATCCACTTGGAGTGATTGTAAAAATAACACGGCAGTAATGCTACTGTCCCTTCTGCTGACCCATGCCAGCCCCACCAGAAACAAACACCACTCACTCTCCCACATTGCCATGGGTGAGACGGAGTTTGATCTCTGCTTGGGTCAGAGGTCAAAGCAGTACATACAGGTTGCCCCCGGTGACCCCCAAAGCTCCCATCCCTTGGTCGCTGTGTCTGTGTCTCTGTCCTACCTCACCCCGGGTCCTCGCCGGGCCCTGGGAAGAGCCTGGGACACACAGACACTGACTTGTCGTCAGCAACGCTTCGACTAATTCCCGATTTCATGGGAGCCGGGGAGGGGGAAGGGTTAGGGCGTTGCGCCCAGCTGGGGCCTCCTGAGTTCCAGCCCCAACTCCTCGGGACCTCATTGTTCCACTGGTTGCGCCGCCGCGGGCTGCGACGTGGGAGGGGAGCCATTTCATCGTGACACCGTGACACCAAAATGTCACCAGTAACAGTAAAGTACAAAGGCAGCGCGCCAGACAGATGAGTCCCCAATGGACGGGGTGTCACAAGGAGGCGAGGGGTCCCAGCGCTGCTGGAGTGGAGATGCAGGGGCAGGGCCACTGTAACTCACAGACCTCTATCTCCCTCACTCTCACTCTCTCTTTCTCTGTCCCTTTCCCACCCCTCCGCTGCCTCTTTAGTGGTCGGCCTGTGGAGAAATGTTTTGAAAAGAATGAGGCGAACCGGCTCAATAGCATAGCGATGTATGATGACAGTATTGTGTAACCGATTCATTCAGGGGTTTTGTTTTGGACCATTTACTCCAATATTGAATCGATTAATGGCATTAAATACAATGAAATATTTATGGTGCAGGGATCCAGAGTGGTAAAAGGATTTGAATACATTACCCAGGGCACCAAATGATATTTTGAACTTTGAACAAGCTGTGATTATTGAGCAATTTTCAGTAGCCACAACCTCTGGCCTCTCTGGCAATTGGACTTTTTTCCAAGTGTGTTTGTTAATTAAGGTCAGAGTAAACATCACAACAACATCACAATATCTACATATAATTCTTAGGTTAATCGTTCATTTAAAGCAGGAAGTTAATGCAAATACAAATTGGAAAAAAAAGATAGTGACTTTCTCTCCCAAATGCTCAAACCAACATGACAGATTCTGATCGACCTAGAGGGTAAATCTGAAAGAGGTCATCTTGTTTTAAGTATCTCCTCTCTGTATCAGCCTCTCTCTCTCTCCTCCAGTTACAGCCCTAAAGGCTCAGGGCGGACCTCGACTATTCAAACCCCACAACGCCCCCCACATGTGATACAAAGGCCCCTCTCTGCTCAACACAGTCAGATTAGGAAATGTCCAAATGGTCGCTCATATGTTCTCCTGTAGATAAGAGTCGGCAGAGTTCAGGTTACTCTATGATTAACACTGTATCCTTCCTGATAACCCCAAACCACCTTGCCTGTAGCACAATGGCCTGGTGACTTTTTTATTTACTCACCTCCATCTGGCAGCATTAACCTATGTGAAGACATGCGCCCGGGGCAACTTCAGCTATCTGTTATCATGTTCATACAGTCACATTTAATACTATTAGCACGTACCTGTTGACTGCATTGAGCTAGAGGTTGTCGTTAAGTTGAGCAAATCGTGCTTCCACATTAGATTCTGCTTGTTTTTGACCATTATAGGCAATGTTACGAAACAATTAACAGACCTGCTTTATGGCAATATTGGATTTACAGGATTTTGAGTTGTGATCGTGTATTTAATTCACAGGATTAGCCATAAAGAACATTTCCATCTTTTCCTGAAAAAAATATTACGATTGTGAATTAATCATTTTAAAAATTTTGGCGGGTCCAAAATGAATGTTTTGTTTATCTCTGTGGAAGATATCTGGCGTTCGGTTCCCACTTCTAACAAGGCTTGTGAGCCAATAGTAAAACGTGCCTGGCAACGACTTGTTGTGAAGTAAAAGTAATGGAACAGGGGAGGAAGATTGCGACATCTAGTGGCTGAATGTTATCCATGTTATCAATAGCACCTTTAATCTATAAATGTTGCTTGATTGGATTTCCAGAAAATATTTCACATTAGGATATACTATATTTTATATGCTGCCATAGAAGATTTGAACCATATCCCCCACCCAGTGGTGGAATGTAACTAAGTACATTTACTCTGTACTGTACTTAAGTACAAATTTGAGGTACTTAACTTGAGTATTTACATTTTCTTTTACTGTATACTTCTACTCCACTACTTCTCATAGGGAATATTGTACTTTTTTTTTCATTTGTCTGACGGCTTTCGTTACTTTACAGATTACAATTTTTCATCCCCTTCCTGTCCAGTGAAAACCACGTATCTCCAGATGTGTTGATGTTTAATGCTTGTGATAAACTGAAGGATTTAGTGTTCCTTTATGTGTTGAGAAAAATCTCCAACTTCTAAAGCTAAATATACTCTTTAAAAAGCCTCTTGGAGCTGGAAAATGCATCGTCACGAAACTGAAAACAGGCTGTTTCCCTGAGCTCATGAAAAGTTAACTTTTTAGAGATACGTGGTTCTCACAGGACAGCAACGCTATAAATATATGGTGATCTTATAGAATATGATTCATTGCTGTAGATTAAACTACCCAACCGTATGTAAAGGAGTTCAAATTAGCACAACCTTAAACATCTACAGCAGTAAAATGCAACATACACATTAAAAGAGCAGTAATAATAATAATCCAGAAACATAATATATAATAGTAAAACACTGACAGGGAACATTTTACTGCTCAATCAATACTTTTACATTAAGTACATGATGCTGATAATACTTGCATACTTTTACTTCAGGTTTTGAATGCAGGGCTTTTAATTGTAGTGGAGAATGAAATGATCTGAATACTTCTTCCACCACTGCACCCACTCATAGTTGGTATTAATAGTTCATATTTTTATGGCTGTCTAGTAGGGCTGCCCCCCTCTTTGTCGACTAAGATTTCTTTACTCGGTTAGTCCATTTTTATGCTTTTTTCATGCTGAATTACTTATTTCCAAGAAAAGTATGAGCACATCTCTGGTAAACACAAGATTTAAACTTTTGTGTGATTCTTTGTGGAGAGACTCAGTTTTACAGATCTCTCAATTAAATCAACTCATCGATTAGAATTTCTATGCTACATTTATTACGCTGTGGTATTCATCAGATTTGATCAGCAATATGACCAATTGTTAGATAGCTCACTACTTCCTCTCTGTGTCTCTGTCCCTCCACACATGAGCAGTCAGCGCCCCGCAGCCTGAGGCAGCCTGACACTCGTCCTGAGTCATTAAAACATCACCTCAGTCTTAATTATAGCCTGTGTCAGCGAGCTTCCTCGGGCTCACTGCGCTCTTTGATCAGGGGGGAGCTGATGGGCCGCTGCTCGCGTTGACCGGGAGTAAAGGAGCGTGACGCCGAGCCTCTGCTCACCTAGAGGAAATGAAAACTTGTTTTCTGCTGCTGGTCGCATGGCTGGCTGGAGAGATGGATGGACAGGAGACTGCCTGTAGGGGAAGGAAGCGGGCTTGTAGGTGTATGTATGCATGTGAATGTGTGCTTTGAAGCAAAGAGGTCAGCGTTTGTCTTGTGCCTTCGCTGCCCTCAGGTCTGATTGGTCTGACCTGTAATACTTAGCGAGTGCTCCCTGTGTCCATCTCACTATAGCTTTGCCTCCACGTAGAAGTACCTGTTGTCCTCATTAAATTCAGCCGAGGCCCTAACATTAACCAAAACATCCTGGGTGTTAAGAATATAAATATCGCTTTGGCGCATCGTGTGTATATTGTTTTATTCTTGTCTCAATTTGCCCTGTTTGCATTTTAAAGAGAAGGACAGACTTGAAACGTGGTGATTTAAGCGTCATTTCCAGCCCATTGCGCCAAAGATGTTTTTACCATCCTCTTCTCTTCTATCTCCCTCTCAACTCTCCCCCTCCTCTCCTCCCCTTCTCCCTCCTGCCACCTCGGCCTCTTTTGGCTCTGTTGGCTTCGATTGAAAACCAATGAGGCAACTAATATGTGGAAAGATAGAAATTTACTTGCTTTAAGTTCATGCGTCAGCCCTCTCCTTTGCTGTATGGGCCACGTTTAGCACAACAATATGGCAGAAGCAAAGACTGCCAAAGGAGCTGCTCTGTGCTACATGATGGTGCGCTTCATGCCCCATTTCCCACCAATACCCCCCGCTCCCGCCTTCTCTGTCTCTACCTTTTCCACTCTTTCAGGGCCACGGCTTTGGGACAGGTCCACCTGCAGGGGGTTTGAATTGAAATGCATTGATCTCTCGCTCACTGGAAACAAGCCTATTCCCCTTACTTTTCCTTGTTTCTTTGTATCCGATAGACCAATAGTAAGTTTGAGCTCTCTTGGCTGGAGCATGCACGAGTTTTCAAGCATTCCTCACCCAGAGGCATGAATTTGTTTGGATTTTAAAAGTGTGTTTTTAATTAATCCGGTGGAAATAGTTTTTATATGAGGCTTTTCTAGAAGCTGTAGTGCAGTTAAGCACTCAGTACTTTTGTTGTTTTACATGCAAGATATGTGTTTATTAGGGCTGTCAATCGATTGAAATATTTAATTAGGATTAATGGCAAATTAAGCGCACATTTTTTATCTGTTCAAAATGTACCTTAAAGGGAGATTTTTCAAGTATTTAATAGTTTTATCAACATGGGAGTGTTATGTTAATATGCTGCTTTATGCAAATGCATATATTTATCACTAGAAATCAATTAACAACACAAAACAATGACAAATATCCAGAAACTGGTACTGCATTTAGCATAAAAAAAAGGTCAAATAATAACATGGCAAACTCAAGCCCAACAGGCAACAACAGCTGTCAGTGTGGCGACTTGACTATGACTTGCCCCAAAACTGCATGTGATTATCATAAAGTGAGCATGTCTATAAAGGGGAGACTCGTGGGTACCCATAGAACCCATTTTCATTTACATATCTTGAGGTCAGAGGTCAAGGGACCCCTTTGAAAATGGCCATGACAGTTTTTCCTCGCCAAAATTTAGCCTAAGTTTAACACAAGCTGTCATGGTTGGTACCAATGGATTCCTTAGGTGTTCTAGTTTCTTATGATACCAGTATCTTCACTCTAATTTTAAAACTGAGCCCGGTACAACGTCCGAAAGATCGATTGCGTTAATGTGTTAAAGAAATTAGTGGCATTAAAACGAAATTGCGTTAACGCGTTATTATCGCATTAACTTTGACAGCCCTGGTTTATCCAAAGCTAAAATGAAAAGGTATATTTCAATCTGTTCTGTCAGAAAGACTAAATCTTGAGCTGCTTGTTTAGTTAATGCAAGACATGTCAAAAATCATTAAAGTAATATTTAAACACAGTTTCATGTTTTCACAATGGCTCATATGCGTTATTAGGAGCGGGAATCACCAGTTGCCCCACGATACGATATTGTCACGATACGATATTGTCACGATACGATCTTATTGTGATTTTATTTCTGTTTAACTAATAGGATACAGTTTTCACTCCGTTCATTTCAGAGTTTACATTCTCATATCTTGAGGTCAGAGGTCAAGGCACCCCTTTGAAAATGGCCATGCCAGTTTTTCCTCGCCAAAATTTAGTGTAAATTTGCAGCGTTATTTAGCATTCTTCTCGACAAACATGACATGGTTGGTACCAATTGAGGTACTTAGGTGTTCTAGTTTCATATGATACCAGTATCTTCACTCTAGAATAGCGGCCGTCGGATTGTTAAGAGGTTAATAATTTAAATAATAAAAGATTGATACTTGACGTCCGTGTATCGCAAAATATCGCGATACTATGCTGTATCGATCTTCCCCCCACCCCTATGCGCTATACTGTGTTTTATTTGAAGACTGAAAAAGACACAGCATATAACACCACAGGAACCATATACTTTCACATTCTCCAGTATTTAAAATTCAATCCATCTTTCCCCCCTCAAAGAGTATGCATCAAAAGGCTTTTTAGGGTAGTCATTTCGCCCCTCTCCTGTTCGCTCTCATTTGGCATCTTTCAGGGCACTGAGGCAGAAAATAAAGGAGAGGAAGACGGCCGCCTTCCCAGTCAATTTTGGTGTTTAGTTAAAAGGAAGGAAAGTGATTGCGCTGCTCGTTTTCTCTCCGCTGACAGGCGACGAGCGGATGCCGATTAGTTATTGTATGATGATTTAGTGTCTGGTAAAGCTTTCCATTTAAATGCACCCAGTAGTTATTTTGCATAGTCCCCCTGCAATTTGCCTCAGCTCAGGACACATTGGCCATCGTCTTGTCCTAATGCTGTGTAATTGTTAGAGGACCACATCGCTGGGCAGACACGTCAGACCGCCACGCTCTTTTAGGTCCCAACCATGACTTACTGAAATCGTTCCCGGCTCCCACCATCTGGAAAAAACGACAAACATCTGTCACCCGGGACAACTTTAGTGGATTTAGGGTGTGGACTTTGTTGTGCGATGCCCATTTAGCGAAATTCTTCATTTGTAAATAAAATAGAAGGGAAACGTCACTCAGAAAATCAAAACTGGAAAACTGGAAGATTAGAAGGAAGTGAAGACAGGTAAGGGAAGAAGATTTTTACAGACAGGCAGAATATTATTGAGGACATAGTGTTGCTCAGATAGGCTCTGTCATAGTATCAGGTGTGTGTTGACTTGTCAAGCCACTATTCTTGGGGATGTGAGTCATTTCTTTCTTTTGCCCTTTCCCGCTCTCCTCCTTCCCGCATCCCGCTTTTTCCCGCCTTCCCCCCGCGGTGAAGGGCCACGCAGGGAAAATGAAACCAAATAGAGGAGAAAAATGGAACATTGATTTTTTTTTTTTTTGTCTTCACTCAACTCCTGATGGTGTTTTCAGGTTTCTACCTTTTTCACGCATCATCCTCTCTTTTCTTCTCCCGCCATGTCTCGAGTTGTCCGCTATCACCTCACACAATAGTCTCCCCGTCCGCAGTACTGTCGTCTGATGAGGTCTCAGAAGGTCCTGCGTGTGAAATAGAGAGAGTGAGTGATTGTGTGTGTGTTTTTGTGTGTTTTTCAGAGCCACGCTCCGGCTGACCTGTACCTGATGACCAAGAACCCAGAAGATTCTCCCAACGCCCCAGACGTACTGGAGATAGAGTTCACAAACGGTTTGTGCTTGCAGCATGTGTCACTTGTTGATTTCTCTGTCAGTCCGCTGTTTTTTAGTTTTTTTTTACCTTTACGGTTTCTAAGACCTAATGCTAAAAAAAGTCAAATATACGTTATGAAAGCTCAGAACTGACATTATTATTTTAATTTAATGGGACTTCAATCAAATTCAATTTTAATTTCCCATATATGTGAGCATGATATACAACAAAATGAAATGATTAAAACAAATGTAATGTAAATGAAAACCTCTAGCTAAACCTCTCGATGAGCAGATTGATCTCATGTCTGTACGGTAAATAGAGTGCTACAGGAATGAGTCCTAAAACCCGGAAATGAGTTAGCATTTTAGCACTTCCGGTTCCCTCGTCTCGAAGTCAATTTTAAAAAAAATGTTTTAATGGTTTTTAGTTAGATGCCTGAAATAAGGTCTGTGGTTAACACAGGTTGAAGAGATTTTAACATTTTGTTCTACAATATAAAATACGTCAATAAATATCCCACTAGTTAATTTTGAAGCCTTTACGTGTCTTAAAAAAGGCAGTTGCTAACAAGTGGCTAAATGAGACTACTAAACGTCATCAAGCCAATTCGTCCTCCTTTACAGCCTCGTTGTGTATACTCGCGTTCATGCGACCATGGTGTAGTTCGTTTATAGCCTAACGTTAGCTTTTTACTTCTAGCGATTTCATAAATCATAAAAGTGGTGTTCATTTGTGAAGATTATCTTACGGAACATAAGTATCATTAACGTTTGTTTTCCACAGAGCTTATTTTTTGCAATAATCCAAAACTCAGTGGAAAAATCCCATTGGCGTTTTGTCGAGGGAACCAGGGTGATGCTTACTTCCTGATTGGCCTACAAAAATACGTCATCCCTGCACCACTCTATTGGTCTTACCTGTCATATTTGTGAAATTGATTTGGAATTTGTCTGTTGAATGCAACCTGGTCTTTTACATTTGAGCATGAATTATGTCATATTTTAGGGCAAATTAAATTCAAACAAAATTTGCACTCAATTTGAAAAAATGTCAGGACCTGTTGTATATCATGCACACACACACACACACACTGGAAAAATAAGTTTCAGTTACTTGCACTTACTTCTATAATGCATCAGAAAGAGATAGTGTTCATCCTCACTCCCTTCATATTACTTAACACTGATGGTCATCGCCGCAGGGCTACAGCTCTCACGCTGACCCGGTTGCACTTTATCACCATTCCTGACCACCCAGACTTATCCTTAACCTCTCACAGCATTACTTGGTCCAAAGCTGCCATGTTTGGCCTGGGGGCACACACGCAGGCCGGAAGCATTAAGTCCAGCTAATGCGCCAAGCCCCGAGGGGCCAGAGAGACGCTCATTAGATATATCGCCACGAGGGCCGAGCTGAATAGTGGAAAGTGTCACATGTTTGCGTAAAGAGAAAATAGCAAGAAACATCCAGGCCTGGGGCAAATGGCACAGATGTGCCTTCATCCTCGGTCACCAGTGGAGGCTGCAGAGCGCTAACATCAATCGACTGACAAGACACTAGCTCCTCTGATCACACGGGCAGCTTTATGAGCTATAATAGTAATATATGGGAGTTGGGAGAAGATTTGGAGGGAATATTTGTGACCACTAAAGCTGCTAAAAGTACCTATTAAAATGCCATTCAGTAGTCAACATGTACCTGCACTGAAATTGTGTCCAGAACATATCTTCTTTGGGAAACTGGTAAAGTGTTACCAGCTTCCCAAAGAAAATGTTTAACTATAAAACAAGTTGGTTGGTGACAGTTCAGCTGGAGATGAGGTATGCTTTCAGTGGTAAAGCCTAGACTGGTTTCGCGGGTTCTTTGCAGGCCTTCGCTCCGTTTTCACACATATTCTCTGTGCCTTTTATTGAGCACCCTATGACAAAAGCTGTTTTAGTTGTCCACACAAAGGCCCGAGCCTACTCCTCCCTCTGAGCACAAGATCAGCACAAGAATGTTTCATTTCATTCCCCCTCCCACCTTTTCATCCCTGCCTTTCTCACCAAAGTTTTCTCACTGATTAAAAAAGAATATTTAACGACAGGAACCTTTTCCCCCGTCAAACACTCCATTCCCCCGATTCTCTCCCTTTTTTAAGAAAGAAAAAAAATTTCATCCCTCCCTCCTTTCACGCCAAAGAGGTGGAGAGGAAAAAGAGACAGAGAGGAAAAATGTAAAGCAGTAATTTTTCCTACAACTGTGTCTGTGCTCCCATTGTCTGCACTGTTAGGCTGCGAAAAACTGAAGAAAAGGATCACGGAGAGAAAAAGACCCCTCGGTGAATGATGGAGCCCGCATGATGGAGAGAGCGAGGGAAAAAAGAGAGCACAGGCACGAAAGGCCAGCCCCTACACTCCCACGTTCAGACACTTAATTTATTTGAACTTTTAATCTAATTATTAGGTATCTGGGAGGGGGGGCGCCGTTTTAATAATGCACCATCCATACTGCCCTCTCCTGCACTGGGAGGTACTTTTTCTTCTTCCATGGGAGCCGCCACGATTCCCGCGATATGAGAATGGGCCATCAACAAAGCCCTTGTCTAAAAAAATTTGTCAAGTCCTTCACGTGTCATTCCTGTGAAGGCTTTGTAAACGGTGGTTGAAAGGCGAACAGAAGTGCTGCTCTTCTCTTCAAAGCTACGTGACTGACAACTGCAAGCACGCTAAAATACTTATAGGGCCGAGCGCCGGACGGATGGAGAGTGAATATCAGCAGATTTCCTCTCCTTTTGTAATCCCTCAAATGGTTATATTCCCTTCTCGACACACACACGGGTCTCATGTTTGTTTCCTCGCCTCCACCTTTGGCCCGTGTTGCTCATTGAAGGCCGTGGATAAGCAGGTCCTTGACAGTGATTGATGTGTACTTGGTTTAAGTGGCTTTAGAGAGGAAGTGTGTGGCGTGAGCGTGGGTGTTTAAAGAGACATAGTAGTAGGGAGATGGGTGATGATGAATCTGTTTTTTTTCCCTCCTGCGCATGAACACACAAACACTCAGCGGCGCAAAAAAAATCTCAGCGCTGAAGAGAATATGGGTAACAAAGCTGCGTGTGTAATTGAATTAGGAAAAGGCCTGCCCACGATTTCACAGCTTTCAAATGAGCAGGGCCTTTGAATTTATTAGCCCTTCTCACCACCTCCTTTTGTAATGGCTTTTACTTTTAGCTGACGACTATTGATTTCAGCGACGGGGATAATGAGCACTTGTCAGCAGATTTGATAAAATCTTTGCTGTTTTTTTTGACAATTTTGTCAGTTGAAATGAATTTTTTTTCCATTTGCTTTTGAAAAGCCGTTGATTAACTATATTAAGGTTTTTACTAGGGCTGTCAATCGATTAAATTATTTAATCATCGCATGATTGTCCATGATTAATCGCAAATTAATCAGACATTTTTTATCTGTCCAAAATGTACCTTAAAGGGAGATTTATCAAGTATTTAATACTCTTGTCAACATGGTAGTGGGCAAATATGCTTGTTTTATGAAAATGTATGCATATATTTACTATTGGAAATCAATTAACAAAACAAAACCATGACAAATATTGTCCAGAAACCCTCACAGGTACTGCTTTTAGCATAAAAAATATGCTCAAATCATAACATGGCAAACTGCAGCCCAACGGGCAACAACAGCTGTCAGTGTGTCAGTGTGCTGACTTGACTATGACTTGCCCCCAAACTGCATGTGATTATCATAAAGTGGGCATGTCGGTAAAGGGGAGACTCGTGGGTACCCATAGAACCCATTTTCATTCACATATCTTGAGGTCAGAGGTCAAGGGGACCCCTTTGAAAATGGCCATGCAAGTTTTTCCTTGCCAAAATTTAGCATAAGTTTGGAGCGTAATTTCACCTCCTTTGCGACAAGCTAGTATGACATGGTTGGTACCAACAATTTCTTAGGTTTTTCTAGTTTCATATGATACCAGTATCTTCTCTATAGATAGCTTTAAAATTGAGCCCCGATACAACCTCTGAAAGATCGATTGCTTTAATGCGTTCAAGAAATTAGTGGCGTTAAAACGATTTTAACGCATTATCATCGTGTTACCTATGACAGTCCTGGTTTTTACTCATTGTTCTTTGTGGGTTATGTGTTAATTGATCTCTGATCTCTGTGAAAATCACCAATTTTTGTTACCCTTCTCGACAAACTCTGGCAGGTAATGTCAGACCGTTGTATAGCTATTACATTAGCATTTTGTTCTAGTAGTGAATGATACCATAAAAATGCACGCAGGTGTTGTTGTGTTCCCTATAAATATTCAAAATTACCGTTTTTTGCAATCCAGCTTTGTGTTCATAAACATGTTTATAAAGGCTGCATTTATTTGGGAACAACAAAGGCAATCAGAAACAACATCGTAAAGACGTTATGGTGGAGGAACTGAATGTGAAAAACACATTTCCAATAATACGTGCAACCGATTTGATTTTGCTGTTAATTCTCAGAACACAAGAATTGGCCTGCTAGGTCGTATCAATCTGCCTTCCTTCGACTCTTATCCAACCAATTGGTTGCTTTTTTCCTATGTTGTATTCAATACTGCATGTGTATATTTCTAGTAGGAATGTTCACTGCTTTAATTGAAAAATTCAAACAGCCCAGGTAACTGTGGTATATACTTGAAGGAAGGTATTTTTTCCCCACATCAGGTACCAAAAAAGTGAAAAGATATCACGTATCCAAAAATAATTTTCACTTAAGTAATGCATGATATTGACAGCAATGTAAGTAATTTTAATTTTCTTTTAATATGTTTGAGTAAATGTGCAGTATAGGGCACAATTTAACGGCTATCTGCTTTGCTGCAGTTGTCATTTTTTTTGCATCAAAACAAATAAATGATGGGCTAATTTGGGCGATATGGCCAAAATCTTCTATCACGATATAGGTCATTTCATATCTCAATAACAATATATATCACGATATATCATGTTTTCTGGTAATTCAATAAATAAATAGTCTATATGAAATAACCACATGGTAAAGCCTATTCTTGTATACTCCTGTGTGAATTATTTACTTGACAAATGAAAAGTCCTGAGTATTTTCTCATTTTAAGAACTTGAGTGAAAAATGAACAAACTGTTTCAAGTGAAATTATAGAGAAAACCAAATAAATATAGGCCTAGTCTGTATTGCGATAGAAACATTAGAGAAAAATATATACGCTAGACATTTTTATATAGTTTTGACGATATATATCGTCTTATTGGCCAGCCCTAGGCTAAATTCACTTTAAGTCTGTTCAGGGAATGATTTTCCTCAAAATCAAAATACAACTTTCTTATCAACCTACAAAGAAAATGTTACATTAATTGCTGTTTCAGTTTTTGAATCTCTCATCTCACTATTTGACCGTGCCAGATGAGTCACAAGCACATTATAAGTCATATAAATGAAAGATCAAAAATGAACAAACGGTGAGATTTATTTTTATGCTATTTGTATGTCAGTGTGATATAATTTAAGAAATCATTTTTCTCCTTTAGGAGTGCCTGTAAAGGTGACCAATGTGAAGGAAAGCAAATCCAAGGACTCCCCACTGGATATCTTCTCATACCTCAATGAGATTGGGTAAGCATTCTTAAGCATTTACTGAAAAGCCCTTTTACCTTCCACGTCTGATTCGTTAGATATCCAGTGCAAGAAAGCCTCTCTATCAGAATAGTATTTAAGTGTCCCCAGAGTTTGAGCACTGGTTAAGTTCACCACCTCTGGAACGATGTGGTTCTGTCGCCGCTGGCCTGGGATCAAATCCCACCAGAGTTTTCCCTCCCGTGTCTCCTCCACTCTGTCTCCCTCTCTGCTTTCCAACTGTCCGCATAAATGGAAAGTACTGAAGAAAAATCTGTCTCCTCTGTCGCTTTGAGCTTGTTGCCGATGAGGATTTTTCTTAGGGAAACTGTCATCACCTTTACACATTGTTATTGAGTTTTACGAGGCATCTGTTTAAGTTAACGCTGCCTCCTCACTACATGCATCACAAACTAATTTGTAACATTTATAGTGGCATTAATGACACTGGATTTAATTTCCATTGTCAGGGGAAACTAAAATAGTTTTTCAGCTCTGCTATTCAAAATATAATCAAGGAGAGGAGATTCTCAGGTTCTTCTAAAGGCTGACTTTACCAGTGATGCTCACAGGTCTGTGGAAATATCATGAAGAGACAAATTGTAAAAAGGAAGTGAATTATTTCCTGGCTGTTGTGTTGTATTGTTTTTGCTCTTTATTAATAGGAATTATTAATATTGTATAGTTTATTAACAGATTATCATGCTTTTGATTGGCAGGGCAATTAAGAATTTACTTCTAATTCAAGGTGAAATGAATGTGTAAGTGTGTGTGAGCTGAAAGTAGTCTGTCTCTCTCTGTCTTTCTCTTAGCGGGAAGCACGGCGTGGGACGGATTGACATCGTGGAGAACCGTTTCATCGGCATGAAGTCCAGAGGTAAGCAATTAAAAATCATATTTATTTTCATCTGTCTTGTTTATGACATTTTTTTTCTCTTTGTGCCAAATTAGTCTGACAGGCTTCCTCACCGACACAAACAGGGATATACACTGTAAATGCAGCGAGATGGACATATTTGCACTTACTCTGCAACACGTCTCAATATTTTAATTTTACATCCATTCAGGAGCTTTCCTTTCAGATACCGGGGCTTTCATGCAATTTGCGGTTATTTTACATGAGTGCTTTTTGTCGCACTTGCTATTCAGCTGGATGACAAACACGCTCTCCTCAAAGGAAAAATGTTTTCCTCTGGTTCACCTGGAATCATGAAGTTATTTCCATTCTCTTATGCATGCACACACATACAGAAAACGCGCACACTGCGAGCAAGATAACGGCACACACGCTTCGCTGGATACACACAAATGCACAGTCGATCACGTACGTGCACAAGCAGCCGCACGGGGATGCTTTTGTCTCTTCATCTTTGGTATCAACGGGCAGCTTGAAAAGCTCCTTTGTTAGGTCTCTACATGTGTTAGCGCAGCTAATATACAAGGGCAGCGAGCAGTCCTGGCCTTGTATGACACACACAGAGAGAGAGAGAGACACACACACTCATTTTCCCCCATATGTGCTATGATTGGCAAATTGACTGGCCAACAGACTTGTAGCTGTGGCGCAACTTGGCAGGTAGAAATTGGAAAATGGGAAGCCCACTTTTATCTCCCCTCGACTGAACAAAAGATCAAAGCTTTTTCCTCCGCCGAAGCAACAGGAAGAGGTGGAGCACAAGGTGTCCAAGTGGCTGAATAACTACCATCAAGCGTACATGTTGGTCTACTCTGGACTGGCAGTCGCGTTAGCACAATAGATGATGGGGAGGGATTGAATGGGCGCATGTCATACCTATTTGTGTTGGGTCATATTTATTTGCGTGGGGTCAGGGAGGCGCGGGGGGATTGAAATGGTTTGTCAAGAATGTTGTCACTGCGCTACAAAACATCCGACAGCCCGTGTGTCAGACTAACATTTCCCACCTGTCACAGCGCTGTCCGGCCTCTGACCTGTGCACCGGTGATGGCGTTAGCTGAGGTGGTGCACCTATCAAAAGCAGTCGGAAATGGCTCCATCTTTTGTTAAAGTGGCAATCCGGAAGATTTCAGTCCCGGTTGATTTGGCGAAACCCTGTTTACTGGTGGTAACAGCAAATGTGGTTTAATACCACAGGTCCCAGAATACTGGGGGCAGCAAAACAAATTGTTGTTTTAATAAGGGGTCAGGCAATAATTGGCCTTTTTCCGTCATTCTGTGAGCAACTGTGGTCTGATTTTATGCTACACACTGCATGAGCCTGCGAAAGTGAGAGTAGTTGGTTACCTCGATGAGAAGTTGGAGGCGTGCAGCTCTTCATCTAACAGCTCACTGTGGCTGCTCCTTGTTCCACTATACCCTTCAATATTTTAATCATGCTTTTTATTGTTTCCTTAAGAAAAAAGACTACAACAAATAAAATGCTATGTACATATAACAAAGAAAACAAAGAAAAACAAAGAATACAAATAAATAAATCAAAAATATGAAATATAAAATAAATATTATAAATTAAATGTTAAAATTTTCTGAATACAAATACATTGATAAATAATAATGATACTAATAAATATATAAATTAATTAATTAATTAAATAAATTCAGACACCAGATTCCCAGCACCTACTTATATCCCTGTGTTCCCGCCACACAAATTGTGTGTTTAAGACACATTTACAAAAGAGTAAATAAAACAGAATTCTAAAAATAATTAAATAATATGAATATAGTTCAATAAAATATTAAAACAAAATGAAAACTCCTGCAATATTTAAAACTGATAAAAAAATGACAAAAATGACCGTTGTCTTGTTTTGTAGACGCAGTTTTGATGAACGATAGCGGTCAGTGTCAAGCTCACTGAAAAACACATTGCATTTCCTGTGACTACTTCATAATAAAAGTCAACTTGTGTCTCACAAAGTTAAATGCTTTTAATGTAACACAGTAGGAAATGTTGGGTTTGCATTAGATTTAACTTAATACAGCATTTTTTCCGGGAAGGTTGCCTCAGACACCCAGTTCATAATACTGCAAATATATAAATATTGCAATACTATCATCAGTGGGCCATAGGCTCAATCACTATTGTGTTACCTCCTTCTGCAATAGATAGTGACTTAACAGACATTTACTTAAATGTCTTAATGATACTTTAATGAACAGGCATCCTCATGTCCAGTCCTTGCGGCTGTCAAACTCCGACAGCGTTAAAAAAAAATATATATTTGTACAGAAATGTCCCTCCACTAAATAGCAAACTGTTTCATGTTAAAATGTACTTAGTGTGATCTTTTTTTAATACAACTTAAGATATTTATCTGCCTGTTTATGCTGGACTAACAGTTTGCCCAAAGGGTCAAAGGGGATCAGCTCAGGAAGAATTAATTCCTGACCCGAACCCCTTCAGGCCTGCAGCACTGTTAGCATACCTGCAGTAACAGTATAAAAGATTAAAGCCTCAAAAACCACTGGGGGTGTTGTCTCTTTCAGCTTAACCAAACTGCCACTGTCGGAGCTTACCCAGATAGCGTTTCATTGTTTGCTCCTCTCTGATAAGCTATAGCTCTCTTTTGGAGCGCTTAAGCCAAGTTGTGTTGGAGGGCAGTTTTAACTTATTTATCTGATAGAGCCAGCGGAAATGTCCCTACGTGCCCTCTGTGGCCCCGGATCACCAAAAAGCCACAAGCCGTTCTAGCTCAGGTGGCAACCTTTTGAGGCTTTAGACAATTAGCAGCATTGCTAAGCTCCGTTTTTGGCCGCCAGCACAAAGTAAGTGCTTCTCCATTTTCAGATCAGGAACGGTGCTGGAGTATTTAGGGGTCGCACAGATTTGAGCTCCTCTGCTCGCCAGATTGGAAGAGATTAAATAGCGTTCATCTGTTAAATCTCAGAAAAGAGTTTTGGAGTTAGAACATCACACAAATTGTGCAGTACAGCTTAAATCAAAAAAAAGTGTGACTATCACTCAAATTGAAAGATGTTGTGAGGAACCATATATTGGATGTGAAAACAACACAAAAATGGATGTCATTGATAAAGCTCCTATTTCTGTTGTCAAATCTGTCTGGTAGCATTTCCCCTGCCCTCCTTTTGTTTTAGCTGACGTTTGAGTGACAGCTTCATTTCTCCTGTCATCTACCTCGTCTTTTCTCCCCCTCACCCCTCCCTCCCTGTCCAGAGGGGGTAAATTGCAGGGTAGGCAGAGCCCTGGTCCGGGCTCCAGGCTGGCAGGGGCCTCCTACCCTGTCATTTACCCAGGACAGGCTCTCCCAGGTTTTGTGAGGCCTGTCTGTCAGACGGCTGATGGCTAATAGAGCTTGCTTGTAGTTAGTTCAGATGAACAGGGCTTGCAGTTCCTGTGAATGACCTTTTATGATGATGATAACGGTTGGGATCAAACGAAGTAATGTATTGGTGGAAATTATGTGCGCTATCTCAGTAATTTGCCACAATTTCTATCATTTGGGGTCTCAAAAAGGTGGTAGACTATATAAAATCATGAAGATATTATGTTGAATATTTGAGATAAACGACATTATACAGGCTCGCTGGTAAAGGTGCATGTAGGGCTGGGCGATATGACCAAAATATTTTATCCCTGTACAGGTCATTTTATATTTCGATAACGATGTATATCACGATATATCATGATATCTGGTAATCAGTAAATAAATTGTCTATATGAAATAACCTCATGGTAAAGCCAATTTTGTTTACTCTTGTGTGAATTAAATACTTGACAAATACTGAGTATTTTCTCATTTAATTAAGAATTTTAGTGCAAAACGAAAAGTTTCAAGTGAAATTATAGAAAAATAAATAAATAACTACTTCCAGCTATACACTGACTATGTTTACATGCATGCACATAAATACAGAGTAATTATATTGAGACAATAGTTTTATTTAACTACACTCAACTTCACTCCCATAAACACAATTCTTATCAATTCAGATTTTCTGGGAAAATTTGAGTTAGTATGGGCTTGTTATTATCAATTTAGACAACGTAATTGTGTATCGCGATATCTTGATATATGATTTCATCACGATACGATTCCATTGAAAGACGATATATTATTGCATTGAATTATCGCCCAGCCCTAGGTGCATGCACACATTACTGATCTGTTCATCCCTGTTCAAAAACTTGCTTGCCTGTTGTTGTTTTGTGCAAATACTCATTAATCGTGTTGTTTTTTCTAATTTTGTCAGGGATATATGAAACCCCAGGAGGCACAATTCTGTTGAAGGCCCATTTAGACATTGAGACCTTCACCATGGACAAAGAAGTACGTCGGATCAAACAGGGACTGGGTATCAAGTTCTCTGAGCTCGTCTACAACGGTAAATTAAATACATATTCCTAATTTTCAAAATTTCACTAATTCTGTTTAGTTATATGTATTGTCTTTCACTCCCTTTTTATTTCTAGGCATATTGCTTAGTCATAATTTAAAGCCAGGCATGTCATATATTGATTTCAGGACAGGTTAGGCTACTTAGAAGTACTATCATTTGGCATTACACATTAAATGCTAACAAAACCAGAGTTATCTCAGTGTGTATCTATCACAATTTTTATATATAAAAAAACAAAACAACAACAACTAAGGGATCTGATTATTTAAGAATATATCGTTTTTTGATTTATATTTTGTTCTTAACTTCCACTAATCAATATTACCCTCGTCTTCAAAAAGCCAGTATCAGTCGGGCGATAGTTCAACATCCCTTTGGAGTTTATATAAGACATGCTTACCTGTGTGTTCAGCATGTTGTGTGTGTGTGTGTGTGTGTGTGTGTGTGTGTGTGTGTGTGTGTGTGTGTGTGTGTGTGTGTGTGTGAGCTTTTCTTGGCTCAGGTGTCTTAATCATCCCTTCTGCTCAGTCTCCAGTCCCCTGCACCTTCATCCACATAATAGGATCAGTGCCATTAGAGACTGACTACTAGGCCACTTCAGTTATACCCTCCAGAGACAGGAAGCAAACACACACACACACACACACACACACACACACACACACACACACACACACACACACACACAAAGGTGCTACCTTCAGAAGCAGGGCAGAGATTAAACCCATTGTGGGTTTAAATCATTAATAACTCTGCAGACGGCTGGCAGTGGGGCTTATGTTAACAATCCACCTGTCCTGCATCTGTTTTGCATTAATACAACACATTTTACCCTAACAAATTTTCATGAGAATTTGCAGCAATTAGGGGTAGTGCAGTATAGCTGCAGCAAGCGTTTGACAAGTGGAAAGTAAACAACAGCTTCATGCGTATTAGTGGTAAATGAATCGCTTTAAATTTAGAGAACGTATTAATGTATTCTTATCATTTAGTAAATCAAAAGCACCAAACATTGGCAATATCTTAAATTCATGCAAACCAGGAAAAGCAAGCATATATCTGCTTGCTCTTCCTGGTTTCATGTCTTTGTAAATTTTGAACTGTTGATTTATTTATTGTTTTATTTATTTATTTAACCCTTTAAAAATGTGGCCGCCTATGGGAGATTGTTGTTTGCATGATCCATTTTAAATCAATGTAAAATAAAAACCATAATATCTAGAGCATTCATTCTTTTTGCAGCAGAAAGCTAAGGCTTTTGTCTCATCACATCATCACGTTGTGACGCTAGTGATGACGTCATTACGTTACGTTTCGCACAGAAGGCAACAAAACTATCAAAACACCTTTGCACTCGATCTTCACATAAAAAGGAGCACATCTCAAAAACTAAAAAATGTGCATAGTTCAAATAACTTATGGAGTGTTAAGAAATATGTTGTTCACGTTTCTACATTTAGAAATTTAGCATAGTAATAGAATTTTAGTGTTTATTTAATAACATTTTATGAAAAAATGTCAGATTTTTGTATTTTTTAATTCATGACGCAATTTCAATACTTTTATCAATTATTATGGTTTATTGACTTACATAACCTTTTAGGTTAGGTAGTACAGATTTTAGGGATATGAAGCATTTCAAGATACTCCAAGAAATGACGTCACAATAAGCAAAAATACCAATGTAGGCATCGGCGGAAAATTTATATTGCAGAGTTCAAAGGGTTAAAAACATCACTTTGGGATGAAAGATATTTGCCATTCCTTTTTTAACTAAATAGACCAAATAATTAATTGATTAATCGATAATGAAAATAATAATTACTTAAATCTCCCCAAATAACCACCATACAGAGACGCTTGTAGAGAGAACTGACATGAAGAATGAATAAAAAATAGTCGACTCTAAACTAAACTGGGGCCTGTGTGCAATTGTCAAGTCGGACACCTTGTGCCAATCCAGAGGCAATGAAAGCAGGGAAGGATTGTGTCTTTGAACGTGGCCAGACGATGAGGTGGAGGTCAGCTGCTGATGAGAGGAGAACCCCTGCTGAGTGGGGCGTGTCTGACCTCTGAACATACACAGACACATCCCTCGCCCCATCTGTCTCGGAGGTTGACGGAGCAGGTCAGCGAAATGGGACAAAAGAAAAGGGGTGTATGAACTTCACCTGGAACAGAAATGAGACCAAAGCACAGACAGAGTTTTTGCTCATGAAAGAGGGAAGTGTGGGCATCACACACACCCCTGTGCACCCTGCTGCTATTGGAGGATTTACAGAAGAGGAGCCTCTTTCTCAACTTTATTGTTTTTTTTCCCATTGTCCAACTGATAACATTTATAAATATAGCCGCAAGCAGCCATTCTGGGTTCAAACCATTTTTCACTCGAAGCAGCTCAAGTCCCAAAATCAAAACATATCCTGCGAGTTTTGTATTGATTGGACAATTTATGAGTTATAGTCTGATTTGTGTTATGCCACGCACATTTTTTGCAATTGTAGCGCCCCCTTTTCTGGGTATGTTCCAGGTACTCTTGTGGACATATCCTGCAAGTTTCGTGATGATTGACCGAACGGTTGTTGAGTTTGGTCTATTGATGTACTGAGCCATTCCCTTTTAAAATAATTTGGTCAATGTCTTTGGTTATTGGTCAATATCTCATTGTGTTTTGACGCAATGAGATATCAGAAAGCTTTTGATAAATTTGGATAAGCTTAGTCCAATAATGATTCACAGAAAATTTGGTAGCAAATTTCAAGTCAGTGAGGGGCGTGGCCTTTTCAGAATCATGTTTTTGGGCGCTAATTACAGCGCCACCATGTGCCCGATTGGGGTCATATTTCTTGGGAAGCACTTGCACTTCATTTCCAGTTATTGTGCCAAGTTTCATATTTCTAGCTCGTTCCAGCTCACGGAAATTTGAGCCGTGGCATAAGAAGACAACAACCATAAACCGGCACAAACTCAATAGGTTTTAGCCCTTCAGGGGTGTTAACTCTAATAATAAATGTAAATATACTAGGGCTGTCAAAGTTAATGCGATAATAACGCGTTAACGCAAATTCGTTTTAACGCCACTAATTTCTTCAACGCATTAATGCAGCTTTTTTAGGTTGTAGCGCGCTCAGTTTTAAGAGAGAAGAGGTATCATATGAAACTACAAAACCTAAGGAATCTATTGTTATTGATACCAACCATGTCATACTAGCAGCAAGGAGGTGAAATAACGCTCCAAACTTGCGCTAAATTTTGGCGAGGAAAAACTGGTCCCTTGACCTCTGACCTCAAGATATGTGAATGAAAATGGGTTCTATGGGTACCCACGAGTCTCCCCTTTACAGACATGCCCACTTTATGATAACTGACACACTGACAGCTGTTGTTGCCTGTTGGGTTTGAGTTTGCCATGTTATGATTTCAGCATATATTTTATGTTAAATACTGTACCTGTGAGGGTTTCTGGACAATAGTTGTCATCGTTTTTTGTTTTTTTTGATTTTCAATAATAAATATATACATACATTTGCATAAAGCAGCATATTTTTCCACTCCAATGTTGATAAGAGTATGAAATACTTGACAAATCTCCCTTTAAGGTACATTTTGAACAGATAAAAAATGTGAAATTAATTTGCGATTAATCGCGATTAACTATGGACAATCATGCAATTAATTGCGATTAAATATTTTAATTGATTGCAACCCTAATAAATATATATAAACACAAACACACAAGCACAACTATATAACTTAAATACTTGTTTTCAAACAGACCTTTACATCCATACTTTTTGTTAATATGCTGCTGTTTCCTTGCTCGCCTCAGGTTTCTGGTACAGTCCGGAGGGCGATTTTGTGCGCCTCTGCATAGCCAAGTCCCAGGAGAACGTGGAGGGCAAAGTACAGCTGTCTGTCTTCAAGGGTCAGGTCTACATCCTGGGACGAGAGTCACCCAAGTCCCTTTACAATGAAGAGTTGGTCAGGTGAGCGAGGACAGAATAAAAGTGTGTGTGTGTGTGTGTGTGTGTGTGTGTGTGTGTGTGTGTGCTAATAAAACAGAAGCCATGTGTCAGTGAATCAAAGTGCTTGTTCTGACTTGACAGCTGGCTGCTCTGGGCACAGTGCAGCTATTCCAAATGTTCACCAGTCAGCCTGTTGTTAGGCCAGCTTGCCCAAGTTCTCTTCTGACCTCCACATCAACATACTAAACCGACCCGGCCTCACAAAGACATCAGAGAAGTGTCAAGCTCAGTTCCTGGAGGGCAGACCCGACCCCAACCCCTCCTACTGCACCCCCGTGGCCTCTTAGCCGCGGTAACAGTGGGTTTGTTCAGGATGTCGACCCCTGATGCCCTCTGGGCAGGCTCAGCACTGACCAAAGTAAAAAAAAACCTCCATATGCCTCTCCATCTCCACTTCAGTCACACTCCGGCTGTACCCTAGAGTCAGAGAGCTAATGGCGTTTTCAGCCAGAGGAGAGAGGCGATTTCACCGGGCTTTTGAGAGCAAAGTACCTGGGTGTCATGCGAGTTAAGCAAAAGATACTCAGTTTATCATATAATATGACAAAACAAAGCATCAAATCCTCACTTTTGAGAAGCTGGAATCAACAAATCTTTTAGCTTGCTTGGCATTTTTGCTTGAAAAATGACTGAAAAGATCGATCGATTATCAAAATGGTTGCAGATTAATTTTCTGTTTATCGACTATTAATCGACTGATCGTTTCAGCTCTTCGCGCATGCACAGTACTCGGCCATGACTTCTCCTACTTGTTGGAGCAGCAAACTAATTTTTATTCAAAAAATGGCAAATGTTGTGCCAGCTGGAGCCTGACCAATACTCGGCCAGTACTAATATTAATATTTAAGAATAAAAAAGATTCAATAACATAATAATAATAATAATAATATAATAATAATTTTTGATAAAGGAGTTATGGTGGTTTATCAAAACTTGTACAGTGCCGTTGTATGCATACATACATGTACTGTACCTGACAGTGATACACCTGGAATCTGCAGTTTCTCACACGCACATACATTTTGCCACTACATGACGACCTGCCACAATCACGCACATACACACACACACACACAGACCAGATTAGGCATGAAACCCCCGCTGACATCCCGTTGGCTCTCCACGGGCAACAGTAAACGGCGTCATTAACACAGTGGTAATACAGCCGGTCACCGCACCCATCTGAGACAGAAATGTCACCCTCCTCGCCGTCCGCTGGCTCCACTCTCAATTAGACCGCAGGGTTTCTTAAAGGAATACACAAAATATCACATGCTCGCACACACACACGTATTCTTTAAAGCCACTCACTCATAATGGTGTTCAGGTGCCGGGTAGGGAGCCTTGTATTGAGAGTTGATGATTTAGTTGTCGGTCTTTCTTTTTATAGTGTTTATCCTATCATTTGTTGGCAATTTCCTCCTTTGCTAAGTGCTTTTGAAGAACGAGTGCAAGCTGTACATCGGGAGCTGGGGGTGTCGTAGGGAGGAGAGGACTCAGTGAGGGAGTGTATTAAGCACTGCAGGTAGAAACTGCTGTAATTACACAGCACACGGACACTCTTTGTGAGACACACGAAGACGAGATGACAGCCTAAACAACACAGAACAGGCAGTGGCACAACTTATAGATTCACGTCTTTTTCCAGAAGAAGCGGATAAACCGCAAGACTGAAACGTCAGATTAGAAAATCCTCTCGACACTTAGCTCAGAGTTGATATGATGGGATTGTTTTAAAATGGGTTATGCGCGTCCGTTGTGTACATGAGCGTGTTTTCATTCTGCGATATTGATTCTCTGTTATTCGGGACAAACAATGCTAAAGAGGAGCATTCAGAGGGAAATCGATCGGGACATTATTTCAAAAGAGCGGATTATCAATGATCCAGTTATCCCAGTAGTTGATGAGGCCCCATGTCTCTTATGTTTACTGCAGTGATACCAAACATTTCAACCATTTTCTTTGTAGAATATCCTGCAACTTTTTCCTTCAGTTCCTGGTTGCTCTTGAGCTGTGTTTTCATCCTCTCTGTTCACTCACCTGCCTCTTTCTTGACTTCTTTTCACTCCAGCATGGACGTGCAGGGAGACTACGACCCGTGTGATGCCTCTGGATTCATCAGGATTAATGCTGTCAGGTTAGCATCCCTTGTATTGAACCTTTAAGGGATAGTTTGGGTGTTTTGAAGTTGGGTTGTATGAGGTACTTATCCATAGTCAGTGTATTACGTAGAGTAGATGATGGTCAACACGCTCCCAGTTTGGAGAAACAGATAACCAAAGAAATGTACTGCTGTGGACGGAGCCGGGAGCATAACGTATTTTAGACACCTAAAAGAGAGTCCCACCTAAAAAAACAATATCAGTTTAAGTGTAGGCTATACAGTGAGGCAACTCCCGTATTCTGTGAGGTAAAATTACTGTTTTTTAGAGAGAAAGAAAAATATTTTCTTGCCTTGAGAAAATATTCTAAGTATAATGTACACTTAAACTGATTTCGATTTTTCCGTGCTGTAACTCATGTCTGTTTCTCCAAACTGGGGGCGTGCTGACCGTCATCTGCTGTAGGTAACACACTGACTAACGATAAGTACCTCATACAACCCCAATTCAAAACACCCGGACTATCCCTTTAAGAGTTATTCCCAACTGCTGTACAAAACACTTAAAAAATGTCTTAAAAGGGGACTTGTTCCACATGCACAGCACTTATTCCTAAACTTTAAACTCCCATCTTATTCTTTGTCCTTCTTGTTCTCCTCCACAGGTTAAGGGAACACCATCGTCTGCAGGGTTTCTCCGGCGCCAAGAAGTAACTGTTGCAGTCCCGTGAAGCATCTTTCCATCTTCCCTCCTCCCTCTGCCGTGTCTTAAGCAGTAGTAGGTTTAGACTTTGTGCCTCTATTGTCTACATTTTGCCTTATTCTCTACTGTTAGTTATATTCAGGCTATCTAGCACACTAGCGAGCACACCAGATTCTTACTGTAAAACTGTGAATTTTCTTAGGTGATGAAGAGTGGAGGAAGAAAAAATTATACAAATAGTCTGAATCAGGTGTACAGATATATTGTGGATGAGGATTATAATAGTATGAATTTCTTAGTATTTTATTTTCTGAGTTTGTCTCATTCTTGGCATCAGTAGGTCAACGCTTTAGTGCAAATAAATGGAGTGAATTGTGTTTTTTCTTCCTCAGCTCTTTTTTTAATTCATTACAGAAAATCATGAGCATTTATCAGGCAAACACAGTGGGGATACACATCATCAGCCCCTGTCAGTTTAAATATGTTAGTGATTAATAGGTCATGTCTTTGGCAGACAGCCTATTTATTAGTGCCCGCCTGTTTAACTCTTGGAGCAGTATAGTCACTGCCCCGTGAAGATTTCAGGGCAGCGAGGACACTGGATCATATTTACAATATGTAGATGAAGCGGTAGCAGTACATGAGTTCGGCACAGGCGAAAGCCAACACGATGGCTTGCTGATAGCCGCTGGAGCAGAAGTGATGAGGCCATTTCTGAGCTCAAATGGCACAAGTCAGATGGAAAGAAAACCAATTTGCCACATATGTATATTTCCCTGCACCGCATGGGGTCTCCATGCTCAGAGAACAGAGGAAAGAGGTATTTTAAAGAGAACCGTGCCATTATTACCTTTTTTGAAAAATAGATAAACCTGGTATGAATGAGCATGGTGCTCTGTTTTCTTAGTTTCTTCGTCAGTATGAGGAGATATGTGACCATAAGGATGTACTTTAGGCTTTAATGCAAACTCACATCAAGCAAGAAAATCTTTTTAACCTTTCATTTTAAATTCAGAGTAGCAAAATCACAACTACGTGACAGCTACGCAAATAAGTGATGAATGATTTAAAGCGATTAGAAAGTGTTTCAGCTTTGAGAGAGGTTTGACAATCAATTTTAGTTGTTTAAAACAACCAACGATGCAACAACCAAAGGGCTCAGATACTAGATAAACAAATTGCACGTGTATCAACCTGCAAAAAATTTTTAAGTGGCAGCATCAAAAATCATGACCCTTAGAAATGATATTAAACAAATTAGATATAACACGTTATTTAGCGTTAATAACTTTACGGTTGCTGGGAGGCAGATTTTGTAACCTTTGTCCACAGGCGTTTTAGGACACAAGGGATCGCCTCACTTCCCAGTATTGGACACGTTGGGCTGCCACTAGGCACTAAGCACCTGATTGAATGAACACTTTCACTCGTGGGCTGCTGCGCCCAGCTTTCAAACTAGAACCAACACTGTGGCTCGTTTGGAAACTTTTCTCTCACATATTCTGAAAATAATTCACCGAAATGTGTTTCTGAAAACATTTTAGGCGAGAAATAAGCCATGCAGTTGCTGAATCTGTCTTTTTACATCGACAATGATTAGTTTAAAAGTTTTTGGGGAGTTTCCAGAGGCAGCGAGTCGCGACGAACGCCCCTGATTTGCATAAAGTAGCCTAAACCTCAACTTTATGCAAATGAGGAGCGGCCAACGCAAAGCTACGCTACCAGAATGCATTGCACGGCTAGACAATGAATGGGAAGCGTGGAAAGGACGGATCCGGTGGACACGTACCATCTGGCTAGCTGTGTTCCGCTGCTTCCACTCTTCACGCTCAGCTAGGCTAATGGACCTCCGGCCCTAGCTTCATATTCAACGTAAAGACATGAGAGTGGTATTGATCTTGTTGTGAAACACTCCACAAGAAAGCGAATAAGATAACTATTCCTTAAATTTAAAATCATATTAATTGCCATACTGTCGTTGTTGTTTACTCTGTGGTGCAAAAACTGCTCCATCATGACTGTCACTTATTCAGAGATCAATGCCACAACAATGTAAGTGTTTTTTCTGAACACTTAAAGGAAGTCAGACCTCCTTCACAGAAAGTTTTGAAGATGTAGTTTTCACCTTCTTAATCCCTCAAACAAATGGAGGCTTTTCTTGTCGCAGGGCTCAGTGTATCTATAACAGCAGTTTCAGAAAGGATGTGGATTATTTGGACGTTTGCATATTGTTTCATGTTAAAATAGTTCTCCCCCTTCGGTCTGTAGCGCACAGCAGCTGTTTCTGTGCGCACCACTCCCCGATCCCCACCACTGAAAGACGTCAGTCCCGCATTGAAGTGCTGGGTACGGTGTGGGCCTCAAGGTGGAGTCCACAGGCACAGGAGACCCCCCGCCAGGTCTAATGGGCAATGAGGGCTCCTCGGACCCTTTCAGTCCCGCAAGAGCCCCTCAGCCCCCGCTCAATTACACGGCAGGCGTCTCAGTCTTTGCCTGGTCAATTACCAGCCAGCCCCTGCATTTACTGTCGCGCACACACAGGTTGCGAGATAATCAGTGTCCAAAATTGCCCGGTTAGAATGAAGGGATGGATGGAGAGGTATTCAGATTAGTCAGTCAAGCTGAAGCGGAGGTAGGAGGGATGGGGACAGCTATCAATCTCAATCTGGCTTCAGTGGTTGGAGGGGGAGGATCGCGGTGACCTTTCAACTTTGTTTCTGGAAAGATATGATCCCGAGAAGTCTTTACTGATGTGATAGCTGTCTTGTACAGTGTTTTGTTTTAGGAATAGAAAGATGGTTTCTGTATATGAGGCCCACTATGGGCTTTTTGTTTTATTTAAGCACATCCTGGCTGTGTGCATGTATGTGCGCGCCTGGACACACATCCACTTTACCACGTCTCATATTGCATCTACCTTCCCCTCCCTCCTACCTGTCTACCCAGCCAGCCAGGTATGAAAACTAGCTGACACCTGACCAAGGGAATTAATCATCCTTGACCCTGAACCAATTACCCCTCATTACCCACTCTGTGTCCACCTCTCCGGGGAGAGCCGTGTAACAATAGCGCGACATGAAAGTCGGCGGCGTCACAGGACCGAGCCCTAATGGACGCTCCTGTGCGACCGTGTCTCCTCAGGAGTCCGGGTCGACTAACCTTCAAGTCCTTGTCACTCTCCCAACAGCACACCTACAAAGGAGGCTATTGTTCAGGATCAGGGTCCATGACCTCTTGAGATGAAGTGCAGGGCCGCTGGCGATGAGAGGGCACCCGTGCTGGAAATGGATGACTCAAGGTTTGAGAGAATAAGAAAGTGTATAGACACTTGAATTTAAGATGTTTGGTGCCACTTTCTGATTTATATATTGTTTGTAAGTTGATACTAATAGCTTTATTTGGTAATAATTCAGTTATAAATGTTGGTAATCCATTAATAAATACACTTGGGTTTCTCACTTTCTCATAAATCAGAACATTTGCAGTTATACGCGTTATTAATTGATTTTCACAACCTGGCAACCAGTGTTGGAAATTAACTTTTTGGTCCACCTGCCACTGTGGCTGGTGGATGCTATCTCAATAGACTACCATTGTTTTTTTGCTGGCAACCCCAAATGTGTTATTATTAATGCTAATAATTGATCTATAACTACTGGAAATTGAATCTTACTGTTGTTGGGTGAATACCACTCATCTCTAATATTCCCTTTCTGGCTTGCCAGTTCACTATCTTCTTTTAAATCACATTTTTAAACACACTTCTTTAGCAAGTATGGGTTTCATTTGTTTTTGTAAGTTAGATTCTTTGTCATTTAATTCATTTTTTATGTATCTTGTGAATCAAAAACTTAAAGATGCTGTGCCAGTAAGACTTATTACAGTATTTGTCTCATCTTTTCAGAAACAAAAAAAAACAACAACTGTGATTTTAGACTAATGACCTCACATTCATGGCCGAGGGATAATAGAGCTTTCTTAGTACAAACTCAGAAATCTCTAACACTGGAATTGCCAGGTTTTCACTCAGCAACAGTGATGTTAATTTGTGGGGACAAAAAGAAGGAAGTACCTGAACAAAGCACGTAAGAATGTCTTTTACTCATCAGAATATTTCGTGGTCATTCAATCTGTGCTCTTCAGCCACCTGTCTCCCATGTTCACTGACCTCTCCTCTTTAAACACAATGAGACAAGAACAATGACCATGGGGGGTTAATTACTACCAATTAGAGGCAGAAGCGGCTCTCCTTCACTATGGTTTGCGTAACCCGAGCCCAGTGAGCCGTATCGGGGCTTCATTGTAATGTCCGTCTCCAAATTTCCACATTTAATTCAACTTGTGCATAGAAAATTAAAACACTTGCTACTTTAACTTATTCTAAAATTCACGTAACTTCACTTCAGTATCTCAGATCACTGTTTTTTTCTGTTCATGGCTTCCTTCTTTCATTTATCTGTTACTTTGTTTTGCTTTAACCACTATCACATCATATTTTATCCACTCAGTGATATCACAATAAACTGTCAATTGCTCCTTGTTTCTGAACATTTCACTTAATGCTACTTTACTTAGCAGGTAAGGGGTTAATGGACTGGTCCCCTGTGGTTTGTGCAGAAAGCTAATGGGCCTGGCAAAGATGATGAGGTCACTCTCTTACTGCTAAGAAACAATGAGCGATTTATAGGCCAGGATACCATGCCAATAGTGTTGGCTTACTAATAATAAATTATTTATAGTTATACTTTTTATATCCATGGGTGCCACTAGATGGACTTGGATAAATGGTAATGATGATCAGCTCATATTTTGTGAACTAAAATACAAGTGTGAAGGATGTGAGACTGATTAACCTTTCTTTCAGCTAGGGGAGTAGACATTTCCAGCAGTTGTTAGTGGTATTAATTTGTCAATTAATACTATGGCTCAGATCGCTTCTTTGGTATAAATGCCATTGATGCACTTGAACAGAGCTGATTTGTCCTAATAGCTGAAATGTCCACTTCATTCATACTCTTGAAACTTGATCTCCTGTTAGAGCATGAAGAGACCATCTGTGAGGAACCATCCAGATAAAGCAGGATACACTTTGCCTTCCAGGCTAGCTAACATCCATGGATCCTGTGAGTGTTTTTCCTTGATGTCGAAGCCTATTTTCTGGTGTCAAAGGACACCCATACACTGATGTCCTAAAGATCTATAGACAGATGGGACCATTACGGTCAAAGCCCCTGGCTTTGTTTGGCCTGAGCCGGTGATGAAATATTGATGGAAAAATAGAAATATTTTGCCTAGTGCTCAATGTTGCCCAACTAAAAGGGTTAATGAGTGTGATGACTTCCCAGTCTCCTGTTACAACAAAATGTATCTCAACCACCCACTAACATTGACTAGACCGGAGTCTGCAGGCTCTACGGAGCTAACAAGAATCGATAACCTTTTTCAATGCTGGATTAAATTACCCTGTCATAGTTGCTAGTAGCTGAATTTGTGTTTATGTTGAGTTGTAGGTTGCTAACGTTTTGGCAATTTCCATCTTTAATGGGAAAACCTAGGCTATGGGAAGAATTTGACATTTTGGGATATATGCTCATTTGCTTTCTTGCTGAGAGTTAGATGAGCAGATTGACACCACTTGAGTGTACGGTAAATATGAAGCTACTGTCCGTAGCCTGTTAGCTTAGCTGAGCACAAAGACTGGAAACAGAAACGGCTAGCCTGCTCTGTCCAAACTAAGGTTACAAAATCTGTCTACCAGCACCTCCAAAGCTAATAAGAATCGATCATTTTTAATGCTGAATTAAGTTACCCATTTATAGATGCTCTATTTAGTCAGAAACCAAAGTATGGAGATGATGGCGCTAGATGAAAAGTCAGGGAATCACCAAAGTTATTACAACTCATCCTGAGGGGGTAAATGAACAACTGTGCCAAATTTCATTGCAATCCATCCAATTGTTGTTGAGACATTTCACTAAAAACCACAAATGTCAACATCTTGGTGGCGATAGAGGAAAAGTCAGTGGATCACCAAGGTCAATAGGATTCATCCTCTAGGGGCCATGAATGTCTGTACAAAACTTCATGGCAATCCATCCATCTTGATGAGATATTTCAGTCCGGACCAAAGTGGTGGACCAACAAACTGACTGAAATTGCCATCTCTAGAACCATGCCACTAACCGCCTTCACCATTACACCCTCCTCCACTTCCCAGATCCTTTGGAGGCAGCAGCATTAATGCAGCACGCTGATCTCAAATCAATAGATTTATCTCCCTCATTTGAAAGGGACTTGGCTCCTGCTGCCTCTCCCCTTCCCCTCCTCTCCCGAGGGTCTACTGCTGGGGTTTATTTGCTGGCACACGCTCTTTTATGTTCTTCGATCTGTTGGTCTGCGAGGTGGTGAATGAATGAGGGGCCTTTCAGGTTCAAGGTGGCTATCCTGGTATAGCTTTGTCTTCCCCACTCTCAGTGAATCCCTTGGACGATCTAAATGTTTAATGGCGCTGGTTATTTGGTTGTTATGGCGTGTGTTATGATGGATGGTAATGCAGTGTAGGTTTTTTTTTTCCGATGGTGCCTGAATTACACCACAGGGTATGCTGTCTGTTTGGGTTGGGTGTTTAACTGGTCTTCATTAGTGAGCCTAACAAGTATACTCTAAAAATTATTGTTAAAGCTAATGGATTTTCTTATTTTGTGATCAAATTGGCTTTTACTACATCCTTTAAACTTACACACTGTGTAGGTGCAGCCAAACAATATAGTATAAACACTTTCTTTCTTTGAATTTGTGGAACTGTATGTTATGACTGGTCATGTGGCCATCTTGGTTGTTGTTGTTGTCCAGTGTCTTGTAAACCCATATGGGCTGGGCACCAAATGGTGCAGGACACTCAAATAAACAAATCAATCACAGACTTCATTTATTCACCTTATTGGCTACAGAAGTCCACACATTGACAGTATAGTCGAGTCCAAAACCCTCAATTCCATGACCATCCTCTGGCTAAGATGTTATGATGATTGATTTGACTTCTATGGACCTTTTATAAAAAATTTAGCCCCGGTTCCTCCCAAAAATCCTGGGATTTTTTTTGCCAGAGGGCCAAATCCAAGATGGCCACTGGTGCCATCTTGAAAAATTAACTTTTGAACAAGAGCACCTAGCATCCAAGCCCCCAGGAGGTGCGCCTGGCTATGAAGCAAATTTTCGTAGTGGCCAAACGGTGGTACTACAACTTCTGTGTCGGTCACGTGACGCCATTGGGCCCAAAAAGACTTTTCCCCATAGATTTACATTGGGAGAGAGACGTCTGTTAATCAACAGATAGTTTTTTTTATAAGGGCCTAATGGATGCGGAAGATCGCCGGATGATCCTGGTATTTTATCACTCGGCAGTTGAGCCATTTTGGCTATATGCATATATGCGCATACACGTACAGTGTGAGCACTCAGGTCGTGGCTGACGATTGGACCGTACAGTGTGAGCACATAAATCGCGAGCTTTGGCTTTACATCGCAAACGATCTACTCGTACAGTAGGAGTAGGAATTACACAACATTTCTAAAATCTTACAGTATATGCCCAGCTTTAGCGAAGAAAAAAGTAGTAATTTTAAGACATTTTAATACAGTGCCTTTAATGCACCACCCTGACAGTAGTACCGACTTTAGTTTTTGTTTCCTTTAAGTCACAACATATAGCAACAAATAAAGCTGGCCAAGATGTCTGTTGCTTTGTTTGCATGAAATGAGAAAGACTTGTTTTGCTTCATGGGGCTTGTGGATGTATTGCCAACCTAAAGCTGTTCCAGCCGTACACTTTGGTTGAGCATTACTTGCCGCTTTGCACCTCAGTGAGTATGAGCGACACAGCAGTAGGTGAGGGTTTTATCCTGAAAGTAGATTCAACACCAACAGAGTACATCAAAGATAGATTCCACTTTTAAAATGCCTCAGACCCCCGTAAGCTGTGGGTTTAAAGTGCAGAAAAGAATCACAACACTGCTTTGGATGAATAAAAAAAACACTCTGTCCATCTCTGCAGCTCTGCCTGTTGATGTGCTTTTATTTCTGTCATGCCTGGTGTTTGGATTTGAACAGCGCCTCGTGTCATCCTTTAAAAAAAAACCCTCTTTCGTTGTGTTGGTCGCAGAAGAAGAATTACCTGCAAAACACTCTTTGTCATCTCACTGTGCCGAGAGCTCACAAACAAGACCATTTAGCTATTATTCCCTCTCAGTCGCAGATACACACAGCAAAGCAAACGTTTATCAAGAAAAATGGGCGACTGTGGGAGAGGAGGAAAATAGGACAGGTGGAGAGAGAGAGGCCGGGAGAGAGGGATGGAGAAAAGAGGAGGAGGAGGAGGGGGTTATTGGAGCCAGGGAGGGGTCATGGTGTCCCGGTGGAAAGAAATAGTGGAAAACATCCGTAATTTTCACCGCGGGATCCAATGTAATTGAGTCATTTAAAATACAGATACAGAGCTGAATCAAAGCAAAGTGGCTTGGGGGGGAGGAGGGCGCTGCAAAGTAAAGTGGGAGAGAGGTAAAAAACAAGGAGGTAGAAGTGTATGTCTCCTATTATTGGACAGAGCTGGTCTGTTTATCCTTTTCATCTGTCAATCTTCTCTCTCAAGACAGGATATTACCTGTCAGAGGTTTTTGTTTGTTTGTTTGTTTGTCCTATATGTTACTCTTTCACTCCCCATGATGCTCCTGCTTCCTGTTCTCTTCATTCACTCTTTCAAAATGTTTTTGTTTACGTTGCAGGAAACGCACTTTTTATTTTTCTTCTCTTTCGTTTTTTTTTTCCAGTCTGTGGTTTCCTGATGCTGATAATAGATCTCATAATTTGCCTCTACACTTTGTTTTTTACATTTCATATATTTATATTCTATTCCAGGGATTCAAACTGATCTAGCAAAGTTTCTACAAGGAGCCTATATTCCTGAATTAGTGCAAAAATTCCGACCACACATTAAACACAACTTAACAAAAACATAATTTACCTGCAGCTAGAACAAGACATTGGAAAATGAAAAGACAAAACATGCTGGTTACAAGCTCTTTTAGTGTGTGTGTGGAGCGTACTGACCATACATGTAATAACTAGTTTAGTTTAGTCAAGTTTAAACTTATTAACTTTACTTAATTACTTTAGGCTATATATAGCACTTTTCTAAACAGCATTACAAAGTGCTTAAAGAGGACCTATTATGCTAAATTTCAGGTGCATACATATTTTGGTTTCTACTACAACATGTTTACGGCTTTGTAAAGCTGCCTTCACATGATAAGACATTTGCTCTCACAGTAAGGTAGGGCGCAGAGGCAACGCGCAGCACAGCTATATTTCATCAAAAAGTGCGCAAGGAACGCCATTCATTGTTTCTAGGCAACAACAACAGTTGCAGCTGTTATCTCATTAGTTGCGCTTTGAAAGGTCAGCGGCAACCAAGGTCAGATTTGAAGTAATTTGAACTTTGAGCACACCGCTTGGTGGCAATTTAAGTAATTTAAGTAAGTCGTAGTAATTGGGGCAGAAGACTACAAGTCTGAAAACGAAACAAATCTGGTGGATGAGTTAGAAAGTGCGGAGTTAGAAAGAAGTGTGCTGAAACAGACCATGCGTTCCATTTGAACTGGAAAGTCGAAATTTCAGAGTTCCCAGTCGGAAATTTGAACTGGAACGCCCCAGAAGTCGGATTTTCTACTCGGAAGGTCTGACGAATCTCACCAAACTCAAAATCCAAGATGGCTGCTCCATGCATCAGTATAAGAAGCTGTTTATCACTTTAGCACTTCTGTCTTATTTGTGTCTCATTAAATCAGTCGTAAACACAGCACTGTCCAACTTCTATCTGTGGACATGTTGCTACGGTGTTTGTACGTGCAAAATACCGGCATAATGTGTTGTTATCAACTGGTATTGCTAACAACGGCTAACCTGGCTGGAGCAAATGCCATTAAGTTTTCTGACTTGTTATACTGGAACGTGGGCAATTCAGGTGTGACGTCATTCTCAGCGCCGACTTACGATTTCTGAGGTAAATGGAATGCAGCCTGAATCTCCGACCAAACTGTCGGTGCTCGAGTTGCATTGTGGGTAATGTAGGCCCCAGTTTTTGACAAGGAAGAAGAATGTGTGGAATAAAAAAGACAATATTTCTGGTTCTGTTGCATTGGTTTTGATCCTTATTTTGCAGTCCATCGTGAGTCCGACAATGTTATAAGTGGCCCTAAAAGTGAAGGTGGTGAAGTCCTTTTTTAACAGACTAGACAAATGTAAGAATAGATCATAGACTAAAACAGTAAAATAATGAGGATCATACAATTAATAAAACCAAATCAGGTTAAATATGTGAGTTTTTAGAAATGATTTGAAAGATACTGCAGATCTGGCTTGTATTGTGTCCAATGTGTTTTGCAAATAAGACAAGTATGAATATGTTAGAGCCGCCCACTACCATTTTATTCAGTGCTTCCCTCTGCATGAACAATGTGTTCATGAATGAAAGCTGTGCAGTGATACCTCAGAGAGGTCTCTGGATGAAACACTATCCGCTTCTTGTATCCTGCCTTTAGAAATGTACGCCCATAGCAGAACCGTGGCAATTATAAAGCAATTACAGTTTCATGTGGCCCGTTCTTTTGAGATTGAGGAGGAGAAAGGAGGAGGTAAAAGCTCAGTAGTTAAAAAGAGTAAGTGTGCCAATATTGATGTTCCTTTTTTCTAAATGCTCGTCTGTCCAGCTGGGTATTCCACTTGCCTGACCACAAAAACATCACATTTTCTTATACAGTTCAAATGAAAATTAAAAGAAAAGTGGATCAATTACTCAGCACACGTTGGTGATTTCTTGAACTTTTTCATTCTTGAGAGAAGCTGAAGATGCACTCCATTGACGATAGTGAACCCTGGGAACAAGAGTCTATTCTCTGCAAGACAATGACATGCAGGAAGCTGTGTTTGTGTGTGACACTTGATCAGCCGGCTACGGTAACCACATCTTGGTCAACTCAATTCCCACTGCTTGATTGGCAGGACGCCAGAGACCCACACCTGCTTTAACTGCCTTTAAATTTCTAGGCTGTTTGACCAGATGGGGGCTGAATTCATAACTATCTGTGTGTGTGTGTGTGTGTGTGTTCTTGCGTCCATGCATCGTCTGGCTGTATATGACGACCACCACCTGACTTACCCTTTGATACCAGAGCTCTAAAATCATTTCCCAGCCACCTTGAATACATTGGACGGCACATGGTAGCAATATGTTAGCAGGGCCGGGATCATACTTCAGTCATGCTAAATTGGAGGTCTTCATTTAGAGGTGCTGGTCTGGGAACAGCCTTCAGCTCCCACTTAATTTCCCTGCTTCTTTTTTGGAGGTGATAACATGCCCGGGGGCTGACAGGGAAGGGAAATTGATATCTTTACGGATGTCTGTAAGACGCAGCACGCCAATCTGCTTGTCTCAAGTTCGAGGTCAATCATCCCTGTTCAAGCAGCTGCATGTTACATATATGTAACCATAGAGGGAGACGGTTATTTAAGTGTTAAGAAACAGCACATGTGTTATCAGATTATTATAAGCTTCAGGCTATAGTGCATTTTCTATTATTGCTTAATGCTGTTTCATGTTTTGAAATTATATTTTTGGACGTAAGAGATCTGACATCAGTAGGTAGTAGGCATCACTGCACATCATGCACAAAATGGATTCACCCTGAAGAAAAGCTTTATCAGACACTCTGAAACAAACTCTGAACTGTTTCTAACTCTGCTGGACCACACATTCACTTTATTCCCTACTGGTCGGACTTTGCTCATTGAGGTTTGGATACAATTTATCGAGCAGGAACTGTTTTGCATAAACAGTTTGGAAATTTGCAGCAATTTTACTTTCTTCTGTCTGGCTGCTGGCATTTTCCAGATGTGCAACAAGAGATGTTTCCATATGTGCAGCAAAGGGGAAAAAAACAATATTCCTCAATGTTCATTTTGTTGTGCCAGATGGGTTTTTTTTTATTCTGGCAAAACAGCTAGCAATGTTAGGACTATAAATAGCAAAAGTCAGTTTAAAACATGTGGCTTTGTAGAGGGAGCTGGATCTCTGTTTGTTTTTCCCTTTTTTAGCAAGCACTTATGTATGGACCGTCAGTAAATCCAGAAATAAAGTCTGAAGATGAACAGATTACAGAACATGGCACATGGGGGAGAAAGGTGCCCCAATGGAGCTGAATAACAACTCAACATGACATCCTCTCTGCTATAGAGTCCTCGAGCAAGTCCTGCTGCTTCTATAGCTGATTTGTTTTTTGTTTTTTTGTCTTTTTATAGCCTACATCTTGTTTCAACAGTATTTCAGTGACTATATTGCAATGCATAGGAAGTTTAGCAAATTTAGTATAGGCGTACTTATATCAGAATCAGAATCAACTTATTTGGCCGAGTATTTTTACACAAAGATAAGTGACTCCAATTGTCAGTAGGCTATATTTCGATATACCTACTTACACAGCTGATGTGTTATGTACATCTAACTATAATGGCACTCGTATACAACAACCCTGCAATTAACTCTATTTTTTAGTAGTAGAACTCTACTCATTAGGATTAATAATAATAATAATATAGTTAATAAACAATTATAATTGTATAATATCTTTGGGTTTTTGAAGAAACAAAACATTTTAAGATATCACCTTGGGCTATGGGAAACTCTGACAGCTAAAAAAATATATATATTACATAATCAAACAACATTTTATGTATGAATTATATTTCATTATACTGCATAGTTGCAGGGTATTACATATGTATTTGATAGACATGTCAAAAATACATATATAACATATATATGTGTGTATATATGTATATATGTGTGTGTATGTCTATATATAGACATCAACACACACACACACACACATATATAAATAAATAAATATGTATATATACATATGTAAATATACATATTTATTTATATATATATGTGTGTGTGTGTGTGTGTGTGTGTGTGTGTGTGTGTGTGTGTGTATATGTATATGTATATGTGTGTGTGTGTGTGTGTGTGTGTGTGTGTGTGTGTGTGTGTGTGTGTGTGTATATATAGACATATACACACATATATACACACATATATATGTTATATATGTCTTTTTGACATGTCTATCAAATATGTCTTTTTGACATGTCTATCAAATACATATGTAATACCCTGCAACTATGCAGTTATAGTACTATAAATATTACATAGTTATAGTAACTTTGCCTAGTTATAGTACTATAAATATTACATAATTATAGTAACTTTGCCTACATGCTATGTGGCCTTCGATGATCTCGCGAGATCTTGCGGCTCGCGGAGCTTTGGCTTTGGCACGTGTGCTGTCCTTTTTTTTCCTTTTTTTTTTTAAGAGTGGCTCTCAGCTGCCGAGGCGGATGATGATGATGGCGGAGCTGGTTCAGGGACAGGCCTCGGTGGCTCAGCCCGGAACGAAAGATGACTTCGCAGACACGATACGCCGGGTCCGACAGGTAAAATGCTCTCCAGCGAACACACGCGTACTGCTTTGTGGACCGCAAAAAGCGTGTTTGCGTGTTGGAGCAGGGGCAGGACTTTGGTTCGGGGCACCTCGGGACCCCCTTACTACAAACACTCCTCATGTACCCAGCAAAGCTAGCAAGCTAACGTTAAGTAGCCAGAGACAGCATGAGCTAAGAGGACAGATTAGAGTTAACACGGGACACAAGACGCGTTAAGTAACCGTGTCGAAGCTGTCAAAACGACCACGCAAAACATGTCTGACGCAAAAACACGAAGGCCTCTTGCGGTGTCGAAGTTTGTGCAACTTTAGTAAGTTAAGCCGACACACTGCAACCTGTTGTCAAGCCGCAGAAGTTGCAGTTAGCTTAGCTTGCTAACTTACTAATCACAACTTTTGACACCCTGCAGCTTGACCCCGCAACGTGACTAAAAGCTAATATTTAGTTTTAGACACGAAGACTTGGACAAACCGAGCTGCCTTGAACACGCTGTCAAAAAGTTAGCTCGCTAGTTATGAAGTTAGCTTTAGTGTAACCGGCTGTTGCCCCAGTTAAAGAGACACACCGGGAGCTTAATCAGTCCTCACATGCAATACTAATGTTTAACTTACCCCTTTAACCTTCTTTAACTTAATAACACGCTTGCGTATAAAACTTGTAGCGTATTTTTCATCGCACGATAATAAATGTGAGTAAGCTAAGCTAGTAGAGCTGCTGTTAGCTAAGCTAGCCTGCGTGGTACTATGTGTCCTAACAGGCAGCGTTGGAGTAAGGCCATGTAAGTGTAACGTCATCTGTTCAAATAAGCCCCCCTCCACTCCTCCTGTTGCTGCACACTTGGATTTTTCCATTGCTGCCCTGGGAAAAATATCATTTAAAAAGGCATTTCACTGCCCCCCGTGTTTACCTGATATTGCTTAGTTTGGGTAGTGACTGTAGCAGAGGGGTCACTGTAGTTATGCAACATTTAAGTTGATGAAAAGTAGAGCTGTAATAGAAGATTAGTACACCATTGATTGTTAATAGTGTGTAAATTGGACTTTAGTCATACAGCTACCAGTTGAGCTTCCTCGTGTAGATCAAAACCTAGATATGAACAAATACTGTGTCCCTGTTTTAATCCCTTATTTCTAGAGATGGATCCCGATACGATTTTTTCCTTCCCGATACCGATTGCGATACCTGAACTTGCGGTATCGGCTGACACCGAGTACCGATCCGATGGCAACTTAGCTTGGCCAACACTAGTGCTGCCCCTTTAGGGATATAACAATGAGGAAATGTTCTCACCGATTAATAAACTTGAGACAAAAGAGATGTTCCGATTCCATTTTTTCCTTCCCGCTACCGATTGCGATACCTGAACTTGCGGTATCGGCTGACACAGAGTACTGATCCGATGGCAACTTACCTTGGCCACACTAGTGCTGCCCCTTTAGGGATATAACGGTGAGGAAATGTTCTCAGCGATTAATAAACTCTTGCCAAAAGATGACGGTCAATATTTGTAGCATGCTTACTTTGATCTTTAACATTGGGTGGCCGTGTGTCGAGCCTCTCCGGTAGAGCTTTCACTGCGGGGCCGCAGGTTTCCACCCAGCGCTGCTCCACCGCGCACACCGGCTGTGAACGCTCTGTCCTACTCACGGCGATTGCCTCATTAACGTTATGGTTCCCTTATAGCATTGGGTTTAAATCTGAAATATTGCCAAATAGGCGCTTTTGCTTTTTGCTTCGACACCAAATCCTCCGCCATCGTCTTGTCTGACAACTCTCGCGTCCCCTGTGTGTGAAATCTGACTCCTGCTACTTTGAGCTGAGACTCTGTACGGAGCAGACGCTTTCACTTTCAGTTTTTAGTGTCCGCCGTCCCACTATGTATTTATAACACGGCGTTGATAAGCGAAAATGAAGTAAATGGGTTTTATTTCTGTAAAAAAAATAATAAAGCAATACGACGATGGCTACGTAATGTAATCGGTGTGGGCCCGACCACCGTGTAACACCGGTAGCACCGACTACCGCGGCAAGCCTAGGCCCCTCCAAACGGAAGCCTTACATATTATTGTACATATCGCCGTTTTACTTGTTGGATTATCCACTGTGAAATATTGCCAAATGGCTGACATTTTCCTCACTCTTACCGTTACAGTCTCCACTAGCACGGCACTGTTGTTTGCGATCATCATGTGACGAACTACCTGCAATCAGTTCTTTGTCGCTGCTCTAAAACAGTAGTTGCCAGTGGCAGCCACGATACATCCAGTGCAACAGCACAACAAAGAGTATAGAAGCAAAGAGACGAAACTCAGGTCTTTTTTTTTTTTTTTTTATGACATTTGGGACTGAAAACGCTTATTATATTTACAATATTTCATTATTCAACATATGTCATTTCAGGCCTCGTAAAGGCTACTGTTTTGGAGCGGCAAAGAATAATTGATTTCCGGATAAACAAGCTGTTTTTTTATGGTTTAATAAATTATGGTATCGGATCGGTGCATAGACTGGCGTACTCGCCGATACCTGCTCCCAGATTGTGGGCAGTATCGGACGCATTTCCGATACTGGTATCGGAACAACTCTACTTATTTCATACCATATTAAAAAGATATGCACAAATATCTTAAGATAAGATAGAACTTTATTAATCCCGAAGGAAATTCTTGTGCCAGAGATTGCTCAAAATTACAGCAAGTTCAAGTGTATAAAATATAAGTGTATAAAATAAAAAGTACTATTTCTAGCACCAGTGCTTAATAGAATAACAATTAAGTAAGATACATTTAGTAAAATGAGTAAATAAGATAAGTTAAATAAAGAGGTAAAGTAAGCTAAAAAACAGAAAAGGAAGTAATATTGCATATGATGAGAAAAGAAGTAATATTGCACATGATGGACATTAATATTGCACACAATGAACAGTGATATTGCACATGAGAATGGAAAAAGTAGTATCGCACATGATATTGATATTGTTGTTCTCAGTGTCCGGTGTTTTCAGCTGTCCTTCCTGCAGAAGGGGGAGGAGTTATATAGTCAATAAGTCTTGAATAACAGATACAGAGTTTAATGCTCATTATCTGTAAATTTTGAAATATAGATACATGTAGAGAAATTTTGCCTACACCCAGATACAAACAACATGTCAAATACATGTCACGGTCCATCAGTGCCTGTCAGGATGCTTTGAAAGCCCTCCATTAACCCTCCACTCTCACATGTATGCTCACACCGCCGGCCTCTTAGCAGTAACAACAAGTAGCCTACAGTTACAGCAGCTACAGTGTAGGGATTCGTTGTGGGCATCTACCTCACTCTTGCATCATTAATTGCAGAAGGCCATAGTTCATAATCAAAGATAAACTTGAGAATAAATCACATATTAACCCTTATAAAAAGCTATTTATGTCTGCCACATTGTGTTTGTGGCTGATTGTTACGTTGTGGATTTGAACATGCAAGTGCCTCTATGTGCTTTATGGAAAAGGGAAGTCATCTCGTTGTTTTGAGTGTTATCATATGACATCGATGTGGCATAAGTCTGAGAGATAGGAAGTGTACTAATGCTTGTTTACACTGATGTGTGTGTGTGTGGGGGGGGGGAGGGTACCTACAGATGCAGTTATAGCAGTCACCTGATTCTCAGAGAGCAGCCAGTGAGAGCGACTGACATTTAAATCTTTAAGCTGAAATTGCTTTGCAATGCATTTCATGTTAATGGCTCTGTTTTTGTTTTTTATTAAACAATTATCAGAGCAAGCAAAAGCAAAGCACGTTATTGTCTAAAGGTCTTAACTCATTAGTCTAAATCACCAGATGTTGACCTCTGCAGTAGGCTTCCAATTTTCTAATTATTGCATTCTGCCTTCTTCTGCTTTCAAATTGCCAGCGTCTCAGTGTCACTAAAGGTACCCATCTTGATCCTAAACATAACCATTAACATTAACCCTCTTCTTGTAAAATACAAAGACCACATTGAGTAGAAGAGTGCCATGAATAGTGTAGATCACTGATGAAACAGTTGTGCCACATTTCCCAATGGACAAGGTGTTCTTGGTTCCTAAATATAAACTATACATACTTTCGTTCCCATGTGACCACAGGTCAAATGATTTCATTTGTCTTGTTTTTAGACAAATTCAACATTTCAGTACATATTTTAAGGCTTAAAGTATGACATTTGACTGTAGTTGGTATCAAAGTTCCTTTTTTATTTATATATATTTTTTAATACACATATTCACTCAGCAAATATTGCATTCAAGAAGTGAGTTGGAGGCCAGTCCGGTCCACAGTGGTGTTTACCCAGAGGCCTCAGTGGACATCGATGGGTTTCTACTGTAAGATAAAAAGATAAGAAGTTTGTAACGGACAGTTTGCCACAAAATCCACCAGACTGCATGACTGTACTTTAGGGCTTCTTGATTTTGGCAAAATTCGTTCTCGTTTCGGCTGGATGCGACCGGCTGTGGTTTGTTTTGGTTGACGGATACGGAACAGATATGATGTTACTCACTACAACATTAAAAGCGGTAACTTCCTTCTACCTCCGCATAGACTCAAATGAAGAAAATATATAGATTCTGGCAATTAAAAATCGGCTTCAAAATCATCATCTCTAATGTCCATACAAATACTTTCAAAACCACAACAACAAACACCCATACTATTATGGAAACTGCTTATAAAACGGGCAGGGGAGATACTTCTCAGGTATCTGGCCAGCTGTAGTGAAACAAAACTCGGAGTAACACTAATTTCACTCAAAGTTTAAGCATTTTCTTGAGTATTGACTTCATCTAAAATGCTTTTCAGGCTGCTTGACATACATAAATGTCATGGAAAACAGCAACCCCACACCTGCTTCCTTTTCTGCCTCCTTATTTCCATCGCGCCCCTCTCACTTCCACTGGTGGGCTCTGAAGTAGATAATCATCCCTGAAGGTGATGGAAGACTCTAATTGCCGTCACTATATTTTCATATTGTGAAAGAAATTCCAGTCAGGCACAGATGCCAATTTAGTGTAATTTTCTGAAATGCTATACTTTTGTATGGAAGGAGAGGTGGCAGATTAACGGGTGGTGGAAAATGCTGTTGGCGCTCTCGAGCAGCGTAACTGAAGATTTACATGTCCCTCACTGTAGAACATGAGCGTCTACTTTAGGTTGGCAAGTGGATGATTTTGAAAGTAGACATAGATTGGTTTTAGCTAAGCTGTAATGCAAATAAGTGCACTCTTCTTGAAGTTATAAGTGGGGGTTGGACACTTTCCATCACTAAAAGAGAAACATGTAGAGAAATTTATGTCTGAGGTGGCTAGAAATACAGGCCAGGGATCATTCCCTGGCTTAATCGCATATTGATTTGATCTGTAAAAGTAAACACTGACTAAATTTTTAATAATACTGAGTGTGTTCGTACATGATATGACTAGGGGTGGGTGTGTTGAGCCTGAATGACCAAACAGTCAATACTGAAAGCTGGCAACAAATGTGTAATCCTGTTCTTGTTTACTTATTCTTTGATCAGATAGATATTGATTTAAATCACTTTTTTTTACCTTGTTTAGACTATTTTATTTACTGTAGGCAAAGTTCTTGTACAGCTGCTGTTGTGACAACATTTGTTGTTGTCAAAGTAAAGTATCAAATATGTTATTCACTACATTACTGAAGCTAGGGATGTCACGGTGAGGAAGTTTTCCCACCGGTTAATTGTGACAACACCGGTATTACCGATTACACCGGCCATTTTACAAGAAAAGATCACGGTCAATATAGCTCAACTGAAACTTGAGTATCGTATCGCCGCTAGTAGTGTATCAATAAATTCAGAGACTTACAGAAACAGAAGAACATTACAGTATAATACAGTAAAATATATAACAAACACAAACTACAGCTCGTAAAATAACCATAAACTTCAATCTGTACCACTTTGGTACCACTCTGAAAAAAAAACATCCATTTTCCAGAGATTAAAAAAATTCAATGAGGCAATTAAAATGGTGTTACGATCACTGCCATTTTAAAAAATCTGATGCTAATTGTGTGATTTGCCAATCCCTAATCCTTTCTCTCGTCCACCTTTGCACATCTACATACCTACTGCTTCTTAAAACCGGATCAACAGCCTACACTTGTTTAAAGAGCTGGGACGGTATTTTTTTGTGTCATTGTTTTAGGTAGCACTAGAGCACCAGATTGCAAACTCTTAAATTAATCGCCAACTATTTTGATAATCGATTAATCTGTTTGAGTATTTTTTTAAAGTCTAAATTCTCTAATTGCAGCTTCTTAAATGTGAGTATTTTCTGGTTTTCTGCTCCTCTATGACAGTTAAGTGAATATCTTTGAGTTGTGGACAAAACAAGACATCTTGGGCTTTGGGAAACACTGATCGACATTTTTCACCATTTTCTGACCTTTGATAAACCAAACGATCGATTTATCGAGAAAATAATCAACAGATTAATTGACAATGAAAACAATGGTTAGTTGCAGCCCTAAGTAGCACCGATACCTGTCGTAAGTTTCAGGCAACTCCTCTACTGGCAAATCCAGTCTGTTGAGGAATTGAGGTGTGCTGCGATGATCCGTGTCATTCGTCAGTTGAAAGCATAAAAAAAGTTGGGTTAGTCAGTGAGAGCTGGCACATGACGGATGTTTCAAGGAAAGCATCAGTAGTCTCAACAAGAAGTGTGGCAGACTGCTTCAAGCTGCTGTAATAATGTACAAAGTGCAGTTTTCAGCTGCTGTCAGAAAGATAACGCACTCTGCAACAGATGACTCTGTCAAGGCCCAACCTCACAGCAAACTTGAAGCTTTTAAGAAGGCAAGAAGAAAGGAGAATGTGCCACTCTTTTCATGAAGGGTTGTCTGGGAAAGGAAATGTATGTTCAAAGAGAATATCATCACATATCCACTTTTCACCTTTTATTCCATCTGTCTTACTGCTATGTGTCTCCAGATGGCAGCCAAGATGGGAGGAGACCAGATGCCCAACATGAACAGTTCCCCTCCGGTCATAGACCCCTCCCTCTACGGCTTTGGAGGCCAGAAACGTTCACTAGACAATGGAGGTAAGCCTTCAGTATACACACACACATGCACACACGCACACACACACACACACACACACGCATATCATGGGTCTGCAGGATGTTCTGATATATTGATATACTCACAACCACTCGGATGCTTTAGCTTTTATCCTGCATAACACGTATGTGGACAGCTTCAAGAAAACACCATCCTGCTATATAAAAGCTCTCAATGTTTGTCCCCTCACTGTAGAAAAGTGGCCGTCTTCTGCCTGTTCAAACTGTGTGTTGGTGTTCCTTTATGTCAGGTTTTGCTCCAACCACCCTCGTTTTCACTTCATTATCCAGTCTGACATGTAGCCATTGCTGTTTGGGAAGGGTTGTTATTTTACCCGACCAATCGGTAGCGAGTCACACATCCACCGGCGTCATTTTCAGTTGACACAAAAGCTACAGCAGTGGTTGCTTGGAGCTGTTGCCTTTTTAAAGTTATTTCTGTAACTCAACGTACAACCTGTACAGTTGCGGCGATCTCAGACATTTTCCTGGCTATTTTTCTACCTCTAACAGAGGAAGATGACTTCCCATTCTTAATCTTGCCTACAAAGTTCGGATTGGTCGTTTTTCCAAGCAGGGAAACAGCCGCTGAGCACAACGCCACACCTAAAACAAATCGGACATGCAGGCAGTGAATCAGAGGTCAGGAACCAAGCTACTGTAAAGTTATGAAAATGTCTCATACATGTAACCATACTGATTATTAATTTAGTTTTTCAATTCAATTTTTTTCATACAAATAATACACACAGGTCTAAACTAGATCCTGGCACATTGTGTGGCCCAGTAACTAGGGATGTGCATTCCAAGCAAAAATAGTATTAAAAAATCACTGGGAATTAGTCGATTATTATTCAAAAATCGCCGCATGACCGCAGGAAGAAAACTTTCCTACCTGCAACCATAAAGCTATGTTCACACTAGCGACAAAAGCAACAAATCGGCCAGCGTGGCCAGTTACATTGTCGCCAAGTCACTGTTGAAGTGTTGCTCAAACGCTCGTTGACGTATTATGTCGTTAAATAGCACTGGGGATTAGCATACAGCATTTTTCTTTTTACATGGAACGGAACAGGGTTAAACAAAACATTTGAATGGTTGATGCTTCACAGTGTCATTGAAACAATGACCCAGTTTGACTTAAAGGTAGTGTATGGATTTTTTTTTTGTAAACAACGTTTCTGTTTACATTCACTGTTAACTCACCAAAACATACTGCGTGTATCCTTGAGGCTTAACAAACCCGCTGAACGTGCTCATAAAATATGCGCGAAGCTGGTTTTTTTTTCCTTTTTTAAATTTGCTTTGTTTACTCTCATGTTTACTTGCTAGCGGTTTAGTGCTGAAAATGTTTTGAAAAAAGATCGAATTGCAATTATTTTGACTGATATTGCAATTGCGATTTGATTTGCGATATTAGAGGGAATGATCATTTTTACATCATTATTCTCATTTTCATTGAAAAACATTAAAGTCTGTAGAATATGATTTGTAGGCCAGAACATCTCTGCAGCACCACAGTATTTAATCTAAAATGGTAATTTGACACATATTTCACCTTTAACAAATATTGCGCCTTCTGCGAGTAGGCAATATTGCGATTTCGATTAACATTGTGATTAATTGTGCAGCCCTATAATAGTCCTCCTCTTCCCTGCCTTTGTGGGCGCGTTGCTGTGTTTGTTGGCACATTACTCCCATCTGTAGATCAGGAATATCTGGATCTGGAAGTATGAAACCACTGGCAGGAATGTGTCGCCTCTTGCTCGTCGGTATGAATGTGTGTCCTCATTCGCATACCTGAGATCAAAGAAAACTCATAAAAACATTGTTCTCTAGGGTTACTAATGGTCAGCAACTCCACAGGTATCTTTAGGCTTAAATATGACCTCAGGGGGGGATAATGAACCACAACAAATGTGTTCGAAGAGATGGAGCTATGTAGTGGAAACACAATTGCGAGCCGTGGTTTTGTGTTTCCATGTTTGTGTGGAGTATTAAGTATCTGACACTGCAGTGTAGTGAAAAAGTGTCATTCTATCTTGCTGTCCGTTGCACACGTAACAAAGATTTGATCCATTTCATATCCACGAAGTGGAAACACTAGTCATTTATCCCGTCCTCCTCTTATCTTGTCACAGTTGTTCGTATGATAGTTAAGCCCTGAAAGCATGGATAGATAAATTGTATGCAATTCTGGTTTAGGTTCGTTTGACGCACCGTCGTTTGCAACAATTTGTCCTCAGTTTTTCTCTGTCAAGGTTGTCCCGCAGTATAGGGGAAATCTTTGTAGCGCCCCAGTTGGCTCTCAGCATTTAGATATCAAATGTACAAGTATACAAATAGACTCGAGGCATTCGCATTTTATCTTGTCCTTGTATAAATTCAGTACACCTCCCTGCTTTATATTCATAGCTGTTCCATTCTCAAGCGTTAACCCCGGTGCATTTCCAGAGGAAGTGAAATCAGTGCAAACAGCCATAAAATTGATTTGAAGTTGCTAGATATCAACTCAGGTGTTCACGTCCATGGCAGCACATCCTCCACTGACCCTGCAGGACCCTTGCTTGGTGCTACCTGTCAAAATTCAATTCAGGACCAGCAGCCACTGACCCGGCTGCTGCCTCTCTCTTTTCTGAACGGCTCTGATTGAAACACTCACTCAAACACTCACAGGCCTGAATACCATGCTGGTGAAAGCCCCCCGCTGTGGGTCAGACACCAACACGATGGATCGGCAAGACCATATCCATCTGCTCCCGTCCCCTCCAGCCATGACGCACTCTTTTTCGTACTGCTGCTTCGTCACTTTCACAGATATTTGAAATATTATTTATTTGTAACTAAGATCTCAGGTTATTTTTCACACGTTGATTGGTTTTCTTTCCTCTCATCTCTCTCAGTAGGGAACCACCTCGGTGCAATGGTACATCAAAGGTGAGCAGAGCCTACTCGCATTCCTGTTTCTGTTCATTTTAATGCACTTGGATGTATTCCTAGTATTTACTGCCTCAGTTAACCCTCTGAACCCCAAGCAGTTTCAGGGTGTTTGCTCCTGTCGCATTTTACTCACGGTTGCCTTGTTTCTCACTGCAAGTGAACTATATAAATCCTGCACCTATAACACAGTTATAGGTAGTAGTTATAAATAGTTATAAATCATAAAAGAAAAAACGCAAGTTGAATTGTGAATCTTTGGTAGCTTATTTTGATTATCAAGATCAAGACTATTTTCTTGATCAATCATCTAATTGTTGGATGAAATGTTTTTTTTTTTAAATGTTGGTTATAGTTAAATAGAGTATAAGTTGACATATTAAGGTCACTTATTTTGTCTGACCAGCAGCCCCAAACCAAAACATATTCATTTTACTATAACATTTGAAAGCTAAGACCAGCAAATGTTTGCCATTTTTGCTTGAAAAATTAAGTAAACTATGGCTCCGTTATCAAAATCGTTTTCTGTCAAACAACTAACAATTTCTAGAGCTGAAATTATGAGTCAATTAGTTGATCAACAGCATGATCTGTTAATTTTTTTTAAGCAAAAATGCCAAAATTCACTGCTTCCACCAGCATATCAACTGTGATTATTTGTTGGTTTACGTACTGTCTTCAATGATAGTAAACTAAATGTCTCTGGGTTTTAGATGTCAGAGAAAAGAGGCAATCTGAATAAGTCAACCTGCGCTCTGGGAAATTGTGTTGGGCATTTTCAAAATTCTCTGACATTTTATAGACTAAAACGATAGATAAATGAAATAATGACTATAATCATTAGTTGCAGCCCTAATGCACAAATGGTTTAGAGAGAAGTTTCTGTAGTTTTAGATGTTTTTTTTTATTTTATTGAGTTGTTGATCATGTCCTAATCTCTCCCAGGGCTCTTGCTACAGAAGACTACAAAGTGCCTGATAAGATGGTGGGATTCAGTAAGTAGCCCTTCAGTTTATTATAGCCAGTATTAATGTTTGACATGTAATCATCAGTATTGACATGCTACTCAGTTTTTGGGTCACTGCTTAAGGCCCCTGTCTAAATTCAAAAAGGCTTAAAAACTGTCCTTTTCTCCCCCTCTTCTATAGTCATTGGAAAAGGAGGAGAGCAGATCTCAAGAATTCAGCTGGAATCAGGTTGTAAGATCCAGATTGCTTCAGGTAAGTTCAGACTGAACACATTATCAAGGCCCCCTGTTTCTGCTCGATTTTAAGTGTGAATTTTCAAGATATCCATCGTCTCCTCAGAGGTTGGAAACATGTTTTAACTGAGCGCCATGAACCTTAAACTGAGATTGGCAGTAAAATCTGGCTCCTTTTTAAAAGAGTGACAGTGTTTCTCGTGTGCAGATATGTTGGACATTTTTGGCAATGATAAATTATCACAGTGACTTTCAAAAGTAATATCCATGACATTTCATAAAATTATTTGGCTTACAAAATCTCAGGTTCAGGACAACTACAAGTATGTTATATTAGCAGCACTAATAGTCTCCCCCTTATTCAACATTTATTAGCTCTGTGTGGAGCTCTGGTTTCCTCCCACAGTCCAAGGACATGGAAGTTATTTGAATTGTTGATTCTATTTTTAAATTGCTTGTAGGTTAGGGCTGCTCTATTATGGCAAAAATCATAATCACGATTATTTTAGTCAGTATTATTGATATTAATCATGAAAACATTGGTTGTATAGATATGAATGGTGATGACACGGCAAAAAATTCACACCCAGAAAGCAGAAAGGGGCGTGTGCTGGATTTATAACGCAAGACAAAACGAGAGCGTCATTGCGAAATGGCATGCAGCACAATAATTGTTTTATGTTGATTGTCTTGTTTTAATAATCAATAGAAGCCAAAATCCTAATTGTAATTAAAATTTAATTAGTTGCACAGCCGTACCGTGGAGGCTGGTGTATGAACAGATAACGAATGATAATATAGTAAAATACAGTTGTAATAATATAAGGTTTCTTCATAGGAGAAGTTGTAATTGTTGACAAATACTGTACAATAATAATCACTTAGGAAATGTCCTAATAGCTAGTTATTAAATGTATGTATACTTCTTTTAAATGCTATATAAGGGGACTTAAAGTAAAGTGTTACCGTTACATTAAACAAAGCCCTTGAAATAACAAACTAATCAGGTTCCTAAGCAATGTATGTCTTAATATGTGGGCACTTACGAGCTCATAGTGCATGTCAGAGTCATGACCTGTGGGCTCGAGCTTGCAGAAAACTCCAGGTCACAACCTCAATATGGCAGCTAGTGATTCAGGCCAGGCTGGATGTACCTTCCAAATATTTTCAACATATACAGTGCTTGAAAAATAAATTTTGTACTGCACTTAGTAGGTGTAGCCTTTTGGCAGAGTGTTGGCATTCTTACCTGTACAGTGTTGTAGATAAGAGACAATGCTTTGTGCCAGTCTTAACTGTGACGTTTGCTGTAAGATTGTGCAAGCAGGCAAGTTTGGCAACAGCTAAATGCGTCCTTTAAGTTCCTGTCAGTTGTATGTTGAAAACCCATGTTTTGCTTATTGTTACTTACAGAATGATGTATGTGCAGAGTTTGACACTAGAAGGCTTTTTTCACAATCATCTGCTGAAGGGACATTGTTTCTCTGTGTTCACCTTAAATCTGAGTTGAAGACGCGTACGTACGAGCGCAATTTGTGATATCAACTAGTTTGTAGCCAGTCGTGGTCCAGTGTCACAAGTGTGATGTTGAGAATTTGTTGGAAATTTCAATACTTGGTTGTGTTTTTGTATTGAGTTGAATTATTTTATACACACAAGATCAGCAATATAATAATTCTTAGGTCACAGAATTACATTTAAATGAGCAGTTTGCATAATGAAAAGCCAGAAGAACAGTTTGCATCAAAGCTGTTGCAGTTGTCTTTTAGTTTGCACCTCTTTCTTCTTCTTTTTTTTAAATATTGGAACCTTTTGCATAAAACTGATCATATATTTTCCTTTTTGATACCAACAGCTGTGATGAGGTCACTCATGTTAAGTTTGTGTGTGAAAGCATCTAAGTATACTGTTGACTGCTCATTCTTGTGTATCTAAATGTGTAGTATCTTAATGAATTGTCGTGCTTATGTTGTTACAGACAGTGGAGGCATGTTGGACCGGCCCTGCACGCTGACTGGAAGCCCAGAGAACATCGAGTAAGCCTCACCTCTCAACTTTTGACAGATTCACTCAACGTGTGCCCTATTGTTGTGACACAGAGGGCATGAACTCCAATCTCTTTTCACATCTGCTCTTAATCAGTCACTGAATCACCTGAACAACCTCTTTCACATCTGACAAAGAAAAATGGGACACAGAAGTGTTTTTTTTGTGTGGAGTCTGTAACTGTGGTGACAAATGTATTTTCTTGCTCCACCCCCCACAGCCAGGCCAAGAGGCTGTTGAGTGAGATAGTGGAGCAGTGTCGGTATGGGCCAGGCTTCCACAGCGATATGGACGGCAACAGTTCGATCCAACAGATCCTCATCCCCGCCAACAAAGTGGGCCTGGTCATCGGCAAAGGAGGAGAAACCATCAAACAACTGCAGGTCTGGTAGTAGCCCGCACTCCATTTAAAGTATCACCAGTAAAAGTGTGCATTTGACAACCTTACTTTTCTAGTCTGCTATGATTCTTGCTGTTAAACATTTGACTCACCATCATTGTGGACATGCAGACTGCACTAAACACAGCTCCACAGTTGTGTCTGCTGAGGAGCAGATTTAATCAAGTGCAGTTTAACCTAGTTATTTAAACCACATTCTTGGCAGAGTAGTAAACTGAAATAGGGATGCCCCCTCCTAAACCTGGTTCTGAATTGGGACAAGCTATAAATTACAGTACAAACTGCTTATAGTGATCACGTCTGTCCAGGTCAAATTGATCACTATAAGTGGATGATTATTGTAACCAAATTCTTTTTGTTGTGCATCATTTCTCATGCAGATTACCATCTAATTGACGTGTATATTTATTACATGAATACAAAGTAATGAAACAGACCGCTTTGCTATTTACTGGCTTTCTGCAAATTCTTCTGCCTTTTCCCTCACCGAGGGTGAGACATTGCCGCTTTTGGCTGCCACCGCATCGCGGGCAGCACATGCAGATGAACGGCGCCCCTTTGCCGGGGCTCCTCGTTCGGTCACCCGGTGAGCGGCATGGAGGAAGGCTGTTTGTCTGCATGTGCTGCATGTGCTGCATGTGCTGCATGTGCTGCATGTGCTGCATGTGCTGCGGTGCCGCAGAGCCGATTGAGGATCGACGGAGTTTCACTGTGGGGGCATTGTGTGACCAGGCATTATCAATCCACTTGACGAGGGCGGCTTCCACCACGGGTGCTTTCCCCCGTGTGCATTCGTCTTTCATTCAGAGTAAATTACTTTGTTTTTCTCGTCATGATATCAATGTGCACGCAGCGCCAGCCTCAGGTAGCCAGCCAGAAAGCAAACGTTCTGCCAGGCAAAGTATCAAGGGAGTAAAGTAAACAAGACTCGGTCAAAACCGAGTATATGGGTAGACCGTGTATGGTCAGTCTGTGAATTTGTGGCTAAATTGTTGCACAAATAGTCAGTGGTCATGTTTATAATGTTAAATCCAGCGCTACATGTCCACCAAGTCCGGTGAGGACACTAGGAGACGCGCTGCTCCACTCAACTGGCCGTTCAAGTGGTGACGTACCCTCTCGTGGAATGCACCCGATTGTTTCCTGGTTTTCTGCTTGCTATTTCAAACAGGAAAGAACATAGCGGCCTACACGTAAACTTTATTCCATCTAAACAATCCACCGAAAATCTACTTCTGAAAACATTTTAATCGAGAAATAGGCTAGTGTTATTTAGTAGCTGAATCTCGTTTCATTTTTAGAACTAGATCGCCTAGTTTGACAGCCTGGTCCAGGTTTTGGGAGCCGGACGCGTCGCGCTGGATGGGTTCATTTGCGTAAAGGACTGTTCCCCGCCTTTTCATTTTGAGAGTGCAATGGCCAATGAGGAAACTCCAACACTCGGCCGACCAGTCAGTCACTCAGTGACAGACTTTTACGTTTGTAGGGCTGGCCCTCTGCGGTCCAGCCAAAAACAAAACAAATATTCAACTAACATTATTCTAACCTAGTTTTAAAATGTTTTTCCATTTGTATAGGAATGATTCTGACCCAAACTTTTTTTTTTTATCTACGGTTTCCTTTGTAGATAAACCACTGTACTTGAAGAAACCAGGGAGTGAGATTAGCGGATCAGAAAATATGGTTTTGGTGTAATTTATGGTCTGTGTGGATGTTTGCAGGGGTGGTGAGGCCTAGGGATGCCAAGATCATGTTTTTTGTATTTTTTTATCCCGATCTGAAAATGAGAAGCTGCTCCCTGAATGTTCTGTAAACTGCTCTAATAAGAGACGAGGGATAACAGATTTATGACCCTCTGCTTTATTGTAGCAGATACCAATCCTTTAAAATATGCCTTGAATCAGCTCCGATATGGCTGGGTACGACCCTAATGAGGCTCTTACCACACACACACACACAACAAGATTAACATCTTTTCACATCCTCCATAGGTCACCTTCTGGTCTAGGTGGCCAAGATTACATCAAAAAATAAAACCTGTTCTTTGAGATGTGGCAGCATAGTCTTTTGAGCCCCAGGTAACACTCTGGTGTGTGGTTCTGCTTCTGTCTGATTGTACGCCTGCAGGAGAGAACAGGAGTGCAGATGATAATGATTCAGGATGACCCCATGCCCACCGGAGCAGACAAGCCCCTGAGAATCACTGGGGATCCCCACAAAGTGCAGGTCGGTCTCAGAGGAGCTCAGTGTGTGCCGCTAGCTCTCAACTTTACACTCGATTTTACACATTTTATCCTTGTTACACTACACTATACCAGTGTTCCAGTCAAACATTTGCTTTCTTTTTATTGACCATTCCAGCTGGGCATTTATGCTTCACATTCTTTGTTAAAAATGTTTGTTTTTTTAATAAAGATTTTGTCTTTCAATCTTCTTTATAGCAAGCTCGTGAACTTGTGGTGAAGCTCATCCGAGACAAGGACCAAGGAGACTTCAGGGTTGGCAGGGCAGACTTTGGATCCAAAATGGGGGGAAGCAGTCTGGATGTAAGAGCTTTTTAAATACTGAACAGCTAAGATAATGTGATTTTAGTTATTCACATGAGGGAATTTTTGTAAACAATGGAGTGAAAATCCATATTTATACTAGAAAAGAAGTGTAGTAGTTCCTGAAAGTTGTTGCTGTGAAGCTCTGTAGGTTTGTACCTAAAGGTTCGTTTTGATTGTGGATATAGTTCACTTTAATAGTGTAAATAAGTGTACAAATATTACCACTACACACATTTTATTAATTATTATTCAGTTTAGTTTAATTATTATTTGTACACATTTGCATTGTTTCAATCATTCAGTTTATGTGAGAGTTTTGTTGTTGTTTAACCTGATATACTGAAATAGAAATACAGACATCTGTTAAAAAAGAAAAGGATGAGGAAGAGAGAGAGAGAATTGTTGTAATCTTTTCTGAATTCTTTCTGTCCTCATCGTCCAGGTGGTTGTGCCCAGATTCGCCGTCGGCATCATCATCGGCAGGAACGGAGAGATGATCAAGAAGATTCAGAACGATGCGGGGGTCAGGATCCAGTTCAAACAAGGTAAGAAGATGAAACAAGACCTGATGTTGGCAATCAAGTAAAGTACAAATTTTGGTTTGGGAATAGAAACAAGTTTGACTCATCTGGCCTGGTTTGGTGGGATTCTGAGTACTTGATGGCTGATCTTTATTCCAGTCCAATAATATGAAAGTTCAGCATTTTTTCCTACTTACTCACTACTCACTCGAGCTGTGAAATCCAACCTGCAAGCAACTAAAGTTAAAAAAATATCACCAGGCTTTTCCTTCTTTTACTTAATTACTTGCATTTAAAGGTAGGGTCGGTAGTGCTGTTCAAATACATTGTTTGTTATATTAGTTGAAATTCTCATTACATCCCGACAGCAATCAATAAATCAAATGCTCTGATTTAAAAAAAAAAAAAAAAAAGGAGAAAAAAATGTTATCTGTAATAAACCCGTCCAATCATTTCTGGGCTCGGTTTTTAGTTTGAATCATTTTTAAAATCTAGTGTACTCTTGCTAGTTTCTCAGAATTACCGACCCCACATTAATTCACTCGGAATTAAATACGTATGCAATCTTAGAGCAGTTGAAGACCTTTTGTGTCCCTTGTGTTTGTCGTCCAGATGATGGAGTCAGTCCTGACCGAGTTGCTCAGGTGATGGGCCAGCCCGACCACTGCCACCATGCGGTCCACCTCATCAATGAACTGGTTCAAACTGCTCAGGTTTGTGCTTCTGCTTTGTCCCCTCTGTTTACATTGCTCCAGTTAATTCATTTTTAGTGGGAAAACAGAGCAGCAATAAGTAATGCCAAGACACATTATGTTAATAATTAGGAAAATGATGCAACCCAACATAGGAAAAACTAAACTAAGTTTCTTACATTGGTTTTAAAAATGGAGAGTGCCAAGGTTAAATATCCATTAACAGTTTCCACTCCACCCCTCTATTTCATGGACCCTTTTTTTGCCTTTTTTAGGAGGGTACAGGGGGTCTTTAGGGGGAGATAGCAGGTCAGCAGTATACCGTATGTCACATAGAAGTTGTGTACATCATCTGAAAGCTGGGAACCTGAAGATTAGTTTGAGTTGCAGCTCAAGTTGTTCTAGTCATAAATCATAAATAAAAAAATAATTAATTAATTACTTCAAATCGTTTTTGAAAGTGTATAAGGGTTTAGAACATTATGATAGAAGTATATGATGACCATTCCCATGCTCCATTATGTCTCATAAGTTGTTGCAGCAATTTTTGAGTTGATTGATACCATTTGTTACACAGATTTGGTGCTAAATTTAAACCTTTTTTTTTTACTACTACTATGGGGACTAACATCATCACACATGAATACAATTGGGCTCATTGGATCCACAAGAGTCTCAGCTTTCCAGTCATACCCAATTTATGCAGACTGTTTAGGGACCCCAGTATGCAGAAATATATATAGTAATATATAGTTTTTGCCCCAAACTGCATGTGATTATCATAAAGTGGGCATGTCTGTAAAGGGGAGACTCGTGGGTACCCATAGAACCCATTTTCATTCGCATATCTTGAGGTCAGAGGTCAAGGGACCCCTTTGAAAATCGCCATACCATCCTCGCCAAAATTTAGTGCGACTTCGTAGTGTTATTTAGCGATCTCACCGACATGCTAGCATGACAAGGTTGGTACCAATGGATTCCTTAAGTTCTAGTTTCATAGTTTTTGATACCAGTACCTTCACTCTAGCTCTAAAGCCTGCAGCTACAGCCTCTGAAAAAAGTAAAGTCGGACAAGGGCGCCTTCGCCCTCGAGGTTAAATGAGAATCTCTAAATTGGAAGCAATTTCTTTCCAGCAAACTGTTTGTGTCAAAAAAAAAATAATTCTTGTTTCCCTTCCTGTAGGAGCGAGATGGGTTTGGAGGTGGTGTAATGGGACGTCGAGGGCGAAGTGACTGTAACATGGGAGGCTCTGGAGGACTGCAGGAGGTGACATATGCAGTACCTGCTGACAAGTGTGGACTAGTGATTGGCAAAGGTAAGGAACATGTTTTTATTAGTTGATTTAAACGTCTATTGTTGTAAGCACCTTATTGAACTGTTTTGGTTGTGCTTTGAATGTATAGCCAAGACTTTTTTTTTGTCATTAGCTTATTAAAAAGGTGCTGTGATGTGTGAGCGTGCCTGGTTTAATAGGTTTCTTGCTGTCTGAGAGAAATAATACAGAGTCTAGGAATAGACGCATATATTTTTAAGCACTGGCCCCACAGGTCACCAAGACCCTAAATTTGGTGGCACAAATGTAAACTTTTGTAAAAACAATACAGAAAAGGCAATTTGATGCAACTTAACACAGCCTTCCTTAACTGTGACGTTAACAGAATGAAAATATGTAATTTATTTAGATTGAAAACTCAACTTCTTTGTTCTCTCTCAGTCTCTTAGTGCTCACACAACAAAGATACACAGTTTATCTTTTTCACATAAAACACAATTCAAATGATTAGGAAATAAGTGGTAGTATTTTTATGTAAATATTTGCTTTGATTAAAAAAATCTTGGCATCAATAGTTTTAATTATGTTTTATAAGCTGCTTTAAGAGCTAGTGTTATGAAGTTAAACAAGTCATAATTCCCTCTCTAATATCTATTTTGTATTGCTGTGAAAACATCTCCTTCAAACTGTATTTATTCAAGTTTCTCGACCAGTCACTTGCGCTTGCTTGCGTCACTTTCAGTATGCAGTTTATGGTGAGGACAAGGACACGCAGCCTCATTCTCAAGAGAGACCTGATAAAACTTGGTGGCCACAGAAGGCCACCTACAGCGGACATTTGGTGGCCACAGAGTAACTTTTTGATGCCATTCGACCACGGTTAATGTCGAACCCTTGAGTCCAATATGAACAGTCTTAATAGAGAGTATATCCAACTCGCCAGATTGCCTTTTTCCCTTTAATAACTGAATGGTGTTTGGTGTTCTGCCGCTGCGTGAAACTGATGAGAAGAGGGGGGGGGCGAGTGACCACCCTCCTATTCTCTCTCCAGGGCTCATGTATACAGCACAAGTGGCATTCATTGGCTTCACTAAGGGCTTAATGACGGGGATAATGCGTGTAATGTGACATTAATTGTTAAAGGTGCATAATAACAGCCCTCAATCATGTGGAAGGCTGCCTGGCATCTAATGAGGGTCTTTCAGCCCGATAGAGTGCAGCGAGGGAATGAATAGGAGGAATTAGCTTATTGGCTATTCATGCCCACTCTATTGCCAGCTATTTAAAAGTCATTGACCATTGCATTGGAAGGAGCTTGTGTGTGTGAGCGTAGTGTGTGTGCATGCATGTCGCCTCGGTGTGTGTGTGTGTGTGTGCGTGCAGTTGTGGGCGGGTTCGGAGTGGGCCTCTTTACCTAAGATAAAAACATGGCAATAGAAATGTCAAGTGGCTTTTGTGCATGTAGTGGGGCGAGGGAAACAAATAAACCTGGGCGTTGCGTCCCCCTCTCTGTGCATTAGCATATGAAGTGGGCCAATATGGTGGAGATGGCGGTGGGTCTGGGTGCTGTCAGCCGTCCCTTAAAGGGTGCGGTGATTAATATCTTTACGATGCCATATGCAGCCCGTTGCCCCTCCGTTTTGACCCCCTACACACTGACGCACACACACACACAGCTTGATGAATCAAGCCACCCACCAACCTGCTCAGACTTTATTACAGACGTGAATTCAGTGCCGTAACAAACATCAACTACAACTTTACTCGTGAATTCTGACCTAAAAAAAATCTAAATTCAAAGGTGCACTTACTAGGTTTTCCAGTGCTTTCAGTCGCATTTCACAGCAGATGGTTGAAAATTGAAATTTGCTTGTTTGGAAGCTTTGGAAAAAAATCAATGAGTTGACCTCATGTTAAGATTTCTTTGTCAAACTACTGCTTCAAAGGTCAAGAATGAACTTTCACACTATACCCATGATGATTAAAAGAAATGGATTTAAATCTAACCTAACATTATCTAAACTTGGTTTCTCACGTTTCAGTTTGATATATCTGTACTCGTCTGTCCCTTTAGATAAGTAGTTTTTTCCACTGCCATGACATGCAACAAACAAAGAGGACACCGGATTCGTCTGTACTGCAGGTTGATTTTCATCTCTTCAGTGTACGCCGGGGCCAAAATTGAATGTTTTTCTTTATTGCCTTTAAGTGGAATTGTATTGTGATGTTACGTTACTGTTTTACAAAATTAAAGATTGGGTCGAGGATGTTGCAAAGCTAGCAGAATTTGAATGTAGCATCGTCTCAGGAGCTCCGTCTAAACCCCCCCCCCTCCCCTCGGGGCTCCTTCCATGGCAACGCCCCCCCACACACATGCACGAGCACCGCCGCATCGTAACTACTTCACAGAGCGGAGAGAGGACCTCAACTCAACAACGCTTCCTCATGACAAGGAACCGCGGCAGTGCTACTGCAGGGCTTAGTTTTCTCTTCCATTCTCCAGTAAACGAGCGGCGGCGACACGCTTTGAGTTCAGGCTGGTGCACGCCAAGGGTAGAGTACGAGCAGGGAGGCAGTGAGGCATCTGATTGGTTCTTTCCAAGCGGACCTCGAGGCAGTGATTGGTAGACGTTTTTACAGGATTACAGCAGCTACAGATGACGGCTCTTTTCCGGTCCTTTTTCAGAGCTCATCAGTAACGAATCGCTGTCGGGGTGTAAACACCATTTCAACCAATATAACAAATAGTGTATACTGGATAACATCGTCAACCCTGCCTTTAAGTCACCAAATTAATGTAAATGGTAATTAAAAAGTGACAAATGAAGTGTAAAGTTAGATTTTATGTGACTCAGCAGGTAGAGGAGGACGTATTGATCACAGGGTTTGTGGTTCAAATCCCCAGCTCCTCCTGTCCACATGTTGAAGTGTCCTTGGATAGAGACAGATCCCCCAATTGAGGAGTTTGATCGTTCTCTCCGTTGGGATTTCGTCAGGTTTCCTCCCACAGTCCAAATACAGGCAGGTTAGGTGGATTGGCGACTCATGAATTTCCCGTGAATGGTTGTCTATGTATCGGCCCTGTGATAGACTGGGGACCTGTCCAGGGCGTACCCCGCCTCTCTCCCAATGACAGCTGGGACCGGCTCCAACCCCCCCCACAACCCTCTAAAGAATAAGTGGATAAATGGATAGATAGATAGATAAATGGATAGATGGTTAATGTTCAATGAATTGATTAATCTACGGATCATTTCAGCTCTACAACAGGGTATAAGACAGAGCGAGCTTATAGGAGCTCCTAATTGACACAGTGAAAAGTACACAGACTAATTGAATAAACAAACTAGACTTTTCCTTTCTTTAAGTCCGTCAAATAGAGGGTTATCATTGGAAAAACAATGAGCAACCAAATTTAAACCTATTTCTTTCATGGTGGAGGGTACTAATCATGTCTTTCCTGATATACATTGATTATTAAAATACTCTTCTCAATATCATATTGATTTCAACCGTACTGCCCACCCCTAGTTTGATGTAAAGCTGCTGTTTCCTTGTTACACATTCTGCTAATGTTATTTTCCCTTGAGGCCTGAGAGTTTTTCCCCACCAGCAGCTAACCAGTCCGTTGGCTTCGCCTTGAATGCCGTCACCAGTTGCACTTTTGTATCCCCTCCTTTTCTCCAGCTCACTAAACCAGTCTCATTAATAAGGCCCGTATTATCTGCCCTCACTACAGCCCAGTCCATGAAATGAATAGTCGGGGTCTTCATTGCACTCTGCTGTCTGACTAGAAGAGCTCATAATGGCTTCATTAAGGCAGAAGTTTCATTTGGTTGACAATGGGTTAATGGCCCATGTGCAGTCTGTTGGCAGCAAGGAATAGGCCGCGGGAGGAGGAGAGGTTTTTGATGAGCGTTTTCATTCGGAGGTCAGCCAGGGTCATCCGAGTGTCAGCCACAAGTGAACAAATGTGTAATTGATGTTGGGACAGCCCCGGTGTCCCCCCGGGAAGCACCCTCAGCCTTTTTCGTTCAGATGGGTATTGTGGGGGGTGGGGGGGTCTATATGCCCCCCGTTCACTCCCTCCTCTCATCACAGAGGACAACACCGAGTCAAGAATGAAAAGGCTAAAAGAGACAAACGATATCCCAGAAGGAGGATACGCTTCAATTTTGGCCCTTTTCTCCTGCCAGCTATGTTTCATTTCTCCCTGCTGGTGTAATTGCTCTCCCCACACGTCGGGAAGCTGGCATCTGATGCCGCGGAGGGGGGGAGGTGTGCAGGAGATGTCTCCTTTTGTTTCCTGATTTGCATGGATGTTACCGCAGAATGGTAGATAAGTGGTGAGACACAAGCCAGAGTCTTCATAAGGTAGCACTATCGCACCACTTTAGTCAAGTGAGTCAGTGTGATGCCAGTGGAGGAAAGTTTGGCTTAATGCCACATTAGATTGTAGAATAACTTACTCATTAAGTGTTCACATCTTTGGACAACTTAAGACAGTTGTAGGATTACAAACTTGGTCAAGTTGGGGTTAAAAATACTGTGCATTGACCATGTAACACTATATGCATTACATTTAGAGCTGGGCGATAATTCAATATGATTTATGGTGTCTCAGTGGAATCGTATCGTGATTAAATCATATATCAAGATATCTTGATGCACAATTATGTCGTCTAAATTCATAATAACAAGCACATACTAACTCAAATTTCTCCGAAAATCTGATTTAAAAATAGGCTTTGCCATGTGGTCATTTCATATAGGCTATTTATTTATTGAATTACCAGAAAACATGCTATATCGTGATATATAATGTTATCGAGATATGAAATTACCCATATTGGTATAGAAGATTTTGGCCATATCACCCAGCCGTAATTACATTTAGGTTTAATTACATCTAACAAGACTTTTGCTGACGGCTGAAATGTAACTTTAGGTCGAGCTGAACAAGGAATAATTCAACAACAACGTTATGATGGAGAGAACTCGGCCAAAGAAAGAGATGTAGCATCCCCAAATTCTGACATCAGAAATGTGAAAGTTTCAGGTGCTGTTTGCAGTCTGACAAGCAGTTCATCTTATATGTTAACACCCGTGTTGTGAAAATCTTATGTAAGCCACATACAAAAACAGATGATCGTATGTATGGTTTAGAAACTTAAACGATTAGTTGATTAACTATTTTGATAATCGTCTAATCATTGAAGCAGTTTTCACCAATTCCTGGTTGTCAAATTTGAGGATTTGCTGTTTTACTTTGTCTTTTGTGATAGTTAAGAAATTTTCCTGAAGTTTGACATTTGGTCAATCAACAAAAGAAATGTGATGACGTCCCTTTGTGCTCTAATTTTTCTGTATTTTGCGACATATTTTAGACCGAGAAAATAATTGGCAGATTAATCAGTAAAGAAAATAATTGTTAGTTGCAGCCCTAGTTAAATATTCACTTTTTGCTTGCTTCTCTTCCAGGTGGGGAAACCATCAAGAACATCAAAGAGCAGTCTCGTGCCCACGTGGAGCTACAGAGAAACCCGCCGCCCAACACCGACCCCAACGTGCGCATCTTCTCCATCCGAGGCACCCCTCAGCAGTTGGAAAAGGCTCGCCAGCTGATCGATGAGAGAATTGGGGTAGGTGGTCTGGCTCTGGCCCAAAACACTATTGTCTGGCCTGATATTCATGAGCGCACATGTCAATGCGGAGAGCTGCCGGGTTGCTGTGGTGCTGGTGGCCAGCAGGATGTCACCAGGGGTTAAACATAAAGAATCCATCAAATGGACTTAATGGAGTGCATCAGCGCCCGGCCCTGCCCTCTGACCTTGCCTGTTGGCTCTCTTTTAAACACAAGTGTGGTCTCTCACTCGCCTCCTCTTCCCTTTCTCTGCTCTAGGGCCCAGGAATGGGGGGCAACAGCAGCTTCGGCATGAATCCCTACAACCAAGGACCAACCACTCCTCCTCAACAGTAAGCTTCAATTTCTCTCCAAACCCTCTCACATTTTCATGTCTTACAGGTCAAATGCATACTGATAAAGTGTACGGGTGGGATTTACCAGAGGCCCCACGATACAATATCATCCCAATACTTAAGTCATGATACAAACTTATTGCGATTTTAAACATTTTGTGATATGCTGAGTTTTGCAATAAGATTTATTGCAATTTATTACCTTTTTTCAACTGGAAATTATTCAGTTTGTCAACAGCTTTTTTTTTATGTAATAAGATACAGTTTTCACTCTGTTCATCTCAGAGTTTTCATTCACATATCCCAGAGGTCAAGTGACCCCTTTGAAAATGACCGTGCCAGTTTTCCCCGACAAAATTTAGCATAACTTTGGAACGTTATTTAGCGTTCTTCCAACAAGCTAACATAACATGGTTGGTACCAATGGATTCCTTAGGTTTTCTAGGTTCATATGATACCAGTATCTTCACTCAAGCTTTAAAACTGAGCCCGCTACAACTTCTGAAAGACAGAGTAGCGGCCGGATTGTTAAGAGTTTATATAATAACAGATCGATACTTGACGTCCGTGTATCGATACAATATTGCCACGTAGAATATCGTGATACTATGCTGTAACGATTTTTCACCCCATCTCTAATAAAGTGTAATACAGTGTCTTCAGTAAAAAAAAATTGATTGTCAGGTTTATTACTAACATTGAATTGTCTTTTTGTTTTACATAAGTGGGGCTCAGACCTTCATGACCGGAGGATGGGGTACAACCTTTCAGATATGGCAGCCTCAAGGCCAACAGGACCACAGTAAGTAAAATGCACTAAGAACTATTCTAGCTGCTAAAGCTACCTGACCAGATATCAATAGAGAGGCGAAGTACCGCCCCTTCCGGTGGACCGCCATGGGACCTTATTTTGGAAAAAATATGAACGATTGTCAACGACGAGAGACGGACTAATCTCTTGATCCCATTTGAATTGCGCCATGAATCACACACATGACGTTTGTCAATTTAAAAGATAATTTTGCAAGTCAAAGTCGCAGTTTGTTGTAAAACTGTAAAGTATAAGACTGTAAAAATACTTCATTAGAAAGATTACACAACCAAAAGTCATGTAAGGGTCTCGCTCGTTCTTTCACTTCCCGGCTGATAAAAAGACCAGGGGTCGCTGGAACATAGCTAAGTTCGCTAGCTAGCTAGTGATGGTATATTGTGCGAGACAATGAGATGTAGTTCCCTGAGAGGTTTTAGACAAATGATACTACGACAAACTGAGACTTTCCTGACTTGCAAAATTATGTTTTAAATTGACAAACATCACATTTGTGATTCATGATTCAATTCAAACGGCATCAAAAAATCATTTGTCTCTCACAGTTGACTACTGTACATATTTTTTTCCAAAATAAGGTCCCATGAGGGACACTGGAAGGGGCGGGACTTCGCCTCTATAGAAATCTGATTCTTTCCCAGCTCGATAATTTTGGTCAATGAGGGAACAAAAAAAACGACCCATGAATTTGGCTCTGGAAGCACAGTCAGGCTAGTTTTATCACTGAGCGTATTCAAAGTTTTCAGCAGGCTGGAATAAGATGGTCGCGCTCCCTGTGGCTAACCACCTCTTTCCTGTACAGACAGATTTTAAATTTGCTGTCGGATGGAAATCATTAGGAAACGGATGAGAGCGGGAGGTGAAAAGGGGAAAAGCAAAGCCCGCTCTCAGTAACTCTGGTGGTGTTATCTGTGTCTGGTTTCAGGTCACAATGGATCCCAGACGAGCCAGATGGACTTGCAGTATTATAAAAAGCTAGGCAAGAGAAAAGGATATTTATTCTACAATCTTGTTCCACAGAAGTTTAAATTTAATTCTTATTTTTTTCTTATATACACTTTGTTCACAAAAAGCCTGATGAAATCATGCATTTACTCACCATATTGGAAAGCTTTATTAGCATAAATCCTGCTTCTAATTTTAGTGTAAAACTCTGGTCACTTAAACTGAGGGGAACAGCTGTATTTAAGATTTGTATTATGTTGCAACTCTCCTTCTGTTTGTTTTCAGGTCAAGCCCAACAAAACCAAGCCCAGAGCAGTGCTCCTGAATACAACAAGAATTGGGGTGAGTACTTGTGGAAGTATTTTAGATTAAAGTTTGAGCTCAAACCTGCAGATGTGACATTTCGTTTCCTTGATTCCTGCTCTTCTGTTTCTCACTGTTGGATTGTTTTCTCCTCTTCAGGCCAGACAGCTGGTCCTACATCTCAGCAGACCTCTAATCCTGACTACAACGCCTGGGTTGACTTCTACAGACAGCCGATGGCCTACTTCAACCAGGGCGCACAGCAGACACAAGCCCCTGGCCTTCAGGTGAGAACCAACTCCGGTTTCACAGCTTTGTTCACAGGACAGATGTGTCAGAGTGAGGATGGTAGTTTTTTTTCTTATTGTCAACAAATCCCATAAAAAAGACCAAAACCAATAATGTTAGTCCGTTTCTCTCTCTGACTTTTACTTTGAAGATATAAGTCTTTAAAATTGTATCGTTGTTTGCGTGATCTTGTTAAAATTGATCTAAAATAAAAACCATAATAGCTAGAGCATTCATTCTATTTGCAGCAGAAAGCTAAGGCTTCTGTATTTTCGCGTCATCACGTTGTACGCTCATGATGACGTCATTACGTTATGTGACATGCTGAACGTAATGAAACTATCAGAACGCCTGTGCACTCGATCTGCTCATAAAAATGAGCATATCTCAAAAACTAAAAAAAATGCATAGTTCAAATAACTTATGGAGTGTTAAGAAATATTATGTTCATGTTTCTACATTTAGAAATCCTCTGGATCAATATGTTGTGTGTTTATTTAGTAACATTTTATGAAAAAACATGTTTGATGTTTGTGGTTTTTTTTATTATTTATGACACAATTTCAGTACTTTTATCAGTTATTTTGGTTTAATGACTTGTGTAACTTTGTACCTTAAGTTGTACAGATTTTAGGGATATGAAGCATTTAAAGATACTCCAAGAAATGACATCATCATAAGAAAAAATAAGTAGGCACTGGCCTAGAGTTTAAAGGGTTAAAAACAGCTCACAAATGTATAGTTACATTTTTAAAAAGGCGCAGTCACTTCCTACAACAGCTTTGAGCTGCAATTATTAACAAATTTTACTTTAAAACAAGAGTAAAGATGAGATGATTTGTGGATTGACAGAAAATTAATCTGCAACTACTTTTATAATCTCTTAATCTGTGAAAGGAAATATGTTTTTTATAGTTTTTGGACATCAATGGAGCTCCATGGCACAATTCCTACTGGTGGGGTTTGTTGACATTAATAATATATAAAATATCACCAGACTTTTCCTTTTAAACTCCAAACTAGGGCTGCAACTAATGATTATTTTCATTGTCGATTAATCTGTTGATTATTTTCTTGATTAATTGATTAGTTGTTTGGTCTATAAAATGGTGAAAAATGTTGATCAAGATGACGTCCTCAAATGTCTTGTTTTGTCTACAACTCAAAGATATTCAGTTTACTGTCATAGAGGAGTAAAGAAACCAGAAAATATTCACATTTAAGAAGCTGGAATCAGAGAATTGACATTTTGTTCTTTAAAAAATGACTCAAACCGATTAATCGATTATCAAAATATAGTTGCTGATTAATTTAACCCTCATCCTACCAACCTATTTAACATTCAAGAGCTACCGACTGTGGTCCCCGGGGACCCCGAGAATAAACTACTACAAAATGTTATCTTATTTCTTCTCTAAACATTATTAGTTATGTAATTAATGTCATCTGAAGAAAAAACAGAACAGAACAAAGTCATGAAAAATTGCAGTGATAGAATAAAGCACCTGTGAGATATGATAAAGTAGACCCCTGGGGTCTGCGGGGACCCCAGTTGGTAGGACGAGGGTTAATAGTTGACGACTAATCGATTAATCCTTGCAGCTCAACAAATGTCAGTGGAATCAGCTGCGATATGGGTGTGTATATATTCAGTATACATATATATTGTGAGAAATGATGAACAAACTGGTTTTATTCTCCAGGATCATTAGGAGAAGTCGCCCAGGTGAAAGACTTGAATCACTGAGGATGAAAACAACCCTTTTTTAACGGAGGGGGTTCTAGATTTGCAACGCCTTGAAGACTTTTTTTCTTAGTGAGAAACACTAGCTGTAGAATGACTTATATGATAAAGTAATATTTCTAAAAATCAGGAACAGTTATTTGTTACTAAATGCTTGTGTACACTGTTATTTTGGATAGACAGTATCTGGGATCCCTTTTTGGACTTGAGAGAGCTGTTTCGTTTTTCTATATTTTCCTGTCTTTGACTCAGATTGTACCGCCAAAATGAACCCAAGAGTTGTAACATTTCAAAAGGCAATATGATCTATTTTTTCTAGTTATGTTGAAATGAATCCATGATTATGTGCTTAGCAGTCTTGAATACCATTTGTCATATGTCATAAGATGTTTAAAAGCGCGTGTGTTAAAATGTTTTCCTTTTACATAATTCAGTGAAATGAAACTGTGATGTTTTGTTACAGGAAATGTATTTTTGTTACAAGGTTTAAAACACGGATTAATGTCAGCCAGTGGCAATAGCTCTAATTTAATTCCTCTTGTGCATTGTATGCTGTTTTTCATTGTCATTTTATTGTACTCTGGTTTAAAGAAAAGGTGCAATATCTTATTTCACTTTTGAAACAAAGATGGGTTCTCTAATATTTTGACAGACTTTTAACTTGTAGTTTTAAGGTGTTTTTTTTTTTTTCAAATGGAAATGTCATGGATAATTTATTACAATTATCTGATATGATAGGATTTAGGGGGATGTTGCAAATAGCTTTTTTGCCTTTGCTACCTTGTAAAACTATGTATATATGCTCATATATTTGACTGTTAATTTAAAATATATATGTTTCATATATATATACTTATATAAAAATTATTTTTTTTTTCCTGTGATCAGTGTTGCAGGAAAATTGTCCCTCTTTTTCTGTTCTGTTTTCATACTGAAAATGTTCAAAGATTGTGAATGTGTGATTTGAAATTTGATGTTGCATCTTGTTATGAAGAAAAATAAGAAGTGGTAGATTTTTGTGTATGTTCTGTACCTGAGCTATTCAAGACTGCTAAGCCTCTGTACTTCTACCTGTGTAATAATTAATATAGTATTTTTATGTTTTAAGTATTATGATCAAAAACTGTCTTTATTTGGTACCTCCCAGTTCACCAACGCTCCACTGAGCCCTCGCCGTGGGCTCAGTGGAGCGTTGGACTCAGTCCAATGCTAATAACTTTTTAATTAATTTTTTATTTCTTTGTGTGATCTAATATAATGCTATAAATGATGCATCATTATGGAAAAATGATTCTGGTATTAACGTCATTTCTTAATGAAAAGGGATATAATTTCAAAATGTCTAATTATGGTGTTTTTTTTTTCCTTATGTGTACAGTTAACCATGTATTAAAAACATCCAGACTACCTTTATTGTGTATTGTTAAGCTGATTGACATATTATGAACATTTTTGTCTTTTGTTGTGATACAAAGTGAAACTTTGGGATGACACATAGAGGATATAAAGGCTAACTGTATGTTTTATAAGCAGAAAATCTATATTTTCTATAGTTTATTGCCAGTTCTCGCATTTAAATAAATTTTCCGCAAGCCTCTCTATCGTTAATGTTTTAACATTTAAGTACACATGAAGATGCGTCTTATCTAGGGCTGCAACTAGTGATTATTTCATTGTTGATTAATCTGTTGATTATTTTTTTCGACTAATTGATTAGTTGTTTGGTCTATAAAATGTTGATCAGTGTTTCCCAAAGCCCAAGATGACGTCCTCAAATGTCTTGTTTTGTCCACAACTCAAAGATATTCCGTTTACTGTCGGGGAATTTTGACTTTTTTTTTCTTTAAAAAATTACTCAAACATGAATTGATTATAATAGTTGGCGATTCATTTAATAGTTGACAACTAATCGATTAATCGTTGCAGAATAACCGCAAATGCATATTATTTCTGCATCTTGAGAGATTTACAACTCAAAATCTATCATATACATACAGTATATCTTAAATATTTTAACAAATGGAAAAAATAAGAAATTAATGTTGTATCTGTCTTTAGAAAATTGGTGCCCCTCATTCTTTACACCTGACTTTATGGGTGAATTTGGTATGTACGTATATGAGCTTTAATACCACATCTGTCTGGTATCGGCATCCATATCTGAACCTGTTTCTTTACAGCACTGTCAGATGAGGTTTCAGGTGTAATGATTGCCACAATGAAAATTTAAAGTTGACTCTCTTCTCATTATTATTTTCTTCAGACAGATTGTGTTTCATGTTGTGGCCACTTCAGAATTGGGTTTGTTTTTCCGAATACTATGTTTAATGACACATTTCAATCTCTGCTTTGCTCAATAGCTGCAGATTTCATACACTTCGGTGTCTCATTCCTCCCTAAACAATCCATGTAACATTTCCATCCTTTCACTCCTTGCACATGGTGACTGTCCACCAGCAGCAGAAGCAGCACATCATCCCTCAGCTCTCCTGTCCATCTCCCCCCCCCCCCCCCCAGACCCCCCTCCAGCTTTGTCACTGCACATCTTTGCACTCAGCAGGGAGACTCCTGCCACAGTGGACCTTGCGCGGCCCCATACCGTCCACTGCATTGATGCAGTGCAGCTGTTTCCAAATCCAGCCCTTGATTTTGATCCTCTTCCTTCTTTCTTTAACGCTGCGTCCCCGAGGACACTGCTGACCTGGTGGTCCTTTGTGACCATCTAATGATTTAGTTGTTCCAGGATCATTCGCAGACTGAGGTTGAGAGGCACGATTATTATTCATATAGACCATTCTTGGACACCTTTTTCTCCTTCAGGGGTTGAAGCATTTAAACCCTCGTTCATATAAGGAGGCATTTAGAGAAGGAGACAGTGAGACAAAATATTAAGTTTCAAATTTTAAAGCACTTTGAAGCAAATTTGTGATTTTATGCCAATTTGACTTGACTATTAGCTACAAAATATACAATGTAATGCAATTAAATAACAATCTATGACTACAAATTACCAAACATATCAATCAAGAATATTATACATTTAAAAAAAGTTGTTCCAAGAAAATAAGACACATTTGATTCAGCTGTTTTTGTTATTTTGTATATCTTATATTCAAACTCTTTAAAATAGATCTACTGCAGTTTCTGTAGGTGTGTGTTGTGTTTAGTGGTAGAAAGTTTTATTCAAGTACTGTACTTATAATATACTAGTATTTGCATTTTCTGCTACTTTATGGTTGTACTTTACTACAAATCTGTTTCAATTATTTTTTATTAGGAAGCATGTGCATATCACTAGTACAGACTTCTGTGAAGTGAATATCATGCCTCATTTCAGATATGTAACAACAGAAGACAAACAATACCAGGAACTAAAGGCAAAACAAGACAAAAAAAGAGACAATCAAACACACAAAAACATAAATAATAATAAAAAATAAACCCACATACTACTTTACTACAAATCTGAGGCAAATATTGCACATTTTACATTTCTGTCAGCTATAGTTACTACGAAATATTACTTACAAAATAATGATTAGCTTATAAAATATGGTGCATGAAGCAACAATAAAACATGATGGAAGGAGCCACTCACAATGAGTAGCCCACTTTTACTTTTGACACTTTAAATACATTCATCTGATAATACTTCTGTACTTTTTAGTTGAAGTTTAATCTTAAATGCTGACAATCTGAGCATCACTACTGAATATCTCCTCTTTATAGCAATGAATGTTTTTCTCATTGAGCCTTATTGATCTGTTTGGATTGTCTGCAGTGGCGGAAGAAGTATTCAGATGTTTCAGTAAAAGCAAGTACAAAAGTATCAGCATCAAAATATAGTAAAAGAACCAAAAGTAAAAGCACTCATTATGCAGAATGGACCATTTCAGAATAATATATGTTATTGGATTGTTATTATTGATGCATTAATGTGTAAGTATCACGAATGTTGCAGCTGGTAAAGGTGAAGCTAATTGAAATATAGAACATTAAATCATAATTTATAAGCTGATTATATTTTGTATTGATAATTTGAATTGGCAAAGCAATTAAAGCTGGCAGATAAATGTAGTGGAGTGGAAGTATAAAGTAACATAAATGGAATTACTCAAGTAGTTTTTTATCTGTGCATAAAATAAAACATAAGAGATGTACAATAGCATAAATAAATGCACAGGTGGGTTGAAAAACAAACAAACCCTGAGGGCTTTTAAAAGGAACCCACCTAACAATGAAGTTTGAGCTGTATTACAATTTACAAACAGATACAAATATTTTCAAAAATTTTATTTCCAAGCAAGAAATGCTGGAGAGAAAAAGACAGGAAGCTTATAAATAAATTAAAAAAACAAGATATAAGATAACAAATATTTGAACTTCTTTCATACACTGTATCCATCTCATTTACATACTCTGTCAACTAAAGTACAAGTAAGTCAAAATTGTACTTGAGTTAATGTGTTTAGTTACTTTTCGCCACTGGTTAAAAAGAAGAATATACAGTGAATCTAGTGCATGTGGAGTGTGGAGTTGAGTGATGATGAATGAATCCACTTTTCCAATTTAATATTTTAAGCTCAACAATTTAAAACCTGTTTTCCTCGCTGTGTAAATGAAGGTGCAGCTCCTCCACATCAGGCAGGTGTCCTGACTCCCCCCCCATGTCCTCCTGTCCAACAAGAGGGGGGGGGGGGGTGGGGGGGTGGGGAGGGTCTTCCTCCACCTCTCTCACCTTTGCAACAGATGAGCCGATCTTCCGTCTCCTCCACACTAAGGCAGCTACCTTAATCTGCTTTTAATGACCTGCGGAGGATCCCCGGAGACTCTGCGCTCTCTCCTCCCAGCTGGTTGGACCACAGCAGTTTGAACAAGTGTGTGTGTGAGTCTGAGTCACTGATTCATAATATGACTATGAATATTTGTGTGTGTTTTTATGGGGATTATTTATTTTAGCAGGATAAATTCTTATTTCTAAGGCGCAAAAAAAACATGAAAAAAAATGCAACTTTTCAAGCTAAATCTAATGATCTTATTCTATTTTATAATTCGCCTTATACTCTCAGTTATTTTGTCATTAAACTTTAAACGTTCACATGCATTATTTTAACATGACCGAGTCTATTTTCTCCATCTTTTCTTCTCTCCTGATAGGCGTTAAACTCTGCTATTTATCCACAAACAAACGCTTTTCTTTGATAGGTTTCCCACCAGCCCTTTGAAATAAAACAATTACCGCATTCTTTGTGCAATAATTGTCAATCATCCACATTAAATTGATAAGCTTTAAATGGACAGAATAATAGCTTAAATTGTTTTACAATGGAACAGCTAAGCAGGATGATTTGCTATTGCTGACATGCCCGCGGCTTTACTAGCTCCACATAATGCCATAGGTTAATGCATAAATAAGCAAATCAAATCCATGCGTTACCTCAATTCAATTCATTTAATTCCTCTTTAATAAAGAAGCGGCCCCACCCCCCTGTCCCCCCGCCATTTACCTCGGATTTGTGCGATGAATGCTATAAATGTAAATCAATCTAGATGAGAAAGAATCCCATTGAAAGCGCAGAGAAATTTCATCTGGGAAAAGGAGACAAATGTAGGAGGGGCCCGCTCATAAAAAGCAGCTGTTTCACAGTAATCTTTTTTCGTGCCCTGTCACTCACCTTGCCTTTTCACTATCTCCTCAGCTCAAAAAAAAACCCTCCGCTATTGTATTTAGTTGCCATATCTTCTTTCCCATTACATTGCCATAATCCATATTCGTCCAGAGAGAGAAAGAGAGAAAGAAAGAGAGAGAGAGCACAACTTGCCTATTTTTTCGGACAATCCCCTTGTAGTTGTTGGAGTGAAAAGAGGAGTGCATGGATGTCAAATTGGCCTCAAAACACCATGAAAGATTGATTTGCAGCACTTTTCAGGGCCCTGACATTACTTGGAGGGGAGCTGAATAGGAAACCTGTGAGCCGGGGATGGAATAAAGATGTCCTCTCTGCTGGAAAAGAAGGAAAACTGCCCATTTAGCCCCAGTCCATCAAGCCCGAAAAATAGGCAAGAGAGGAAAAAACACAGAGGACTGTGACTATAGAGAAGAAAAGGGCCGTATATACTCATCTAAACGTTGTCACAATACAGAGGGGGCTCCGAACATCCATGAATATTAAACCGCTTACCTCAACAAGGGCTTGAAGAAGTGAACCACGTCAAAGCAGCTTTGCATTTTTTGCATGTGAACAATGCTCTAAAAAAAAAAAACTCCACGTCGAGTTTGTTTCCATTCTTGTTATTCCCGCGCTAACTCCTCACAAAAAAAAATAATATTACCACCGCATGAATACCAAATGCATGAGAAAAAAATGGGCGAGCAACTCCCAGACTCAATGACCCACTTCTGTGGACAAAATCATTACTTACACTGAAAATGTTCTTTATTTTATCCGTTTTACACAGTGTTGCATTATTTTTAGTTATGCATGATTTTTAAACATAATGCATTTGTTTAAAAATGTGCTACAAAATTCAACCTGTTCATTATTTGCGCTATATTACAACCTTCTTGGGCTTTTTACGCACTTTAAACTTTCAATTATGAAGGTTTTCGATCTTAAAAATTACTCAGTTTTATTTATTTATTGTCATTTTAGCCAAGCAGCATGCATTTGCAGCTTTGCGCAAAAGTGTTGCATTAATTTAAAGCCCAGATAATTACTAAAAATAAAGTTTTGGCCACTCTTCTTCTCTCTGCTGCATGCGTTTTAATGTCTCTGCTGGTGTTGCGGTGCAGCGGGCAGGTCCACACGGTGAGGGGTGTGTCATTAATAAGTAATTAGACAGGGGTCACCCTAGCCACTTATATAAAGAGACCCTCACAGCCTGCAGGGCAGCTTTACGCACAGCCAGTTTGGAGCAGAAGGACGCACTGAGGAGCAGCTCTGGGTGTCCACCTCTTCTTCTACTCTTTTTTATCGCTCCACTTGCAGCTGCACCGCTGTTATCCTTCAGGGTTTTCTTTTTTTTTTTAATTTGCATCATGGGCTCCGTGCTACCCGCCGAAGCTTTGGCTCTCAAGTCTGGATTTAAGTGTCCGAGCCGCTCGCTGTCTGACGTGATCACCTCGGACATCCTGCACAGCTTCTTGTACGGCAGGTGGAGGAACGTGCTGGGCGAACACCTGGCGGAGGAGCGGCAGAGCGGCAGCGGCAGCAGCGGCAGCCCCAAGACCGCCTTCACCGCCGAGGTGCTGGCTCAGTCCTTCGTCGGAGGTAGGCTGGCATGCTGGTTTATTATGGGGCTATTTTATATTTTAGTGATTGTTTTATCATATTGTTAAGAATGATCGGAAGTTTTTCATTGCGGGTTTATAGACTATTTTTTAGTGATTTTACTGAAGTTAAATGTGTATTTTTTTTATGGAAATAAAAATCATGATTTGATTGCAGTTTTAATAATATATTTCTTACATTAGATCGTATGTAATTTCCTACAAATGTGTAGGCCTATCATTGTAATCCAAAAGATTTATTTTTATTATTTTTCCACTGACAGCTACATTTTTGTCACAATAATATCATCACATAATTTCGAGAAGGTCCCACATCCTGCACAAGAAACTAAAATAACTTTCCCTGTCCGTCTCACACATTTATTTCCCAAAGTTTCTCTCACTAACTTGTTGCTGTTTTTCCCACATTTTCCCTAATTTTGCTGCTTTTATTTCGACCCATTTAACGCGTTAACCCTTCCAGAGCTCCGAGACCTCGCGTTTAGAGGCTTGTTAGGCGTGTAACTGCCGCTGATTGAAAGACGCAGGGCATTAAATTCATTTGGTTAACTTTGTGCTTGACCTGGGAAAGTTTCCACTTAAACCTCGAGGAGAGAAAGGTTCCCTTTCTTTGAGGTGTCCCGGGTTTTTATCCCGCATTCATCAATCTCCGGACAGTCTCTTTTCCTCTCTTGGCAGCTATGGGGCTCCGGAGCTTTTCTCTTTCTCTCTCCTTAAAAGATTTGCTGTTCCTCGCATAATGCACCGTGAAGGCTAAATCTAATGCTATTCATTGCATGTCAACCATCTAATCGCCTTTCCATTTTTTTGTTGCAGAAATTCCTGAGTCTTTTAAACAAGTCCTCGTTTCATTCAGCGCAAATTTATTGCTACAAAGTTCTTAAAAGGATAATGAATTTGGAATTAGCCGTTTCTTTTCCAGTAAACTTTAATGAATATCACATCTGAAGCATGACAAATTGTTGGACCCTGGGCAATAGAGGACCATTTAACCCCCTCTCGGCTCGGCTTTTTTTCGCAGCCTAAAAAAAATCAAAAAAATCTTTGATTTTGACATTAAAGTAGCGCACGATTTTTTTCTTCTTTTTTCCCTTTCTGGTGCGGATGAAAATGCTTTCCGAGGGGGTTTCTCTGCACAACAAAAACGTTCAATTCAACCAGATAATCGAATTAAACGGAGGATAAGGTGTAGCTTAATATTTCGTGACTAAAATAAGATCCAGTCCATTTGCTGCTTTCAGGACTTTTCCAGCAATCATGTTTCATGAGACGCTTTGGCATCTTCTCAACCTGCTGAACAACACATTCTCGGCTTTATCGGAATTACATTTTTGTGCAGTTTTACGCATACTTTACGCACATTTTTTAGATCAATTTGATGCACAGTCTAGTTTTAGTTTCCATTTTGCATACTGACATTTTTTTCTTTATATGTTTGCAGAGGTGCAGAAGCTGTCCAGCCTGGTACTGCCCAGTGAAGTGATCATCGCTCAGAGCTCCATCCCTGGAGAAGGTCTGGGCATCTTCTCAAAGACCTGGATCAAAGCAGGAACCGAGATGGGCCCTTTCACAGGGAGAGTCCTGTCCCCTGAACACGTGGACCTGCTCAAAAATAACAACCTCATGTGGGAGGTGAGCTGAGACTTAAATTTCTGATGGACTTCATTCATTCAGCCTGCAGGACAGTAAGATCCTGGGTGTGTGCCTGTGCCAGAGTCAGTGTTTTATAACTTTCTTATGATGTTGTGTGCGCTCAGGTGTTCAATGAAGACGGCACGGTGCGCTACTTCATCGATGCCAGCCAGGAGGACCAACGCAGCTGGATGACTTACATAAAGTGCGCCCGGAACGAACAAGAGCAAAACCTGGAGGTGGTGCAGATCGGCAGCAGCATCTTCTACAAGGCGGTGGAGGTGAGAATTAACTTGAATTTTGTAAGAATAATACTGAAGGTCTGTAAACATTGACTGGGCCTTTGGTGACTTTATGGGGTTTTTCTTGACGAGCACCAACAATGTAAATATCTTTGAGAGCAGCGCCGCCTACTGGACAATGAAAATGTGATTTCTGTAATTCGGCTAAGTTGATTTGCATCAGTCACAGAGCAGCAAATTGGAATCACACATTGATTATCTGACCTTTGCCCTATTTCCCCCCCTTCCTCAGACCATCCCACCAGACCAGGAGCTTCTTGTCTGGTATGGAAACACTCACAACACATTCCTGGGAATCCCCGGAGTTCCGGGAATAGATGAAGAACATCTGAAGAAAAGCAGGAGTGGTGAGTCATTTTACGCATCAATATCAGGGCTTTAGTGAGTTTATTTCATTGTGGTTCATTTTTAGATTACCAAACCTCAGCAGCAGCAGCATCCGAGACAGACTTAAACTCATCTCCCTCCTCTTTGTTCCCTCTCCCAGATGACTCCCACCCCTGTGACGGCCCTGCCTCTTGCTCCCCACCCGTCTGCCCCGCCACAGCGAGTCGGATGCGCTGCGTAATCTGCCACCGCGGCTTCAACTCCCGCAGCAACCTGCGCTCCCACATGCGCATCCACACTCTGGACAAGCCCTTCGTCTGCCGCTTCTGCAACCGCCGCTTCAGCCAGTCGTCCACGCTCCGCAACCACGTCCGCTTGCACACCGGCGAGCGGCCCTACAAGTGTCACGTGTGTCAGAGCGCGTACTCACAGCTGGCGGGCCTGAGGGCTCACCAGAAGAGCGCACGGCACAGACCGGCGGCGCACGCCGCCGACGCGTCATCCAAATTGTCCCCTCCGCCCCCACAGATGACGGCCATGCCCCACCAGCACCAGATGCCCCTGGTGCACCACATCCCCACAATGGTGCTATGATGACAGAAACACGGAGGGACAGTCGCGCAGAACAACGTTGCACTTTAGATGATAGCTGTAGTGGAGACATAAAGGAGATCCTGATGAGACTGAGGAAATACATGAGTTGATGTGACAGTAAAGCATTTTGCAAAGATATTTGAATATGTTGCCTTATTTGTATTGCTTGTTTCTTTGGCTATAATGTGATCAAAATTCCAGCAGAAAGATGTTTTAATGTGTGTCTGTATGCTGAAAAACAAGTCTGTTTGAAGATTTTACCAAAAAGTTGGTATTCTCTGTGTAATCTTTAAACCAAGTGTCATAAAATCACTACAAATGTGAGACAAACCAGATATTTTCTACATTTTTACACTGTTTATTTTGCATCACATGCATCCTCACCAGCTCAGGTGAAAACTACAGTGAGAGATTTGTACAGTAAGTAGAAACTAAGGGACCACCGGTGTACATTGTTTCAGCTGCATCCTTCCACACTGTAAACTGAAATTGTCACTTTAACCTTGCACAGACTGTATCTACTATACTGTTGTGTAATTGTAAAATTGTATTGTATGCTATACTGTACATGTGAATGTAAATACATTTGTGCTTTCTTCTATACTAAATAAATATGATATGATATTACATATGATGGTAATTATTGTAGGAAGTCACCCATCAAAACACCTGTTGCTGCTTTAAAGGCTCCCAGTCGGCATCTAAACACTGAGCATATACAGTCTTTTCCTGTTCTGTCATGTGGTTGACAGTGACTTTCATCTACTAATATAATATAATATAATATAATATAATATAATATAATATAATATAGTTTACTGCATGTTTAACTGTACTCCTAATGAATAAAAGACTTCTGAGGATTCTTTCTCAATGATGATACCAAGTTTGAAATAAAAACAGGAAAGAGTCCATCACTTAAACACTTATTTTATTTAGAATCAATCATTACTAAGATACACACACTTTGCCAAGGTCCTTGTAAATAATGTAATGGTTTGCTTTTGTTGATCATATCAGTAGAGAGTCAGTTTTGAGATGTGGCTGGGAAAAGGTAACCAGCACATTGGCTCAGTGCTGCAGGTGTGAATGTGCTTTTTTGTCTCCATGTGTTACACTTGTGATAGTCTTATAACTCATCCAGAATGTACCCAGAGGCCTCCATATAATAATTGACCAAAGACAATATTCCACCTTTCTGGACAATAAAGTCTATTCTATCCTCATCAAAACAATTTAATGCACATAAAAGTAGCTATTAATAGTTAATAGATAACAAAACCTACAACTATTTGATGTACGTCAAAGAGGTGGAATTTTTGAAATGTGTTTTTATATCTTGTGACGGGCTGACCATCTATAATGTGTACTCTTATTTACTAATGAAAAGCTCCTCGTGTTAAGCTAGTGAGTAAAAACTTGATTTGAAATAGTTTCATTTCATATCATATTATTTAACACTGTTTCATGTTAGTGATAAATAAACCAGTTTTCTGTTTTTCTTCTGTCAGCAGGTAATTGCAGTTATTGTTTCTTCCACACGATGGCACCCTATACTCAGAAAAAGAGTCTCATGAGAGAAAAGTGGGCCTCTCCTAGGGAACCAGTGTAAGGACATTTTAATGACACAGATAATTACATGATCTTAACAACCATTTATTGAATTAACCGGATTGACTTGCTGTACTACATTGCATCACTAAATGATTGGTACATACAGTAGATGTTAGCCACTTCTGAGCCACTGCTGCACTTGTCTGCTGTCAGACATTATCCAACTTCTTAACAAGGAGTTTTCAGACAAGTCATCATTATAACAAGCACAGAGCAACACAGATCAACATGCTGCAAGTAAATACACTTCAGAGATAAATAAGGTGGAGGGGAAAAGTGAGCATCTCTTCTGTCCAGAGGAATTAGGGAAGTTTTTGACTTGATGCTGTTTCATCACTAGAGACTGTCCACACTTTCTGCCCTGTACCATGAACAAAAACAACAAGTTTAGCCATCAGATACATCATTATTTCAAAATTGTACCATTTCACTCAAACGAGGAGCACCTTTAGACTGGTATAGTCATCCTGCTGCTGTCCTGTTCTTCTTTAAGGAGCCACAGCAAGAAGCTATCCACTCAGCGGCATTGCGCAGACCTGAAGGAAGAAGACAATGTAAAACAGACATGAATTATTCTTTTATCTGTTTGCAGTATCAGCCACACTGCTGCTGACATAATGTGGTGGCAGGTAACCTGATCTCACCCCTATCAGGTTTAACACGCTCCGTTTTATACACATCCCCAATATGCATTTTCATGTTATAAGTCTTTACTTGATTAAAATGTGTTTCTCACCACAGTGAAAAGAATAAGGGTGTCTACGGGGAAAATATATCACTATTCACAATGACATCTTGTTTATGAAACCTGTTTGCTACAACTTTGTTTAAAAACTTGCTGTCAGAAAGTTTGAGTACTTACCAGAGAATATCAGTCACAGCATGGTTGCACTTTAAGTTCTTCTTTTAGTTAATGTTGAAGTCATCTGTTCCCATGTGGTCAGTGTAATGATGTATGTGCACCAGCACAAGACAATGAGCGTTTCTTCAGTTACAGAGACTCTACTCACTGACTGATGTCAGCGAACTGAGAGCCACCACAGATACAGGAAGTATAGTATTACTGTTATGTCCTTCATTTTTCCATTGCATGTTTACTTCAAAGACATAAAAATGGTGAACAAAATGAGATATTGCCACTGACAGTAATTAACATAAGAAGAGTGTGCACATTTATGATAAGGGATCTTTTCATGCAATGTGTATAATAATATAGTGATAATCATATGTCCATTATGAGCATTTGGTTGTCATAACAATTGCATCAAGGTGCAAAGACGGTGATGTATAATTTGTAGTATATCTCATTAGAGAAATATAGTAACAGAACAATGGTTTTACTGATCTTGTTTTTTGTTTCTGTTATCTCTTGGTGCAAGATAAAATTTAATAAAAAAATTGTGTCAAGATGTTTAAATAACAGAAAGGACAATAAATGTATCATTGATATGTACAGACACAACAACGTATATATATATATATATATATATATATATATATATTAGGCATGTCATCGTTAACGCGATAATAATGTGAATGAAAATGGGTTCTATGGGTACCCACGAGTCTCCCCTTTACAGACATGCCCACTTTATGATAATTACATGCAGTTTGGGGCAAGTCATAGTCAAGTCAGCACACTGACACACTGACAGCTGTTGTTGCCTGTTGGGCTGCAGTTTGCCATGTTATGATTTCAGCATATTTTTTAATGCTAAAGTCAGTACCTATGAGGGTTTATGGATGACATTGGTCATTGTTTTCTGTTGCAAATTAACTTCCAATAATAAATATATATACATACATTTGCAAAAAGCAGCATATTTGTCCACTCCCATTTTGATAAGAGTATTAAATACTTGACAAATCTCCCAGCTCTCAGCTTCGCCATCTCAACATAAAGCTGAGAGTAGAAATGAGGTTGTAAGAAATAAAGGAAACAAAAGTCTTAACTATTTTTTTTCATAATTTAACAAATAAGTAAAGATTTCTACTGGGATTTTGATGTTATTAAAATTATTTCTTATTATCATCATCACGGTATTTGGTGTGTGTGTGTGTGTTTGTGTGTAAAATGACAAATCAGAATCAGCCTTATACTTTCTAATAATGATAAAAGATCTTGTGGCCATTATCAAGAGATATTTATTATTATCATCATCATGGTATTTGGTGTGTGTTTGTGTGTGTGTGTGTGTGTGTGTGTGTGTGTGTGTGTGTGTGTGTGTGTAAAATGACAAATCAGAATCAGCCTTATACTTTCTAATAATGACAAACGATCTTGTGGCCATTATCAAGAGATGATTTAATCACAATCAAGAGCAAACGTATCTCGTAAATACGGAATCGATTGACTCGGTCTCGCCGGAGCGATGATGCTGTTATCTGTTAGTAGAGTCTGGTCGATTCACCGCTACTGCAGGATTGTTGTCATTTTTCTGCTGCTAGCCTACAGCGCTAGCTAGCCGTTTAATTTTCTCTCCGACATACTTTGATCCAGCAGGTGGGTCACAGTTTATGTCAACAAGTTTCTACTGAGCCAAGCTGATTAACTCCTGCAGCGAAAGCATTAGTTTATAAAAATTAACCGCTTTTTGTTAGAAATAAACGTCGTACTGGAGCTAAAAGTTGAAAGTAAGACGTCGGCTAACGGCTAGCTGGCTAACGTTAGCATGATAGACATTTCTGGTTAGCGTAGCTTTAAATTAAGCTCTTAAAGGATTTTACTAAACAAACACACACACACAAATGTCGGCTAGTTGTCAGAGCTTTCGCTAGTTAATGTGCTGTAGGTCAGTAGGAGGGCTGGACAGTCCGCTTTCAGTGTAAACACAGTGACTTGTTATGGGGTTTAGCGCACAGCGACACAAATGTCCATGTTAGGTCATCTTCTGACGACGGGTTGGTTCTTCAGAGAAGAGCTGCATTACTTTTCTCAGAGTTAGACGAAGGTTTATTTCTTATAAAGTTTATTTTGCATGAAATTGCCTAATGTTGTACGCTTGTTTTAGCTTGTAAATTGAGGAAATGCCACGATAACATGGCTCTGTTCCAGCAGCGACTCTGCTTTTGTACGTATACCATAAACTCCTCTATACTGCCCCTTTTCTGTGACAGTCTGAGAAACATGTGTAGAGTCATTAAGCTCAGTGGCCGTTATGGAGTACCTGTGGATGCACTGCCAAACATAATGATGATAGTTTTAATAAGAGAGACCTGTACGACTGGACAAAGCTCAGTGCTGCTGTCTGTGTGCATGGTGATGACACACACCAGTTTATCAGCTCTCAGCTGTCAGGCTCAAATTAGATTAAGATTTATTTATCCCAGAGGGATGTTTGTTTCCACAGCCAGTACACAGAAACATACAGATATACACATAGCAACACAAATACAGATCAGATGTAAACAGTACACAAAATCTTCATGTATGCACTCATTCATCCCAGCTCACAACAGTGTCAGCGAGGCAGATTGTTCAGGGCTGTTATTGCAGAAGGAACAAAACTCCAGCTCTTCTCCATCAAAGTGTTCTGTATTTCTGATCAGATGGTAGTAATGTAAAGTGTTGGTTAAGGGGGTGAACAGTATCATTTGACATTGTGAGTGATAGGCGTGTGATGGTCCTGTGAAAGGTGAGGCCTCAAGTTATTTATGGATGCAGAGGGAAAAAATAATGTGACTGATTTCAGGGTTTTTCCTTCTAAATTATAATATATCTTCTTAGCAAGAATATGTCATCTTTGTATGAGCATTTTCTCTATTTTTTGACAGTTTATAGAAAAATGACTTATTGATTAATTGAGACAATTGCAGCTCTAGTACTTACTATGGCATCATCTCTCTTTGGCATGCAGTGGTTATCATCTGTTGCCTGAAAATTAGGGATGCACCGATCTGACTTTTTCAGTTCCGATACCGATAGGGATACCTGGGCTTTTGGTATCTGAGTTCCGATCCGATACCAGTGTTTCATTAATAAGCTGTATGCCTCACTGTGTGGAAGTGACTGGGATCATTCTTTTATGTGTAAGGCAACATCAAGCTTGACTTAAATATCGCTTTCCTAACTTCGTAAAACAAAATGTAACAAATAAATACAGATATGTAAATTTATTTATTTGTTCTTTATTTTTAAATTAATAAATCATACACCAGTAACTTGGTAAAAAATCCCCAAAATTAACAGGAATTACAATTCAAGTGTTAACCTTTTTATTGCAGCAACAAATTGGTCAAGAATTAAAATTGCAGTATATAATGTATATAATATAAACCACAAATTGAATTAAATTGAATAGAATAGATCGGCCCCATTGTCACCGATATCCGATGCAGTATCGGTATCGGTGCATCCCTACTGAAAATTGTATATACTTAATTTGACATGGTTTGACTTTTTCACATCATATAACTTCAATGTAACAAGCCGATACAGAACAAGATGGAATAAGATTACTTTAACATCCTTAAAGCTTCTTGAGGGGAAACTGTATGTAAAGGGGTTGAAGTTGCTTTCACAGAACTTCACCTCGATGTACCTGTGATACGTGTGTGTGTGTGTGTTGTGCGCAGGATGTTAGGATGGAGTGTGGCCCAGTTCTGCCGGACAGCCTGGTGTTGGAGATCTTCCTGCGACTGCCCCATGAAGCCGTGCTGAGAGCTGGTCTGACCTGCAGACAGTGGCTGGCTGTCTCCAGAGATGAGTTTCTTTGGAGGGAGCTGTTCTACAGCTACTACCGCATACCACGCTTTGTTCCCCGACACCCAGGTAAATAATCATACGTTTAACAGAAGAGGTCAGTTTCATTAAGTATAAAAAAAGAAACTGATAACAGCTTTGAGTATAGATATTTAGACCAATTGCTGCTAATAACCCCTGATCTTCCTTTGTGCAGCGGCGGTGTCATGGTACAGGGAGTTCAGGCGTCTGTTTGACTGTATCCCCTGTGTGGAGGTTCAGACGCTGAGAGAGCACACTGACCAAGTCCTCCACCTGGCTTTCTCTCACAGGGGTCACCGCTTCTCCTCCTGCTCCAAAGACTGCACTGTTAAGGTAGGATTTAAAAGATGTTACTTTCGTATTTTCTTATTTTCTGCTAGCGTAACAAGTGATTGTGTTCAGCCTTTGGTTATGTACTCGGGCTGTCAATCGATTCAAATATTTAATCGCATGATTGTTCATAGTTAAACGATTGATCGCAAATTAAGCATACATTTGTTATCTGCTCAAAATTAACCTTAAAGGGAGATTCGTCAAGTATTTAATACTCTTATCATCATTGGAGTGGAAAAATATGCTTGCTTTATGCAAATAGATGTATATATTTATTATTGGAAATCAATTAACAACACAAAACAATGATAAATATTGTCCAGAAACCCTCACAGGTACCCTCACAGGTACTGTACCTTTAAAAGACCAATCGGTCCAGAACATATGGCATTTAAAGTTACATTAACATGGGACATTTTTCATTTGAACTCTAAAACTTATTAAATGATTAACTCACTTTGCTGAAAATAGTTTATGCAATTGCTGCTTGTTGAGAGATTTTAGCAAGGTTTAATGTTCACATTGGGGAGAACCTCACCAATTAACAGATGTCCATCAAACCAGACACAACATGTTAAGGAAGCTTTCAGTTACAGTATGAGTATTTTACTTTGGGCAGTAAGCTCTTTTAACATATACAGATGCAATTATTATAAATCCTGGGGACTTTTGAGCCTTCTTCTTCTCTCTCTTAAATGTGTAACCACCATCAGCTGTCCTCCTCCTTACCATCCACTTTCCAAGCCTGACCTCTGGCTTCTTGTGTGCAGCTATGGGACACGGAGCGGCCAGATGGTAATATCTCGATGGTGCACAGCTCCAGCATGCGGCAGTTTAACTGGGGCTACACCCAGTTCTCCCAGTTCAACGCTGACGACACCCTGCTGCTCGTGTCTGGCGTCTACCTGGGCCCACACCACTCCTCCTCTGGGGAAATCGCTGTCATCAGTCTGGGTAGGAAGCAAATAATATCCCACAACAGTAGCGTGTCATCATTTCCTGTTAATGTTTCTTGAAGTTATTTTTAGTTTTCACAATAATCTTTTGTGGGAGTCTTTCCTCAACTAGGAGTTTGTGTGTGTTTCCAACTCTTCCGTTCTCCCCATCATGTCTTAACCACACTGCAGAAAATTACACGCTGTTGTCGCGTGTGAGGAACAAGCCGTACGATGTGTTCGGCTGCTGGCTGAATGAGACTCACCTGATCTCGGGGAACCTGCACTGGATAGGCAACATGACATCCTGCTCTGTGCTCTGGCTTAACAAAGCCTTCCAGGTGAGACCGAGCGCGAAAGCGAAAGCCTCTTAGACACGATTGGAAAAAAAAATGACGCTCCATGTCTTTCCTCCTCACCCTTTTTTTTTTTTATATCTCCGACAGGATGTTGAATCGGAGAACGTCAACGTAGTCAAGCGCCTTTTCAAGATCCAGAACGTCAACGCCAGCACCATCCGCACAGTGATGGTGGCCCACTGCCGTCGGCATGACAACCCGGACTTGCTGCTGGACTACGAGGCTCAGTCCCAGGCTCGAAGGCAGAAAGGGCAGCAGCAGCAGCACCAGCCCCTCCTCTTTGACCTGGGAACCTCCGGCAGTGAGGAAGAAGACGAGGAAGAGGCAGGGGGAGAGGAAGCAAGGCTACCCACTGCCCGCCTTTCTCAGCCCACCATCTCAGGCCTGGAGCACGTTATACAGGTGAGCCAGATCAGTGGTTCACATGGACACATTTTCTATCATTGAGTAAACTGACGACCCCTGACTAAGTGACATATTATATGGATGTTTCATGTTATATTCAATGCATAACAATAACGATACAGAACAACTAATTAACTGTACAGTTTACCCAAATAGTGGACGCAATAACTGCAGGAAGTTTGTGTAAAACGAGCGATTTGGATGAATATTGAACAGATTATTTCCCGTGAATATTGCATCAGAGAGGAGTTTTCCTGTTATTTTAGGAACTTTTAATAAAATTATCTGTCTGTACTTAATAATATTCTTCTTTTTTGACAAATTCAGTGTTTTCTTCTCCCTGATGCTTGGCCATTGTTCTATCAGCTACTTGGTTGTTTTAACTGCATACTTTTGTAATGTAGGAGGAGGCGCAGAGTGGGAAGGCTCTGTGAATACAGCTTGTGTTCAGGTCTTCACTCTGCCCTTATCCTGTTTATATCTTATCAATAATCCAAACTTCAAAAATTAGTTTTCTTCATAGAAATGAATGAAATGCTGAGATATAGGCCAACTGTATATTTTTTTTTAAATGTTGTCTTACACCCCCTAAAAAATCACGAAGGCCTCGCAACCCCCTGTGAAGCTTTGGCGACCCCTACTGGGGGTCGGGGCCCCCAGGCTGGGAACCAGCAAGCTAGCCACTCATTCATTTTGATCTGTTTTTTGAAGTAAGGCTGTTCTTCATTCTTCCTCTTTTTTGTCTTCTCTTCCTTCCTGTTAGAGTTGTAAAAATGTAGGCCACACAGAGATGGCGATTGAGACCCACGTGGCTAAGATTATGGGCAGAGCCCACACGAAGGCCCCCGACTCCAGCCTACTTGAGCCCTCTGATCCCGGAGAGGGAGAGGACAAAACTTATTTACTCTTCACCACCGGCAGCCTTACATACTCCCCTCACCAGATAGGTAAGATCTCTTCCAAGCTGAGGCATCACAGCTTAAGCATGCAGATATAATGCAACGATTCATGAAACTTTGCATAAGAATAATTCCACACAACGCTGTCGGACGTCTCATGCGGTAGTCTTTGTCCCTTTCCAGGTATTAAGCGGATCAAGCCTGACCAGATGACCACTTGTGGTCCTGTACTCGGGGAAGAGCGGAGTTCAGATGAGTTTTTTGATTCCTTGGACCATGTTATCGATATCCATGGACACATCATTGGAATGGGCCTTTCTCCAGACCACAGGTAAGCAAATGATGATACTGAAAGAAGCTATATGGGCTCATGTGTATGAACTGGAATGGTGACTGTGACATCAGTGGCTGAATGCTGTTGTGACTGAATGGCTGCAATTGATCCAGTAGAGTGGAGGCTGTTACAGCAACATATTAAATTATGGTCTTGGATGAGATGTTCAGCTATCACATACGGATCTAATGTTTGTTTGTCCACATACTTTTGGCCATGTAGTGTAGTATCACACTATGTTTTCACTGTATTTTCAGAATCTTAAAAGTCATTAAAACAACATATAATCAACTTTTCAGATTACGTATTTCATTATGATTCTTAAATTTACTCTTTTCCCTTCATTCATCAGGTACCTTTATGTGAATAGCCGGGCTTGGCCTGCCGGGTGTGTGATCTCTGACCCCATGTCTCCTCCTCCCATTGCCGAGGAGATCGACCTGCATGTCATCGATCTGAAGAGTTTGAGGGAGGAGAGGCGGAGCCTGCGCGCCCACCGAGCCTTCACGCCTAACGATGAGTGCTTCTTCATCTTCCTCGACGTCAGCAGAGACTTTGTTGCCAGGTGGGTGACCAAAGACCGTCTAATTTTCCAAGAATAGATGCAGCTTTCACACATGCAGCCCTCACCATTAATTTGCCTGCGTTTTTGCCATTTAGTGGTCATGTATGATAAGGGAAGTGATACTGCGAATGGCGGTAAATTTGTCACCACAGTTTGACAGCTCATCTCGTAGTAACATCTGTGTTTCCATACTGGTATATTGTGTGGACACAATGCTCCTGTTTTTACATATGATGCCTGTTATTTTTTTCTTTAGCTGTTTTGGCGTTGGCGCGTGAATGGTCACATAGTTTAAAAATAATGTAGCTTTTGTGAATGACGGAAGCTGCCATCATCACAGGAACAGCTCGGGTAATTTATTCATTCAATGTATCTGTGAAAGCACATAAAAGATGTAGGAGATACACTTGCAATATCATATTTGAGGTTTCATTTAGAAGCAAAACAAAAACAAGACGATGGAAATGAAATGTTTCTCTTCAGACCGAGTGAGGAATGATGTAACTCTGCTCTGTAGGATGATCATCACCAAGAGTTTGAAACAGATTTTCAGGATAGGAACTTTTTCACTAGCTGCAGTGACTGATGTATTACAGAATACATTTCTGAAATGTTTCCACCCAAAAGTCAATTTCAGAATAGAAATGTTCCACTTGTATGAAGCATGTATGTTAGCCAAACACACCCACCACAGACAGAAATGAATTTGCCATGTGGGCGGTATTGATTACATTGAGTGATATTGTTGAGAGTCTTGGGTGATTTCCAAAGCAAATGAGTGACAGAAGAACTGCATTAAAATGTGCATATAATTTGAGTGTTATTGAAAAAATGTGAACCTATCCTTTAATATTTTAATTCCACTGATAAAAAAAATAATCTATTTCATGTTGGTGTTGTCTCTTAGCTTCGTATTATGAAACCAGATAGTTCTCCTTAGTGACTTCAAAGCAGGTAATGTGTAGAGCTGTAACAAAAATGTTGATTAGTTTTCTCTGCCTTTCATCGACTATGGACTAATTGATTGTCAATATTTTTTATGCAAAAATGCTAAAAAATGAACTGCTTCCAGCTTCACAAAAAATTTGAGAATTTGCTATTTTTCTTTGTCTTATTTGATAGTAAAGGGAATATGTTTGGGTTTCGACTGTTGGTCAGACAAAATGAGCAATTTGAAGATGTAGATTATTACTAATATATTATTATTAATGGAGAAAACAATTGGCAGAATAATCAATAATGAAAATATTTTTTTGTTGTAGCTCTACTGAGGAAAATGCTTTGATAACAATGTTGAAATAATTTCATCGTGAAGGCTTTGCTGACTTATCTCTCCACTCTCCCACCCATAGTGGAGCAGAGGACAAGCACGGCTACATCTGGGACCGCCACTACAACATCTGTCTGGCACGCCTGGCGCACGACGACGTGGTGAACTCGGTGGCGTTCAGCCCCGCCGACCAGGAGCTGCTGCTGTCTGCCAGCGATGACTCTACCATTAAGGTGTGGCGCTCGCCGCGCATGGTCCGCCTGGCGCTGGCCCCCAGCCGGCCGCTGAGGCCCCGCGGCATCCTGTCGTCCTGGCTGGGCCGCAACAAGAACTCAACGTCTGCCAGCAGTGTGAATGGAAAACCATGAGTCAGGTTGGAAAAAACACTTGCAGTGGGACGGAGCGGGGAGAGGATAGTTTGATCTTTTTCCTCTATGGTGTGAATATATATATATATATATGTATATATATATATACACTCCATGTATATGTACAGTGTGGTGACGGTCAGTGGTTTTGCTTGAGCTCACGGTGTTGTGACACACAGTAGTGCTCGGTGTCTTCAGCTAACGGGGACAGGACGTGATGTGACTCAGGGTTAGACACAAGAGAGCGCTGTTGCACCAGCAAAAGACAGAAATCACCACAGTCTCTGTTGTGCCGTTGAAGGGAGTGATATGAAATGTTACACAGGTAGAGATAGTGTAGAGCTGACACCTAAAGGCACTAGACAGACGGCCATGTTACCCAAAAGATGGTGTTTGTCTGTTTTTATCTGTAACGTTGCGTCTGTACAGGTGTCGGGGCTCCTGGACCTGAGGTGTAAATGTATGTAAATGTCCTGCAGAGACGGCACCTTAAAGGTCGCGGTTGTCATGTCCTGCTCATCAGAGGCAAATTGCTGCAACTGAGAATAACTTTCAGAAATTTCTTATTAATGGATATGTCCAATTGATATCTTGAGTATAAACACCCTAGAATCATGTTTTCAGAGAATTATAAAACCATTTAAAACCAAAAGGGAAGACAACTTTTAGCTGCATTTACTGCAGTCTGCCTTGGTTTTTTAATTATATCCCATTGTTTTTGTGCCCCATAAATGATCGGTCATTACTCTGTTAAAAAGTAGAATTAATTTAATCTAGACGAGTTGTTGAGGACCAGTTAGCGTGAAGCATGACTGAACAAAAAAATTTTGTTTGTGTAGCTTATTATTATTTGGGCCGATATTTTGTAGAAATGTATTTAAACACCTTTATTCATTTGTAGCACAAAACGGCACCCGTTCATTTTGTCAAAAGACTCTCTGACACGACAGATGAATCTCAAAAATTGATGTCACCTGGCAGTTTTTCCAATTAAAAAATGATTTTCTTTCCTCATCATTACATGTGACAGAAGGTTTGTTCAGTTTCCAAGCAGACTGTCCCCCACTTGAAGTCTAAAATCCCAACATAGAGAGCGGGGTACCTGGATATACAGACCCTGTATAAGGATAACCTAGAGCCCTTCTGAATACAACTATAACTATGTATCTTTTGACAAATTGTTAAATTCACTAACTTTAAGTTTGATGTGATATACATTAAATACATTCAGTAAATCGGCGGTTTTATTAAAGACGCTAATTCTGTTGAAAGAACAGATTGTTAACCAAGACCAATAAGAAAAACATCAATTTCATGGACATTTCAAGTCACAGAAATGACCCCCAATAGACATGTGTGGAGTACACATTTAAAAGTACCGCAGGATAGCTTTGCTGAAATTAGATTAATTTAAATGAACAACTAATGATGCACAATAATTTAAAATGCTCATACAGATCAATATCAAGTCATAAAAAGGATAGTGACATTGAGATCAATAGGAAAAAGTCGAGCAAACCTCCTGCCGCCTCTATTCAAAAGCCTGATCAAAACATCTGTGCTTTTGTTTTTTGGGCCCTAACGGTCTGGTTTCTGTGTACATGGATTACCCCTTCACTTCCCATAATGCTTGTATTCCTCTTCAAGGTACTTTAAGTTCCATCACCGAAGGACTGATCTCAAAAAAAACAAAACAAAAAGTAATACATAACCTTGTTGCTTTGTTTTTCAGTTGCGGTTTTTAACCATCACAAGGTTCAGGTACTTTACCTGGTAGATATTTGGAGATTCCCTGCTGACGGAGGTTGTGACTGATTATTAAAAACCCTTTAATTGTGATTGTGGGTTGTCTCATTACCTGGCCAAAGTGAACTGGTTGCATTTGCATGTCAAAATTTTAGGGAAACCTGTGTGAATTAGTCACTTCATCAGCAATTAAACAATATTTTCCATATTTTGGAATGTGTGTAACAAGTCATGAACTTTTTTCTTGGTTTCCGTTGACAACTTATTTTTTTACTGTGGCTCCATCTTGTTATTAATCATGTTTCCTGTCCTCTAATGTCATTTTCATGCTCCCCAGAAATAAAGAGCATGCCCTGAAAGGCCAGAAGTCTGCAAAAGTGTCAGATTAATATTCTTTTCTACCAAAAAAACATTCTCGGGCCATTTTTGAGCAGAGGTTTCGGACATTTGCAAGAGCTGTTTGGCATTGGTAAGAAACTGTCAACACAGGTTACCATGGAAACTAGAGGGTTACTATTGACTGCCTACACAGTAAGCAATATTTTTTTTTCCCTTGGATGGCGAAGGCATGAGGCAGTCGGGCGGAGCATGACTTTCGCCATCCTAGGAAAAAAAGAATTGGCAGCCCATTTGAGAGTAATGCTATTGTAGATATTTGTGGCAATTAATACAGTAGTTATATCTGACTTAAATTATTTTTTCTCCATTGTTATGAAACATGAAGGTAGAGTGTCAGACTTTGAAACCCCTGGTCTACAGCCATGCTAACATGCTAAGCTAACGGCTCGCTGTACCTAAATGCTAACATGGCAACATGCTCACAATTACAGGCTGATTATTAGCAGGTATAATGTTTACCATGCTCACCATCTTAGCTTAGCGTGATAGTTTGTTAGCACAAAACACAAAGTATAGCTAAGGATGATAAATAAATAAACTTTATTTATACTGCACTTTTCAAAACAGAAGTTCCAAAGTACTCAGTTAATAATAAAATGCATGATAGCAAACAGCATGAAAACGTATACAATTTATATATACATAGGTGAATCGATTTTTTTTCCCATGAGTTTCTTTGGAGGGAGCTGTTCTACAGCTACTACCGCATACCACGCTCTGTTCCCCGACACCCAGGTAAGTAAATGTATGTTCATAGTAGTTAGATGGTTTCATTCAGTATAAAAAAAGAAACTGATAACAGCTTTGATTATAGATATTTAGACCAATTGCTGCTAATAACCCCCAATCTTCCTTTGTGCAGCGGCGGTGTCATGGTACAGGGAGTTCAGGCGTCTGTTTGACTGTATCCCCTGTGTGGAGGTTCAGACGCTGAGAGAGCACACTGACCAAGTCCTCCACCCGGCTTTCTCTCACAGGGGTCACCGCTTCTCCTCCTGCTCCAAAGACTGCACTGTTAAGGTAGGATTTAAAAGATGTTACTTTCATCCCCGGATCTTATTTTCTTATTTCCTGCCAGCATGACAACTGATTGTGGTCAGCCTTTGGTTATGCACTAGGGCTGTCGATCGATTCAAATATGTAATCGCATGATTGTTCATAGTTAAACGATTAATTGCAAATTAAGCATACATTTGTTATCTGTTCCAAATGAACCTTAAAGGGAGATTCGTCAAGTGTTTAATGCTCTTATCATCATGGGAGTGGACAAATATGCTTGCTTTATGCAAATATATGTATATATTTATTATTGGAAATCAATTAACAACACAAAACAATGATAAATATTGTCCAGAAACCCTCGCAGGTACTGTCTTTAGCATAAAAAATATGCTTAAATCATAACATGGCAAACTGCAGCCCAACAGGCAACAACAGCTGTCAGTGTGTCAGTGTGCTGACTTGCCCCAAACTGCATGTGATTATCATAAAGTGGGCATGTCTGTAAAGGGGAGACTCGTGGGTACCCATAGATCCCATTTTCATTCACATATCTTGAGGTCAAAGGTCAAGGGACCGCTTTGAAAATGGCCATGCCAGTTTTTCCTCACCAAGATTTAGCATAGCAGCGTTATTTAGCCTCCTTCCCGACAAACTAGTAAGATATGGTATTGGTAAGGAAGGTACGATTCCTTAGGTTTTCTAGTTTCATATGATGCCAGTATCTTCACTCTAGCTTTAAAACTGAGCCCGCTACAACCCTAAAAATCGCAAGTTGCGTTAATGTATTAAAGAAATTAGTGGCGTTAAAACGAATTTGCTTTAACTTTGACAGCCCTACTAAATATATAATGCCCTTCACATTTTCCACATTTTGGTTTTTAGGATAAGATTTTCGCACACTCATCTTCGTCACTTATGTAATCAAAATGTCAACAGGCCATCTGAGAGAATGGGCTTTCGTAAGTAAATCCAGCCGTTGAAAAATAACCTTAGTGTTATTGTGGCAGAAACTGACAGCTACCCTCCGTCTAGTAGGGCTTTCCCTATAGGCCCCGGTCTTTAACCGCCGCATGCTAAACAAAGCCACGGTGACGTGTGTTTTTTTCCACTCGTGGCTCACAGCAGGGGATAGCCGCAATCGATCTACATTAACTCTGGGCCTAAGGTTGTGGTTAACACTTAGTTAGTGAAGATTCTGTTTGGTGAGAAGCAACACTGCACTCATTTCACTGCAACAGTTCCATATTAAGTCGTCATCTGGTTTTAGTCAGAAAGGTTGCAGGTTTTCTAGAAATATGTTCTATGTGGTGACAACCTGCATTAGTCTATGAATAATAAGAAGCTGAAAAGTCAAATGGTTGTACTGCAATGGTTAAAGTAAAGTTTTCACACTTAACACCAGGGTCTAGCCATGCAGGCAGTACTGGTGTTTTTATGCCTCCGTGCCGTCTACAGCTATGGCAGACATTATGTTTTTGGGTTGCCGTACGTCCGTCCATTTGTTTGCCCAACTGATATCTCAGGAACGCCTTGACGGAATTTATTCAAATTTGGCACAAACGTCCACTTGGACTCAAGGATGAAATGATTAGAATTTGGTGGTCACATGATACTATGACTTTTTTTGATGACATACACTACTAAGACTTGTTGTATATAGACAAGACTATAATATGACTTTTTTAATGACATTATTTATGACTTACTGTACTATGATTTTTTTTATGCCAAACTATACTATGACTTTTTTAAATTATTTTTTAGTACATACTATACTATGACTTTTTTTCAAAATACTAAACTATGATTTTTTTAAGACTTTTTCAACATACTATATACTATGACTTTTTTTTGTGAAAATTTCGACATACTATACTATGATCTTTTTTCGACACACTATACTATGATTTTTTTCTGACATGCTATACTATGACTTTTTTTTTACTCTTTTTTCAAAATACTATACTATGACTTCTTTTTACTCCTTTTTTGACATACTATACTATAACTTTTTTTTGACATACTGTACTATTACTTTTTTTCGACATACTATACTTTGACTCTCTTTTCGATATACTATACTATGACTTTCTTTCGACACACTATACTATGAGCTTTTTTTTTACATACTATACTGACATTTTTCCACAAACAATACTTTGACTTTTTTTCAAAATACTATACTATGATTTTTTTAAGACTTTTTTCAACATACTATATAGTATTACTTTTTTATGACTTTTGAACATACTATACTGACCTTTTTTTCGACATACTATACTATGACTTTTTTTTTTACTCTTTTTTCAACATTCTATACTATGACTTTTTTTGACATGCTATATTATGACTTTTTTCAACGTACAATATTATGACTTTATTTAACTCTTTTTTTGACATACTATACTATGACTTTTTTCAACATACTATACTATGACTTTTTTTACTCTCTTTTTTGACATACTATACTTTGACTTTCTTTTCGACATACTATACTATGACCTTTTTTTTCATAGAATCTTCGACATACTATACTACGACCTTTTTTTCATAAAATGTTCGACATACTATACTATGACTCTTTTTCATAAAATGTTCTACATGCTATACTATGATTTTTTTTTTATAACATTTTTGACTTACTATAGTACGACTTTTTTTTTACATACTATACTATGACTTTTTTTGTGAAAATTTTGACATACTATACTAAGACTTTTTTTCGACATACTATACTATGACTTTTTTTCGTGAATATTTCGACATACTATACTATGACTTTTTTTCGTGAAAATTTCGACATACTATAGTATGACTTATTTTCGACATACTATACCTTGACTTTTTTTTTCGTGAAAATTTCCACATACTATAGTATGACTTTTTTTCCGATAAACTATACTATGACTTTTTTCGTGAAAATTTCGACATACTATACTATGACTTTTTTTTGTGAAAATTTCGATATACTATGAGTTTTTTTCGTGAAAATTTCGACAAATTATACTGACTTTTTTTCATGAAAATTTCAACATACTATAGCATGACTTTTTTTCGACATGACTTTTTTTGTGAAAATTTCGACATAGTATTCTATGATTTTTTTTCGACATACTATACTATGACTTTTTTTCGTGAACATTTCGACATACTATACTATGACTTTTATTCCGTGAAAATTTCGACATAATATACTGTGACTTTTTTTTCGTGAAAATTTCGACATACTATACTATGACTTCTTTTCGTGAAAATTTCGACATACTATACTATGACTTTTTTTCGTGAAAATTTCAACATACTATATTATGACTTTTTCCGTGAGAATTTCAACATACTATACTATGACTTTTTTTCGACATACTATACTATGACTTTTTTTCGGGAAAAATTCAAGATACTATACTATGACTTTTTTTTCGTGAAAATTTCAACATATTATACTATGATTTTTTTGACATACTATAATAAGCCTTTTTGTTCGACATACTATTCTATGACTTTTTTTTGTGAAAATTTCAACATACTATACTATGACTTTTTTTTTGTGAAAATTTTCGACATACTATACTATGACTTTTTTGGTGAAAATTTCGACATTCTATAATATGACTTTTTTTCGACATACTATACTATGACTTTTTTCGGGAAAAATTCGACATACTACACTATGACTTTTTTTTCGTGAACATTTCGACATACTATATTATGGCTTTTTTTTCGACATACTATTCTATGACTTTTTTTGTGAACATTTCGACATACTATACTATGTCTTTTTTTCGTGAAAATTTCGACATACTATACTATGACTTTTTTCGTGAAAATTTCGACATTCTATAATATGACTTTTTTTCTTGAAAATTTCGACATACTATAGTATGACTTTTTTTCGACATACTATACTATGACTTTTTTTCGTGAAAATTTTCATCATACTATATTATGACTTTTTCCGTGAGAATTTCAACATACTATACTATGACTTGTTTTCGACATACTATACTATGATTTTTTTTCGTAAAAATTTCGACATACTACACTGACTTTTTTTTCGCGAAAATTGACATACTATAGAATGACTTTTTTTCGACATACTATACTATGACTTTTTTTCGGGAAAAATTCGAGACACTATACTATGACTTTTTTTTCGTGAACATTTCGACGTACTATACTATGACTTTTTTTCGACATACTATAATATGACTTTTTTTTGTGAAAATTTCGACATACTATACTATGTCTTTTTTTTCGTGAAAATTTCGATATACTATACGATGACTTTTTTTTCGTGAAAATTTCGACATACTATACTATGACTTTTTTTCGACATACTATAATACGACTTTTTTTTCGACATACTATTCTATGACTTTTTTTTGTGAAAATTTTGACATGACCTTTTTCGACATACTATACTATGACTTTTTTCCACATATTATACTATGACTTTTTTTCGTGAAAATTTCGACATGACCTTTTTTCGACATACTATACTATGACTTTTTTTCGACATACTATACTATAACTTTTTTTCTGAAAAAAACGAACTTCTAATGACGAAGTCAAATATACCAACGGGGTTCAATCCCTACCCTCACATCGATGCCCTAACCCCTAACCCTAACTCTAACCTGTATAATATATAACCCTAACCCTACCCTGTATAATATATACCCCTAACCCTAACCTTTATAATATATAACCCTAACCCTACCCTGTATAATATATAATGCTAACCCTAACCCTACCCTGTGTAATATATAACCCTCACCCTAACCTGTATAATATATAGCCCTAACCTAACCCTAACCCTAACCTGTATAATATATAACCCGAACCCAAACCTTAACCCTAACCCTAACCTGTATAATATATAACCCTAACCCTACCCTGTATAATATATAACCCTAACCCTACCCTATATAATATATAACCCTAACCCTACCCTGTATAATATATAACCCTAACCCTAACCTTACCCTGTATAATATATAACCCTAACCTAACCCTAACCTGTATAATATATAACCCGAACCCAAACCTTAACCCTAACCCTAACCTGTATAATATATAACACTAACCCTAACCCTAACCTGTATAATATATAACCCTAACCCTAACCTGTATAATATATAACACTAACCCTAACCCTAACCTGTATAATATATAACCCTAACCCTAACCTGTATAATATATAACCCTAACCCTAACCTATATAATATATGTGCTGGTATCATCTCCTTCAAACTGAATCGACATACTATACTATGCCTTTTTTCACGAAAATTTTCGAAATTCTATACTATGACATTTTTTCATGAAACTTTTCGACATATGACTTTTTCATTAATTTTTTTTCATGAACATTTTCGACATTCTAAACTATGAGTTTTTTTTTCCACAAAATGAATCGACATACTATACTATGCCTTTTTTCATGACAGTTTTCGACATTCTATACTGACATTTTTTCACGAAAATTTTCGACATACTATAGTATGACTTTTTTTTCATGAAAATTTTCGGAATTTTAAACTATGAGTTTTTTTTCCACAAAATGAATCGACATACTATACTATGCCTTTTTTTATTGACAGTTTTCGACATTCTATACTCTGACATTTTTTCACGAAAATTTTCGACATACTATAGTATGACTTTTTTTTCATGAACATTTTCGACATTCTTAACTATGAGGTTTTTTTTCCCATAAAATGAATCGACATACTGTACTATGCCTTTTTCGATGAACATATTCGACATTCTATACTATGACATTTTTTCACGAAAATGTTCGACATACAATAGTATGACTTTTTTTTCATGAAAATTTTCGGAAATCTAAACTATGAGTTTTTTTCTTCCACAAAATGAATCGACATACTATACTATGCCTTTTTTCATGACAGTTTTCGACATTCTATACTCTGACATTTTTTCACGAAAATTTTCGACATACTATAGTATAACTTTTTTTTCATGAACATTTTCGACATTCTAAACTATGAGTTTTTTTCTCCCCAAAATGAATCGACATACTATACTATGCCTTTTTTCATGAACATTTTTGAGATTCTATACTATGACATTTTTTCACGAAAATCTTCGACATACTATGACTTTTTTTTCATGAAAATTTTCGACATTCTAAACTATGAGTTTTTTTTCCACAAAATGAATCGACATACTATACTATGCCTGTTTTCATGAAAATGTTCGACATACAGTACTATGACATTTTTTCACGAAAATTTTCGACATACTATAGTATGACTTTTTTTTCATGAAAATTTTCGACATTCTAAACTATGAGTTTTTTTTCCACGAAATGAATCGACAGACTATACTATGCCTGTTTTCATGAAAATTTTCGACATACAGTACTATGACATTTTTTCACGAAAATTTTCGACATACTATAGTATGACTTTTTTTTCATGAACATTTTCGACATTCTAAACCATGAGGTTTTTTTCCACGAAATGAATCGACAGACTATACTATGCCTTTTTTCATGAAAATTTTCGACATTCTATACTATGACATTTTTTCACGAAAATGTTCGACATACAATAGTATGACTTTTTTGAAAATTGACGAAATTTTAAACTGAGTTTTTTTTCCACAAAATTAATCGACAGACTATACTATGCCTTTTTTCATGAAAATTTTCGACATTCTATACTATGACATTTTTTTACGAATATTTTCGGTATGACTTTTTTCATGAACATTTTCGAAAATATTCGTAAAAAAATGTCATAGTATAGAATGTCGAAAATTTTCATGAAAAAAGGCATAGTATAGTCTGTCGATTAATTTGGTGGAAAAAAAACTCAGTTTAAAATTTCGAAAATTTCATGAAAAAATTTGAAAATTGACGAAATTTTAAACGGATTTTTTTTTCCACCAAATTAATCCACAGACTATACTATGCCTTTTTTCATGAACATTTTCGACATTCTATACTATGACATTTTTTTACGAATATTTTCGGTATGACTTTTTTCATGAACATTTTCGAAAATATTCGTAAAAAAATGTCATAGTATAGAATGTCGAAAATTTTCATGAAAAAAGGCATAGTATAGTCTGTCGATTAATTTGGTCGAAAAAAAACTCAGTTTAAAATTTCGAAAATTTCATGAAAAAAGTCATACTATAGTATGACTTTTTTGAAAATTGACGAAATTTTAAACTGAGTTTTTTTTCCACCAAATTAATCCACAGACTATACTATGCCTTTTTTCATGAAAATTTTCGACATTCTATACTATGACATTTTTTTACGAATATTTTCGGTATGACTTTTTTCATGAAAATTTTCGAAAATATTCGTAAAAAAATGTCATAGTATAGAATGTCGAAAATTTTCATGAAAAAAGGCATAGTATAGTCTGTCGATTAATTTGGTCGAAAAAAAACTCAGTTTAAAATTTCGAAAATTTCATGAAAAAAGTCATACTATAGTATGACTTTTTTGAAAATTGACGAAATTTTAAACTGAGTTTTTTTTCCACCAAATGAATCCACAGACTATACTATGCCTTTTTTCATGAACATTTTCGACATTCTATACTATGACATTTTTTTACGAATATTTTCGGTATGACTTTTTTCATGAAAATTTTCGAAAATATTCGTAAAAAAATGTCATAGTATAGAATGTCGAAAATTTTCATGAAAAAAGGCATAGTATAGTCTGTCGATTAATTTGGTCGAAAAAAAACTCAGTTTAAAATTTCGAAAATTTCATGAAAAAAGTCATACTATAGTATGACTTTTTTGAAAATTGACGAAATTTTAAACTGAGTTTTTTTTCCACCAAATGAATCCACAGACTATACTATGCCTTTTTTCATGAAAATTTTCGACATTCTATACTATGACATTTTTTTACGAATATTTTCGGTATGACTTTTTTCATGAAAATTTTCGAAAATATTCGTAAAAAAATGTCATAGTATAGAATGTCGAAAATTTTCATGAAAAAAGGCATAGTATAGTCTGTCGATTAATTTGGTCGAAAAAAAACTCAGTTTAAAATTTCGAAAATTTCAAGAAAAAAGTCATACTATTGTATGACTTTTTTGAAAATTGACTAAATTTTAAACTGAGTTTTTTTTCCACCAAATTAATCGACAGACTATACTATGCCTTTTTTCATGAAAATTTTCGACATTCTATACTATGACATTTTTTTACGAATATTTTCGGTATGACTTTTTTCATGAAAATTTTCGAAAATATTCGTAAAAAAATGTCATAGTATAGAATGTCGAAAATTTTCATGAAAAAAGGCATAGTATAGTCTGTCGATTAATTTGGTCGAAAAAAAACTCAGTTTAAAATTTCGAAAATTTCATGAAAAAAGTCATACTATAGTATGACTTTTTTGAAAATTGACGAAATTTTAAACTGAGTTTTTTTTCCACCAAATTAATCGACAGACTATACTATGCCTTTTTTCATGAAAATTTTCGACATTCTATACTATGACATTTTTTTACGAATATTTTCGGTATGACTTTTTTCATGAAAATTTTCGAAAATATTCGTAAAAAAATGTCATAGTATAGAATGTCGAAAATTTTCATGAAAAAAGGCATAGTATAGTCTGTCGATTAATTTGGTCGAAAAAAAACTCAGTTTAAAATTTCGAAAATTTCATGAAAAAAGTCATACTATAGTATGACTTTTTTGAAAATTGACGAAATTTTAAACTGAGTTTTTTTTCCACCAAATTAATCGACAGACTATACTATGCCTTTTTTCATGAACATTTTCGACATTCTATACTATGACATTTTTTTACGAATATTTTCGGTATGACTTTTTTCATGAAAATTTTCGAAAATATTCGTAAAAAAATGTCATAGTATAGAATGTCGAAAATTTTCATGAAAAAAGGCATAGTATAGTCTGTCGATTAATTTGGTCGAAAAAAAACTCAGTTTAAAATTTCGAAAATTTCATGAAAAAAGTCATACTATAGTATGACTTTTTTGAAAATTGACGAAATTTTAAACTGAGTTTTTTTTCCACCAAATTAATCGACAGACTATACTATGCCTTTTTTCATGAAAATTTTCGACATTCTATACTATAACATTTTTTTACGAATATTTTCGGTATGACTTTTTTCATGAAAATTTTCGAAAATATTCGTAAAAAAATGTCATAGTATAGAATGTCGAAAATTTTCATGAAAAAAGGCATAGTATAGTCTGTCGATTAATTTGGTCGAAAAAAAACTCAGTTTAAAATTTCGAAAATTTCATGAAAAAAGTCATACTATTGTATGACTTTTTTGAAAATTGACGAAATTTTAAACTGAGTTTTTTTTCCACCAAATTAATCGACAGACTATACTATGCCTTTTTTCATGAACATTTTCGACATTCTATACTATAACATTTTTTTACGAATATTTTCGGTATGACTTTTTTCATGAAAATTTTCGAAAATATTCGTAAAAAAATGTCATAGTATAGAATGTCGAAAATTTTCATGAAAAAAGGCATAGTATAGTCTGTCGATTAATTTGGTCGAAAAAAAACTCAGTTTAAAATTTCGAAAATTTCATGAAAAAAGTCATACTATTGTATGACTTTTTTGAAAATTGACGAAATTTTAAACTGAGTTTTTTTTCCACCAAATGAATCCACAGACTATACTATGCCTTTTTTCATGAAAATTTTCGACATTCTATACTATGACATTTTTTTACGAATATTTTCGGTATGACTTTTTTCATGAAAATTTTCGAAAATATTCGTAAAAAAATGTCATAGTATAGAATGTCGAAAATTTTCATGAAAAAAGGCATAGTATAGTCTGTCGATTAATTTGGTCGAAAAAAAACTCAGTTTAAAATTTCGAAAATTTCATGAAAAAAGTCATACTATTGTATGACTTTTTTGAAAATTGACGAAATTTTAAACTGAGTTTTTTTTCCACCAAATTAATCGACAGACTATACTATGCCTTTTTTCATGAAAATTTTCGACATTCTATACTATGACATTTTTTTACGAATATTTTCGGTATGACTTTTTTCATGAACATTTTCGAAAATATTCGTAAAAAAATGTCATAGTATAGAATGTCGAAAAATTTCATGAAAAAAGGCATAGTATAGTCTGTCGATTAATTTGGTCGAAAAAAAACTCAGTTTAAAATTTCGAAAATTTCATGAAAAAAGTCATACTATAGTATGACTTTTTTGAAAATTGACGAAATTTTAAAATGTTTTTTTTCCACCAAATGAATCCACAGACTATACTATGACTTTTTTCATGAAAATTTTCGACATTCTATACTATGACATTTTTTTACGAATATTTTCGGTATGACATTTTTCATGAACATTTTCGAAAATATTCGTAAAAAAATGTCATAGTATAGAATGTCGAAAATTTTCATGAAAAAAGGCATAGTATAGTCTGTGGCTTAATTTGGTCGAAAAAAAACTCAGTTTAAAATTTCGAAAATTTCATGAAAAAAGTCATACTATAGTATGACTTTTTTGAAAATTGACGAAATTTTAAACTGAGTTTTTTTTCCACCAAATTAATCGACAGACTATACTATGCCTTTTTTCATGAAAATTTTCGACATTCTATACTATGACATTTTTTTACGAATATTTTCGGTATGACTTTTTTCATGAACATTTTTGAAAATATTCGTAAAAAAATGTCATAGTATAGAACAGGGGTGCCCAATACGTCGATCGCGATCTACCGGTCGATCGCGAAGGTAGTGTGGGTAGATCGCATGGCATTAAAAAAAAAAAAATAAAAAAAAAAAAATATTTTTTTTTTTTTTAAAAATAAATAGACGTCAGCCTATCATCCATCCTCACTATGAAATTTGTCACTTGATTGACATACACAGAGCAGATTGAGAACTGTCTGTCAGAGTTTGACAGACGCTTTCAAGACTTTGTTTTACTGGAGCCAGTCGCTACATTCATGTGCTACCCTTTTCGGGAAGATGCTGAGGTTGATTCACTCGCATCAAAAATTGCAACACTGTTTCACCTGAACTCATCTGGAGTGGAGGATGAGATTTTGACACTACAAACTGACATTCAGCTTAAGTCCAGGGCTCATGGACAGTTCTGGAACTTACTCACAGAGGAAAAGTACCCCAACATGAGGAAATGTGCTACCTCCATGACTGCATTATTCGGCTCCACTTATTTATGCGAGTCAGCCTTTTCCCACATGAAGATTATTAAGTCCAAATACCGTTCCACCTTGACTGATGATCATTTGGAAGTGTGCTTGAGGCTGGCTATCAGCAGCTACTGTCCGGACTATGCATCCCTAGCTGATTCCATTCAGTGCAAGTCATCAGAGTAAGGTAATGACAAAAAATGTACAGAGTTATATTGTACAATATGGGTTCATGCAGTTATGCAAGGTACACCAACATATATTGTACATATAAAGAATACTCAATATATTTATAAATAAATATATGTTTTGCATTTTTATAGTAGGTAGATCATTTTGACTTGGTCATTTTATAAGTAGCTCGCATGCTGAAAAAGTGTGGGCACCCCTGGTATAGAATGTCGAAAATTTTCATGAAAAAGGCATAGTATAGTCTGTCGATTAATTTGGTCGAAAAAAAACTCAGTTTGAAATTTCGAAAATTTCATGAAAAAAGTCATACTATAGTATGACTTTTTTGAAAATTGACGAAATTTTAAACTGAGTTTTTTTTCCACCAAATGAATCCACAGACTATACTATGCCTTTTTTCATGAAAATTTTCGACATTCTATACTATGACATTTTTTTACGAATATTTTCGGTATGACTTTTTTCATGAAAATTCTCGAAAATATTCGTAAAAAAATGTCATAGAATAGAATGTCGAAAATTTTCATGAAAAAAGGCATAGTATAGTCTGTCGATTAATTTGGTCGAAAAAAAACTCAGTTTAAAATTTCGAAAATTTCATGAAAAAAGTCATACTATTGTATGACTTTTTTGAAAATTGACGAAATTTTAAACTGAGTTTTTTTTCCACCAAATTAATCCACAGACTATACTATGCCTTTTTTCATGAACATTTTCGACATTCTATACTATGACATTTTTTTACGAATATTTTCGGTATGACTTTTTTCATGAACATTTTTGAAAATATTCGTAAAAAAATGTCATAGTATAGAATGTCGAAAATTTTCATGAAAAAAGGCATAGTATAGTCTGTCGATTAATTTGGTCGAAAAAAAACTCAGTTTAAAATTTTGAAAATTTCATGAAAAAAGTCATACTATAGTATGACTTTTTTGAAAATTGACGAAATTTTAAACTGAGTTTTTTTTCCACCAAATGAATCGACAGACTATACTATGCCTTTTTTCATGAAAATTTTCGACATTCTATACTATGACATTTTTTTACGAATATTTTCGGTATGACTTTTTTCATGAAAATTTTCGAAAATATTCGTAAAAAAATGTCATAGTATAGAATGTCGAAAATTTTCATGAAAAAAGGCATAGTATAGTCTGTCGATTAATTTGGTCGAAAAAAAACTCAGTTTAAAATTTCGAAAATTTCATGAAAAAAGTCATACTATAGTATGACTTTTTTGAAAATTGACGAAATTTTAAACTGAGTTTTTTTTCCACCAAATGAATCCACAGACTATACTATGCCTTTTTTCATGAAAATTTTCGACATTCTATACTATGACATTTTTTTACGAATATTTTCGGTATGACTTTTTTCATGAACATTTTCGAAAATATTCGTAAAAAAATGTCATAGTATAGAATGTCGAAAATTTTCATGAAAAAAGGCATAGTATAGTCTGTCGATTAATTTGGTCGAAAAAAAACTCAGTTTAAAATTTCGAAAATTTCATGAAAAAAGTCATACTATAGTATGACTTTTTTGAAAATTGACGAAATTTTAAAATGAGTTTTTTTTCCACCAAATGAATCGACAGACTATACTATGCCTTTTTTCATGAAAATTTTCGACATTCTATACTATGACATTTTTTTACGAATATTTTCGGTATGACTTTTTTCATGAAAATTTTCGAAAATATTCGTAAAAAAATGTCATAGTATAGAATGTCGAAAATTTTCATGAAAAAAGGCATAGTATAGTCTGTCGATTAATTTGGTCGAAAAAAAACTCAGTTTAAAATTTCGAAAATTTCATGAAAAAAGTCATACTATAGTATGACTTTTTTGAAAATTGACGAAATTTTAAAATGAGTTTTTTTTCCACCAAATTAATCGACAGACTATACTATGACTTTTTTCATGAAAATTTTCGACATTCTATACTATGACATTTTTTTACGAATATTTTCGGTATGACTTTTTTCATGAACATTTTCGAAAATATTCGTAAAAAAATGTCATAGTATAGAATGTCGAAAATTTTCATGAAAAAAGGCATAGTATAGTCTGTCGATTAATTTGGTCGAAAAAAAACTCAGTTTAAAATTTCGAAAATTTCATGAAAAAAGTCATACTATAGTATGACTTTTTTGAAAATTGACGAAATTTTAAACTGAGTTTTTTTTCCACCAAATGAATCCACAGACTATACTATGACTTTTTTCATGAAAATTTTCGACATTCTATACTATGACATTTTTTTACGAATATTTTCGGTATGACTTTTTTCATGAACATTTTCGAAAATATTCGTAAAAAAATGTCATAGTATAGAATGTCGAAAATTTTCATGAAAAAAGGCATAGTATAGTCTGTCGATTAATTTGGTCGAAAAAAAACTCAGTTTAAAATTTCGAAAATTTCATGAAAAAGTCATACTATTGTATGACTTTTTTGAAAATTGACGAAATTTTAAACTGAGTTTTTTTTCCACCAAATTAATCCATCGACTATACTATGCCTTTTGTTATGAAAATTTTCGACATTCTATACTATGACATTTTTTTACGAATATTTTCGGTATGACTTTTTTCATGAAAATTTTCGAAAATATTCGTAAAAAAATGTCATAGTATAGAATGTCGAAAATTTTCATGAAAAAAGGCATAGTATAGTCTGTCGATTAATTTGGTCGAAAAAAAACTCAGTTTAAAATTTCGAAAATTTCATGAAAAAAGTCATACTATAGTATGACTTTTTTGAAAATTGACGAAATTTTAAACTGAGTTTTTTTTCCACCAAATTAATCCACAGACTATACTATGCCTTTTTTCATGAAAATTTTCGACATTCTATACTATGACATTTTTTTACGAATATTTTCGGTATGACTTTTTTCATGAAAATTTTCGAAAATATTCGTAAAAAAATGTCATAGTATAGAATGTCGAAAATTTTCATGAAAAAAGGCATAGTATAGTCTGTCGATTAATTTGGTCGAAAAAAAACTCAGTTTAAAATTTCGAAAATTTCATGAAAAAAGTCATACTATAGTATGACTTTTTTGAAAATTGACGAAAATTTAAACTGAGTTTTTTTTCCACCAAATGAATCGACAGACTATACTATGCCTTTTTTCATGAAAATTTTCGACATTCTATACTATGACATTTTTTTACGAATATTTTCGGTATGACTTTTTTCATGAAAATTTTCGAAAATATTCGTAAAAAAATGTCATAGTATAGAATGTCGAAAATTTTCATGAAAAAAGGCATAGTATAGTCTGTCGATTAATTTGGTCGAAAAAAAACTCAGTTTAAAATTTCGAAAATTTCATGACATTCATACTATGAATGATTTTTAGAATATTTTCAAAATTTATTTTTTATTTTTTTCAAAATATTCGACAAACTATACTATGCTTTTCTGAAAATTTTCGAAATATATATAATTTTTCGAATATTTGGTAAAAAAATTCATGAAAATTTTCGAAAATATTCTAAAAAATGTATAGTATAGATGTCGAAAATTTTGAAAAAAAGTTAGTTGTTTAAAATGAAAAAACAATTTTAAATATTCTATTTCATGAAAAATTTCAACTATATAGATTTTAAATATTTTTTAAAATTTTCGAAATTTTAAACTATTTTTTTACAAAAATTCAATATACTATGCTTTTCATGAAAATTTTCGCATTTATATCTGACATTTTTTCGAAAATATTCGTAAAATTTTCATGAAAATTTCGAAAATATTCTAAAAAATGTATAGTATAGAATGTCGAAAATTTTGAAAAAAGGCTTTTACTTCGATAATTTGTCAAAAAAAACTTTTAAAATTTGACATTTTCTGAAAATGAATTTTTAGATTTTTTGAAATGACAAATTTAACTTTTATTTTTTCAAAAAATTCAATATACTATGACATTTTCATGAAAATTTTCGCATTTATATCTGACATTTTTTCGAAAATATTCGAATTTTTTAAAATTTCGAAAATATTCTAAAAAAGTCATAGTATAGAATTGAAATTTTCTAAAAAAGATTTTATCTTCGATAATTTGCATAAAAAGCTTTTAAATTTCGACAATTTCATGAAAATGAATTTTTACGATTTTTTGAAATTGACAAATTTAAAATTTTTTTCCAAAAAATTCAATATACTATGCTTTTTCATGAAATTTTACATTTAGTATGACTTTTTTAGAAATTTTCGAAAAACTTTTAAACATGAAAATTTCATGAAAAAAGTAAAATGTCAATATATGATTTTTGAAAATTAAAATTTAAATGTTTTTTTCAAAATAAACAACTATACTATGACTTTTTTAGAAATTTCGAATTCTATACTATGACATTTTTTAAAATTTAATTTATAATGCTTTTTTCATGAAAATTTTCGAATATTAATTCGAAAATTTCTAAAAAAATGGTTAATTTTTCATGAAAAAAGCATAATTTTATATTTGTCAAAAAAATCAGTATTTAAATTTCGAAAATTTTCATGAAAAACATATATAGTTGACTTTTTTGAAAATTCAACATTTAAATTGAATTTTTTTCACAAATATCATAGACTATATATGATTTTTCATGAAAATTTCGAATTTAAATATGAATTTTTTTACAAAGATAAATTTCGATAATTTTAAAAAAATTTTAGAATTTCGTAAAATTTTAAAAGTATATTTGATATTTTCGAAAAAATAGTTTTTTCGAAAATTTATCAAAAATTTTTAGATATTTTGAAATTTCATGAAAATTTAAATATAGTAGATTTTTTATGAAAATTTTAAAATTTTTTTTCAAAAAATGCAATATACTATGCTTTTTCATGAAAATTTTCGCATTTATACTTGAAATTTTTCGAAAATATTCGTATGACTTTTTATGAAAATTTTCGAAAAATTCTAAAAATGTCGATTAATTCGAAAATTTCAAAAAAAAGGCTATTTTTCCCGATAATTTGTCAAAATACTCTTTTTAAAATTTCGAAAATTTATAAAAGACATTTTTTAAAATTTTGAAAATACGATTTTAAATGTGTTTTTTCAAAAAATGAATACTATACTTGTTTTTTCATGAAAATTTTCAATTTATATATGACTTTTTTTAAAATTTCGTATGACTTTTTATGAAATTTTCAAAATTTCTAAAATGTCATAGTATAGAATGCAAATTTTGAAAATTTCAATTTATATGTCATTATTTGTAAAAAATATTTTAAAATTTCAATTTTCATGAAAAAATCATAATAGTAATTTTTGAAAATGAGAATTTTCAAATATTTTTTCAAAAAATGCAGATATATATGCTTTTTTCATGAAAATTTTCAATTATTAGAAAATTTTTTACGAAATTTTTTGACTTTTTTCATGAAAATTTTCAAAATATTCTAAAAATTATAATAAATTAAATTTTCATGAAAAAAGCATATATAGTCTGTCTTAATTTGAAAAAATTTTAAAATTTCGAAATTTATGAAAAGTTAATGTATATTTTTTAAAAATTGCGAATTTAACTGAGTTTTTTTTACAAATTAATCGCGATTTTAATTTTTTCATGAAAATTTTCGAATTATATTTAAAATTTTACGAATATTTTGTATGACTTTTTTCATGAAAATTTTCAAAATATTCTAAAAATTATGAAGAATTCGAATTTTCATGAAAAATAGAAGTCTTCATAATTTTTTGAAAAATTCAGTAAATTTTCGAAAATTTTAAAAAAGTCATACTATATATATTTTTAAAATTGACAAATTTTAAATGATTTTTTCAAAATTCAAACTATAAATGCTTTTTTCATGAAAATTTTCGAATTTTTAAAATTTTTACGAATATGGTATGATTTTTCATGAAAAATCGAATATTTAAAAATGCATAGTATAAATTAAAATTTATGAAAAAGAATATATTGTCGATTATTTTGGTCGAAAATTACTATTTAAAATTTCGAAAATTTCTAAAAAAGTCAAATAGTATGACTTTTTTGAAAATTGCGATTTAAATAGTTTTTTTTACGAAATAATTGGAAAATCTTTCATAAAATTTTGAATTTTAAAAATTATATTTTAAATGATTTTTTCAAAAAAAAAGTTTTTAATTTTTAAAAAATTCAATTTTAAATGAAAATTTTAAATATTATGGATTTTTTAAAATTTTCAAAAAATTTTAAAATTTTAAAATTCAAAAAATTCATAAAGAATTTTGAAATTTCTTTAAAAAATTTGAATATCTTAAATTTAAAATTTTATTTTATATAAAATTTTAAAAATGAATTTTTAAAATTTTTTAAAATTATAAATTTTAATATTTTTTAAAAAATGACATTTATATTCGAAAATTTTAAAAACTATGTATGACTTTTTTTGAAAATTTAAAATATTAAAATTTCAAAATAGAAAAAATATAAATTTTAAAATTTGAATTTAATATTTTTTAAAATTTTTAAAAATATTTCATAAAATTTTCAATT